>OX388344.1:17387090-18587090 GCA_947579665.1 Sympetrum striolatum | reverse complement strand
CAGGTTCTTTAAAGGTCAGCTGTTCCAACAAAAATAAGTGCATATTTTTTCGAAAATTAGATTAAGTCAATCCCAATTTGGTTATTAAGAAAATTCTACCAATACATCGCTGGGTAAGACCCATACTAGACAAGCTGAAAGCGATAGTGCCACAAATCTTGAAGCTTCACAAGTTCATACTGTATGAAAACAAATCTTTTTCTAGTTAAAAGAGCTCATAATGCCAAACATACGACCATCGATTTTAATGATAATTACCTGAGAATTTTCTCCGAGCTGACTGACTTCCAAGGTAGCTCTGTAAAGTCGGCCAAATTTAAAAAATTGTGATATTTACGTTTCTTAAACCACATCTTTAATTTTGGGTAATTTTTTCGGAGAGCTTCAACACATGAACATCTCCGTGATGTTGCAATATAGGCAACTCCAAAATATAAACTCCACTAAATTGCTCAAATTAGAATCAGTGAAGATTTTGAATATGATTACTTTAGAAAGTTTATTAAATACTTATGATATTCCTATTCATGAAAGTAATCAATTACACATAAATATATATATTTACGATCTAACTTACTCACACCCTCTCCAGAGCCTTCAATCTTCTGCGATTAGCTTCTGTTCTCGCAGAGTTGAACTTGTAGATGGAGCTAAAGTAACCTTCCCGCAGTTACTTGAACTCAGATTGTCAAGATTCTTTTTATTCATAGTCATCACAGTTCTCGTTCGGAAAAATTATTATTGATTTTTATTTTAAAATAGAATAAAGAATAAATTTTCCTGCTTTTATTGTATTTTTAGTATTAAAATGAGAGTCAATTATGCTAATATAACCTAAAGTATATCGAATATAAAATATTCTGTATAACCCTAAAATACGGCTTTAATCGATTGTGATTCATATAAAATTTTGAATGAATCGTCAAACATTATTTATTGTGGAAATTATTTTTATCTTCATGTTAAATTTCCTAATTACGAGAGGGTAGTTTAAAGAATTAATTTTTCCCTCAGCTTCTCTTGCAGGAATAAGTGGTGACAACGTGCAGTTATTAATACAGGTTCTCGAAGAAGTAGAGAATTTTTCTGAGAGATGATACATTATCAACTTCTTTAAAACAGTTCAGAAGGGAATTAAAAGTGTATATTTCTTTGGGTTGTAGCTAATTATTGGATTTGTAGTGAGAAGTAATATTTGAAAGAAATGGAAAGGATGGTGAAAAGAAATCAAACTTTGTTGTTTCAGTAGTGAATTTTACTAACTTTTTAATTACGTCACTAAGCATATTAATAGCAAACATGGCCGCAATCCCATTATTTATGTTAATGGTAATTACGTTATCATCTATGTATTAGCCTTTGAACTCCTCAATTCCTCCAACCTCATTACTCAAAGAGGTAACCACGGAATTTCCTTAAGTCTAAATCTTAACTCTGAAAAATACTGCATTATTCATTTTGCTCTAAATATAAATCTGATCTACAACAGAATATTTCCTTAATTGATAATACCCTACTTCAGCTTGATTCAGCAGAATTCTTTGGCATATTTATGAACTCTCATTTGTGCTGGGAATAACAGATCGTTATGCTTGAGAACAAACTGAGCCCTTTCAGCCCTACCTCTTCATCTCCAATGAAGTCCACCGCCCCTTCCATTATAGATTATTCTCTCATTGTGCAGTGTATTTTTTGGGGTTTATTCTCTAATGCTTTCAGGACATTTCAACCACAGATAAAAGCTCTTAGGATGTAAGCTAATGAGAGACTTGATTCCCCAACTTAACCACTTTTTAAATGATCCAGACTACTGCCACTTTGATGCATTTTTATTTACACCATCGTTTATATGCAGTGGTGGATCCAGGGGGGGGGCAATGGGGGCTGTAGCCCCCCCCCAGAAGTCACAGTAAAAAAAAGCAAAATATCTTATCAAAACATTGAAATAATATATTAGATATTTATAGTAAAAATTGTTTATCTACAACGATAGGTAATAATAAGCATAATTCAAATATGTATACTGAGTTTATTTTATAAAATTTATTACAAAATCGATAAATAGAAAATAAATCTATAATTGCAACTCTCAAGCCCCCCCAGAGCTCGATCCTAGATCCACCACTGTTTATATGTATACTTTTATGCTGAAAGGTTTTCATAGTTTATGTTTCTGTTCATCATAATGACAATTTCAACCAGCTACATACTGCTAATTACTTCAAAATGGATTTTAATTGACATCTGGAGTTTCATTCTGTAACTTAGCGTTACATATGTTATGA
The DNA here is from genome assembly GCA_947579665.1 of Sympetrum striolatum. Taxonomy (NCBI): domain Eukaryota; kingdom Metazoa; phylum Arthropoda; class Insecta; order Odonata; family Libellulidae; genus Sympetrum; species Sympetrum striolatum. Next base: position 18,584,805 of record OX388344.1, on the reverse strand, counting down.
GCAAAATTATTAGCGTTAATTATGTTTTGAGCAAAACCTTGCATTTTGTTTGTATTTTTTTCTTCTATAATATGGAACTATATTATTTCTTTCTAAAGGTACTATCATGAACAATTTCGTTTGAATCTTTAAAAAATAAATTAAACTATGTTTTATACAGTAATATTATATTAAACTATTGTTTTTTGATTGCTTCTCCTCATAATCCCCTTTTTATGTTTTGCTTTACATTGATTGTTATTTTATTTCAAAAACCTTGGATCAATTTTCTCTTAGTTTCTCACTAAATACCTGCTACATCTATTGAATTCAATTTCATTCAGCATTTTCAAAAGATTTTTAAGAAGTGATACAAGAGAAAGATGGCTGGTATTTCTGCATTATCTTCTCTATAATTTATCTTACAATAAGAATAATATCTATTGCATATTGGTGTTGATAACGTGCCACAAAACAAACTACTTGGGAGGAAGGGACTTACTGTAACACTGGTAACATAGGGAAACAGAGGAAGGGGCTGTGGAACAAAAAAATACATAGTTACAGCTAGCAGTTGAAGATAGGTGCTTTTTGTTTCTTATCTTAAAACTTCTCCCCGAATTCCTTCATTATTTTAATGCGAGAAAACCCCATAGGATATTGGTGTGGTATCTTTAACAACTAAACCAACTCGGTATAACTGAAATTGGTAGATAATCTTGTGTCATATAATCTGGTATTTTATACACATTATATATCCGGCACATTTTTACAGTGAACCATTTTCTAAGAAAATTATCTACTAATATTATTGTTGAATTATATTTCTATAGTAGTCCCCTTAAGGAAGCAATTTCAAATAATATAATCAGTAATCCATGACTAGTGATTTTACACACTCAAATCATTTCCAAAGACAAAACTAACCCAAATTATTGTAGCAAATTTGTGATAGATGACTGATGGCAAGGACTTATTCAATATCAAATAATTCTCATTTGGAATAACCATTTTTATAATAAGTAATACAATGAAAAACAAAAAAATCAAACTTTGATGAAGAGAAAACATCGAGAAACTCAATATTATGATTCATAATGCCTTCTTCTTCAAGAATAAATCAAACTAATTTTATGTAGACAAAACAAATTTTATTAAACTTTTAAAATAACAATACAAAGAAATATTTAAAGAACTCTTTAAAGATGTAATTTAAGCAACAAAATGGAGAACTCAAAATGTACTTTTCAGGAATGTGGGGATGGCTTGGAATTATTATTCTGGTATATCAAAAGTCTTTTTAATATTTAATTTAACCTTTATAACTTTGTCTGTCACATAATAATTTGCTGCATCAGTGCGGAGATGAAAACAATCTCCTGTGTTGTACAAAGTCATGAGGCGTCCAGTGTCCCCATGTGTTTGTCTACTATACAACAGTCTACGATTATTTGAGCACAAATCAAACGTGTAACAGTAACTGCTAGCATTTTTACGTGGACCTAAATACTGGACACAGCCAGCTATTTGTGATCGAAGATAGCTGACTAGGATGTTGACTCGAAAGACTTGGCCAAAAGCTGAAACTATCCAGTTCTGTGTGAAATGAACACAGGTATCCAACTTAATACATAAAACTTGATTCTCCCCATAAACAACAATTTTTTTATGGACATCAACCATATGTCCCAATATATCTGGTCTAAAACCTTTCCATAAACAATGAGAGACAATGCATTTGTAGGTTCGAAAGTTACAGTTGGCTTCATGTTCTCTCTTATCTTGCAAAAGGTACATACCTTTACAGCCAGAGGTATGATTCCTACAGGGGTAATAAAGCTTCTCAGCGACCTTTTCCATCGCTAAATTTCTTGTTTCAGTAAACCTTGAGCGGCAAGTAGGGCAATTATTCAACTGTGGCTTACAGCTGGAGCAAACGAGGTGACCCCTCTTGCACTGATTAATGGGAGGAAAAACATATTCTAAACAAACAGGGCATTCTAAAAGACTTATTAGACTCTGGTTGAGATCCATATTTGGCAATTCTACCATATCCTGTTGTGGATCACTGTCCTCTGTAGTAACAACTGTTGAATTTCCCTCAATAAGAGCATTTTTTGTATTGTCATTGGGGTCACCGTTTGATTCGTCGTGATTAGAATCAGCACCTTGGTTACAAATTACATTATTATCGGGTAATATTTCAGTATTATCATCATTTTCAACTAAATCATGATTTAGTTGGTCCTCATTTTCAGGAAGATTTAAACGTTTTACTTTCTTGTGTGAAGATGTTGATAAAGCAGACGAAGCAGGGCTCGCTTGATTAATACCAGCGCTAACTGAGTGATCAATAGTTTCCTGCGTTTGATATGACGTCGATGCTCCATTAAAGAATTTCTGAGTAAAACGACTCAATTTACGAAATGATTGAAATGGAAATACACTTTCATTTCTCACCCCCCATGATCGACTACCCGATCCATACAATTCTGATCCATCTTTATCCTCTTCAACATTAATGGATTCTTCATTTTCAGCATCTCGAGTGACAACTGCAGTACTACAACTAACATTTACATGGGCTACCCTTGATAGACGCCTCTTTCTGGGTTGACTCCTGTACTCCGATGGATAGTCCTGCCAGCAATCTTCGACTGGGTCGACTTGATTTTGCGTACTCGAGCTACTTTCTTGATGATTCCGTTCTTTACTGTATTGTAATTGCCTGAATCTTATAGGAGCAATTGCAATACTTGCGGTCGAGTCTGAAAAAAAGACTCAGATTAAGAAAGAAGAAAGACAAACGAAAGTAAAACAATATGAAATATAAACGTTATTACCTTCGCTACTCCAGTCTGATGATTCAGAATCACCAGCCGGTTCTATGATACGTTTCCATTTATCCATAGTGAATGTTTGTGCTGGTCGCTATTCAGAATAAAAGGTGCTCCTACAGCTACATAAAACATACATATTTTTAAAGATGACGACAATAGTTCGTTCGGTTAAGTTCATAGAATAAATTTAATATTTCGAAATTACATTTTGTTTAGTGACGAAATCGACAGCAATGGACAAAACAGACAGTACTTGTGGCTGCTTATTTCTTCACCATCGTCACCATCCTTATTTACCTAACAACTGAACGACGTTTTACTGGAGGGAGCGGGACTTCCGAAATGCTAGTGGCGCAATCGCGCAACCCGATTTAATAATAATAATAATAATAATAATAATCATTTATTTGCCACAGATCATACATAGATATAGGCTTCGTCACTACACTGGAGTCAAAATCACAAGACAAATACAAAATCAATAATTAGAAAGAAAAGCATCAATAGAATAAAACATTTTACCAAAAAGAAAGTTCTTAACCTTTGATTTGAAACAAGATATTGAGCCTATATTTTTAATTTCTACTGGAAGTGCATTGTATAAAATAATGGAAAGATGAAATGGACTATTGAGGGATCGAGTAGTCCGTACATAGGAAATATGGAGATTGTTACTTTTGCGAGTGTTGTGGGTATGAATGTCGGCATTTGTTTTGAATTTGTTAATATTAATTTTAACATGTATAACTGAAAATAAAATAAAAATGCAAGGAAGAGATCAAATCAAAAATTGTTGAAAGAGGGGAAGGCTGGGAGCATCAAGATTAGAGTTAGATATTAGCCTTAAAATTTTTTTTTGAAGTTTGAATAATTTAATGGAATGGCAAGAGGAACCCCAGAACAGAATGCTGTATACTATATGAGAATAAAAAAGACCATAATAGATAGATAATAAGACATCAATTGAAACGGTAAAACGAATGTTACGAATTAGAAAACAAACAGGATTAAGTTTTTTTAAAAGAATTTCGGTGTGAGAATCCCAGTAAAGGTGAGAGTTTATGTGTACACCAAGAAAAGTCGTGTAGTCAATCTGAGGTAAAACACTGCCATCTAAAGAAATATCTAATTTATGAGTTGGTTTATTTTTTGGAATGAAGTGAATTACTGAAGATTTATCAAGATTAAGTTTAAGAAAATTATTGCGTGACCACATATGTATTTTCTCAGCAACAAGACTGCATTTGTCAAAAAGTGATTCAGGGGTTAAAGAAGAAAAAAGAATATTTGTATCATCAGCATATAAAATAGGGATGCTACCAGGTGTACTTGTTATATGATCAGGCAGATCATTTATGTATATTAAATATAGAGTTGGACCAAGCACAGAGCCCTGAGGAACTCCAAGATTAAGTGTTTTGGGAGGGGAAGTGTATTTTACACCATCTTTGTAGACAGTTACTTGCTGAGATCTGTCTTTCAAGTAAGACAGCAGCCAGTTTTTTGGAGAGCCTCTAATACCTAACCTATCTAGTTTATGACCCAGTAGTTGATGTGTACATCAACTACTGGGTCATATGTAACTGTTTACTGTGAATTTCTCAAAAGCACTATTCACCAGCCTAGATTTGGAGCTTTAAAACAGTAACATGCAGAGTATCTAACTGAGCGTTTTATCAATCTGTTTGTCTCTCAAACATAATCTTCATCTCTGTTTTCAGGGTGTTAGTTTTGAATTACTTCTCGAATGTTCCCTTGTATTTTATTATTTGTTTATTTATTTGCAAACAAATCAACCCTTTCGAATTTTTCTCGTGGGAATCTAATCTTATGGTGTGAGTCAAGCAAATGATTCGGGTTTTGTACTCTTGAGCAGAAAAAAAGCACAGAGCTAGTCATAGGACTTGACTCTTGGGAGGGGGGGGGGTTGAACCCCTAAAATCCCCCCCTCGTTGCGCCACTGTCGCGAAGAGAATTCAACATAAAAAAAAACAAATACAGAAACCACTGTGTATATGTTCTATTCTTACCTTTGTATTTTCTCTCGAGCAGTGTAGTTTTCCACGGAATAAGGTATTACATATTCATTTCGATAAAATCCAATATAGTCCGTGTGTTGAGGAAGTTTAACTTTTCTGAGTGATTTTTAGCTATTCACGTTTTGATAGGAAATGGCATCACCATTATTAGCTTTTAAATGGTGGAAACGGTAATCAACAATTTTCAGCTCCATTAGGCTATATGTTATAGGGATTAATAGTATTTGACTGATTTTGCTACTTCGAAAGACCTGTGCGGGCTGAGCAATGCCCAATAAAAAACAGTGAAATTTGTGTACATTTTTCAGAATTTGTTAAATATCTTCTAAAATATGCGTTTTACAGAAAATATTGTTCAGACCGTTTTTTAATGAAGATAAAATTTCCTATAATTTAAGCGTAAATTCAACCCCATACGTCGATAACTTTTGGAGAAAGAGCTCTTCGAAAATTGGCAGTTTTTCCGTAAAGTGAGGAATTCTCGTTTTAGTCAGGTATTGTGGCAAATATCGGGAAAAGTATTCATACAAAGAGGTTAATTATATTTTCTAAATAAGTACTATTACTTTACTATTTGTTTCGCCTTGATTGGGATTAAAGTGACGACTGCATGTCCACAATAATGCTTCATAAGGTGTTATACCCCTTCCCCTACGCCCTCATAACAATGTCTTAGCCCCATTATTGTTGGCACAACTGTTGTTTTGATAAGAAGCATTTTCTCACTTATTAGCGTAATTAGAGTTTATGAAAATAATAAATATCATTTATCTTTAATTTTAGCTCATAACGATAAAGACGACGACAACAACGTTATTTAATAACGGGTTTTCATGTATTTTTACAAGAAGATGTAATAACGATGATAAATATTTATACGCTAAATGAATAACCGGCAATTTTATAATTTTAAATTTTTTGGAGCTCCATAAGAGCTCAAACCCTTTCTACAAAGATTTGGACGTGGCTGTCTTCGTCATCCTCGGGTTCTTCAAGACGAAATAATGAACTCTTATGGGATGGTATTTCATCTCAATATGGAGTGGAAAATTTACTGTTTACGCTTTAGCTACTTCGCTACTTATTTAGTAACTAATTTAGCTACTTAGCTTAGCATTTAATCCGGTTTTGATAATGCTGAATTACCCACTCCATTCTTTTTGCATTTACAAGATATGAGGCGTAGCAGTTTCCGAGGACGGGTTCCGTAGTGGTAATAGCTGAGATAAGCCCTTAAATATCGGTATTCCACCCCAATATGTAAGATACTTTAAAAATGTTGGTTTTCTGCGTCATTGATTGGTGGAAAACGAAAGGCTAGTTACACACTCACCGGTTTCGCTCGTCCGGTCGGTCATAAAATGGTCGTGAAACCGGGGCAGGGATGCTTTCACACACAAGAACCGGGCCAGCCATAGCATTACGTCGGCTGTCTATTTTATGATAAGTTGGCAGCGGAGACTATTTAAACTATTCTTCTTTATAGAGCCTTCATAAAGTGCCAAAGGCCTTCCACCCAGATTTGTAGGTATGTACCGCGTGAGCCGCCGAAAGGCAGGGAACGAAGTATCACAAAAATCCCTACATTTCTATTCTCTTAGCATCTCTAATAGAATGCGCAAAGAAGGACTAGAAGTATTATCTGTTTTTCGATTTCTTCCTTTTTATGTTTTGTATATGCTTATCGGTTATCGTTCGTTCTTTACTGGAACTAAAATTTCATTTACTGCGTCTAAAAGTCCCGAGCAGATGAATTTTTCGAAAAGATCCCATCGGCGATTAGATCTTCTCACCTACAGAAATTTCCAACCGAGGTATTCTGTCATAACTGTCGAACCTAAATTCTCCTGTGGCAGAACGACATGCTCTACGAAGGACCCTTTAAGTCTGATGCAAAGCCGACTACATGTGAATCTCAAATCGGACAGCAATTTTTTAGACAGGGTTAAACAAGAGAAAAATAAGATTTTTCTTTGACCCTCGATGGGCATTCCCTCAGTGATCTATTTATTAATCATTGCATGCCATTTGTATTTTCGGTTTAATATGAAAAATTCTTTTTAAAGATAATCTAGGTACTGCTAAGTGTATTTATTCTTTTCGAAATGCTCCTATGTAGTATTTTTCAAATTGCAAGCCACAGATGTTTTAATCTTTTTGATTTTTGCACATCTTTTTATTTTTTTATTTTAATTTATTAAATTTTTGTTTATTTTCTCTTGTTGTCTTTTAGCAATTTCCTATAAACTATGTTTTTGATTATTTTCAGTGTACCAGACATTTTAATCTTTCATTTGTATGTATTTCTTAATGTAATTTCCTTTTCTTCATTTCTTTGAGATTTATCTCACATTGTTCAACGTTTATTTTAATTCATCTATAACTAATGTCAGTTTAGTGAAGTGGATTAATTTTATCTGATCGTTTGTAGTGTCAGTTATATTTTTCCCCTTTCTATTTGTACAATTTTTATATTTTCGTGGCCTGTCTATCATAACTCTTTTCTTTCTCCTTCTTCACAACATATAGTTTTCTACCCGTAGGTTTCGCAGGTTTATCACACTCCCCCTCTTGTTAGTGTTTTCCTGCAGTGGAATTTTTTTCCTGAGCCCTCAGCTTAGGTTTTTTTTAAATCCACATACTAGTTTTCTTCGTGTTCTTTTGCAAACTATCTCTTTCTTTCTGTTTCGCATATGACGATACTTTAGGTGTAAGAAGAGACTTTCTAGTCTCAATCTCGCCCGAATAAAGGCCATTTATTATTATTATTATGTATACTTGAGAAGTGGACAGTTAAAGTTTCATTTATGCTCCTTTTCTAGAGGTAGACTGAGCCCAAACGATTGAGGATGACCAGGGGGTCCATCTTTTCTCTATAATCGTAACACTGTCAAATAATTGGTTTTTGGATAGTCCTGTGTTAATTATTTACCGATCAGCCTCTTCTTCCGCCACTTTAATTGGAACACCCTACCGCTTAAACGTATAATGATGTGCAATTATTATGTAAATGTATTAAAATTCGATCAAATTCATTTTTATAAACAAGTTGGCCAACCGCGGAATAAGTTAAAGCAAGAATTCTTTGCCAGAGGAACACCAGAGGCCAGCCAAGTTCCAAATCAACGTTTAGAATCCATTTTTCCAATAGTCATCATTGATTTATCGTTTCTCATACCATAAATAAGCCATTCCTTAACTTTTGCTCTGCTGTTGCAGTTCTACAATTTTAGAATTCCTTTGTAACAGCTTTTTTATCTTGTAGTATTGATGTAAATTAGAAGGAAATATTTGTTGCAAATGGGAGAAAAAAGTTCGGTGATAAAGCAGTCTACCCGCAAACCCGATTTTGAAACCTTTGCCAAAATTATATACTTTCAACAGGTTACGGTTGTTATATTGTTTATCGATTCTACTCAAGAGTGTATTTCGTGGATGAAACTGAGAAAAACACTCGTGCATAGAATCTAGTTTTCAAATTTTACCCTGCGTATGTAATATTAAAAAAAATCAACATGACCTATCACCTCCGATTAAGATTTTTTAAATCGATGATGGGCTGTATTGAAATTAAGAAAATAACTTCAAGTTATGGATTAATGGATAAGTGGAATCATATTGAAGTACACAAATCGCATATAGCTGAACTTTTCTCAGTGGCAACCTTGTTTTAAGGCACCTTTTTTATTGTAATATTGCATAGGTCGAGGTTGAAACGGATTTATTTCCGATTCCAATTAATGATGGCAGAAAACGAGATCGCCAACATATATTGCTTTCGCTCCTGGCCATTTTAACGACTGCATAATGAGTGTAGTAGATGTTGGCAGAGGACAATTAGCACTTATGACATCTCCAGCTGATCGCCTCTTTCTACATCTCGCATTCTCATTCTTATAACCTGAGAGAGACACCCCAACACTACCCTTCAAACATTGAAATTTGCGAAAGATACTATCTTTTTTAACTCGCTATTCTCGTTTTGTTTACTCCGACGTACGCCTGCCTTTGTATCTTTCACTGCACAGTATCAATCCAATGCAGCAACGAAAAATCTGGGTCAATCAGGACACAGCCAGGAATTCTGCAGGACGACCTTGGAATAATGCTTGATTTCTGTCATTATCTCAGTTAGGAGCATCAGAATTCTCCTTAATTAGCTGGTTGCATTCGTATTTCTATTAATTCTAACGAATCGGGCTATTCATTTTGATAAAGTTGTATTATATTTAATGGAAACATGGAAATGTATAATAATTTACGTTTATACACGTAGAGAAGTTGGTTGTCATAAAATTAGTAAAATTGAAGAGAGAGAATATAAATTTAATAGAATGAATCTAAAGGTTTGCAATAAAATTGTCACATAATCGGACAGGTTTCATTTAAAACATTTATTTATTAAATAATTTTTTTGGATTTATAAATTACTAGCACTCGTATCACGTTTATCGATTAACACACTGTTCAGAAAAAGCTCAGCAAAAACTGATAAATTAGCGAATTCTTAAATATATATCGGGCATTTCGAAAATGTTTTCATTGCGATCGCAAAGACATTTATTTTTAAGAACCATATTAGCCATATTAATTTTTTTTATGTTTACCATGTTTTGCATTACATTATGCGACAGAATTCTTAATCCTTAAGCTATGTCCACACTTGTGCAACTTTCTATTCACCACAGGCATGCGTCATAGTGCACGGTATGATGAAGGAGAGGCATGCAATAGCGCATGCCTCTCGCAAGTTGACCGGACCTCTTTTTCATGACGCATGCCTCAGCGCACGTAAATCCAACCAGTTGGATTTTAGTTCAACATTCAGTGCGTCTTTCCAGAGATTTCGATATCAGTTTATTTAGTTTTTAAATAAAATCGACTGAGGCCGTATAGATATTGAGTAAATTCATTACGAATGAAATAAAATGGTATTCTCTTCTCCACAAGTTTCATTGGAATAAAACTACGATCATTTTCAGGTCCACAAAAACAAACACATATGTTATAAAATAAATCAAACAAATACATAATTTTGTTCATATATACATAATATTAAATATCAATAAATGATATTTCCGCCATAAAGTGTGACCCCACCAAAGCAGATCATTGCTGTGTTAAATTCATTTTAAACCGAATACCTTAAGAGCGATAAACTTACATCGCGTAAAAACGTATTTAGTGCCCTATGGTTATATATAAATGTAAATAAATTTTACAGTGGATACATTTATATACTCATGCAAAAGCCGAGTTTATAAAATGTATACTCTTTCACAAATACTGCTAGTAATACTATTGAAATATCGGCTATTCTGTTCCACATTTAAGTGGAAATATTATATCTGGAGGGGAAAACTCTAAGTATCGATTTGTGTTTCGGTTGCCTCAGTGAGGATCTCCGTTCGAGACCCAGCCAAGACACTATTTTTCACTTCTTGTACAAACTCAATATTATATCTTAATATTCATCTCTGTGTAGAATTGATTGAAAGAAATGTAGTTTCACTTGAACAGTTTTTATTGCAAAAGGAAGCATCAATCTTAATTTTCAATATTTTTAAGTGAGAGTGTATGTCCGTTTTTCTTCTCCCAGAAAATAAACATTTTGGTTATGATCTTTCTAAACTCATAGAGCAAAAGCATAATTTAATTTTCGTGCAAATGAACTATAGTGCAACTTCTGTGGCTCAAATATTATATTTATTCCATCTTAACTCAGGATAATCCACTCTCAGCTGAGACAGAAAATTAAATGCGCAACTTCCCATTTCTACATAAAACGCAAAGGCATAATTTCACTCTAAAGACGGTGTAAACCGCATCAGACTTCAGTTTAATTTAAGTAGTGAAACCGAAAGACTTCTGCAACGATTAATATCTCTAAGAATTTGAAGTGCAATCGATATAAAGATTTTACCATCTTAATTATACATTATTAAATAGTTTTGTCTCGAAAAGGGATGAGTCGTTTGAGCTCTCATTTCCCTTCATTAGTTTGAGGGGCCTGACCACAGATAAGAATATTCCATTGCGCAATTAGACCGAATGTTTCAGCCTGCTTTTCTGGTGGCTATTCTATCCCTATGGGTAGTAGATAAGGGGTGACTTTGAAGGTGGATTTCGCAAACAAGAAATATAGAAATGCTTTGCGTGTAGTTATGTTTTTTCCTTCATTTTCAGTTCTTCACGTGCAATCGAGTTGTTCACATCGAACACGTATCTTTCAGAGGACTTACCTATATTGGCAAAGTGCAAGTGTGTTTCGTGCTCTATCACCAAGAAATTGTACTTCCAGTTTTTCTTGCTGAACATACAAGGATTTTAGTCGGTTTACGAAGTGCTGCGGAAAATAATTCGAGTGTCGCGCAATAGCCCTAAGAAATATTGTGGAATTGTGACTGCAGTGCTTATTTATAAAATATCATTAATTTTCTGTCTTTAATTTTCAAAGTACACTTGATACACTCAGTTAACGGAGAGTGTTAGGCAAAAGAATATAAGTGTTAAGAGGTGTTGCTTTTGTGAGCGAAAATGGATACAGTGAGGTTGAGCAATTACTCGGCAAATTGTTTTTTTCGTCACCAGTGGTCATCAGATATGTTGTAATGTTTTCGCTCAAAATAAAGTTTTGTAAGGAGTGCTGTGATTTGTTATTTAAAAGCGTTATTTTAGGAAATCTAAAGAGGTAAGAAAATACTATCAATTGCTTCTATGCGAGGTACTTCATGCCGTATTTTTTAAACGAATCGCCATTTTTTTACTGTAAATATATCAAGTGACTGATCATATTTCTCACCGCAAAATACGGAAGTTCTCACGTTCCAGTAATTCGCTTTTTATTGAATCACAATGTTATTAAAACAAAAGACCTTAAATGATGCATTAGCTGATATAATGACGATATGCAGATTTTATCTAATCACATAACGGCTCCTGTAAAAAAGTAATTCTTTAGAATCGAAGAGTATTTTCTGTTGAAACATCCGAACTTCAATTACTCATACCTGTTGTATAGTTTTATCTAGAGAAACGACTGTAAGCTATTAATTTTAATTTCAGCATAGTAGTTGTTTAAATAAATGTGGCTTCGATGGAGTCAAACTGCTATTCTTTTGATTATATATATCCACACTATGTAATAAAACATTGCGTCCAGAAAGCATTATTATTAAAAATAAGATTTTTAAATACATCCTTTTGTTTTTTTAATTAAATTTGATTTTAATGAAAGTAGACTTTAATTTGACAGCACTACGAAAGTCGTTTTTCGACTGTTTACTTGATATTTAATTAGGAAGCTTTGATTTAAACCATTAACTCTGGTGAGCGATATAATTTAAAACAAGATTTTCAAATATATCTTTTTGTTCTTTTAAATGAAATATGGTTGTAATAAAATAGGTTTTATTTTGATTACTATCACGACTACTTAAATCGTTTTCTTGCTATTTTCTTAATTGTAAAAAAATTTGAAATAAACTTTTGATTTTAGAAAATTTTGATTTAAACTATTATTTCCGATAAGCAGTATTATTTAAAAAACGATTTTAAAATACATTTAATTTTCATTGATATGAAAGTGGACTATAATGTAAGTAGATTTTATTTTGACATGAAACACTAAATTCAAAATGCTATTTTTGGTACAAAATATTATTTAACTATCTTACTCTTAATACAAGGTATAGTTATTGTACAAACAATCTTAAATAAAACGTGAATTGGTAAAATCAAAAGAGCTACTGGCAAATAAAGAAGAATGAAAAATAAAGAATAAATTAATATCTACAATAAAAGTCAGGGAAAACAGGATAAGGTCCATGTGAGCCATTCTTGGCTCATCTGTTAGTTCCTGGTTTTCAATTGTTGTATGGTATACTTATGTTAATATTATATAGACTGATTTAAACTATAAATAGATACAAAATATTACACAAGGCATAGAAAGTGTGATAACATTTAATATTTTTTGTTCCAAACTTATAAGAAGTCACTTAAAAACTGTCCTTAAGTCTCAATTTATAGACAATCTCTCTCTTTGGAGCTAAAACCCTATGTAAGCTTCCACCCCGATCAGCCTCCACTTCTCTGACTTCTCACTTTCATCTTCTTTATGTCCTTATGAATTAGCCATCTCAATCTGGACCTTCCTCTCCGTCTAGCGGCATCAGTCTCCTTTCTATCACCTTATTCAGCATTGCTGTTTCAAGCATCCTTTCCACATGGTCCAAACATTATATTCTCAAAGATTTTGTCAACTTAACTACATCTTTCCCAATTCATTATTGTCTTTAACTCCTCTTTGGTTCTCCTTTGCCATAATCCATTCTCAATAACAGGTCGGTATATTCTCTGCAATTGCTTTCAAATCTTACCAGGGCCATATTCTTGTGTGATTGTTAGTGACCATTTTTATGCTCCATAGGTTACCACTGGTCTGGTAATTGGTTTATATATTTGTATTTAAGTGTTTCTGTTTATTGACTTTCTCTTGAGTATCTTCATATTTGCAAGGTAAGTTTTATTCATTGCTTGTATTCTTTCATGTATTCATATTATGCTTTTTTGTAAGTTATATATTCTAGATATTTAAACTCTTCCACACTATCAAATTTTATCTGTTCTATCTCCAAATCCTGGGTGACTCTAGGTTTGCCAGAAGCAGGTTTACTGGTATTAACTATCAATCCCATTTTGCTTGCTTTTTTCTATTTATTTGTTAAATATTGTTCCTCTTTGATTTATTTTTTCTTCAGATTTGTGTAATCCTAGAATATCCTTGCTTTATTCCAGTGCTGAATTCAAATTAAGTTTATTATGTATGTTTACTTTAGCAATGCTCTTCTTCAATTCCTTTTGAATCAATAGAATTATTTTGGATGGAATTTCCATGTCCTCCATTGCTTCTCAGAGTTTGATCCTGTTTATACAATCAAATGCTTGTATAAAATCTACAATAGCATATGCAGTTAAACATTATGATCATAGCATTTATCTAAAATTTGTCTGATTACAAACAGTTGGTCTATTGTACTTCTATTGGATCTACTCCCACACAGAGAATCTCCAATTATCCTCCCAGTTACTACTTTCAGACTTTCTCTTATGATGAATTCATATACTATATTTAACAGTATTTTCCATCTATATTTCTCGAGAACCAGTTTATTTCCCTTTCTATATATTGGGCTTAGGATTCCCATGCTCTATCCTTCTGGCATTTTTCTGCTTCCTATATTATACAACTAAGTTTATGTATAGCATCACTCATTATATCTCCTCCATATTTTACTAGCTCTGCTGCAATATTTTCTTCCCTGGGTCTCTATTATTTTTTATTTTTTGTATGCATTGTGCAATTTCCAGCCTAGTGGGTTTAATTCTGAGCAAGTTTGATATATTTGATTTGATTGATTCTATATTTGATTCTTTCCTAAGCCTGTCATTTCCCTCAGTTGTTACTCTCTCCTTATCTTCTGTACAGAGAAGTTCTTTGAAATGTTCTACCAATCTTTCCAGAACTGTATTCGGATTAAATTTCCCTCTGTATTTTTAAATCCTTCAATTCTTGGTTGGTATCTTCTTTTCACCTTTTCTAAAACTTAGTAGAACTATCTCTGTTTATTCTGTTTGCTGTATTCTTCTATATTCTCTAGCTGTTCTCCATTTTCTGTTGCATATCCTATTTGCTTCCTTCCTCATTTCTTGGTACATTTCAGTGTTTGTTCTGGTTTCTTTCCTTATCATGCTTTCTTTAGCTTTATTCTTCTCCTGTATAATTTGGGCACACTCGTTGTTAAACCAATCAGCATGTATTATTCTCTTGTTTTTTTCCAATAGTTTCTTCCACAGCTTCTTTGATTTCTTTCCCTATTTTTCCCATTCTTTTTCCATGGTTATTTTAGAAGTTTTTTCATCGGCTGTTGGTTTGCAATTTACTAGCTTATCCTTTTCGGTTCTGCTTCGTGACTTCCTAGTCTTCATTTAACTAATGTGTGTCCCATATTCTCTTAACTATATCTGGACCTTTTTCTGTTTTAATTATTCTCTCCCTTACTCTTGCTTTAAATAGTTAATGATCCGAGTCACAGTTTGGCCCTTTGCAGCTTCTTATGTCTATATCTGATTATTATCCATTATTCCTCATCTTTCACAGTTTTTTCTCAGCTGAGATTTCGCTTGAAATTGCGTCACTCCCTGCAACGTCTAACTAATTATTCTTCCATCACTTTTTCTATTAATAAAATTTTGTAAAAATAATTGTATGATATTTTTACCATTTATAGCTCTTCGATAGTTGAATAAAGTAGACCGAATGGTATGAAAGAAATTCCTTGGTTCCATTTTCGTACATTAAGATATTTCCAATTTTTTCTTGTGCAATAGTATCAAAAATATCTACTTCAACATTAAAGAAGCTCCGTTCAAATCGATGATTATTGAAGACTGAGAAACTTCACCTCTCTGAATCCAACCCTTTACTCCCGCGTCTTTATGGACTTCCAAAAAATACATAAGGAAGATATCCTTATCCTCCCAGTGGTTTCAAACATTTCTTCCCCGTGTCATGAGCTGGCCACTGAATTTAATTGCTAATTTATCAGACTTTATGCCATTGTGTGAAAAACTCAGTGGAATTTGCAGGTAAAAGTTAAAGACTTGAAATATCCTAACAATTTAAAACTATTTCGATGATTATAACTCATTTACCAGAGCTCCTTGTATAGAGTCTGTTTTTGTGTTGGAAGGGTTACTAAAAAGGAACAATCCGGATGAAGTAGTAACTATAGTAACCTGTTGTCGTTGGCGAATGTGTGTTTAAAGAAATCTTTTTTTCAGTCCCAAGGTGGTTTTTATTATTTTTGTTCATAAAAAATATGGTCTTGCCCTGTTTTAGCTAACATTTTCATGGACTCCCTAAAAGAGAAATTTTTTATTCACATTCCCATTTGATAAAATTTATTTTATGCTGGTTTCGGTACGTTGATGATATCTTTTGTTTTTGGGGTGGGAAAAACCGACAACTCTCTTCCTTCATCTCTATCCATCCTAGTATTTGAAATTGAACTAATAATACTTTGAACTTTCTTGACCTCACCCTACGTCTAGTTGATCAAAAATTCGGATTCAATGTTTATAATTATATTATTATACAGACAATCAACTTATATTAACAGTGTCATCCCCTTTACTTCCAATCACCACTACTCACATAAGCTAACCGCTTTTCACTGCCTTATCCGCAGATTATTCAATATTTTCTTTATCTACTATAAACTTTCTTCGCGAGCTTAAAACTATTAAAGAAATACCTGTTGCAAATGGTTATTATAATGGTTCAACGGAAAGAAAGACGCATCGTCGACAATCGACTTTTTCCTCTTGCATCCCAATCTCAGATGGATTCCCCACGACGTGTTGTCGATCCGTTTAAAGGTAATATTTCGCTCAAACTTGCCAATCTCTTCACAATATTCAATACTGTGCCAGCTTTTAGAAATAAAAACAACTTAAGGAAAGTTTTATGACTTCAAAAAGACAATGTATACATTGTCTTTAGGTTCTATAGAACCTTTTTATAAATCCGGCCTCTGTAAATTAATTTGCGACACTTGCAAATCTATCTAAATCCGTCGTACTTCCCTAAATTTTAACGTTCGCATTAAAGAACAGTTCAATGCATTCATCAATGCTTCATCTTATTCCCACTCTGCGAAATCCCTTAACGTAAACAAATATTTTGAAGATAATGATAAATGCATTCGAACAATTAGAGATTGTTCAATACTTTGTATCAACTAATTGCTCTCTCACAGAGATTATTCGATACTTTGTTTAAACCGATTTGCTCTCTCAGTAATTAATATCTTTTTCAAACCCCTCTCCTCAACCTCGAAATTGTCAATTGCTTCATTTCAGCTGGAATAGCTTCTCGGAAACTAATATTTTTCTTTGAAATAACTAGTTCTATTATTCGTTACAACTTGTAAAAGTTTTCCTTTGACATGCGTGTAAAATTCCGGAATACGTTTACATCATGCTGAAGTTCTCTGAGTAGCCCAATATTTCGATTTTTGTAAAACTGCTTTGTCCACAGGACCCGTTGCTTTTTTCTTTTACGTGCATTTTTTAAAAACAAGTAACCTGCACAAATGGCTATCACACTTGCCGATTCTGTATACATCATGACGCACAGTAGATGATGCAGTGTGGACAAAAAATTGAATGCCTCATGAGGTATGCCCGAAAGGCATGCGCAATGCATGTTGAAAGGGAAAGGGAAGAGGAAAGCGCACAAGTGTGGACATAGCTTAAAGACTAATTGTTGTAATCGCTTTCGAAAGAGTTGCTAGAAATGTTATAAAAAGTTGTTATAAAAAATTGCGCAGTAGTAAGTTGAATAAGTTTGGTTGTGCTAAAATATAGTATATAAGAGGCAAGAAGTTTAAGTTTAATCAAGCGATTAGTTAATATACGAACAATAAAGTGAGCAAAGTCAGAAACATGGCTATTGTCGATGATATACTGACGGTAGAGCACTTTAAACCTATCCGATGACGATATGAATTCTTTTAATTCTTCATCTCTGAATTATCCTGTTCATCATACTACCAAATAGTGCTCTTCGTCTAAAGGATTAATCAATTCCGTTGCAGAGGATTTATTTTCTATTCATTAATGAATTTGACTTTTTACCAAATAAATGTATCCGTTAGATTAGATCACCCGCTTTGAAATCAAATCAGGCTGGTTGCTTATATGCTAGGAATCATGCCTTCTTCGATAATTCGTTTCTTGATAGTTCTTGATACACTTGATATCTTAATACACATCATCTCACTCCATTCAGCATAATAAGTATAATAAAATAAGTTTTATATCAAGATTACATTTTTCATTGGAATTTTAGTAGCACTGTTAAAACTTAATTTATATTTCCGTTTAAGATTCAATTCAGATCTGCTATGATCATTAATTGATTATTGTTGTTGTTCTTCAAAGGTATCGCCACTCTTTCGATACCACTAAAACAAACAAACTGATTAGTAAAATTGAATTTCGCGATGTGAGATTAATTTTTGAACCACAAATCACGGAAAAAGTTCGTCATAAGGTAATTCCGGGAGAGATGAACTTCAGGAAGTGTCTTGATAACAGTGACTTAATTAATAATAAGAATTTGAAACTGCGTGATAGAATGTAAAATTTATTGATTATGTATAGTATATAAACAAATTTTGTTTTGAAAAATGTCACCCAAAATATTAAACTTTTTCTGGATCCATGCATTTGGCCATCTCTCCGATTGGCCGGGTGAGACATTCCCCACCTCTGTGAAAGCGATGCCCATTAGCTTAAACTGCATTTAATCTTGAAATTAGGAACTAACTAATCGTTTAAGTTAACTTTAAAACCTATTTAGAAGTGTCATTTGCAAAAAATTGGAAGCGTCTCAGCCTCCTCTAGAGGCATATAAATAGCATATTGAGGCTTGGTCATCCCGTTGTTTTGCGAGAGACATCTTTTTACGCAAATATATTGTCGTTTTAACTGAAAACAAAAATTAATGACAATTTTGATGTTTTTTTTTCGAAATTTCGAGGCAAACATTCTCACAGGAGATTATTCTTGATTTTTAAAAAAGTCTGACAGGGCCGGGAATCGAACCCGGAATCTTCCTCTAACCGGGAGGCTGCCTTAACCATCTAGGCTACCCGACCAGAACGTTTTAACAAGCCGTTTTGGGGACTTTGTGCGCAAGGGCAAGTGTAGTTTCGTCCGACTGAGCGGCATCGTCTACGGCCATGGCCTCATCGAGGCACCGGCAACACAAAGAGGTGTGAGGAGAAACCCCTTTTTTCCAGTCCGTTTTTCCTTGGGAATTTTTCCTGGGTGCACGCCCTTATGTGCAAAGTCACCTTAACCCTTTCCTTATTTCTTGATTTTGAAAAAAATATTATATTTTTAATGACCATGTGAGTGGGCCACTTTTGCCGGCTATTACATTTCGATCAGAAGAAAAGTGACAAAACGCTCCACCCTAGTGCTTAAAGAGTACATCATCTTTTGATCGTGCATAAAATGCATTTGACCATGGATATTAATTTGAATTGAAATTTTATTGAATAAAGCCTTAATCAGTATCACCTTAAATTTAAATTGATACTAATAGGGCACAAATACCTAAAGATAGTACTGGGGCATCTATCCCGAGAGGAGGTCTATCCTTTCAGTGGGAGGTGGGGTGTCTATCCTTTCAGTAAAGGAGAGATTCCCTTGCAGCCAGTGAGGCTACACTTTGTCCAAGATGGCCAGTCACTGCACATGGATATTAGATGAATCTATAGCTTCAAGTTAAGTTTTCACCCTTTCATTCAAAATATTCAAGCATTTAAACTGATGCCAACCAGAAAAATTATACTCTATCTTATAACAGGGCAAAAAAAAAAAACTGTACCTTCTTGAAATGATGTTATAAAAATGTAAAAAGAATTAATTGCCGTGAAACTCTTGCAGATAGACAGGTGCATTCCAACTAACTAACGACAACCGTCAGTAATCTTGTGGTTTTCCTTAAAAATACTACGACTGGGACATCTCTCCAGGTGGGGCATCTCACCCGGAATTACCTTTTATCATCTTAAATATGGTACAGTGGGGGAAAGAATCATTGCAGCACCAGTTGGCGTCAGAGTTGGGATTATGTAGGAACTAACTGAAATCCTTAACCTTTGACAATTTGGCAACTCTGAATAGAACCAGTAAAAACCGGCAGTATTCAAACTCCTTACGATTAGGCAACAGACTTTAAGCATCCTCTAATATATGCAGACATTTGAGATCCTCCTTCGCGAAATTTCCTAATAGTCCCTTTACCTCATTTCCTTTATTTTTTGTCATTCAATGCTTGTCTTGATCAAAATAGTTGTGTAGAATAGTGATGGGCAATGTGTGAGCGAGCCATTTCAAATGAGTGGCTCGGTAAACTTAGCTGCGAGGGGAGGGAGTCGGATTTGGTGAGTCTAGACTCCTTCCCATTAATAGACTCCCTATCCTCACGCACATAGCTCTTTCCCCGCTCACGGCTCTTTTTTCGTACACAGCTCCTTCTCCACTCACAGCTCTTTTTCTGCTCACAGCTCCTTCTCTGCTCACGGCTCTTTCTCCACTCCTAGTTCTCTTTGCACACACAACTATTTCTTCATATATAACTATTTTTGTACTCTCCTTCCTTTTCACTTATTTGTGCTTATTCATACTTTGTAAATAATTCTTAACAAGAAAAAATGTGTAAGGGATACTGATTAAAAAATATTAATTTATAATAGTTTGATTGCTTGGATGGTCACTTGGTACATTTTCCAGCTATGATATTTTCCATCAAAGTTAGCGGCCACTAAAAGATCAGGCACAAATGAGAAACAGACGCCAATGGAGACTGAGGTACTGTTAATACCTAAATTTTAGTATGTATCAACAAAGAATTTATTTAATTGTATTCAATTTTAAATTTATTGAATCCAGTACATGGCTCTACGATGCCTGGAAATGGTCAACAAATTTTTCGAGCATAGGCAACCCACAGCACAACCAAAATTCTGGAGACACGGGACATCACTTCACATTCGGCTTTTTGGAAGCCATATTTGCTGTAATGGTCATATTTTATTCCATCACAAATGTCTTAGTAATCATTTGGCATAAAGTGATACGTGGAAACAACCAACAAAGTCATAAATTTCAAAATTAATGTAATTTGATGAATAAATGATTGTAGGATGCCATTCATGCCATAATGGCATTTCTCACAGGAAAAATGAATAGATATCAATGGATTTTGAGCTATGGAGTGTGATGGAAGTACAGTAAATACTGGCAGGCATGCTGGAGTAATCAAGAGTACTGAAATGGCATTCAGTAGGCCATTGCTTGATTAGTACACTACAGGGGTCTCCAAATTACAACTCACAGGATGCATCCGGCCCATGGACACCTTTTTATTTACGAAAAAAAATCATGGAAATTTATGTGTATCCACCGCTTACATGGATGTTACATTTTTGCCGAATTATAATGGAGGTGCGCAGTAGTGCATTACGTTTTCCAACCAGTCACTACATTGCAAAACCTTATTCCCTGCTTACGTTTTCACTGCCAATGAGATGATATAACGCTATCTAGTGGTGGAGTTTTTATAGTTTGCTGCTTGTTCAAGACTTGATTATTTTGATCACAGTTTGCCAGTTGTGGTTGACTGCTGTGATGAGATGTTTGTGTCAGTTAGCATCTAATTGCAAAACATGTTGCACTCTATTTTATTTAGTGATGATTTCTTTTGCATTATTACTTACCAGTGAATATAAATACAGACTATAAATACTGTATTAGGAATGTCATTTTTTAGCAAGAATTTTTCTAAACCCAGGAAACAATTTCCCACTAATATAGGTGTTCAATTATAGTGTATCAATCCGTTATTAATTAATAACTGAATAAAATAATATTGAATTAATAATTAAAAACAACATCTATGCTTATATTTTTTTTTTTTTTGGACCTTGAGTTTGAAGTCGGCCCCCAAACTGCTGTTTGATAATTAATGGGGCCCTTGGGCTATAAAGCTTGGAAACCCCTGGTCTACTACATTGAAGTGAACTTTCATTGAGGGATTTGCTTCATATGCTTTAAGATACAACTGTTAGCCCTAAAGCTTACTTGGGCTCAATTGACTAATCTTCAAGCAAATGTGACAGTGTTTCAGTAGTAAAATTAGTACCTCGATTCCCGCTATCAATATACATAAATGACTTGAACTGCATTGAAATGACTTGACTGAAAATGATGAAACTTGACTGAAAATACCTTTATGATAGGGCAAATGCTGTTTCAGGGGTAGAATGTCCCGAGAGCCTTTCAGCAAGAACAATGGTCATTGTTCCAATTTCTGGGAACAATAATTATACCACAACCGCACACCACATTCTTTGATTGAATGTTTCAAAACAGGACCTTCCCAAAGAATTGTAGACATTGGCCACATAGTTGATGAAAGAATATGTTCCCACATGATTTACTATAAAATTGAGACCACTATGCATGGAAGGCCCAAATCATATCATGAATATGATTCATTTCATAAAATATCTGGGACATGACATGAAATTGTCTTCACTCAATAATTCAAGCCTGGGCTTCTTTTGCTCACCTAGAGAATTCTATTGAATTACAGCAATGCTGGCTGACAAGCAAAAGCTAATCTGTAGCATGGCTGTTGACATAATATTAAAATCAAGGGGAAACCATAAGAATGATTTGATGAAATTGGAACTCACTACTTAGAATTTTGATGTACAACACTAATTCAACTCAATTGACGAGGTAAAGGTTGTGGTAAATGAGCCACCTTTAACAGTTAGCATTACAAGTAAACATTTGGGAGACACTTTGGAGGAAGGAGGTCTGTTTGTAGTTTCTCACTTCCCCTGCCACACGCAAGCAGTGAAGAGGATGGTCCAAATTTAATTTAATGCTTTAAAATCTGTGTGCAATACAGAAAGCATAGGATGGGTATTGTGATGCATTAGAGACAGAGACATCCGAGTATGAAGCCCAATATAAGGTACCATAACAATGTATGCTAAATCACATATGGATGTCCCTTATGGAATGGTGGTTAGGAGGGCACTTGTGTAACTCAAATAGTAACAATCACCTCTTGGGGAATAAACTGTACTCACTACCATGATTACCATGCTACCTTAAGGAACTAAATACTTTTTGAATTGTAATAAATCATCAAATGCATAATTTATTCATCAAAATTACGTTAATCTCAAAATTTATAGGTTTTCCCCCACAGATTACTTTACACCAAAGTATTACGAAGGCATTTTCAAGTGAATAAAATATGAAAATTACTAAATATATGGCTACAAAAGAAAATTCTTTCAACTCGAATTTACTTTAATTTCAAATCTTGTAGACTATAACAATAAAATAATATTTTGTATTCAGAAGATTCACTTAGATGATGATCATTGAAGTAACTTACTTCAAAATTTAGTGAGCAGACTACAGGCCTGAATTAGCTTCATTTTCAAAACCATGTTAGGATGACTGGTTTCAGCACTAATGTTTACAGATTTATGATAAGTTTAGCTAAAAAACTTTCTCTTTGAGAGAGGCCAGCAAATTTTATAAGCTCCATAGGTAACTAACTAGACGTTTCATTAGTCAATATCTATTAATCGAGATTGATTCAATTCTCCTCATTGGGTAAATACAGGGCCATATAAGTATTCATTCATTAATTATCATAGTATACTTCTCATTTGTACAATTCATGTTTGAATAATTTATATTGAATGAAGAAAGCATTGCTTTAAAAACACTTATAAACAAATAAATAAGTTTCTCCTTTATGTTTAAAATAAAAAATGTACCTTATTATAAACTGCGAATGTAAGCCTTTGGCAGGTCGCCCACTGAAAAAACTAGTTTCATGAAACGAGTTTTGTGAAACCAATTTCTTATGTATGAGCCCACTGATGAAACCAATTATTTCAGTTTCAATAATGCAATCAAGCGATGAAGAGGATGTTTTAAGGTTTGGTGGTGGTTAAAAAACAGAAAAAGGAAACGGAAGTACTGGATACATCCTTTAATCCGTGACAGGCAACATAGCAGTTATGCTGTAGCCAAAGAACTATCTGTAGATCATGAAAATTTTTGATATTCTATAGAATGTCTTTTATATCAGAAAATTCAATTGAAACGTTAATTGAAGAGGTGGAGAAGAGGAAAAGTTGAATTTCTGCCAGTTTGCAGGGGCTCAAACACGCGTTGTGATAGAGCACCATGAGATGAGCTGCATGAAACCATTCCGATGTGTTTCTAGAAATGCCGGTTGCACAACCAAACTGTTTAGAAATGCAGTGGGCGAATTTCTCAGTATTTGAATGAAATGGTTTCTTGAAACGAATGTTTCATGTTCCACGAAATTGGTTTCATGAAATCCATTCCTTCAGTGCCTTCATATGCCTTTAGGGTTGAAAACTAATTGACTCTAAATTTAAATAATTTCTGAATATTTATTGTACATGCATACATTCTTAAAGTATTTTTACAATTATTTACCATTAACGTTTATTTTTTCATTGTTTTATCACAAGTACATATGCACCTTCCCTTTATGATATCACGAGTTAATATATCTTTCTTTTACAGAGGTCTCAGACAAATGTTTTAACTGAATACATATCAATTTCAGGTATCACATTAACATGAACACTTATGCAAAATATGTTCTTTATCTTGTTAGGAATGTTAAATTAGCTGTGCGTTCGATATAACCTTATGAAATTTTCAATCTTAAATTAAAAATTCTTAATTAAGAACATAAATAACAGCTGCAGATTATATTTGAGTAACAAATGCAAAACACCTCCACAAAACAATATTTTAGATTCTCAAGCACAACAACATGAAATACTGCAAAATGATGTACACCATTAATACTGAGAAAATTGCTTTACATTCAAATTTGAAGAATGACACTAACAAAATTACTGACATACAATATGGAAGGATTAAGATACATTATACAGCTCAATTTCTTACATAAGTATATTTTTGATTACCAGTAACAGTTTATCTACTGCCATCAAGATGTACATAAATTTTTAATTTCAAACCGTTCTATTAGATAGAAGGAAACAGTTTGATCCACATTTATTCGTACAGTTTTCAGTGTTTGATAAGAAATAAGACAAGTAACACCAAAAATCATAGGCTTTACACTAATATTTACCTAAACATTGCAAGTCAAATACTATATTCAATTCTCACCAAAGATACAAAGCATTACATCAAAATCACAAAATTTCTTCCTGAAACTTCTTACTCTATTCAAACAATTCTCTTAGATCAAAGCACACATTTTTCCTCATAAAAACCTGAATCAAATACAAAATTAATAGATAGTATTAATGCAATAGTGTTCTTACAAATATTTATATTAATTTTCTCTTAAACTGCTATGGAAAATATAAAATTGAGTAAATAGATTTTTAAAATATTAACAATATATAAACAATGTGTTATTTACATGGAAAACTGTATAAAAATATTAAAATATAAAGTACAATAATATGAATACTGATTCTTTGAGAAAAATACTCAAAATACTTAACATTTGTTAAGACCGAGAGAATACTTTTGGTCCTAGTGATGTATTGTTTTTACCAAAGCATTTCATCCTGTTCCCACAGATCTCACCATCAAGCACAAAGATGACTTTACAGCAGACATAATTAATGGGTTAGGTGCCACAAAAGCATACATCAATTGCATTTGACATACCCAAATAAGCATTACAGTTTTACCTTGAGTGTTTGTTTTAATTGTGCAAGAATAGAGTGATTCAAGTCTTATCATTACTCCTTGGTCCAGTCCAAATGATTGTCTGATACAATGTCAGCCTTCATCAGAGGTAATTGAGATTTGATTCTCTCGGCAAATTGTGCAGCAACAGGATCGGAGTTCATTGTGGCAATTGCAAGGACACGGTCTCCTTGGCAATAATAAGCTACAACATTTGTCATTTCCTCCAAGTCTCCATTAACCACCACGTCATCATAATTTCTAACATACCCTGAAAACAGAAAATGTGTTACTATAGACATAAACAGTGTGCCACTGAATAAGGGTTGGCTCCATTAAGTCTATGCTCATAAGTCTTATGAAGGAAACAATGACTGGAACCTCAATCTGATTTAAGGAGGCCATTCAAATTCTAAACATACATTCTCACAATTGACACATTGGGAAGTAATACTACACAATACGAAGTAAAATAAATGAAAGATGTTATTATTAATTAGCCTTATGAATAAGTAACAATATACAAAGGATGCTTTTAAATTTTCAGAACAGATTGGCATCATATAGATTGTATTCATACAGCAGTATTTCTTACTAGAGTTATTGATAATGGATAAAGAAATACATACTCAGTAGTGTTCATTATATAAGATTCCTGTAGGTCAAAATAAAGATTAGGTCTGAGAAATTAATTACCTGCATATCGGATGCTCTTTCCCAGAATGGCTGTCCAAAAGAAAGGCACAGTCTTGACATCTTTGCTTTCTGGGTTCACCATATTGCAAGCAGCAACACGACCATGGAAACTAGCTAACTGCCAATGGCCAATAGCAGCCTTTGGAGGCTCACCAACACCAACAGGGGCACCAAATGACAATAATGGTGCACATGCAATATCACCTCCAGCAAAAATATTAGGCATATTTGATTCCAAATTCTGTAAACATTGGAAAAAATATAAAATAAAATAAATATATTACAATAAAGAAATAGTAATAATATTAAGGTATGGAACTTCATTCAATGACTGACATGGTTTTTAATGACTTCCCACTTAATTTTTATTATTAATAGAATACTTAATAAAGTTTACAAGATTCGGAAAGGGTTAAAAGGTACTTTGCACATAAGGGCATGCACCCAGGAAAATACCTAAGAAAAAACAGACTTAATAAAGGTCTGACAGGGTTGGGAATCTAACCCAGATAGAGGAAGATCCCGGGTTCGATTCCCGGCCCTGTCAGACTTTTATTAAGTCTGTTTTTCCTTGGGAAAGTTTACAGGAATAAATATGGATTAGCTAAGGTCTATTTCAAAAATTAAAGAATCCATGTTGTTGAAATTAATAAGTTTAGATTTTGAGAGGAAGGAATCTTATTTACTGAAAACAATTATTTATTCATGAATGTTATCAAATTTCAATGGATTACAAATTCAATAAAAGGTTAAAATTGTGAATGTTAATCATCAGCAAAGGGGACATACATAACGTAATATTTAACAGTTAGAATAAATCAATATTTCCCAGCTGTAAGTCTAGCAAATAAATTAAATGAAGAAAAAATCTTGTAAAAGAATAGGAATATGGATATCATCCAGATTTAAAAAGTATCTCCCCTTTCACCTCAGTTTATAAAGTAATAAGAACTGCACAAGCTTGGAAAACATGAAAATTGTTTCAAAGGAACCTCAGAATCAAATATGATTTAATGAGGATATTGCACAGAAGACAGTGAAGAATTACTACCACCAACTTTAAGTAAATTCTACACAATATATAAATTAACAAAAAGAGAGACTCTTGAGGTTTAATACTAACCTCATTCACCACCACAGTACCAGATTCAATATTTATTCCAGAATCTTTAAGGAAGCCTGTGTTTGGAATAGCTCCCATTCCCAGAACACAAACTTCTGCAGAGACTAGATCACCAGTTCCAAGTCTCACCATCTTCACCAAGTGAGATTCATCACCTTCACCACCAACAAAACCTTCAACCACTTGATTCATCAAAAAGTGGACTCCTTTGTCCTGAAAATAATTTTTTCGTGAAGTATAGAGACAGTTCATCACAACAAGACATTAGAAATGTTTAAAGTAATTACCTCAAGTAATTTCTTCAGTCTTTCTCCAATCTGAGGACCAAGAGATTCGGCAAATGGGACAGATCCTCTCCCTATCACAGTGACCTTGCTTGCTTTATCAGACAAATAACTAGCTATTTCCATGCCTATAAATCAAATATGAAAGGCAAATTCATCGTTAGATTAGTTTATAATTACCATTTTTAAATTTTAATGAAGGTAAAAGTGATCATGTGGAAGTGTTATCCAACAATTCACAGGCGGTGGTAAACTGGTGAGGATTTATACATACTAACGCAGAGGTGGCAAAATGATCCTGTCTTAAGCCTTTCTCTCATATATAAACAATTTAAGCATTTTTTTCCTTATACTCTGGAATGAATTTGATGGGCTAATTGCAGGCAAACAAGAAGGATGCTAAAAATTCTCAATATTAAGCTAGAATTTTTTGGACAATGCAAAAATAAAAACGCTAATCATTATTTTCTGGCAAGTCTAGCAATTTTTCACAACATGAATAGTTTATGGACAAAGACACTTTAGATTATTAGGAACTGCAAAAGCACTATCGATTTTAGAAAAATAGCCACATGTTTACACATTCAATTAAATATTTAAGCCAAAAGGTGATTTCTGTTACTAATTACTTTTCGCAAATATTAAATTACCACCCAAGAATCTCAAATAACTTTTTAGAATTACCAATGAAAGAAGTTCCTATAACTGCCACATGCTTTGTTCTTGATTTTTCAGCAATTTTGTTGGCATCCACAACAGTCCTTAGTGTAAATACATTCTCAAGATTCACTCCAGGGAGGTCTGGTTTCCTTGGGCTGCAATAAAAATATTATTCTCAGCGCTTTGCTAAACCAATTGTAACAAATTGAAAAATATGCAGCAAATAATTTACGGTCCTAAAGTTAAACTGATATATTGATTAAATTAACAGACACGCTAACTATTCCTGATATGTTACTCCAGATGACAAAAGTTGAGTAAACAAATCACTTAATCAGCATAAGATGAAAAAGCTCGCTGAATAAAGTAAATACTTACGTTGATCCAGTAGCAATGAATAGCTTATCATAATGTAAATCCTCTCCTTTGTTAAGCTTAACCATCTGTTTTTCGACATCCAAGCCAACAGCTTCAGTACCATTGACCACTTCAATTCCATATTTCTGGTGAAGAAAATTCAAGTTCGATCAATATCAAAGACATGTTGCTACATTGCACATTCAATAAAAAAGGACGTAGATTTCTTTCCAATTTCCAGTCACTGGGTACAAATAAAAAAGAGGCCGGATTCTGGCAGTATATTCCTGTTCTAGATAATAGGAATCCCATGATATTTGATTTAGATTACTCATCCTTATCTAATCTTTATTACCTAGCATTAAAGAATAATCTTCACAGATCATGGTAGACTGAATTTTTTCTTAGCAAGAGATAGCAAAAATGCCTCAATATCTGTAAAAATGAAGTGATGGATCGCATTGCTTCATTTAACAAGAATGGCCTAAAGAAACTTCATTTCCTGTCTCATAGTGCAACTTTACATTTATTTTGGGATGGAAAAATTTACTCATTTTTTAGATGTTCCCCATCAGGGAGAGAATTGATGAATATTGGATGAATGAATTTCCATCAACACACTAAAGCATAACACTCAATATTCTAATAGTAAACTTACATATTAGTTATCCATATCATGGGATAAAATAAACAAAAATTTAGACAACTTCATGCCTACCACGAAAATGCAGTATCATGCAGCAGTCTACATATTTATTAAATACATTGAACTAGAATGGGATACATTTTGAAGTAGCTGTAAGGAAGAAGTATTTTTGGAAAAATAAAGACAATGTAGACTAACTTCAACCTTAGGTAAAAATGAAACCCTAATGGCAGTAACTTCTATAAAATACCAAATATTAGATGCTTCTCTTCAATTACATAGAATGTTTAAATTAGGTACTTAGATCTTCCTTCTAAACAAAACAAGACCATTTTGCGATATTTAAAATTTATAAATTACTATTTTAAAAACTGTTCTTCTACAAAATTGTGCCACTAAATTTTATTGAAGTAGTATCTACCAATTTCTTCGAATTCATCTTTAAGTAAGATTAATTTTACAGTTCTTTTATCCTAAACTACTCCATCTCTCCATGGCTAAACATTAGTAATAAGCAACCAATAAATATAGCTCTGAAATATTTATGCTGAAAGAAAGAAGATCTTCTAGAATTAAAGCTATATCTAATGCAGTACATAGACTATCAAAGCTCATTACAATTAATAAAACACAAATCTACCTCGAAAAACTCTGGGGTTCTGAGGGAAATTTTAGCAGGAGTGGCATCAAGTATTTTGCTGAGTTTTGGGCGATCATAAGGAAGATGGTTCTCAGCTGTAACCATCACAATTCTGCCAGAGAAGCCTTCCTGTCGCAGAGTTTCTACACAGCAAGCCCCAGCACCACCTATAATAAAATTTAAACAAATATGGCCTCTCTCTTCCATTCACCAAAATATTTTACTAAATGTCAGCTAAAATAGAATGAAACAAACTATAACAATTGAAAAGCATTATGTACATGAATTGAACTTTAAAAACCTGACATCCATAAATTAACTTTTTATAAGAAACTGAAAAATTTAATTAAAATGATATCCAGGAGGTACATGGATCACAAATTCATATATCCTGAGAGTGATTACTATCTAACAATATTTTAATTGAATGGAATAAAAATTCTGAAATTTATGTTAAGAATAAAGTTCATTAAATAATTTATTTCTAACAAAGATTGACATGTTTCTATCGTAGGATACTAAAATCACTACATGGAAGGAATCTATCATATATATTTGTCTGACTATGATCTCACTAATAATCTCTGATCCAAAGTAGATAAAAACTAAGAGAAAGTTTTCCTTTTAACTTTCCTGTTTCTAAGAGGTCACTACACTGTAGAATGAGAAGTGACACACCCTTTACATTATCAATAGTGCTCCTGGAAGTGTGCTACCACACCCTAAACTTATCTTCAGTGATATCTCAAAACCTGACAAATTGAGTGGATTCATGTATGAATCATGTCCCACTGCATCACCAAAACCAAATTAAAGTTCATTTAAAGCTAATTGAAATCCTAAAACATACTAGGAAGGAATTAAAATAAGATTTCATATTAAGAACAGCTAATTAGTTGAGGATACCTTTGTATCACCATTTCTAATATTACAACATGAAAGACAACGTACATTCAGGTTAAATAAAGGCTGAAGAAAATATACTCACCTCCTCCAATCACCACATATGAAGTCTGTACATTGAGATCTCTCATCACCATATCTTTAATCCTCTTATTTGCTTCCAAAAGATCTTTCCTAGCTCTGACCTTGACTTGCCCACCTTTTTCAACAGTCACCTGATAGCATGGGATGCTATCCATTCCTGGGAAATCTTCGATGTCACCTATTGAAAGTATCATTGATAAATCAATCAGCACTCTAAAGTCCTAATTAGCTGAAAGACAGAACCTCTGAGAGTAAACTAAGAAAAAAATCTTGATTATATAATACATTTTGTGAACTTGGATGAATACGTGGACGGATCTAGAAATTTCCATTACACCGTAATCATTCATCAGTCAGACTTGAAAATAGTTCAGTATCCATCATGCTACCATAAAATGACTTAATTTTCCACGGGAGTAAACATGTTATTTTTAAAGAGTGAAAATTATTTATTCAATATCGATAATTACTTCATTTTCATAGCTTGAAGCATTGTCCTAATGAAGGCCACCCTCACATAAAATCAAACTTACCGTTCTTGGTGTTGAAGCAAGCCCCATGCCACGGACAACGGACAACTCCATTACCTAGGGTCCCGGTGTTAAGAGGGGCTCCGTAGTGAGAACACTTGCTTCCCAATGCAGAAATGATTCCATTTTGCTTTACTACTAATACTTTGGATTTGTCCGGGCCTAATTCAAAAACTTGCATGCTGTATAAAAAGAATAGTAGAAAGAAACAATGGACTTAAATTCTCAAAGTTGGTTTCCGAAAATTATGCTTGAATTTCAAGCAAATGGAATAATATTGAAATTTAAAAAAGGGATTGAATGCCCAAAGCTTTTACGTTTATGGATAAAACTTACGAATTTTCCTTCAACGCAGATTCCTGACATACTACTCCCTCGACATAATCGGCCGAACCTAAAATATATATTGACAGTTCTATTGAGTGACTCAAAAATCTTTAACTAAACAAACTAAAGTCATTAAGAACAAGGCCCACTGATGTACCTACCCTTAGCTTTCGTATTACTGGAGCCCATATCGTTGTAGCTAGAAATTAGGCGTAGAAATCTGGCGCAGCACACCTGTGGGAATTTGATTCAATCTACAATTCAAGGGATGTAAAATTAATTTCGGGTAATAAAATAAAATAAATGAATGATGTTGCAACAGTGCATCGATCGTAATTCCTGGAAAAATCTAATGAACCACACAACTAAAATGACATAATAGTTTGACAGGACAAAATGTAAGCGATCCTTTCAATCTTAGAATGACATCAGCTGTATGCATTAAAAAAATAGCCAAGTAAAAAAATACAATATTAATAAAGAACTTACCTGCGAACTAAAATTAAACGATGTAGCCTGAACGATCGTGCTCTTTATTAGACAATATGGAAACTTCGCCAGAGAATTCAATGTCATTCAACAGTGAATGCTCCACGGATAACTCCCTAGGTGACTACACTGATTTCATAACTCCTCCGGTGAAACTTCCTTTCTCTTGCTTTCCAAGGCAATTAAAATTTCGACAAAGCCGCAGAAAGATAAGGTCTACCGGGTCTACCGTCACGGAGCGGCAGGTAGCGTGGAAAGTGAAGAATTAAGTGGCACCTGGCCAAACGATAGCGCTATCAGCTGACCAAAACATGTACTACGTAGAATTCAGCGCGGCAAAATTTAAAATTGTAAGAAATAGACCTCTAATCGATTTTTCAGGATGAAAATTTCTTACAAAAGAATAATATTTGTAATAACTAATAAACTATATACCACTTTCATAAGGTTTATCCATCCTAAATCTAGAACACATTTAATATTAAATTAGTTTCTTTCCAGGCTAGGTGAGCCACTGGTATAGACTTATCTCAATATGTCATCCTGACAACTCAAGCTTTCTTGAATGCAACCTAAGTATGCCTGCACACATTTATCTTAAATCGAAAATCTTTAAGTAATGAGTCTAAAGCAAAGATCCTTCTATTTAGATAAGGGGCGTTTCAATGAACAATTTTGTAATCCAGCCTACAATTGCATTAAAAGAATTATATCCAAGGCTATTAGCCACTCATCTTTACGTATAGGTTTTAATGAATGTGTGTTCTTCACATTCTGTAAATCTTCAT
The DNA here is from genome assembly GCA_947579665.1 of Sympetrum striolatum. Taxonomy (NCBI): domain Eukaryota; kingdom Metazoa; phylum Arthropoda; class Insecta; order Odonata; family Libellulidae; genus Sympetrum; species Sympetrum striolatum. The sequence continues at coordinate 18,552,032 of OX388344.1, read as the reverse complement.
CAGATGCCATGACTTTTTTCAGGATGTATGGAGGTTTTGCATAAGCAATAATTATTATTTTATTTTCCTAGGTACAAATTTAACCCTTGTATAATACTATTGAGGTTGCCATAATCTTCTAAAGTTTAAACTAAACCATGCTTTTTGTTTGTCCTATAATTACAGTCATGAAACAGTTGTCTAGAGTTAAATTGAAACTGAGATATTTAATTATTTTCATTGTCTTAATAGTGTATATTTCATAACTAATTTACTCAAATTATCAATACTCCTAAGAATATGATAACTTTCATCTTCCGGTTTTTAAAAAGGTCTATTTTGATCACATCAATTCTAATTCAATATAACCACTTTAAAATATATATTATTCTCAGATAATAGCGTAAGATTTTCTGCATATAATAACTATTAGCAGAATTCTCTTAACAAGAGTTTTTCATGTAGTAAATCACATAAGTATTTTCAAAGTAATTTAATCAGCTCAGAATCTCATCTCTCTTGTGTCCTTAACATTTAATATACAACACAAAAACCGAAAACATGAAATATCAGTTAAAATGAAATACAGCATTGGCTTATTCCATCTCCAACTATTTTTCATACATATAAAATCATTTAACAAGCAACAACTGTTCACAAGTAAAAATTTAATGCAACAACAGTTCATAGGTAAAAATTTCATGGTCCACAATAAAACATCCTGCAAAATTCTTCAGGTAACACAAAATTTTATTACTTATAATTTGTTTGTTAAATAATGGAAATTGAAATGAGATATTAATCAGCATAAAATCAAAATAATTTATTTAAAATAACATTCTTTGCATAAATAATACAGTTATTCAATTTAAAGATATTTTACACAATTAAATATTTAATTCCACTTTTTAAAAGTTTATTCATGAATTTGATGTAAACTTATGATGCTTTTCAATACAAAAGACTATAAATATGCACTCCTATCTATGGAATTCAAAGCCGTGGATTGCATTTGAAAGTAATTCAGTTTGCACAAAATTTGATTAAAACAAAATATCTAGGTTAGTTTGCTGCATTTTCTGTTCACCAATTTCCCTTTTTTAGGTTTATCTAGGTTATTCAAAAAACGAATGTGTAAATTCTTCAAAGCTTAGATGTAGATAGGCTAAAAAAATAATTGATTAAGTTGGCTGTGTCTGCACTTTACAATAATGCAATTAAATATATACACCAATTATACTCATTATTAGTATTATTTTATTGTTATAATTTCCTCTTTTATTCACTTAACTCTACTGTGGTTTTTCTCCTTACATACATACTTCACTTTAGACATATCCATATATTTGTTCTTAGATCACATTTTAGTTTTTAAAATTCTGGACATTCCTGCTATATAGGATTTAATTTGCAGTGTTAAACCAACTTTTTCTTCTTTATTTCCTCTCACATTCTAATCTTAGACTAAATTTTTCATTTTGGATCTCTGATCTTATCATATTCAAACCATAGTAATACATCCCATAAATATTCACTTTAGAACTCAAATGCCCATACTTATTATGTAAAATCTGTTTAACCACCGTAAGTGTACCATGTAAAATTAATTCTGTACAAATTACACATTTTCTGGGGTGGCAGCTCACGTGAAGATACAACCAAGCCAGGTAGTATTAACATTGGGTGACAATTTTCAGCATATCAACTTTCATGCTGTTTATCTTTATGTTTATCCACCTTTCTAGACTACTTTATCTGCCCTATTTTATCACTGGAAATTTTCAATTTTTTAATGATATTTCAACATTGTGGCCCACATCATAAATTGGTTGCTAGACATCAGTTTCACCATTTTGATGAATTGGTGATCTTTGCCATTTAGCCACCTGAGATTTATGTAGCACATAAATGAGGGGTATAAAATAAAGTTCATAGAATAGGCCCTATTTTGATAGAAATCTAGATTTTTTATAGAGTTTGGGACATAAAAACTGTTTTAATAGCCCTGTATAACCAGTTGTAATTCATTGATTTGGTGGGATGAACGCATACTTCAAGCCAAATGCTAAGCAGAAAAGGTAGAGGGAGGGATTAGAAAAGGAAACAAAAGTAAGCAGGAAGGGAGAGAACTGAAAATAAAAACGGAAGAGTAAACCTGAAGCCTGAGTTAAGGAGTCCTGAAGTCGAGCCTGAGGCTAGAGAACAATAAGAAGCACAGTCCTCAGAAAGAATTATATGATAAAATGAAGGCTGAGATTGGAAGAGAAAAAAAACTCCATAGACTATGAATTATATTGGCAAAGTATCTCCAAATCATTTGAGAAATTCGACCTTAGGCATTTGCTGTCATTATGAAGAATTTTAGCAACAAATTCAGAAGAATATTCTTATTCTAAGATGTTTCTTTAACAGGTATTCATTGATCACTTTGCCTGGCATCTCAATTTCTCTATGGAGCTCAAGGTAACAGCATCATAGCTTTTGAAAATGATAAAGCAAAGTATTTTGTAGAACTGATAAAAAACTGTGCTCGGATAACAGATTTATAAAAATTTTAACATTTTAGTGCAGTAGACATGAAACCAAATGCTGCAGTGTTCATTATTAGACTCATTGGTAATTATGTACTAAGGATGCCTTATGTTTTTTACTAATGTTTACCTTCTGTTTACTGGGTACACATATTGTACTATTTGGATGAGTAGTTTCAGTGAAGGTTTTTACTTCTTTGAGAGCGAAGCAAACATAAAATAAATATTGTGGGCTACAGAAAATGAAAGGTTTACCTACTGATAATTTCATTCACATACTAAAATGTACTGTATTATTTTTTCATTTTAATATGGTAGGCAAGTCTACGAAGAAGAGACTTTCCAGATATGATTAATAACTGGGATCTTGAGTTTTAAGGTTAAATACTTGTTTTTAAGGATAATTTCTCATGAAATTCAATACACGATTTCATATTGCAAAGAATTTTCCATTGAGAAATGAAAGAAAGTTTACACAAATAAAAATACAAAATTTATTGATAATTACACTTCTTAACCTAAGATATTAAATTACTGACCAGATATGCAATAGTCTAGGGCAAAGCCCATTAGTTTGTTCCTAATTGTTTTCAGGAACGAGTTAGCCTATTTACAGGAGAGGTACCAAAATCTTCTTTCTCAGAGTCAACCAATGAGGGCAGAGCCCTGAACACAAAAGCACACTGAACTTTACAAACATCATCTGTCAAAATAGCATCTGCACTGAAGGAGTGAGCCAATTGAAAACAGTTGCCTATTTTCAATGATTGACAAATTGGCTGTTGTCCGCACAAGTTTTGGAAGATCCACAGGAAAACATGGAAATAGAAAATCTTATATTAATTTTTAAATATGTTAAATTTTTGGAATTAAATACAGCTTGGAGCAAGAACCTTAGCTCAAAAATGGGCAAAGTGAAATGTTTTGTTAGGTCATAATTCAAATTTTTCCCAATGTAAAAGAATTCATCATTCATTTGAGGAAAAATTCATAACCTCATATTACAGTATGAGAATGAAAGAAAATTTATGCACTTCATTTTCTGGATTATGTGTTGTATTTGCATATTACACTTTTCTCTTGATCGAGTTTATACAGAAAATGCAGTAATTTATATCAACAAAATAATTCTCAATAATATCTACTTTGGAAGGGATATAGCAGAAATAACTGAACAGCAGAATTCAACATAAATATAAAAGTTTAATATGCAATGTGGAAAAATTATTTTGAGTTAATTTAGTAAAAACAAAAATTCATATGAAAATTTCACATATCATAAAAAATATCTTAAATGCCACTTAATTAAAGTGCAATTTAGTATAGTCATCATCATCATGAATCTATACTATACATTTTATAACAGACTTTAATTCAATTAATTTATTCAATTTAATTAATAGATAAATTCAGAATAGAAAAGTAACTGTTGATATATATATTTTTTTAGAGGGACTAGAAACAAATAACTACATTATAGAATTAATTTCACAAAATCAAATATTTCTGAATACCACTCACCCCTTCAGCTGTACATGTGCACATGACACATGGTGAGGTACGCAAGGCAGCCCCTGTCTCAATATTTTGACCCCCAATGCTACAGGAGCGCCTCTGTTTCCAGTGAGTTAGGTCTATTGTCGGCAAAACTTGGCATGGAACTCGAGGATTCCTACATACAAATTAGAGGTAATCTATTAAATTTGTGATATAATAATGTTTATGATGAGCAAATGGTATCTTTAGGTTCATTTACTCGAGGATTCAAAACTAACTAGTCTATAAGTAGCAGCTAAATTCCAAATCATAAGTGAATGATACTCACAGGAATGGATCCACCAGGTCAAGTAGATTTCGCTGAATTGTTTCCACTCTATCACAGTTATCACACACAATTCGTCCCAAATTTGCTTTCCGTATTTCTGATAGCTGTGCCTCAGTGAACCTCACCAATGGATCAGCATTCTCATACCTGTGAAAAAGAGATAAATGGACTATGTTTATTTCCTTGATTATCAATTTCCTAGCAAGTTAGTTAACAGCAATAAACTTTAAGTTGATTTTGATACATATTACTGTAAAAACATATTTATCATCATGATATCCATACATGTTTACTATCAGTATACAATCCCTGTAGAAAAGGGTGAAACATCTTCTTTATCCATCCTCAGAGGTCATAATTGTTTGAAATTTTGCAAATATTCCTATTTTAACATAGAATTGTTCTGAAAAGACAAGAAAAGATGATATTCATACCAGAATCGATCACATTTCCTCAAGCGATTGAACTGCCTGCCTATGATGCATGCAAAGGTCGGCCCAACAACTCCCCCCTTGAGAGCTGTCTCTGCCAGACCTCCAGGGAAGAGGTCAATGTCATCAACATGCTCATATAAACGGCGGAGCCTTTCAACCAACAGTGAAGGAATTTCTTGCCTAAGGTCATCGAAGGATCGCGCACGAGTCAAGTTGCAGAACTCTCTGTAGTTGTTATAACTGGGAATTCCATGATCACGAGCTGCAACAATAATCAGATTGTTATATTCACATCTTTCTGACATTCAGTACAGAACCAACATACCTTGAAGGATGTGTAAATAAAGAATTAGAATACTCAGTATCTATCTAATTCTTGCTTTGATGCATTAGAATTAGAGTTTCTTTAGAAACCATCAATTGAATTTCCTAGTTATCCTAGATATGATGGAGCAAAATTTATTCAATAGGCTGGAAATTCTGAGAAATGAAATGACTGCTTCCAATTTTACTTCAGCTAACTTTACATTAAAGATCACATTTTGATCTTATCAATTTTTAAGTAATTCAACTTTATTTAACCATGTTAACTGTGGAAATTCTTCAACTCCTTCATTAAACTGAGAAAATCACTATCACTTAAGTAGTGTCTTTTTTAATGCAAAATTAAGCTAAATTAGAGAAGAAATAGAGATTCAACTGATGAAAAGTTTACTGAGAGAAAAGAGTAAGAAAATAGTCTAAGATTAATAGATACGATTAATTTAACTCAGTAATTGTAAAATGCCTCATTGATTATGATTTACCTCTCTGAATATTAATAGCAGCAAGGTCCATTCCTGAGTAAGGGGTGCGGCGATCCTCAAAAAGATGGTTGGTAACCTCAGATGTAATAAATTGATCGAGAGTTTCCATAGGAGTGGCTGCAAGACCTCTGATCAAATCATCAACGACTCCAGGACTGTAGAGAACATCAGGGTTGAAGAATGTGTCTCGTAGTCTAACAGGAGGCTCCCTAGTGACATACTTAACATCAGCTCGTTCCAAGTGAGGCTTCAAAAGGCTGTGGCCAAATCTAAAAGCTGCTGATGCAAACTCATTTGCAATTGAAGCATCACAGTCAGGGTCATAGCCTAAGGAATGAAAATTATTTTAGAAAATTAAAAGATATCATTTTTGCAAATGAACATGTATATTTTTCTAAGAAATTCTAGAAAACTAATGATTTTGTGTATGGATTTATTTATTTACCTTTTCACTAATAGAAATTTATTTGAATTTAAATGGATAAATTAATCATTATGAGATATTTTTAATGTAATAATACTATATTACAGTAGTCATTACATCTGATTATAACATCCTTTGTTAATGAAGGCTTTTCTCTCATTTTTAGGAAATTAATGCAAAAATATTAGGCTCTTTGAAGCAGATACTAAATTATTTTTAAACCTTATTTCTGTAGGTTTGTGGTATTAAATAAATAGACCAATTAGAGATGAACACAACTTATGATGCCACTTAAAATTCCTTTTTCCTGGAAATATCTAAAACTGGCAGTAAAGTCAATAATTTTGAGCTTTTATTTAACAAATATCACATTATTTTATAGAGAATATTTTGTGAATTCAAATGAGTCAAGCTGTTAGTAACTTTTTTATAGATATACAAAAATTAATGGTAATTCATACCTGTAAAGTAACCATCTGGTAGAAGATCTAACCCATATCGCACAGCACCTTCCATTCCGATCACTCTAGGGAGAAATTCGTTGTAGGTGATGTGTTGTGTGACTGCTGAAAGTATGCGCCTTGCTTCCCTGTATAATTCCTCATCTCCCCAGTGTGGGTTCAGCTTCAGTAGCTCTCCAACCAGACGGTTGTGTTCTCTGAGAAACAGGGTATGCAGAGATGCCAGTCCTGGCTGCTCACTGCTTCTTGCATCTCCTAAGACCAGTTAGTATAATTTTAATTGATATTCATTTGTAGATCTTCATATTATTGTTTAAAATCAATGAAATTAGAGAAGCACTCATGGGAGTGCCTGCAATGTAAGATTTCATATTAATGGCCATTGCAAAACAAAAGATTAGATTTGAAATATATTATCAAGTAGAGATATATTTCTGGTAATGATTAAGAATACTAATTTGAACTCTTAGATGGCTGCAGTGGTGGTTATTGGAGGCCAAGACCAAGGGTTCTCTACCACTGAATAATAAATAATTTGAGTGAGTGACTTGTAAATTCAAATACAAATAAAGGGAAATGAAAAGAGCATGAGTTGGTAGATGGCAATAATAGGGAAGAAACTGTTATATGGCACACATTCCTGTAAATAAAAAGCATTACCTAAAATTATCACTGCTATCCCTATCCATTTTATCATCACAAATAAATATAACAAAGTATGTCTTTTCAACCATATTTTGATGTTATACTAAGCTATTGTTCCATCTTTAGTGAAAGAATAGAAAAGAATTTTAAGTATTGCCCATTGCCATTTCTTGGATCTTGATTGTTTTTAAATTGGTAATTCTCTTAACTCCTTAATTTTTCCTTAATTCAGGACACTAGATTGCTGATGCTCTTGACTGCATGCTTAGTTGGTAATTGATTAATATTTCATTGTCAAATGAAGTGAATGATGGAACATGAGCAGGTTTAGGAGTTTGTGCCATTTCGTATGTAAGAGGTAAGATGTGAGTGAAATGGTTACAGAGATATATATGGAAAAACTGTGATGCAAGAGACATTAAACACCATTTGTTGATATTAATGAATAGGCTATAATTCTTTTGTATATACATTGTTATTATATAACTTAATAAGTATATTGCAATAATAAGATTATAGAAGAGTTGAAGTTTGTTTTTAGGATAAACTAAAGAAAACAAACCAAGAAATCGATTATTTATTATATATCAAATATTCAAATTATACCAATGCTTAAATAAATGGGATAAGATCATGGAAAATTAATATAAATAATTTTCAAAGATTTTTCAACTGTGCTAGCTAAGTTTGATTTATGACAAATTTCTTTCTCTGTAATCAAAAACGTTCTCTAATTGTGAGACATTGGAAAAATATCTGGTATACTGTACCTGCTCTGAAACAAAGCCCTGAGTCTGATTTGCACTCAGGATGCGTGGCAGTTGTTGGTAGAAGAGGTTTCAATCCTCTGGCATTGTTTCTTGTTGTGTTCATTTTACCTCCAGTGAACTCTCTCAGAGCCTTAGCCTCACAAATGTCAGAACCATACACAAATGATGCATCTACGTAAGCAGTGACTTGGTTTAGCTGTTCTCTCACTCCTTACAGGATACAGAAAATACAAAAAATTGTGATAAATACATCTTTACGCAATGATATTCATTAAATATCCGTTACTTCAGAGATTATAATAAAAAAATTAAGCTTTTAAAGTCATATTCATGAAATTTCACAAGGGGTTATATTATTTGAGTAAGTTAAAAATAAGGAATTGCAAGAGAGTATGAAGTGTAAGCATGCATACATATTTTTACAAAGGTCTGGCTTTAGAATTTTGGAAAGTATTTGTATGATTATTAGTATAATCTTCTGTGGATGAATAATAAAATTCGTGGCTTCTTCATAATATTTAGCTTTAAGTTTTTCCTTCATGAAATTTAAATCAGTCAGAATATAATATCAAATGCTGTTCCTGAAGACTTACATTTTTATATCGCTTTCTCATCTAAACTTCTCAACTAATAAATTACAGATACGCAAATATGGAATTTAAAGGAATATCTTTGATAGTCAAGTTTATTCCTTGACATGATATGACATGATTAATATTCGGAGAAAGGAATGAACAGAGGCTTACCTAAGGTGAGCTGTCCAGGGAGAGAACGGACAACGTGAATGCATAGTGGTTGTCCATTGCTGATGTTTACCCTTGGAAAATAGGGGTCGGAATCAGGCACTGGGATCGGGAAGCACTCGGGATGCACCGTGGCTGCAGAGTCGCATGCCTTGCAGTCCAGAATTGTGTCGCCAAATCCTAGAATTAATAATACTCATGATAAACGTCCGATCCTTATTAACCTTTCAATTTTGTCATTATGATATTCATGGATTTTTTAATTACCCTTATGCACTGGTGTGTGGGTCAGGTCGTGATCGAGAAGCTGTCCAAACTGCATGAACATCAAAGAGTATCGAACATGCGGGTGGCTGACATCAGCGTGCACGCCCACTGAAATCAGGCGAGCGCTTGGCAGCTGCTTCCCTGTCACTGACAGTGCTCTTGGTGTACTCAGTCCTAAAATCACACGGGAAAGATGAAATTGAATAGCTCATGGTATCCTAAGGCGGAATGAAATTATTATCAGTAAGACGACTTTAATTGGAATAAGAGAAGCGATGTCTGTAAGATTATTTAAGGGTCCCAGATAGCTATGTGGACAACGCGTTTGCCATTGGTGAAAGCAGTCTCGGGTTCGATTCCTGGAGGTAGCCAATGACCTAAGCTGTCGAAGCACTTTTAACAATACAATTTATTTAACAATGTCTAAAGTAAAATTATCAAGCGGTATCCCTATATTTCATTTTGATTTCTACCTGTAACACTAAATACAAGTTTTTTTTTAACACAATTTTTCATTAAACACACTCTATGTTATTCACCATCTTTAGTAAATGGCGTTAGCCAATACTAATGAGTACTACAATATATTGAGTCAATACAATATTATCAGAAATTATCGGCTATACTCATTCGATGATAGGTTTCTATAGCCTACGAATTAGTGTATTCTTAGCCGTGACAGAACCGAGTTCTTCGTGAATCTACCTCTTGAATAATGCTGTAAAAATATGATCATCATTCGATTACATTTTCATTTAATTGTAAAAAGAGTCATGTTCCATAAAAATTTAATTGCTTTGTAGTAAATTAATAGAATTGGAAAAGTTTCGACCATCCATAAATAGAATGAATTTTTGACTTAATGGAGAGGTTAACATTTGAGACGGCCTTACCATCTTCGTAGGACGAGGGAAGAAGGCGATTGAATGCCCGGAGGGATTTTCCAAGTTCTGGTTTGCGCAGATTGTTACACCATCCCGTGACGCTGCGATATTTGCTGGTGTGGTCGCACGGTGCCGTCTGTTCGTCGCACTGAAAGACCTTTGGTATCTCCACAGCATCTGAGATATCGATGCCTGGTAACGCCGCAGTCAGTAGGGCTCGCAGATTTCTCTCCGTTGGTCTTGTTGGCGAAGAGCCGAACCTATTCGATGTCTCATGGTCTTGTAAATGGCTAATGGAGGAAAATATTCTGCATCAACAAATATATTCAATTTTCCCAACGGAGGGAACCGACTTTGCTTTCTCATAAGCGAAGTGAAATTACCGGAGTTAAGGGAAAAGGAAATCGAATTGAGAGAGAAATATAAGTTTGTGGACTTGAGCGCATCCGAGGTAGATGTTGGAAGAGATTCGCCCAAATTTCTGTAATTTTTCTTTCCTTATACGGTTCGTAAATTCGATTTTCATTAGATACGGAAGTAAATAGGATCCCATACGACAAACAGACTCAAGAAAGACTCAGAGGAATTCATGTACAGTTCAAGAAGTACCTTTACTCACAGCATGACAACATGTTGTAAAATCTCCTTTTACTTGAGAAATCCTTTCAATAAGTTTCAATAGCACCAGTGTAGTAATTAACTGTTAAAATATTACGTAAATTTTATAAAAGTCCAATTTGTGTGAATTAACTGACAGAAGTTATCAAAATTTAATGTGGTTAGATGGAAGAAGAGACTTTTAGTCTCAATGTAGCCCGAATGAAGACGATTTATTATTATTATAAATCTTATATCTTCTAAAACTCATATACATTTATACGCGATGATACATTAGGAATAATACTGTCAAGAAATGCCGTAATCAAATGAGAATAAACGATGGGCAATTCACATTGGATCATTGAAGGTAAATTAATAATCGTGGTCTTTATTTGATGAAACTGAGGCTGAAAAATCTCCTCTTCCATCTAAACGATTGTCACTGTAAACAAATTCATGATTAGGGTTCTATTTGGAATCAGAAAGCTTAAAAAAATAAGAAATATTGAGGTTTTTGAAAATCTATGAAATATCTTGAAAATGAGTTAACGAGCAAATATCTATAAATGTGAGATTCAAAACGAACTACGCGATTCCACTGTTAGTAATAGCTCAAAAGTGCAAATAAACAGGATATAATCATAAACTCTTAGCCGAGAAAATAAATTAAAATACAAAATAACTGAAATTCAGAACAAATAATAATATTATATTTAGTTTTTTATTGTCAATAAAATACGTAAATTATATAGCCATTAAAATACAAAGTCAAAGTTAAAAGCTTGTGTTACTCTACCTTCATCACGATAACTATACGAATACAGTTTAAGGACGAGATAAATGATACTGAAAGAGATATCATAAAATTAAATACAAGTTAAGAGTACACTTTTACTTACTCCTGGAGGAAACTTGACACGAATCTCATCGATGCAAATTGCAGGATCAGAGAGGTGTTGGCGATTTCCGCTGCTTGTCGTGTGGGACGGTTGAATCCAAAAGCAGTTCCGATTGGAGACTGGGGATCAGCAGATCTCCCTAATTGTATAGAAAAGTTAAATATAGTGAGCAAGAATTTTACAAGAAAGTAAATCATCAATCCGATGTTCTTCCTTAACGATTTGGGGGAAAAAAATTGGTCGTTGTTAAGTTAGACGGTTGGAAAAAGATAGCTTTATTAATGAAATCTAAGTTCTCTGGCCGTACTTCGTGGAACGACATTAGAAATGATAAACAAAATTGGTAATTTCCACAATAAAAAGTTTACCAAGTTTGTTTGTAATTTCTATACATTTATTACTTTACTCCTCATTTCTTCAAAATATTGTGCAAAAGGAAGGATAGCGACAGTGAAGAGAGAGACGTGGAAACGTTCAAGGGTAATTTAGGGAGGACCAATCACTACTGGTATCGAGTCAGAAGCAACCGTACGACAGTGATCAGCAGGGCCGTGCGCAGGATTTGCTCGTGAGAGGGGTTTTTCTCATTAAAAAAGTAACTATATCAATACAACTATCAATAATGAACGTACACGATGTATGAAATATTATATTAAAAATTATAGGAATTCAGTTTCATACATTTCTGGAATATTTTTCATCATTCCGAATATATTAGGCCCTTTTGTTCGCGAAACTCGATTTCTGATTAGCGCGAAAGTGTGACTCACCGAGACGAAAGGAGTCCTGACAAACGTTAACATGAAAGTTGAAAGAGGCACTAAATTTTGGAAGAAAAAGTTTACTAAATGAAACATTAAACAAAATAATTTCATTTTATCCTATCTTCAATCCTCATGGGGGGTGGGGAGTTCGAACCCCAACCCCCCCCCCCCTCGTGCGCACGGGCCTGGTGATCAGTCCCACACAGAGTGGCGTTTCCTGGGAGCGATCCCGACGGGAACTCTGAATAAGATTCGAAGAGCTCTTACTTTGCTGTAGAAGGGCCATCTCTCGATGGATCACGTCCCCCAGATCCCTTTTGGCTCTGGTCACGGACTCCCTGAGGAGGGCGTCCGAATGGTGTATGGAGGGGGAGAAGTGAAGGCCAGCCAAAGAAATCTGCGGAGATATCCATGCGGTAGAGAGCTCCACGGACTTGAGTGCACCGCCCCTTTTGCATGAGGTGAAGTAGTTCCTGTTGAAAACGAAGATTTCACCGCATTAGGAGAAATGCCTATGCCAATGAACCTACAGCTTTCAGGCTATATGCGGCCTTTTCCTCACTTCCTTAACAAATGCCATTATTCAAGTAATGTCGTTTCCAGTTCTCGCTTAGGACATAAAATCAAATAGAAAACTTTGGCTCACTTATCAAATGAGTTCGTCTTCTCTAATGAAACGGCGTTTAATTATTTGAATGTGGCTATACGCGATGCAAGTGTGGCCTGATTTTTAGTTATGCTGTCGAATGATACAGTCACGAGGCGTCGCGATGTAATAAATATCATCATCCCTATCCTGAGCATGCGATACACGATAGTATTGCATAACACTTGTAAGCAGTGCTTCCGAAACAGGGCCGCACGATCCCAAGGGGGCGCTTTTCCTCTTTAGAATGTGAGCGAAGCGTGATTGATGAATATGCCCACTTAATAACGTAGATTATTATTATTATTCTTATTATAGCACCAACTGCAGGTAGACTGTAAGCCTGGTGGCAGTTTTTTCCTATGTACATACATTTGTACCAGTTATAACATAATTAATACATACATAGTATACTTAAATGCCCAGAGAATAATTGAATACATGTATAATATTATTTGAAAACTAAATAAAACATGAATAACAACTAATATTTGTAACTGTTTTACTGGATATTTTCGGGGTTCGTGGAAATATGGAAATAATCTCGTGAAAATCCATTCCTTGAACTCTTTTTTGGAACTTTATTACATTAGTATTGATGCGATATATCAAACATTTATTTATACTAAAAAATACGATTGTGAGGCTGAAACAGCGAAAGGGGCATCGAATATATGACAACTATGACAATGACTATATATGACAATTAAATAAGCAATACTATCGAAAAAGATATTAATCTGATGTTATTCTTGATTTGATGAAACATATAATTGTTTGGTGTGAAGAATTAAGAGAGAAATTCAATATTACATATTTATTTATTTATCAAAGTTCAGAGAGGCCAATTTTCACCTGTCATTGTCAATAGAAATAAAATATTTTTGAGAAGAAGCGCGAGAATATTTTGGGAGTGTTAGGGTTATTACCAGTTGATATGGCTAAGAGCCTCCGATAAAATTTCTCTACAAAAGAATATATATATAATCCAATGGTAATACCACGTCCTATTATGCGTTGGCCACTTGAAATAGACCTCGTGCTATTGTGATTTTGAGAATTCTTACCATTTCTTGTCATTTTTATATCTCTTAAAATTAAATTGTAGTTATAAAATTGAAATACTGCACTTAGATATTTCATGGCGGGGAACTACTGTATCATTAATCTTTCCCAAATGTTACAAGTTTGATTATTTAACTTTATTATATGCTATAGTTATGAAGTGTAAGCATTAAGTGAAAGTAATATGCAGTATGCTCATAAATGAAGTCATGAGGTTGACAGCAATCTTCTAATAAATCCCATTTGAAAAATATAATTAGCTTATTTTCTGAAAATTTCAAACATCACTGAAGAGTCATAGAATGTCAAGATACGCTGAAATGCCCATGATTTGATTTAACGCATATGTTTGTTTATCTGGAAAAATAAAAATAGTTTTAGGCCGTCATAAGAAATTGGTGGCAATAAATAAATACAATAAACAATAACACGCATGCGATGATACGATCTAATAAATATAAGTAAAAGTTTTACGTTAAAAAAACTTTAGTATAAGAAATATGCCAAAAAATCTTTCCTGAATTCAAGGTTAAATCTTTTGCCCGTAATGATAGTTTAAGATTTCATGTCATCTAAAATGATAAACATTGTTTGAGGCTACTTACAGATATGGGTCGATGTGAAGGAAGGCCTTCGGTTGGACTTCCGCGATGTCATCCGAATTGTCGCAGATGAGCCTCGCCAAAGTAGCCTTCCGTATCTCAACTAACTGCTCTATAAATCGAAAGGATATATTTAAGACAGAGCCAATACACTTATTAAACGGAACAATCGATTTGTAACGGTTTTAAACATTAAACAGAAAATCGGCATACCTTTCGTGAACGAGCTGGGAGGGAGGTCGTTTTCGTACCAGTATCGGTCCCCTCGTCTAAGAGAGAGGAAGTGACGACCTAAAAGACATGCGAGGGTTGGGCCTACCATCGCTCCTTCTGCAGGCACTTCCGCCAGGGCTCCAGTAAACAGGTCGATGTCTTCCACATCCCTAATGAAGAGACAATTACTTCTCATTAATGGCCATCAGGAACAGCCATCGAGGAGGATTAAAGAAGAAGGAAAAGGAAGATAGGAAAAGCGATAGAATCTTATTAAATTAAGAAAAACTGTACGCAGCAGGTTGAAATGTGAGTCGAAAAAAGGAAAGTGCAGCGAATTTTGAATGGAGTAATTTCAAGTTCAGAAATATTGGCACTGAGAAAATATAGAGATCTGATGAAGACACTCAAAATATTACTTTAAATTTTGTGAATAAATGGTTTATGCAGCAAGCTTGGGGCTTTACCTACAATTTCTTCAAAGAGCCTTTAAATTCGTAGTCTCTTATGTTTGTGTTAGTGCTAAATAATTCGCAGCATCAATAATTTATCTTCTGCAAAGTAAACGTAGATTGGACTTTACAACGTTCTCTAGTAAGTAATAGCTGAAGATGTGAATTAGAACTTGCCTATAAACTTTGGATAGAGTAGTTATTGCCTCTGGAGTCATCAGATCAGCCAGATCCTGGAACCTCCTAACAGATTGAAGTCCACAGGGCTCTCTCCACTTCACATACCCTGGAATGCCGTGGTCTCGACCTTGCTGAATCACTTGTGCTGCGAGGTCCATCCCATGCCCTGTTGAATTAGGAAAATGTTTTCTTTCATTATATCGGTCCTCTTTCTCAAACATTGTCTATAAGCCTTAGAATGTTCCTAGGAGTATTATAGTTAGGATTCTAAGTCGCTTCGGTTTACCTTTGGCTGGATCCTCGAACATGTGATTGGTCATGACTTCGTTGATGAATTCGTCGTCGCTTTGAGCAGGGCTGTTGAGCAGCCCTCTGAGGACATTGTCAGGACTGCTGCCAGATTTGCCATCCACACTCAGGCCGTTCCACGATGCGGGCAATGCAGACGGAACACCGGGTGCTATTCGCTCCTCTCCCATCTTACGGCCATTCTGGGTTAAAGAGGAATTTTAATCGTCAGTCCATTGCATACTACATAGGCAGATGCAGAAGCTCTGCATGTGAAGCCACTTTCTATTGACGTTCATCATATGCTAACTTTTTACTAAGTTAAATTATAGTAAAACTCATATTAGTTTTACACAAGAAGCCCCATGAAAAAGTTATCGCAAATATTCAAATAATGAATTATAGTTATATGAGAGAATATAGATAATGCAAGCAGCGTGTCGATGTATTTCATTACCTTGTCCAGAAGGTCGAGGCTCTTCGGCATTAAAGAAGCTACGAAACGCAGAGCAGCCACGGCAACGCTGTTGGCCACTCCGGGATTCACATCGATTCCATATCCAGTGTAGTGTCCAGACGCCAGCGGCTCCAATCCCAGCTTCTCAACTGTGCTCTGTGTATGAACGGATTTACTTTGAAATTCGCTGTCATTATAAAATATGATAAATTAATCATAGCCTCGTCAGTATAGTAATTTTAATTATAATCATGATATTTTTTTCGCAACAACAAACTTCCTATCGAAATATTTTCCTTCAAATTCCAGAAGCTAACCAGAAAGGTTTACGTATATGTAGAAAAGCTAAACATCTTCATATTCAAATTTGGAAAGATAATAAATTAAGACAGGACTACGATGTAGTGGAAATCACTCAGTTTGCATTTTTCTTAGTAAAAGGAATACTTAAAAAACACGACAGTGGTTGATAATTATCTTTAAAAGCTGAGAACTGTAGTATGCTACAAAAGGTTGATTTAAGGTGAATCTGAATGTCTAAGGTTTTTATAATATCATGATGTAACATCCTCTTAATTTTCCTGCCACTTAATTTTAAAGTAGTACGTTTTCCGGTTATACTTAAATGGATAAGTACATCTAATACGTTCTTCAATCAATAATTAATACAAAGAATTCGAACATTAGTTTGCTCTAAAATACGATAGTATACGTAATCTGTATTTAAGAAAGAAATGGAAGGAATATGTATATATGAAGGAAATATTTCCATTTGCCATCGCTTCTCTTCTCTTCTTTCTCTTAAATTTAAAAATTAGAAAGGATTTCGCATTAAAATATTCGTGTAAATATCCTCTCGATATATTTTTTGTGGTTAAAGACGACCGGATTACTATTCATCCGAAAAAAAATCGGTTTTAAGCAGTCCGGGCTGGCAAAGCTTCAGAGTACTTACAA
The DNA here is from genome assembly GCA_947579665.1 of Sympetrum striolatum. NCBI lineage: Eukaryota > Metazoa > Arthropoda > Insecta > Odonata > Libellulidae > Sympetrum > Sympetrum striolatum. The sequence continues at coordinate 18,535,140 of OX388344.1, read as the reverse complement.
TACTAGGTTATATATTTCTTCCGAGGAGGACGCTGCATTAAAGATGCGAATGACTTACCTTGCCAAGGATGAGGGGAAGGAATTCAGAGTAAGTGATGTGCTGTATCTCCGCACCCACTACTCGTCTCGCCTCCTGGAACAGCGTCTCATCCTCCCAGTGAGGATTTATCTTCGCCAGTTCCTTCGCCACTCTGTTGTGCTCTCTCATCCAAAGCGTGTGCAGAACCAGAAGACCAGTGTGCTCGTTCGCCCTCATGTCGCCTGCTTTGAAACACCTATTTTCCCCGAACATGTATTCCTTTATTAGGCCATTTACTTAAAATTGGTTTAATTGGACGATTAGAACAGGAGAAATATAAGTAATAAGGGGTAAACAACGCAGTACAACGAGCAAGTTACCCTAACCATAAGTGCAATTATAAAGTCATCAGCCCGAGAGGTGGTCGGGTTACTAAAGAAGATGGGGATTGAGGTAGTTACCCTTGCTTTTCTCACTGGGATAGAATGCTACAAGGCAATTTAATTGCAGCAAAAACGTTCTGTTTATAACATTCTTCTAGCCTGAATATTATTCACATTCTTGCATCAGACAAACATTATACGAAAGAAATACTTTTCATTTTGCGCAGTAGGAGAATATTTCTGATCATAATATTATTTTGTGATTATCAATGGATAACGAGAATTTCCTAAATCCAAATATTTGCAAATATTAATTTTCACTTGTGCCATTTCAGAAAATTGTAATCAATACCCTGAGAATCATGAGGGTCCACAGTTGTAGTTGACAGATCTCTAAGATTGTTTAGTTTACTTTTAAAATATAAAAATTCCAATAGTTTTCACTCTACATTTTGTAATATATGTTTTCTTCGATTAAATGAAATACATGCATCCCTCCGTTGCTTTAAGTCTCATCACGGGAATGATTAATCGCTAAAGAACATTTTAATTGAGTTATTCAGGAGCTTGATGGGACTCCAGTATCTACTTTCAAAATTTGCTAAAGAGATAAAAATGAAACAGGACACTCATTTTGATTGGAAAGCGGTAATCATTCAAATTCAAAGCATTGAATTGAGGATTGTTCTAATATATTTGCGTCTATTCCATCGCGTATTGCTGTCTTTCGAGCTCACCTGTTCGTTGAGTTTTTGTAACCGGGGCACGATGAGTCACTGGCGAACGGAAGAAGCGGCTTCTTGGAGAATGAGAAGATGGAATTGTAAGACGTAGTCCGTAGCAATCCTCCTTGGAAGGTTCGCAGATCAGAGGCGTCGTCTCGAGAGCTTCCGTATATTCCAGAGCCATCCAAGAAGGATGTCGCTTGATTCAGCTGCTCTCTTGGCCCTGATTAAAGACGAATAAAAGAATAAAACTGAATCATTCTATACTGTGTCGTGAGGAAGGGTATACACTCGTAATTACAATTCAGAATCAGATTCAAATTACATGCAAGTGTTTAATCCACTTCACATTATTATTTCCATTTAATTCTGTTTATTTTATTATTGCTAGAAGTGTTTGTTTTTCGCAATAAGCGATAAAACCTACAAATAAAGCGAATTTTAGCCGATTTAGCGAAATAACGCTAGTTTCAGCAGTTTTAATAAGCAACACGGATTTAGGTGAATTAAGCTTCATTCATCTTTTTTAAGAGATGAGAATGTAATTTTGGTATTATTTAAATAAATGGACAGTATATGTTTGTATTATTTAAGTATCTATTGTCATATTTTTGATCACTCATTACATCTTTGCTTACGCGAATTAAACTTGAATCTTTTGAAAATAAATTCACAAAACTAAATTACTGTCTAAAATACATGATCAGCAAGGCGCTGGCTATCGGAAGTTTTTAACGATTACTCGCAAGTTTACAACAATGTATATATGTATGTATCTATGTACGAGCGATGAAAAATGGGCAACTTACTATGGCCAAATTTCCCTAGAAATTCGTCACAATTGTTTTACTATCCGCAACAGGTAAAATATAGGGTGTTTACCGGAAACCGCATGTTTTTGGATTGGGTAGTACACGGCAAGTAATGGGTGGATGGCGGTTGGGAAGGTCCTATTGTGTAGAGGGGAGTTGGGGAAGGGGAGGGGAGTTGGGGTTGGGAGCCATGCGGTTCCCGGTAAACACCCTGTACACTTGGCAGTTTTGCCTACCGTTTCCTCTCCCTTGGCAATTCAATTTCGAAATTTCTTAGGACGTAAATTCATTAAATAACACCACACTATAATAATTATAATAATACACGTTTTTAGAATTATGCAAGTGCTACATTCAGTGCTTATATTGCAAAACTGGAGAAGCTTGAAATGGTTCAGAATCGAAAAGTTATCACATTGGAATGGCGGATTCAGTCATTAAATCTTAATATGTTCAAATAACTTCTTGACCATGTTTACGTCTTTCTCGTAAATTCTTCGCTTCGGGAAGGGAACGGTATCCAGCAAAGAAATAATTTCGTATGTTTGTGGATTGGATTGAGATGTAAGGAACTGATAACCAAGTGGTATGCTAATGTAAATTTTACAGTGCAAGTCATGGTGTAATAATAATAAATAGCTGTTCATCCTTGTCTCTCACGAAATCAACTTAATTCTCTTTTCGCTCTGGAATTCCATTTTTCGTTCCAAGAAAGGAATTAGAGAATGTAATATTTGAAGCATTTAGTAATAAGATTAAAAAATACCAACTTTTCGAAAGAGGTTGGTTACGAGTCAAGTTTAAGCTGTCTGAAGGATAAACAGAAGAGAAACATAACTTGGACTCGAACTAACAATTGTTTTGTAAGGACTGATTGTAAGAATGAGACTTGATGATTACGTGTAGCACGTTTCCCTTTAAGAAGATTTGGCCATCCTGCAAGAATAGGCCACCCGCGTAGCTGATATGTGGAGCGGGTTTGTTTCTGTGAATTCGATGTTAAATGCTCTTCAGAATTTATCACAATTAGTCACAAAGTGTATATTAGTACGAAAATTACTTGCAGTAATATTGAATTATTAAGTTGTTCTCCAAATATTATTATTTTTAGCGTCACCTTTTCCATATTATTCGAATATCTATGAAAGAAATGTAAATTAAGTAAGAAGGTAAAATCTTGAAATTCTCTCGAGTTTCCAACTAGATTATTAAAACGGCTCTATAAATACTGAAATCGTCAGAGTTTCAGATAGTGAATCGTCGGAATCATAGGATTTGGTTACTCGTACGAAAAACCCACAGCTTTTATCTCCTGGAAATTGCAATACCCTTCCTTTGCGGACACCTTTTGCAAGGAACTGTCGCAACGGCATCTTAATAGTCTGTTCTAGAGAATGCCGATGAGTGAGTTTGACTGACGTCTGAACTTACCGAGCGTGCATCCAATTCTGGGAGCTGCGGCAGATCGCACATAATCCTCGCACTTCTCCGCTGCGGGTGCGTGCACTGGGTCCGTTTCTGGAAGTCTAATGGGGAAGCACTCCGGATGGAAATCTCCATAATTGACTCCACAGCACTTTAAAGGCTTCCCTTCGAATCCTAAATGAAGCAAGATAAAAAATCTCTCTGAGATTATGGTGTAGGAATAAAAAACAAGGAAATGTATTGTATCTACGAAATGATTGAACCCAAGACCGAAGCAATGGATATATACAGTTTTGACCAAGCCTGGCACTATTTATGGCTGGTGAAAAGAGGCCAGCGCATCAATTATCCTGCAACTACACTGTTCTTTCTTGAAAACCAGACATATATTTTCTATGAATTCAGGTAGCTTCTCAATTCATTTGTGATTTAAGATCAGTATCATGGACCCCCCTGGGAATAGAACGACGGGACCGCTTTTATCAAGAACAAACTCGCTACATTAGCGAGTTGAATGAACAAATATAGTAGGGAATAGATTTTTAGAAGAAAAAGGAAAGCTATTGCCTGAGTAAAAATCAATGATCGATGAGAAATGTAAAGGCTGACGCGATGAAATTTTCTATTGACTGCGTATATTGCCCGTGAGAGGTATAATATTTTACAGGAGAGCTGACATCTAAGAGAAAGGTGAAAATAGGACTTAAATGGTAAATATGTTGTTTAGAAGCTAATGAATAGTGTGTTTTAATAGAGGAATTTTTCCATGAAGCCAAAACTTGGATTCATCTATCAGAACTCCGGAACGGAATTGGGGCAACAGAAATATGGGGATGGATGTGTCATCCTCATATTTTTGAAAGTAAAATAGTTGTGATATGCGGGAGGATTTGTTGAAAATGGTAAGGAAAGAAGGAATGCGGAAAGGATTAATCAATAATGGGAGGAGAAAATGTATATAACTTTCCGACAAATTCTATGAATACTTGAAATAGTAGAAGTATCGGACTCGGAATCGTTCGAGCCTCCCATCATTCCTTTTAAGCATCGAAACCAAGTAGATGAACTTTTAGAGAATGAAGAGGTTGAGTACAAACCTGACATCTGAGGAGTGTGGGAGACGTCGTGAAGGATGAATTCGCCCCAAACTGCAGCCATGGCCATCAGATGAGCATGGGGCAAATCCACGTCTCTATGGACAGCCAGTGACACCTCTCTGGCACTCGGCAGAGGCTGGCTCTTCGAACTCTGACGAGGAAGACTGACGCCTGAAAATTAACAATTGTATTTAATAAATGACCATTCTTCGAAATTTAAACCCAAATTCGAAAGAAATTTCCTCAATAAAGAGATTCATAATGATAGAACGAGGTTTTAAATATCTCGCGGGGCACGTGGTAGACTAAAAAGTCACAGAGGAAACTGTCAACTTTGTTTTTTTTTTTCTATTCTGCCATATTAGTTTGCTCTAAAACCAATTGAAGTTTAATTTTAAACTAAAAACATTTGAGTTAGTGAGATATCAGAAAACATAAGCTAATATTTGAAAAGAGATGAACGCAAATTTTTTTATCAGAAACCCTGCATTGAAGGTTTATAGTTCCAAGATAAAAGTTTCGCTTATACATTTTGAAAGCTTAAAATAGAATCTATCGGTGCAGTATTATGAGATTAATTTTCTGAAACATTCCCAATCACTATCGCTGGATCTTCAATGCCATATGGCTTATGCCGACTGATCGGATTACATTCAAACAGATCCATGGAATTTGTGTCGCAAAAAATGTTAGAAAAATTAAAAAAGGAGTGCCGGAGATTAATGATTCTACATATTTATATAAAAAGCAAGGACCATATCCATACCATATGAGTAGTATTAAGCATACGCACCATCACCGTAATCAGGGGAAATATATCTCAGATATCTAGTGAAGGCATTTCCCCATCGAGGATTCTGCACGTTGTTGCAGTATCCGCTGAAGGCTCTGTATTTTCTTGGCTGACACGGATAGTCGATTGTCAGCGGACAGTGCTCTGGTCCCAATTCAGAGAACCTCACATCCATTACAGGCAAGCCGAAGCTGACTTGATCTCGGTTCAGACGATACCTAAACGATAAAAAATGTTATATAATCAAGGAATTTTGACGGTAGAAATGCAATGAAAAACTTCTTCTCTTTTTCATAAATATATCAATATCTTTTAATATATATTTATGTTTCTATAGTCTTCAATACGACTTTAATAGCGTATTCTTGAAACACATTAGTTGATTATTGTATATTCTTTTATAGTTTTCTAATTTAAGGAAGGTTAATTACCTCTGCACCATGTACTTCGTAGCTTCTTCTGCAATGAGAGCCATTCTGGTGAGATTTCTCGTCGAAGGCTTTGCCTTGTGAGCTGATGCCATGAACCATGCCGGGGTACCTGGCTCTTGCTGGACTCCTGCAAACAAAATATCTATCTCATTAGCGGAATCAATTATATGTCAAATTAGTTTCATTTGAATTAGTACTTTTATTACTACGCACGTGATGGCATTAGGATACCAGAGAAGGCAATGATAAATAAACGACAGACGCACTACCTCAATTGCTAATACAGAAGTTTCTCATCAAAGTATTAGGCAATAAATAGCGAGTGAATTATAATGCAAGTATCGAGAGTAGAAGATTGATAGATCATTACAGGCATTGTAAAAGAAAATTTGGTTTTAGATTTTAGTTAGGTATGCTTCTTCAAATTTTTTGATAAGTAAACGGAATATTAAATGACTTTTTCTATTTTTTTTACGATTAGATTTAGAGAGAGAGGGAGAAAATTTAACAATCTACTTTTTCGTACTTATTTGAACGAATCACGTTTATACCGAAGCTCGTTTAAGCAGTGCCGGAGATGGCGATCTCTTCGTTAATCAAATTATTACACATATAGAGATTAGCTTATTTTTCACAAGTATGTAAAATCTATAATATATATGATAGCGCCAAAAATACGTTAATTTACGTTGAATTGTTGGTATTCTTATGGCTTACATATTAATAATAGAGATAGGAAAATCGATTGAAAAAAACAATCGAATTTGGCATTTATTCGATTGTTTTCATTCGAATGAATTCACTCTCTTTCATGGGCTGGACTGGGAGCAATTGCTATCTACCCTTTCCTCGTCAACGCGTTTCAAGTAAATGAGTGAAAAAACTCGAATAGATCTATTCGATTTTTCACTCAATTCCTCTCAACGAGTGAATCACTCACTTCTTACAATCGAAAAATTTATTCGATTTTTTTCACTCGCTTAAATCAATCGAATAGATTTGATTTTTTTTCATTCGCTAAAAAAATTCGAATAAATTCGCTCTGTTAGGATGGATTAAAAAATCGAAACGCTTTATAAGAATTATTCTATTCTAATATATTTAACTGAATTCGTTCTAAGTGTATCTGAAAAAGTGATTTGTCGCTTTTTTCATCTTTTTAAATATCATAAAGATGGCCCAGTAGGAAAAATAATGAGTATCCCAGCAAAATGCGATTAGAAAAAAATGCAGGCACAGAAAATAATGGGATTTCAAGTGTTTGCTTAAAATCTAATGTTTTCATTATTCAGAATTTAGAAATGATTGCGAAAAATTATAACATTAAAAATATCATTTATCAAGCTAACAATTCTTTTCCAATCTTCATTCTAACTATTTTTCATTATCATAATAAAAAAACATAATTTCTATTTAAAAATTCGATTTACTTTAATACTGTATTAGTACAATATTCAATAATTAGGGCAATTTTGTCATACTTTCAATTTTGTACTCTACGGGAGTTATTCATATTTCATCAGTATCACATATCTCTGCCAGACTTCCCCTAAGTGGGATCAGGTTAAGCGCCACTTCTGTCCTCTCCTTATCAACGCGTATCAAGTAAACGAGTGAAAAAAATCGAATAAATCTATTCGATTTTTCACTCACTTCCTATCAACGAGTGAATCACTCATTTCCAACAATCGAATAAATTTAATCGATTTTTTACACTCGCTAAAACAATCGAAAAGAAGTATTCGATTTTTTTTCACTCGCTAAAAACAATGGAATAAATTCTCTCGGTTAGGATTGAGTGAAAAATAGAAACGTTTTATTCGAATAATTCGATTAAATCAAACAATCGAATAAATCGATTGTTAACACCTCTATATATTGTAGAAGATTATGTAGAGAATGATGAAAAGAGGTCACAAAAAAGTTGCGGGGAAGTTGACCAAATAATTGTTCGAGAATTTCAGATAATTATTGGGTTTTGGAAAGGTGAGGAACGAAAGTTGATTTAAGTTGATGTTGAAGTTGATGTACAATCTGAGACGAACGAGAAGGAAAAGAAAGACTCACAGAAAAAAATGGATCTGCGGTGACCATTGAGAGTTAATAAAGGAAAGATGATGCATCTAAGAGCTGAAAAAAATCAATCCTTGGACCAATAATTATCAGATTATAATCCATCATTAGAATTGAGAGCGAGTTTTGCGGGAGAATATTTCTTATTTATATTTGAAGAGAGAAACGTATTCACAAGAAAATTTACATAGATTGAGTCTAAATGTAATGGCATAATAAGTAAGTTAGAAAATAGTATGAATTCGTACGAATTAAAATAAAATAGTTTATTAAAATATTTTGGTTGTAGGAAGGGTCTTCACCATTTTTAGCCATCGCTGGCTCTAGTTTCTCCATTCGCTCTGCCACGACGACGTGCGCCTGGTCCACGAAGGCCGAGATGTCCTCCGCAGAGAGGTGCGGCATCTGGATGTGCGGCTCCGCTCCACCCAACACATGCCGCTCTTGGTTCTGGAATCTGCTCCTTCTACCGCTGCCACCAACAAGACTAGACATAGACTCTGTCTCTCTCACCAAGACGCAAAAGGTACAAGCAACCAGGAGGACATTCCTGAGATAAAGAAACGATATTATATCAATTAATTGTTATATATTATTAATTATATCATCAATATATCCGTGAAAATATATAATCAGAATGTCAATCCGAATTTTTACCCAAGTTAGTTTATTTCAAGTGAAATCTATTTCAAAAATGTATCAATCCTACTCTACTATGCCTGTTAGTGTATTTACATTTGGAAGCTTTTCGCTAAGAGAAATCGATACTAGTTAAAAAGCTGTTAAAATTATAAAATTTTACGTCGAAAGATTCATGTCCAGCAATTTGCATGGTAGATACAATGGACCGCGGGATGCGTATGCATACGTTAAAACATATTTGCTGATTGTTCACTTTGAGGGTACACGTTTAAAATTGATAGCCAAACTGGCTACGATTATGGGCAATGATAATAATTATGAAGCTAAAAGCAAGCTTAGTGCATTGTCACCCCTCATTTGTCTATAATTAATACTTGCGGTATGCCTTTATTATTTATATATCTCTCTTCAGTTGACACCACATTCCATTAGCATGAGGAATTGCAAATGCTTGCCAACTCCAAGGCTGTAGTTTAACTTATTCTTGGACACATGTACAGCTGTAGTTTAACTTACTCCACAGAAGATGAGTAATAAATCAAACAACTGGAAAACATCTGATGAATCGTGAGTCAACATCTTCCTCCGAGAGAGATTATAGACGCCGATGTTTGAGATTAGTGTACGGAATCCACCGAGTCTGAGGGACCGCCCTTTCTGCGATGAAGGGGCGCATGCATGCGAGTCGTGAGAACTGGGGGATTAGAGGCAGGACGAAAAGGTCATCTCTTTTGTCTGCACTTTTTCCCGAAACGCATTACGTCGGAGTCCAAAGATTTGAAGTTGAAACGGAATTCATATTTCGTGAGGAAAAGAGAGATTCGACGCCCAAATTCCGTGCGCGAGTTTCTCGGTCGAGAGACCTTGAGCGATTAATCGAGCAAGTAAATGTGGTTCGATTCCGGTTCTCTTTTTTATGGAGAAATCCCGATTTCCTCCATCAGGTAACGAATCATGAAATATTTAAGAGTTCTCCCGCTTTATTTCACCGAAAGAATAGGGAATTTTAGTGATTATTTCCAAGATCGTGAATTGCATAAGTTTATAAATACGATGACTCTGTTAAGAAAAATATAAAGAGCTTAAAAATATCTGTGAATAATTACAAATTAATAAACTTAAAATTTAATATAGGTAACAGTCAAATACTACGGTAAACATTATCGCCAATTATCATTGCCAAATCATAATTAGCATTAAATTGTTAGTTATATCAAGCTACCGTAGCATGCAATAAAACAATATTTACAGTCAATTCACGATATTTCTTATCAAATGATTCTGTTGACAAAGATACAATTATGAGAAAAGCGTTTGTAAAGTTTGTAAATGTATATCTCGAACGTCGAGAGTATAAAAGTTAACAACGTCATCGACACCGAGGAAAGATTTGAATGTAAAAAGAAATTTACGGATATGAATTAACACAGCGTACAAGTCCCATTTCGCTATGATTCATTCTCAAATAAGCAGATGGGAAGATTCATAGAAAATGAAGCTGTGAACAGTGTTCTAATTGAATGAAAACGTGGAGATTTTCAGTTTCATTTTCCGTTTCCAGCCAAACAATAGCTGAATGGAGCTTCCGAAATAGACACTGCGGTTGTAGACACGAGAAAGAAAGTTTGCAGACTAAAACAGCAAATCTTTTGAATATGAGAAATGAAAAACTTTCAATGTGAAAACAAATAAAATGATTAAATGATAAAAAAAATCCGGACTAGAAGAAGTGAGTGATTAATGTCAATTTCTAGTTTAATGATCCGCGTAAACACGATATAAACTTCCTTCAATTTTCCGTCGATTAAAGAACATACGGTAGCAAACTCGGAATAAAAAAAATTGTCTACGAATTGTGATATTCGGGATCTCAAAAGTTCTATTACAATAAATATTTCAAAGTTAAGAAATCTCGCCGCGAAACACATATCAGTAAATTCCTAAAATAATCAGTATGTCGCATTTAATTAAACTTTAACGATGTCTACAGATTTATTTAAAATTTTTTTACTTGGTATTTGTTTATTTTACAGAATGTAAGTTTATTTTGAAATTCGAGTAGAAATTATGCATGTTATAGCGTTGCTATGTTAGGACGTCGAAAATTTACTTTAATTACGCCATTTAAATATCTTCCTCTTTGAAAATCCGCCTCCAATCTCTTACAATCTGCGGTTCAAAATTTTAGCATTTATTTGCCATAAAAGACATTAACTCCTTCATAAGATATGTAGGACCATATATATATATTTTTAGGTTTTATGAATTTTTTATTCCAATATACCTCGACTGAACGATGTGAATATAGATCTGCATTCAATAGTTCCCGAGTAAGTGGAGAAATCGATGTTATAGCGGCTCATCTGTCGCTGAGAGCAACCAGTAACGATTAGAAATAAAACAGAAACATTGCTTGGGGATCCTTAGAGGCAGATTTGATGGATCACAAAAGTTGTATCCGGTGCTGATCGCGTCAAAGCTATTCGCCTCGATTTCGCCCGCATAATGCTGTCCTCCTTCTGAAATGCATCTCCTGCCCTATATTTCTCTCCTCCAATACCTCTCTCTAAAACAATAGAACGGAGACAAGCGAGAGAATAGCCTTTGGAATTCCATTCGAGGCGCCGACAGAACAGTAACTCAACAACCGGAAGTGAGATAGAGCGAGTGCGGGCCGCGTTTGAACTTACATTTCCTGATATATTAGTAGTTGGGTGACGCGCAGTTCCATACGAACAAAGTAGGAGTTTTACGGAATTATGAAGGATGACAGGTTCATATCAATTTTATTTAAATAAATTGACCTGGAAACCGATCCAGTGCAGGTTTAAGAGTAAGAAAATCGAAGTAAAAATGAACCTACTTAGATGCGGGTCGAAACACCTAATAGGAACGCTGAAAAATAATCTTTTGTAAGCAATGGTGTAAGAAAAGTTTAAGGTTCGAATGCTTCTAAAAATGCATCAAATAAAGAATCGATTCTGGAGATAGTATAAGAAGTATTCACTGAAATCAATCGTATCTGCAGAATCAGAATAGGCCAATTATTCAATGATCTGTGCTCGATTCGACTGGTTTCATTCCTAGTCAGGTTAGCTCAAAATATTCTTTGCCCTCTGAAAATGTGAATGTGGAGCGTTAATCAATCTAAACTGAGTTTCTAATCTCGTTTACCAGTACTTTTCGTTTCATTTTAGACCAAATGTTTAGCTCCTCCTAATGATACTCGGAAATATTACTATTTGACCCATTATTAGGCGAGGTTCAGCTCACCTCGTTGTCATAGGTTGAAATGGATTTTTTTCGATGATAGCAGCAGATTATTGTAACTAAACTGGTATTTGGAAACTAGTACAATGTTGTAACGTAACAAATGTGCCTAGCAACCATTATTAATGTGACTGGTATCTACTATCTTAATGTAGTACCGAAAAATCACTATTATTGTGTCTTAACTATTATTTTGTATCTAGTGCAATATACTAACATAACTAATGACCCTGACAACCATTGTTAAATTTCAACAAACAAGCGTAATAATGAAATTACTGTTATCAGGAAACTGAAAACGACTTTGTTAGTTAATATATTGCTAATCAAAGATGGTCCAACGTTCAGCACATCTCTAAAAAATAGTTGTTAATAATATGAACTCTAAATATGTAAATGTAAACTATGAAACTAAGGCGCACCCTTCGCATCTTATGCCTTTTAGGAACCCTTAAAACCCCTTTCTCAGGGTATACTGCCCTTCGAGAAGGATCCTTAAATCACTATCCTTATAAGGAAAGGGAGTATCTAATAGGCGCCTGATCTTCGGCAATCGAAGGAGACGCAGGCCTCTGAAATTCCACGCATTCCCGTCCATCGCCCCCAGTTAGCACACGCAAGCTGCTCACGTAAGCCATTAAACAGCCTTTCGCTCGTTCAACAGTTTCCCTCAGTGCAACTCCCACAGAACTACTGAGTTGAGTCATTTTCCCATCATTTGGATCTAAACAGCTGACCTCATACTCTCGATATAATGGCGATAAAAGCAATAAGAAATAGACATCTGTGGATAATCGAGGAGAATGTCGAATGAACTGTTCATCCATATTCGTTAGTTTTTGGATTCATTTTCGTGTTTCATCCGCATGTAGAGTTCGTAAGGCAACTTTTTTTTATACCAAACTCATCCACGAGTGAGATGCGCACTGAATTTTGATTATGATTGACGGGGAAACCATACGGAGCGGGGGAAGCACAGGGAATAATTTTTCCATCGTAATACCGCGCATACCATTCTGTGGCATAAGTAACCATAATCCGCAGTTGATCATAAAATAGTTCAATATAGAAAATGAACGAAGGATAGCGAATTTAATATCTGAGTGAGCTTGTGAGGAATATTGTCCATAAGTTTTCATTCTAAAAAAAAGAAGACCTCGAGAAAGCTGAAAATGGCGAAGTTCGTACCTAAAAACATATCTTTCCGTCCACAAAAGATTACGCATTTCCTTATAGGAAGTGAAATTATATCTTTCTAACGATTTGAAGACTTCGTTTGCAATCGTATTCAACCACCATTGAATATACCCGAAGGCTTTGCTGGAAATCCGTCGGCATGCCGTTATGATACTCATGGTGATAGAGGAGAAGTGAAGCATCCAACTTGAATTACGAACGTAGCCACTCGAATGCAATGTGCTCTCCGAAATGCTTAAGCAAAGAAGTGAACAAAGAAATGACCAGCGCGTGGAGAAATGTTTAAGCGGGATTAAGCAAGGATTTATCTCTAGTTTTATTAGATTATATTTAGACTTGCACAATTTCAATAGGAAAAGCTGTTATATAGAAAAAGACTATAAATGCTGTTCATTATTAGCGAAATTTAAAGAATAAAACATTCGAATTAAACGGGAGAAGTAATAACGAAATAATTTCAATGAGCGAATTGATGCCAGGAAGCGGCGAAAAGTCCGTATTGAATTCCGTAAAAAGTTTGCAGTTCCTCCTCATGATAAGCAAAAAAGAGAAAAATTATTTAAAAATCTATAAAATAAAAAAAAAACTTTAAAGGATGAACCTTTCCAAAATTTTATTGAAAGGGATAAAGATGGTACGAGATTCACAGATCATTCCTCTGTGATACGCAGCTATAATGAAAGGTGCTAAAAATTCAGACTGATTTGGCCGAAGGAGCGGGGATCACGTTTAGCGGGCCAAGAATCCGTCACAATTCGGGCGATGAAAAGTGACTACGCAACATTTCATGAGGGACGTTTTTATTTCCGGAATCATTTGGGATTCAAGCGACACGTTTTACTTTCTTTTATAACGGCGCAGCATGACGAAGGGGAGTTACGAATTGATAATATATTCTCTCCGTGAATATTAAATACGCGCGGAATAGAAATCTTCGCAGAGCTGTTTCCCTTTTCTAAAAATGGGACTTCATCTTTTTCCTGTGGATGACTCGACCGATTCTTGAACAAACAAAATCTACCGAGCGTCTCATAGCAAAAAATTAAGGACAGCAGGAATCGAATGAAAAATCAATTTCGGGCTTCGAAAATTTCTTTAATGACTCCATTTAAAACTTTCTTCCTCTCTGAAAATACGTCGCTTCTTAAAATCTGCAGTTGCAAACTTTTGCATACAGTTTCGCAGGGAGCCAATTTTTGTCACCCAACGCATATCATTCTCATTAAGAGATGTTGGATTTAGTATACAGGTATTTATACATCTATATTATTTGACTGAACGATAAGTAAATAGATTTACATTTAAAGATTCCCAAGTAAATAAATATCAATTCGAATCTTCGATTCACTGCCCCGGAGGTAAATTTATTCCTGTAGAGAAAACTTTTCTACTATTTTTTGAGGTCTTAAAACATTACACGGTGAGTGCATGAGAAATATTTAGATTAAACCTCGAGTATCTTCGTCCAATTCCACTTTCGAATCTCAAGTCCGCATTCCTGGCAATTTTATCGCTTTCCTGCAGCAAGGCCATGGCTTTTTTTTGAGCCACCAAGAGCGTAAATGACGTCTTTGAACTTGCTCTTTTTTATAAAGCGAATGAAGAAATATGTCTCTATAAATTAGAAATCAACCGGCAAATAACAAATTCCACGCGCAAGACATTACCCTGCCGTTGACCGAGAGCATGCAGTAATAAAAAGAAGTAATATATTTCACTGTTTGTGTTCTTCGTAAAACATATGGGGGATGGTGAAGTGTTTAAGGAAACATCACATGTTAATACAACTAAATCGGAGAGGGACCAGCATAGCTGACAAGTAATCAAGAATCACTGGATATATTTTTACAGAATATCAGTGAGAGGAACAATTGCAATATATGTAGTTTATATTCATGAATATCTTCTTGCTCATTTACTTATAATTCCTTGAGTAAGTTTTCATTGATTATTCCTCCTACATTCATTATGGTTGTATCTGAAATTGTATCATCCGAAAATTCTTGAATTGCAACGAAGATCATATAGCATTTGTAAATTATTTTATTGTGGACTTCTTATTCAATGTAATGTATATTTTTTGCAAGAATAATATAGAAACGTTTCAAAAAATCATCATAAGGTATGTATATTTGTCGATTTTCGATGACTGAATCAGTCATCATCCTCAGGGCTTCTCTGAAGGTTTCCAATTCTGAGATAGTAGCAGTAAACGAATCTTGATTAACTAAATAACAGTTCAGTGATATGATTGATTTTAGAATACGAGAATTACTTGTCTAAAGGAAAATGAAAATTGCAACAGTAAAACATACAATTTGCTAAAATAAGAATTTTCGAATTTTGTTTGCTAAAGGAGCAAAACTGAGAATGGTCTTATATTATTTAATACAGAACTGAGGCTGATGTTCATCGAAGTTATCTTCATTGGGCGATAGTTTTGACCTTCATCAAGTTCAAGTTTGCTTAACCTGATGTTCGTTAATCGTCCGCTGAGGAAGAAAATATTTATGTCCTTCTTTACTTTCGAGTCCCTGAGAACCATTTAAGTCCCTGAAACTAATACTTCGTTAGAAATGTCTCTATGATAGTAATTCGTGCACTATTTAGTCTTACATATTGTTTCGAAGCTGGAAAGTGGGGAACTTGTTGACACAACGTAGTTTGTGTTGGCAACGGAGTTTGTGTTCGCGACGGGGATGTATTGTTGAAAAAGGGAGAGAACGCAAAAGGGGATCCAGAAATACGCGTTGTTCTTGATATGTGGCGGTATTCAATTGAGTTTTGAAAATAAAGTTTGTTGTTTTTCTTTAAAAAGCTTCTCACTTATCCTCGAGCCCACGGAATACGTAACAATATAATAGTTCATGACAATTTCTTTGGTAAGAAAGCAGTTTTTATAGAAAGCGAAATTTCTCAGGAATGGAAACATTTTCTTTCTTCTCCCAGCTTCCATAAATATTCTAAGCTACGATATTTCATTTCTATAGTATTTGATACTTTCGTATTTATGTTGCCATTGCATTGTATCATGGATGTAAATATATATTTTAACTCTTCTCGCTAATATTTACAATTCTTCTGTTGTTTGTTAAAAGTGCTTCGACAGCTTAGGTCATTTCATACAACCGAATCGAACCCGGGGGTTTCTTTTCTAGAGAATTTTGGTTCACTTTCCTATTTATACAGAATTACTGAACTTTATTTTGAGCTAAATCTCAGTATTTAGTTATTTTCAAAGGAATGGCAAAAGTTTCCTTGAGAAGAGAAATTTCTCTTCGTATTCTTCCTCCGTTTGCATCCACTTCCCCTCTCTGCCGCTACAATCGTCGTCTATTTCACGACCATAGATCCATCTTTAGTCGTGTTTCTCAGCGCACTGTAATTTTACCCTCCGTATTCGTGCTCCTCCAGCAGATTTATTAGATTAGAATCAAGGTCCTGTCTCAGACGTGAAAAAATGAGCATTTTCAACCAAATTTCTTCGAATCTGGGTCCTGTAAAATAATCTAGGCCGATTTTTTTCCTGGCAAAGTAAGAATTTCGCTACTCAAATTTTTATGTCGATCATCAAGGAAATGTACTCGTTCGTAACAGGATGTTCGTTCTAATTCAGGTTTCATATTCTCCTCTAATGCTTTTAAAATATCATCAAATAATAAAATATCATCAAATAATATAAATAATCAAACAGGATGTTCGTTCTAATTCAGGTTTCATATTCTCCTCTAATGCTTTTAAAATATCATCAAATAATATATAACAGATATTTTAAAATCAGTGGTGATATGTTTACTGTTTAGTCGTATCCGATGACGCTATCACTGACGTTCCTTCAATTCCTATGATATTTATTTACGATCCAAAGAATCTACGTTTTTGATTGAAATAATTTCCTGCTCTAATAATTACTTTTATATGATAATAATATTAATATAATAAATACTTGATGAATAGAACATTTTTGACTTGACCTTTGGTACGGGTTAAAACTAAATGACTTCATATGAATATATAATAAATGCCATATACTTTGTCTCAACTCTGACTTTGGTAATGATAATAAGATACTGAAGGGCCATTCCATGCCAAGTGGTCTAGTGGTCCCCGCTCGACCATCACGGATTTCGATGAAATTTTGTATGGACATTCATACATATCTCTTATGAAAATTTGTAAAGTTTTACTATCGCCGATGGTATACTTGCTGAGATATAGAAGATTGTTTGACCCCGTGTCGCTGCCTTCTTCAACATGACTATGAGTTTTCAGTAACTTTGAGGCGTTGTATCTCAGAGAATTGTTTTATGAAGTAAACACACTTTGGCTATCTTAAACAACTTTTTGCGCTCTATTAAACAAAGTAATAAAAATAACTGTACGAGCGACCTCCTTGCAGAAAATTCTGTGCAAAACTGGCCCAAAAAATTGCTGATCGAAAAAAAATTAAAACTTTGGCTTTTTATATTTCAAGAAGAAATGATATAATCAACGTGAAATTTATCGAATGATAACATATCAATACATAGTTTATAAATATAAAATTTCATATTCCTAGTACATTCCATTATTTTAAAAATTGAGTCAAAATTTGACAATTTTTGTAAAAAAGCCAAAAATAGGCTATTTTTACCCCGCTTTTACAAAAAAAGACCCTCTGGAATTTCTTTTGAAAAATTTTTATTAAATAGAGAATGATTTCAACCCTCTAGAAAAGTATACCTAGTTTTTCATCTCGAGCATATAAGGCCCTAGAAATAGGGACAACTATGAGGATGACATTTGTAAAAACGGCAAAAATAGGTTATTTTCTGCCCGCTCTTAGAAAAGAAAGACCTTTTCGATACTCTTGTAAATAATTTTTATTTGAAAGAGCATGTTTCAAACCTCTTAAAAAAGTACACTTGGTTTTTCATCGCGAGCACGTACAGCCCTAAAAAAATTAACAAAGTTGAGAACGTTGCTATGGTGGCGCCACATGTCTTCTGTTGTTTATCGTCCTGGTTATTTTATGTAGACATTTTTAGTATATTGCGTTGGTCCATGACTGTTACTGGTAGTGACATCGTCACTACCAGTTCAGGCATTTGAACCAGTAACCCCATCGCCGTAGGGGTCACGCCCGATAGCCATGCAATACCAGCCGTACTGATTTCATTGTTCGTTCTGATACCCTAAATGTTTTCGCTGTAAGTGCTATCGACCAACTCTTTGGGGCCAATGTCAATAGTTGAACTTTCATTGATCTATCGGATATTTTAATTTTTTTTTGAATTTCTTTTTTTAGATCAGCATGACGAGTATTCCTCAACATCACACTGACTAGTTTGTCCTATATCTTCAGCAGGTATTCCAGCGGCTAACGTTATTTTGTCTGTTACTACTTTCTGCATGCGTTCAATTTTTCGTTACATGTAGGTTCACTTTATCCCTACTACTCACTCTCCGAATTTTTAACGGAGTAGATCCCAAATCCGTAGATCATCGAATTACAGTGTCCGAAATATCCATATCGCAATTTTCCGAAGACGAAGAGTCAGTAGTGTTTTGGACCATAGAAACATATTTGGCTGTATATCTTGGAACAAATTTTTTGACCAGGCTTCACATTTGTTTTTGTCCATTTTTGCAAATCATTAGACAAGGCTAGATTGACTTTCAGCAGCCCATGTTTAGCTGTATGTTTTTTTTGTTAAATGGGTTGCAGCATGTATATATATATATGTAATATATATATGTATATATATGTATGAATGTCCATACAAAATTTCATCGAAATCCGTGATGGTCGAGCGGGGCACTTCTCTGAAATCAGACCACTTGGCATGGAATGACCCTGAAGTAAGAGTGAAGCTAGGTAACCACATCCGTATTGGCCACTCTTCATTTAATTACTTGGTATTTATTCATTTGGTCAAACTTAGAAAATTAGATATAAACTCTGCTCCCAAGAAAGACAATTTCACAATTAAATATAGATTAGCAATAAAAATCGATTCAATAAATTTTAGTATTCGTTTAAGACACCCGTTATGGAACGCTATGAGAAGTTTGATACATTGTATCATTGCGTTACACTTACATAGTCTTTTTTCAACTTAAGCACTCTCAAACATAGAAAAGCAGAATTTTCATCTTTGCGAGAGTCTTACAAAGCAGATGACTGTGGATCTTGTTGTTCCTATTGGTGTCCTCCTCGTTCTATTCAAAGATTAGTCTTCATGGATTCACGGGACCGGTAGATCCGTGACTAGACTGACATCTCCATCAAGTCACCGAATTTCTCATCTGCTCTATGGGTCAATCGTCTTAAGGCTGCGTGGGGGGACTTCGCCTCATTTTCTCGAAAAAAGTTTTCTCCCGGCGAAATCTCAGACGCCTCTTCGTTTGTTTTGTCACTCTCCCGCCATTTTGTCCTCGCAAA
Organism: Sympetrum striolatum; assembly: GCA_947579665.1. Lineage (NCBI taxonomy): Eukaryota > Metazoa > Arthropoda > Insecta > Odonata > Libellulidae > Sympetrum > Sympetrum striolatum. The sequence goes on along the minus strand of OX388344.1, from coordinate 18,515,849 downwards.
TCAGAAGCGAAGACGTTGCGACACGATTTTTTTAAGCCTGTTTATAATTCGTCGGACCTTGACCCACAAAGATGAGGAAAATATAAAAGAATTCCTTTCGCACATTTTCCCAAACGAGCCATTTACTTCCGTTTCGTGGGAAAAGACCGTCAAAGGGTTCGTCTGTAAAAAAAGGCCACCCTTTCATGTGATGCAACTTTGGCTGCGATAAAAAAAATCGCACAAAAGAATCTCCCTCAACGTTGAGACAGGTTTGTTTTCAAGGGCGAAAGAGAGGGAGGACTTAAGAATACTCTCGCGTCTTCATACCGGATGTGGGCGTAAGAAACACTGAGGAAATGGTTTTGCTTTTTTGATCGCATAAATTGCGCGGAGCTTCCATTGATGCGGAACGACAGAATCCCAATCAAGGAAGGCATTCGAGTCAATTGCCCATTCCTATGGAAATGCCTCGAATATTTCTCATTCTCGTGCGAGCAGAACCCTGAAGTGAATAGCTAAACACAACTGTTAAAACAGCGTAGGGCAATCTTCTTCCTCGTAATTTCCTATTAGTTCCGGAGAGGAAAGTGAATGCCATTCTTCGTATAAATAGAGAATTAATGAGTTTCGGAACGAACGTTATAAATTTAGTCGGACGTTAGATATATTTAGCATATATATGAGTATTTTTACACGCAGAGAAAATGAATTTTTCATAAAGAACCAGGTGTGCATGGAATTGGAAAGAAATCATTCAAACATTCTGATACTTCGCCATATAAAAGAATGCAAATATATCATAAATCATAAAAAGAAAATAGCAGAGGTTATTTTATTATAAATTTCCATAATAATGGTCTTAAATCAAACTTGCGGTCATTTCGTTTTCGTGTGTGTGGGATTTTGCGAAGTTTTCTTTATTAAAACTGGATCTGGATCTCCAGGAGAGAAGTTATTCCTTTTATAATTTCTCTACAACCTTTACCCACTCTATTTCCTGCGGGTCAACGTAACTCAACTTGATATTCTCTTCATTATTAGTATACAAGTTCATCTATAATCTTTATATATCTAACCGGCTTCCCTTAACCTATACTACAGAAAAATAGAAAAATAAAGTGGTTCAAGAAACTATCGAGTCTCTTACAAAACAATGATAAAATGTATAAACGTAGTCAATAAACTGGACACATCTCAGATATTTGCTTCAAAGGGAACACGGAATGCACATATAAAGCAACTAAACATGACCCTCCGCCTTCCCAGAATTGGTAAGATGTTTTTGATGATGCCATACCACTGAAATGAATAGAATCACCTCAAAAATACCCATATATGATCTTTTTTGTTTATTCACTTGTTTTTATGGGTTTGTATTCCAATGGCCCGACTTCCGGATATATAAAAAAAACTTCCTTGAGGTACCCTTTGGGTTGGTGAGAATCCAGATAGATGGTACCAAACTGTGCACCTGACCCCATTACTGACTACAATTAATTAAGCTTTACTATTCATTTGACAGTAGAACTATTAGTTTATCCCTCTTATTTCCTCATTTTAATTCTACCTGTTCCTATATTAAAAGTTCCCTCACCTTTTGGGACTATCTTTAAATTGTTTTTCACCTATAATAGATGCATTTTCATTAACCAAGGAAATAATAATTAGTTATGCAGTGTCTTATTCCCGTACAAGTTAATTAGTTTATCCATATAGAATATTTTTTAATTTTTCTATCGTTTCTTATATTAAACGATATCTAACTTCTATCTTACCTTATTCATTCTAAATCTTTATAAATCATTTGTTATTCTTGTCGCTTAGTGACAGCTATAAATAATATATATATATAATAAAAAACGACGAATACAGTAATGAGCAAAATTTATGAGCTGCGTGCGTGCGATGTAACTGAAAATGACTTTCTTTAAATTGCCTCGTAGTTTAATGAGTCTATATCGATGACGATGCCAAAGTCTCTGATTTACTCCGTGACAGAAACTTCGTTCCCATTTTTATCGACGTGAAGTTGGAGGAGGGAGAATCATTGAGTCGTAAACAAGAATGCAATCCGAGCAGTCTATTAGCTTGGAAACATCTGAGAGAATAAAACAGCATCCAGGATAACGAAGCATCCCACCTACGTGAAAAATGAAAGCTCTGGTAAATCATGTTACCGAGTCTTGAATCATGATGTCTTCGATCGTGCAATAAATGCGATCATTTCGCCATCGCTTGGTTCCGGTTTTTCAGTAGCGTTCGTCATCCGCTCTTCGAAGATGCTCGATCGAAGGAAAAGTGAAATCTTAACTGTTTTCCGCTATCGCTGCCGGAGCTCCATTCCGACGATAATTTGGTTAGGCATCCGCGCTTATTCAAACAGTGAGTGTTTCAAATCTGTTTACTCCCAAAGCATTCACAGTTGACTTCCGTTCGTTCGCAGTCATTTCTCTTCGCACGCCTTTTTAACCACCAATAAACGTTTGGATATTTCCTTTTGGTAGCATATTCATTGTGAAAGTAAGGGCGACTCAAGAAATGGTGAAAATGTCTCATAGGTTCGTTGCTGGAAAACATTGATAATTAAAAGTAAGAGTTCTCCAATGTAAATTTACTCTCTTTAATTTGAATTATTTCAAATTCCTTATGGTAATGAGTTTTTACGAAACTTAGATTTCTGTGCATGGATAGGAGATAATCTTGTGCTAAAGCTATATATATATAAACTCTTCTTCGTTCGTGACATATTGCAGATAAGTAATGCATCCGAAATAGGAGATGGTAATAGAAATAAATTGTGTTAAATATTGGTGAGCTACATACATACATACATACATACGTGAATTTTCATTCATTAATACAATTTTTCAACCAATAACTAATATATTTTTCATTTATAAACATGTTCATATGATACTTTATTACATTTTAGCTGACTTTAGGGATCTGATCCGTTTTTCCTGAACTGCCCTGTTTCAGGCCTATTCGTCAGTTCAAAATATTAAAAATGTTCTTTGTTCCGTTAAAGTCTTAGTAATAAAAATGGATTTCTTTTGCAAATTACTAAAAAAATAGAGAGGAATATAAAATTTGGGCTTAAGATATTCTGGTAAAACTCAAGTAAATAGTAAAATTGAAATCTTAAAATGTGTCGACATGTATATGCCCAGTGGAGGAAAAAGGTTGGAGGAGCCCGCTTTAGCTGTGAAACGGAAAGTGGTCGGTTGAAACTGAGGATGAGATTAGAGTTTGGTCAACTTGTGCATGGACAAAGGACGTCACAATGGGCTGAGCGGTGGTCAAAGAAAGCGGTGAAGAGGTCGAACTCGAGGGAGCGGCCTCGGATATCCGCGATGGAGAAAGCGCAGGGTCCACGAACGATGATGTCATATGCACCTCCTGCCCTAGTTACTCTATCAAAATTTCCAACTCTAGTTGTGGCTAAAGGCGCATTAAAATAATTGCACAGAGAATGATTCGACCTCTTTTGTTATTGTTTACTTCAATTCATAGCATCAGATGTATAAATATAATCATAACTGTGCAAAATGATAATTGCTGGTAAATATTTAATATAACGTACTAATACTCTATCAATATAGAATACCAGATAGTAGCCTATATATGCCTGTAGGATCATTTAATGCATACAAAGTGAAATTACTGAAAGAAAATAATTAGAGAACCCAGAAGTACGAAATTAGCAGACGGATTGCTTCAAGGATGTAATTAGGGGCGCCCGGTGAATTGGTCTGGGGGGAATTCGTACGCGGGGAATTGATCCCCCGCGCTGATGTTGTACTACTAACCCAACCCCACCCAACCCAACCCCCACGGTTAATTTATTTATAACATTAACCAATAATCAGGGCGTGTAGATTAACATAAGACTGAATAACAGAAGTACAACATCAGCGCGGGAGATCAATTCCCCGCGTACGAATTCCCCCCAGACCAATTCACCGACCACGGTAATGACGCCCGGCCACGGTAATTAGGAGCAAATATATACCATAAAATGTTATTAAGCAACTTTTCAAAGTTTAGCGTAGCGTCTGTTATTATGTATAAGGAGTGCAGTTGGGCCATTGAGAAGGAAAAAGCAATAAAATAGAGGCGGCCATTTTTAGCGATATAAATAAGGTAATGAAGAACTAAGAAAAACGTAAGAAAGAAATATGGAATAGGAAATTGAGGTATGAGGAAAGGTATTGAAAAGAATAACAGTGTCAATGGAAGTACTCAGTGAGTTAGGAAGGAATGGCTAAATAACGCGCTTTTGTGAAAGCGGTAATTCCTATTACGTGAAATTGGCTTAGAACAATGCACACTTGGTGTTTGTGTATCACGCTTTCTTGCTAAGTACGCATTAGGAGGGGAATTCGTTCCTAATTATGGGTGATTCCGTGGAACCACTTTCCAAATGGATTAATGATTATGTTACGCCACAATCCAGGGGAGAGATCCGGAAGAGGCCTTTTTTATTTACGATCATCTCCTTCAGCAGATTTGCGTAGTCCATGATCGCTAACTTTCCATAAATCACTCATTTAATGAGACGTAGAAATGATTAATTTATTACTTGCCAAGTCACAATGGTACTCCTTGGGATTTTTAATAACTTTCACTTCTCGCGTTTCTACTACGCAGAATAAATGCAATTACCTTCCTGAATATTTATTATAAAATTGATTATTACTTGTTTTTATTCAGATATTCCACCGGCGGCGCATTCTGGCTTCATATTTATGGGAGAAGTTTCGTTTCGAAATTTCTCTGCCGTCCTCTGTACTCAGGAACAATCGGCGTTTTCCCACGTAATGTGTCTGAAGAGATAGGAAAACGCGGGATATGCCTATTGTATTTGCGATACTGAATAAGCAAAGTTGCAGAAGATTTCTATTCTGGCTATTCTTCCGTCTGAATCATCCAGCTAGAACTCCGCGGATAGTTGGGTGACCCAAGGTGTCGCAAGAAAGAGGAAGGTGGCAGAAGAAGTAGTATGATCTCAGCCGTTTCCGAGGATCGGGCTGCATTCGAACGCTGTGTTGAAAGAGCGACATAATTCAATATTAAGGTTCGGTAGTGGAGCTGAGGTTGGCTAAAATTCGCAAAAGAATGTCTGAAAAAACTGGATTTATCGTGAGTCTAAATCACGAAGAAAAACCAAAGTCACTGAAGATGTATTTGCAATTAATTTTAGATGGCATAGATCTCGATGTATTGGAGATTCGTGTAGGATATTGGATAATGAGCCTGGTTTTCGGAGGGATTGAAAGGACTGTTTGATATGCGTTTTACTCTGCCAGAAACCATAAGAATAGTGGACCAACTCTATTCTCCTCTTGAGGAAAAATTGTCACTTCATATTCAGATATCGATTTTTCTCCGATTTATAGTTTTTGACCATCAAAATTATTCTAAAATTTAGAGAAGGCATATTTTGCGAACTATTTAGTGCTTCGATGAATTTTTCTTTTATTGCACAATATTTAACATACGAAAATATTTGCCTCAATAAAAGTGCCCTTGATTGAATATCGCTGAATTTGACTCCAATATATAAAAAGGATACTTCATACTAAATAGGATGAAATTTAATCATTAAAAAATTGCCTTATGGGTGTAATTGTTTTTGCCGGTGAGATTGGTATTTCTAAGAAACGTTTACACTAGGTTGAGTTGTTGCATTTTTCTATGGATATCATAAAAATATTCTTCTCAAAATAGAAGAATTATCCTGGGATGGTTAACATTTTTTTTTTCGTTTTTCTGACTTTAAATTCTGCATTATCAAGGATTAAAATCCAGGAGATTATCTCAGCTTTTCTAAGCATACTGTTTCCTGGCAAACACTTCATTCTATCATAACTCCTAAACTTAACACTTAGTATCACCTGCCTTTCACGGACTAACTCTGCTATACTTTCCACTACCTTCTCCAAGATCTCCAAGAAATTCGTGGCTCATTTACAGCTCCATTAATGTTGCTCTTCTTTTTATCAACGATTTCTGAAGTTCCTTTCTTCATTCGTCCATTAGAGGACTTCCTCATCTGTTCCTCGGTCTCTAAATTCATTTACGTACATGTATGTGCAGGACAGTTACAAGATCAAAGCATGCTAATGTTGACCCCGCGGGTCTTTCAACATCTTCATTCACCTTCTGGTGCTACAAATAATTCACAAGGCAGTTGATTTGTAACTGCATCCGCGTCTCGGTTCTCAGAAGTCGCAAAACTTCCGAGAAACATTTCTCTGTCACTTACAACACAGCTTGGATTGTAATTTCAAGTTCTTTGGGTGAAAATGGGTCACACACATTCCTCCATTGCTTCGATTGTCTTTTGTCAAAAGACGTGACCCATTACGGACGTCGCTCGGATGGCTGTTTTTTATTTTGGTACTTAGGCGAACACCCGTTATATCCGAGAGCGCCTTTTAAGGCGACGACACTGCGAGGGAAAGTGTATGTAAATAGAAGAGGGGACAATGCGGTGTCCTGAGGAATCTCTTTATTCGAGACTCTCCTCTGAGGGCGGCTTCCACGGAGGAACGGGAAGTGTACGAACGAGTCTTTTGTTTTCTTTTCCGAGCGGAGAGAGTGTTGCGAAGCGAGGCTTTGGTTGCAGGTGTAACCGAATTTTCAGATCACTTCCTGATTGCTCTCGTGGACGTACAATTTCCTTTTTCCGTCGGCGACGCGCGAAAGTAAGACGAAATCGATCGAAATGTATTCAAGATCACTCGAGATGCAGTTTAGAAATTGCTGTCGCCATGAACTCTCAGTAGTTTCAGGCAGATAATTCCTCTGAAAGGCCCCTTGTTCTTTTTGTGCACCTCTACATAAGGCCAAAAAATCTGATGTGGCCAACACATGACTTTCTCCATATTTATTGAAAACAGAAGTATATGCCGGTAATATATAAATAACTCCAAAACAATGAGTGTCACAGAAAAATGTTTTCAACAAAAGTTGTAGTAAAATACATTATCTATAACTTTTGTACAAAATGTATATAAATACATCACATTCTGTCAGAGATATTTAAGAAAAACTACAACTTTTGGATAAAAAGCAACTTACGGTTAGCGAGTATTCACTAATAACTCCTAAACAATCAGTGTTACGAAAACATGTTTCAAACAAAAGTTGTAGTAATGTACATTATCTATAACTTTTGTTTGTAATTGTATATACCTACATTGCATTTGACAGAGATATGCATGAAAAACTTCCATTTCTGGATAAACAACAACTTCCGGTTAACCATTAATGAATGATCATGGAAGTTCTTTATAATAACTCCTAAACAATCAGTGTTACGAAAAACGTTTTCAAACCAAAGTTGTAGTAAAATACATTATCTATAACTTTTGCATTTAATTGCATATACCTACATTGCATTCTGGCCGAGATATTGAAGAAATAAAATTTTGTACCGGATAAACCGCAACTTCCGTTTAAGCGATATTCACCAAAAACTAATCAACTCTTGGGATTGTTAGTAAAATACTAAATATGAATTTTGGAAATGATCGGATAATCAATTTTTAAGATAAAGCGCCCACAAACTTTTTTACCACAGACACACAGACAGACAGACATGTTCGGAAAAATAGCGAAAACGAACTCTATGGGCCCCAAAACATCTATTTACATTGAAATCTGGAGGTCGAATTTTTTTGCGAATACAATACTTTCTCTAAACTACGTATAGGGAGAAAGTAAAAATCAATAACGATCGACCAATAGGTCACTGAAGGACATCCGATCGGATCTGAATGATCATGGAAGTTCTTCAAAGCTAATGAAAGCCTAGTATTTCCTCAAATACATAGCATTACAATCATTACAAGTATAATAAAATTTATCAGTGCTCAGTAGACTACGTCTCAGTACTCTGCGTGTAAATTTGGAATCGTATAACAATGAAGACAAAGGACCCAAAAATTGTAATTTTGCACTAAAATGAAACACCTATGGTTTATATTCGTCTTGATGTCACATCTAATTTTGTCCTGACCTCATTTTGTAAATAAAAAATCGTGAAAGAGGATAGATCAGTAAGCTTTGATAGCCAAGAGTGAATAGGAGTGAAACAAAACTCGCACTTCACCCGGGTGACCTATTGGATTGGAGACCTGAGTTCGAGTCCTAGTAACGTCAATAATTTTACATTGAAATCAATCGAACTAAATTTGAATAAGAATCTTCCTAGACTATTATTATAAGCTCTTGTGCAATGTATCATATGAACATTTGAGCTAACAATTTCAATTGATATCGTGTCGTACATAAAATATCCAAGATAAATGTGAAGATCTACATACATAATAACTGTAAAATAGTTTCATTGAAATTTGCCCTTTTGACTATTGTGTTGCAACTTATCTTTTCACCACTTTCCTACGGAGGAAATTTCAATTGTCAATTACATCCTCTTACAAAAATTACCTTCTTACACAATGTTTAGTTTAATTTCTCTCTGTTTCAAATCTTATTTCACATTTTTTTGTCTCTCAAACGTTCTTAAAACTGATTTTTCAGTAGTTTAAAGCTCCCTCTACATAATAATATTGGATTTGACTACTGATACACGTTTGTTCATTTGAAAAATGAATTTATTCCGGCCCAGATGAAGAAGTATATATTATGCTCTGTAGAAATTGCTTTAGATGTGATTTATAAATGAGTTTGAGCTCTATTACAACAGAAAAAAATATTTTACATCCTATTGTTAATTGCATTAAAAGACAGTAATATGAAAATCTGAAATAGCCTTGCGTGTTCTATCAGAAAGATGAAATCTTGTTTTTTTATATTAAGTGACAATTAATGCATAAGTGATGAAAAATTTCTTCTCTAAGTCATTTTTCAGATAATGTCGCGGTATTACTGCAAAGGTTCCCATCGATAATTTTCGACACCGCTGACTCACTCACACTTGATTCTCATACTACTCAAACATGTATGGACGTGGAGACGCCTCCTTTAGAGTGAGAATTGCAAGAAACGGAAGGCGTGTCCAGTGATTGCTGCATTATTCCTCGAAGAAGAGTCGATGGCTCAAAGGAAGGCACGACCTTGGGATCTCCCTCTTTATGAAATCCTCTTCCACATCTTTTCACAATATTTATTTCCCTCCAAGGTTGAATATTGTATCGAGATTATTTTAAAAGCCGGAGATTACCTCAGCGGCGTGATGAGAGTCATTCCAATACCGCATTCCTCAATTACGCCGTGAAAGAACAATTTTTCATCTAAGACGTTGAAAAATTACTTTTGAGATTCTCCGTCCGGAATTGGCATTGTACGTGACGCCGCGTGAGAATAATTGATCACGTGACTTCCGTTAACTGAGAAATGAAAATAAATATGGAGGTATGTTTTGTACAGCTTGAGATGTGCGCTCATGCATACTTGATTATTGAGGAGATAAAAGTTCCGGTTAAAGATTTACCTTCTTGGTTGTCAATATATTACCATTGGTACAATCCGAGGCAACTTGAAAATTGGAGAAATATATTTTACGAGATAAGTTATTTGAAAATGACATTTTTCACTTTAGCTTTAAGATGCCTTCAACATGTTTCACCCTTCCTTGACTGTGCCTAGAAAACTTCCAAAAACAGCGGTGCGGGGTACTCGGGTATCCCAATGCTTTTTTCACGAATATTACGTTGTTTTTTGTTTTTCTTTTACTTAACCTTCAATTATGTTTAGAAATACAGTATTGATTATTTTGTTGAGATTATCTTTCATTTCTTTGAAGGTAGCAATAGAGTTTTGACTATAATATGAGATTGTATAGTACAACTAAATTTGAATAACCTTATTTTATTTTAATTATATTTACTGTTATAAGTACTGTTAATGCAATAAATAATGAATCAATTGAAAAATCTGTAAGAAAGGTGAATGTAACTGAATTGCCACAATCACATGACATGACATTGTGTATAGCAATCCAAGCAAAAATGGCTGTGCGGGGTACTTTGGTACCCCATTCAAAAACTAAAGATATTTAGGAAACAAGTATGTGAAACAAATTTCTTTCAATTACATAATATAAAAAACATTGATGCACGAATAAATGGATTAAGAAACATATGTGGTTAAAAATAAAACTTGTCTATTGAATTTAGCTATTTTGGGGTCCTCCAGTACCCCGCACCGTCAAGGAAGGGTTAAAAACCATCAGTTCTACTGATTTGACGAGTATATCCTTCCCGCTATTTCCAGACGCAACCTTCCAGCAAGTTAACAAAGGTATTGAAGAGTCATCCGTCCATGAATTGAGAATCACTTCCATGGCCGATTGCATAGATTCATCAGAGTTTTCGTTTCAGCGAAAAACGACAACGGTGAATTTGTTTTCCCATCCGACGAACTCTCTTCTCTCTTAAACTACGAAATTTGCGCACACAAACGCTCGCCTTCCACAAACATCGACGTCCTCAAAAATGTGAGACAGCCACTTCTTCCCTTTCTCTCTTTTCTGCGAAACGCAGATGATCGACGAATTTCACCTTCGTCCTCCATCTATCTTCATCGCTCTCTCCCCCATTCCCTCTCTTCATTTCTTTCTCTCTTTCTACTTCTTGCATCAACCATATTTTAAGAGTGCGCATGCAGGCTTGCTTCCAGAAATACCGGTTCGTCTTCAGCCCAGAAGCAGGTTCCTCTGCTAAGTCCCGCTCTGCGGTTAAATAAATAAGACGAAGTAAATTATACAAAATTGCGTACTCATCTATCCTTCAGGGGAATTCTTACAGAAATATTCCTTCACTTCTAGAAAAAGAGAATAAGTTTTATTATGCTTCTTGCAGCAGTCGTAGAACTTAGCTTGGCAGAAGCTCGGGTATTTACTAAACTATTTCGCTTAATTATCGCAAATACTTCCACTCAAAATATAGCATAAGGAAACATACATTTTGGTCAGATCTAATCATGAGATTAACTTTATATTTACGATGAGAATTATAATGCCTCTGATATTAAAGATGTCAGTAGACAAGGCCTATCGCCATCATTAGTTTCAAGGACTTATCCCAGATTATTTTAATAGTAGTTTTTGCCTTGTATTTTTTTATTGCCAGTAAAATATTATTATTGATATTGTTTCATTTCTGTTATCACCTAATTCCCTTGTAAATTGAGGTTCCATCTTTCATCCACAATATTGTATTTCGTGCGACGTACTTTTTTTTTTAAATTTCAGTCGCAAATAAGTATGGATGTCGTATTAAAGGGCAAGAGTGACGGTACTCTTTCTTATTTATTGGTTGAATCTTTTGTCATCTAATTATGTATGTACGTACCTAGTTCGTTACTTAAATGCATCCTTAAGTTAGGTAACCATATCGGTGTATTGGAAAATTGTATGGTCACCTCTTACTAAATAAAATGATAATGTAAAAGTTTCACTGTTCATATCAATGCCGAGATACTAAGAAAAGTTGCAATTTGTGAGATATTTGAGGTAACCATCTATGAGGCATCAATTGCAGTGAATAAAATCAGTAATGAATTTTCAACAAGTGTGTCATTATGCAAGGATAATCGTCACCGATACTAACTATATGTGAATCGAGAGCAGGCGTCAACAATAAAAGCAGCGATTTTTTAGCAAATGAAGCGTTCGCAAACAGATGTTGACGTCAAAACTTGAATCTGGACATGGAAATCTGACAATTCGGGCAGCAGTCATTGCAGCCACACATTGGGCAAGCAGCTAAACACAGGATAGTTCTCAAGTCCTTTTTCCATCGACTATCGATTTCTATCTTGGTAAGCATGATTTATCGATGGAAAAAGGCATAATGTCTACGAAAAGATTTAAGGAATTAAAATGAATGAAATGAAATTTAGCCGTGATAACACGAGCACATGAGCATAGACGAGAATGAGGAGTGAATTGAGGCCGAGGATGATACGGTGTACATTGATGTGTTCTTGGGAATGAGCCCTCTGACCATCTTCAGCCCACAGCTCACTCTTTCACAGGCTAAACTCGAGGCTCACTAAATATACACTTCATACATTCAGGGACACCCAACGCGGATGAACCACTAAAATCCTCGAGGTCGAATCCTTGTAGCACTCGCTATTTTCGCGTAAACTCCGCAATTCTTGACCGAGTCCGCAATAAGCTCTTCGTAAATGAGGACGCGCCTCTTAAGTTAATAAACAAAACCCGCAAATCTCGCTTTCTTCGGAGATCCCTTCCTTTGCAACCTCATTCACCGCAACCACACCCTCCGGACCGCCGACCCACTGGGCACGCGGAAAAGAAGGCCGTGGTTCACGGGCGCAGCAAAGACAATCCATTCTTCGGATGCACAACTGTTCCAAATGGGCGATCCTCCACGTGGATGCTATTCACTTCTAAGTATCGACGTTCATTACATATTAAGTACATTCTGAATCGGTTGATGGGATTACTTTGTAAGTCTTACGATGTTGTTTTCAACTTTGTCGTGAATATTACATTTAATATTTATTCCATGAAGGAAGATTGGAAGCAGAGTGAAAGAAAATAAGCTGCACAAATTGTAGCAGATTGTCTTCTTGCATGAAATATCCTATCACAAATAAATTATACCATTCTTAATTTTGCCATCTATAAACCAAAAAAAAGGAACGCAACAAGAATGTCTGATGTTTTGCCTCCAGTCACCAACAAAGATTTAGTGGAAAGCAGAGTGTGTCTCTCTGCAATTCTCAGAATAATAATGACTCATTAGAGATAGTCTTTTAAATTTTATCTTATCACGTCACTAAAAGTGAGTGTAGTCCTTCAGTTACTATGCTAGATTCCAACCAGCACTTTCACTTCATAAATAAAGCTCAAAGATATAAAAATGAGCGAAAGTTTAGGAAAATTATCAGATACAGGGCTTCATAGAATTGAATTGCATGGCTTGTATCAATTTGGACACCCTAGCGGTTTTGGAAATATGCAATAAAAGACAATCGTCAACTGATAAGCAATAAAATAAATCAACTGACTGTCCGCGCACCACTGATGGTCCGTGAAGAAATTTGGGCATCATTTACAATTTGAGTGATTATTTTACCCATTAATTCTATCCTGAATTCTCTTCGTGTCACCAGCACAGTATCGACTAGCAAAATCATACATAATTGAACAATGAGCGTAATTATTTGATTGTTTTCAACTTGTAAGAAATCTTGTTAGTTATTCGCATAATTAAGATTTAGTTGCTCGTGAGGTCCGAATGGTTTACAACCACTATCATAAAATAATTGAAGGAGAATATGGAATATCTATAATATAAATATAAGAAGTTCAACATTAACAATTATAATTACGGTACCACAGATTTGCGCCAAGTGGCTGTTTAAAAAAAGAAATTAGAAGGTATTTCGATTAAAAACTAAATTATTTCTGTTGCTCCACGAGCCATTGAAGGTTTATAAACGGTGGTCTAATAGTGTATAAAGGCCAATTAATAATTTAACTTCCAGGATCGTATATTTGACTGACCTATTGGTCAGGACTGCCCTACGCTAACAACGCATCGTCAATCCACGTGCGATTCGCGTGCTCCAGAGACCGTTACTTTTGGTAAGAGTCTGGTTCCGCCCACGCCGCTGTGCCCTTTCTGCATTCCTCCGAGGGAAAATAACAGACGCCATCTTGATCTCCATTTCTTCGCCACTTTTTTCGCGTGTTTTCTCCTCTTGGTCCGAGGAGAGGATTCTCCTATGACGTCACTCGAGGAAATTGAGTGCGCGACCTTCATCTGTTTAAAAAAGGTGCGAAGAGTCGAGCGCATATCCTCCACCACTCTCTCCCCCTCCGAAGCAATTTAATTTTAAAAAGGAAGGATTCTGATGAGAGAAAGTGCGCTGCCCGTTTGGGCCATAATTTATACGTATCGCCCCCATTTGATCTTTCCTCGTGTACTTGACTATGCGCTGATCTACATTCTCTTATCAGATGCAATCTTCAGATTTTCCGGATACCAAAGAACTTGAAATCATTTCTTCTCATCGTTCTCCCATCTGAAGAAGAACGAAATAACCATCTAAAGCATCTTCTTTCTAGATCTTCGAAAAAGGATCCTTTTAGTTTTTCCATTATATATACTTATCTCGTCGTGTATCATGACTATACATTAATGACACTTGCTACTCATTGTTTGAGATTTCCACAATTTCTTTTTCTCATCTCTTTCGGGAGAGTTATCTCTACATTTCTAGAATTCATTACATTTTTACCTCTTATTTGTAATTATGATGAGATTTTTCTTCGCCCGCGTTTGATTCTTAAAGAGGAGAATGCTATTTCTATGAATTAAAGTGAGTTATATTTGAGAAAAATCCTCAGACTCAAACCAACAGGGTGCTCGACTGTGTCCCCTGTATCTTACGTCACAATAAAACTGATTGCTGTCGTAAAACGTAGCAGTGCGATATTGCACACCTGCTCTCCACGAAGGTTTCCCCAGCATGTACTTGTATGCCTATTTTTATATATATGACCCGAATACGGAAAATTTTCGCTCATTGTATTCCTTCCTAAATCTACACGAATACCCTTTAAGTCACCTTCCGACGTGTAGCACGGGGTATAACCAACAGGCGTTTAAACTACTTTTTTAGATTATCGCGTACAGTTCGACGAAATAATGCATTTTCATTCATATTGGTCGATATTCTTATGATAGACGGGACGATATATCAGAAAATCTCGTCTATTAACATCTAGTTCTTTGACCGTGACAAACGAAACGAGTAACTTAGCAATAAACCGCGAGCATGTTTGAGGAGCATGTTTAAGGGAGATTACAAAGCATCTTCTTTAGCTCTGCTTAGTTCCTCTAATTAGGTCGCGTATTCTTTGCTCCAGAGAAAGTACATACGAGGGATATCAAAGGAGTGACATTGAAGAATAGCGACTTACGTGGGACGAGGAAAGGTTTAGGTAAGAGTTACTTCCAAGGAAAAACTCGTTCGCTCAAAGGGAAAAAATCCAGCCTTATTTACTCAAAGGGAAAGAAGAAACGTAACAGATACAAGATTGAGACATAAATTATGCAAATTGATAGGTCTATTCGAGTCTTTTTTATGCTGTGATGATGTCTCCGACTTCTCAATCAGGTCCTGGAACTCGTTCCGAATGCTCTGCGTGACGAATCAGTTTTCCAAATCGAATGCGACAGATAGAAGAAGAACTGATGGAAGAACTTTGATCTCTATTATTGAAAACAAAGATCATTTTGTGTTAATTAATAGTTCAAATATATTAACCATTATAACAGGTATATTTCTCATGGTGAACAAATACAACGAAATATTCAGATTTCCGCAAACATTTTTATTTTAATTAACGACTAGTTTCAACACACAAGTGTCATTCTCAAGTCAAGGAATACTTCTATTCTGTAGCGATAATGAGACTATAGGCTTCTGAATTTTCTTAACCTCGACGTTTTGTGCGATACTGCGCGTAAATTATAATAAAGAGGAAGCAAGGAGAGAAATGTAAAGATATACAGAGCAACGATAAAAGGCAAATGATTATATATGCATTCAAACAAATGGGCTTAAGTTATACTAATCAAAGCTGCTATGTCATGGGCGGGGAACTGTTTAGCATCGTACTGCTCATGTATGAGTATACCATTTAAATAGTCTTTGATAGTTTCGGCCTTCACTTGGTGCCACTCGAAATATAAGTGAACACTTCATAATTTTAATCAATTCTTAACCACAACACATGAAAGTACACGAATGATTTCAATGCATAGAAAAATTAGCAAGTTTATAAGGTTGAGCTTGATGATGATGCTATATATTGTAGCCCATCGTGTACTTTCTTATGTTGTGGTTGTGCATTGGTTAAAATTATTAACACTTATATAAGCAGAATAGATTCCATTACATTTTCATCTGAAGTAATAAATGAGATAAGGAAAGAATATATTGTTAATGCGAGCATTTGACAATGGAAATGCAGAAGTAGTAGCATCCATCCTTATGCTAACAATAAAATCTATTTGGAGAAACACTGTCAACACTCTTCAAACTGCGCGTTACATAATATTGTTATGATATGACGTCTTTTGTACGTGGGTTGAGTAACTGGACATAATATGCGTTACTAGGATACCTCTAGCTTTCCTAGGATACGCCTGTATCTACAGGACCTTGAACTTATAAGTTGATACATTTATGCTCACGAGTAACTCAAACGTTAATATTGGCTAATTAACTAGGAAAAAATGTCGTGGTCACTTCATAGAAATTCACGCAAAACATTTTCGACGCAATATCACGATCGATATATTTGCGCAGAATTTCGCGGAAGCGAAACTTCTCCGGATGAGGAGAAATCGGAGGGAAATGAATGTTTGGACAAATTTCCCTTCTCTCCCAAAATCTTGGATCCCGCTTGTTATTCATGCGTTTTTAATTGTCAATTTGACCGTTTGGGGTCTCGCTAAATATCTCCCAATTATCGGGTTATGCGCTCGGAGTCTCCCGAATCGAGTGAAACTGTGCGACCTCATTTCCGAAGCACGGGACATTCGCTTCTCTTTCCCAGATTCAATTTCGGCGATTCGGGTACTCAAACGCCGATGTTTTCAACTCTGTCTCAATGAAGGTGAGAGCAAACATGAAACCTGAGGAGGGACTGCTGGAAAATTTGCCCTTTAAGAATTTTTGCTATCTTTATGGTCCATTGATGAATACGATGGAAATATTACCATATATCGATGCAGCCGAAATAGAGGGGAACTACATTATGGTGGAGGGGTAAATAACTGAGTCTCAGTTCCACAGGAAAAACTACATCGATTGATTACATTTTATGTATTCAAGGGAGGCAGTTACAGCCAAACTACATGTATATCGAAAATCATATATATACCGATAACCCTTAAACTCTTTTGCCTGATGATAACTATGAGCGGTTGAAACCGGTCAGTATTAAATATTTCCTATGGATCTGAGTCTTATTTATTTTACTCTTCACCTTTAGCATTGATGATACGAAACTGAATGACAACATACTGAAGAAACGGAAAAACGCGTAGTTTTCAAGTTAATTGTTAAAGAAAAACAATTTTCTCCATTTATAAAATTCATTGTAGTGTTTAATAAAAATTATTTCCAAATCAGTAAAACTCCCATTGGTTTCTGAATACATTTTACGCAATACCTATATGAATATTAATTACTAAAGAATTTCAGTTGCACTTGGTGATAATCCATAACATTCCTTGTTGTATAACTACCTGCTAATCCTGGAAAATAGTTATTACCGCAATTAAGAAAGAACGTAATTATAGAAGCATCACTATGAATTAATGCCAATATAATTTAACTATGCCAACATGTTTGGAATTACGCTCATCCGTAAATATAAGAGAAATAAATGTACCTCTAATGAAATTTAACAATCTGATACAGCGTACATCAAGATCGACTCCTCGATAACTACTTCTGCTAATTCCAGTGAAATTCTTCATCTCTTAAATACTCTATTACATCTTGCTTTACCGAATTATTATACATTCTAGCAAGCTTGTATTGAAGTCTGTGCCTCCAGAATCTCTCTGCTATTCTTTGTAGAATCTCCGTGACTCATTCGCTGGAAAGTTGGAGAGAGTAAGCATTACTCTGAGATCTCTTAGGTGAAATACATTTAGGAAAATAAATCTACTTGGTTTAGTGCTTGTGGGGAATGTTTGACATTTTAGAAACGCCTAAGGCAGCAGTTTCTTGAATGAAGTTAGAGGATGCAAAGTTGACAACCGATTTTAACTGTGCGATCTTTCAGAGTCATCAAACTCTTCTTAAAATCACGTGTAATAATAATATGTAACTTTATAATTATAAAATACTTTTCGAATATTTTGTCTTCCCGATTATCAAAACCTATTCTATCAGCCAAAACGATTGACGATTAATTTGATTGAAGATTATTTCCTAATAGTTATGGTCCTTAGTTTTAGAAAGGTCTACGACAGCTAGGAAGTATGCTATTGTGTAACTACCCTGTTAATCCCAGACACAATTATACACAGACGCATCTATCTCTTTGACTTTATTTCAAAGCAAACTGTAGGATTGGATTTCAATGCTTAAACCAACAAAAGTACAAGGAAAATGGAAATAATGGTAGTGAATCTAGTATAAAATTTCAACTATCATGATTCAGTTACAAAATCTTTAAAAAGGTTTCATAGATTTGCCGATGTTGAATGGAATAATTTTGGAAAGCGAAGAGATAACATTAATGGCTGTAATTACATTAAGACTAGACGAAATAAAATCTTGGTGAATATGAACGACAGATAGATTTACTTCGAGTGAGAATATGAGATAGTAGTTATAATAACAAGAAGCTGCACAGGAAATGAAAAAATACATGACATGAAAAAGAGATCGAGGAGATACAGAGACATGAGAACAATTACTGGTTTCAATACGTAGAGAAGGAAATAAAAAACTAACAATAGTTACAACAGCAGAAAAGTATGGTAGAAAATCCAAGGAAATAATATTTCCTTGGATTATTTATTATTATTATTATATATTATATATATTAATATTACCCAATACTATTATCCAATCCTAGATATATTAATATTATCCAAGGAAATAATATTTCCTTACCTACGAAATAATATTTACTATATGTATACAAATGAACACCAGGATGGCGAAAGAAAAATCAGAAGAGCCCCCGAGTCAGAATTCACACGAGCAAAGTACAATGCACGACAATGATTAGAAGATGTAGCACGAAAGAACATAATTAGTTGAAATCATAAACCGTATTATAATAATTAAAGATAAAGCGTTCGGAAAAGCCATTGAATCTTTTCGACACGTTAATGATATTCGTTAACGTCTTCCACGCGATGGACTCCCATCGTTGAAGGAAGCTTCCGGAGGGGAAGTCGCAAATACAAAAGGGAAAACTTGTGTTGGAACGTGAGTTCGCTCCACTTTTGTCGGACGGAGTAGACTTCTATTTTGGGCACGAACTCGCGTTTTCGGTCGACGAAAAAAAGACGCGGACTTCCGCGTCCGATCAAACAAGACCAATGGAATTCAAATTTTGGAATAAGGCGAATATTCGCATTTGTGAAAGTGGACACCGAAAAAAGGTCAGTCATGAAGATGAATCTCAGATATTGCGGAAATTATGGGCACATATTGAACGTTATTCCAAGCTAAATGGAGAATTTATTATCAAATTCATTACTGCAATATCACTGGGAGCCATTATAGCAGCAAAACACGTCTAATGTCAGACCGTGAATTCATTAACTGATTTCAGAAATGTTTGATGCCAAGGACAGTTTTTAACCTATAAATCTCTCCAAATACTTAAACAAATTTGACAAGGTCAAAGTAAAATAAGGAAAAATAATTAAAGAGAAATTCAGTCGTAAGAAAAGAACTATCCGAGTAATATAATAACTACATTGTACATACATAGATTTATATTAAAGCATCACCAGTTGTACCAAATATTAGGGGATGGGTGTGCGGAAAGACTACTAACACAAGAAAGTGCAAGAGAAGAGTGGAATAGTTTGCTTAAATAAAAAAAGGATGGATTTAATTATTAGAGCAAGATTTACTTCTTAAAGAAGTCTTTGCTTTGCTGAAACCGATAATTTCCAACAAGGAATAACATATAAATATTTTTATAGTAAAATATTAAAAAAGAGAATAATCTTTTCTTAAAAGGATGAACTGTTTATATTTCACATATGTTCATAAGGAACTCCTTATCACCGATTGAAATGTTTTGAATGGAAGATTGGGAAGGGAACGGGCGCAAAGAGTAATCCTGATATAATTAATGTAACTGCAAGACAAATTTTGCGAAATGACAAACTCATTTGAAACATTTTTACTGCTATTGCGTTGAACGATAAAAATATCCTTCAAGAACCAATAAAACAAAAATATTTTCTCAGCAGGAGTTGCAAATAAAACCGGTTGATTAAGTACACCTCTGAAGTCAGCTCTATAAATTTCGATGACGTCTTCATTATCCACCGAAGATCCTGTTCCGATCCGTGGATGCCCCACATTTCTTCCATATCTAGACTCATCAATCGTTATATTTGTAATAATTTATGCTGAAAATGATAGCCCTAAAGAATACAATTTTCTGCATCACCACTTCTTTTATAAAAGCAATATTACTATTCTGTATTTGGAGCCTTCACAGTTTGTCTTATTCAAAGAACGAGTAACACTTCGATAATTCTTTTTACAAACTCCCTATGATGTTTTGGGAAGGGCTCCAAGACTCCTGCAGGCAAATTATTACAATCCGTAACAGCACGATTTAGAAAAGAGAATTCACTAATGTTTGTTCGCTGTTTTATTAATTTAACATTATATCTATGGTCTTTTCTGCCGTGAAATTTTGCCATAGTGACTTTGTTTGATAATTCCTCAAACAATTTAACTCCTGTGTATACTTTAAAAAATATAGCTAGCCTTTTCTTGAATCTCCGCTACTCTAAACTTTCCCAACCTAATTCTTTTAGCATCTGAGTAACGCTATCAAGCCTTGCATATCTGCCTAAGACGAATCTTGCTGCCTTTCTCCGTACCTTTTCTATTTTTCGCTTTAAACTTACTTCATACGAGTCTCATAGGCATTCCCCGTATTCCAATATTGGCCTAACAAATGATTTGTACGCAGCCTCCTTAACATGCTTATTTGATTTATTAAGAGTACGCACTAGGAAGTTTAATACTTTGTTGGCTTTCAAAATGATTCGCTCTATGTGTTCGTTCCATTTCAAGTCCCTACTGAATGTTAAACCTAAGTATTTTACCGTGTACTCACAATGCAGAATATCCCCCAAGATGATATGCGTTTGCTTCTATTGAAACTGATGAATTTACATTTATTTGTATTAATTTCTAATTTATTAGACGAAACCCAGTTATTTAAGGCAGTTGAATCCTTTTAAAGTCCCAAGCAACAGCGTACTATATTTTCTTAGTTGATCGTAGAGAATTAGGACAGCAGATAAATCGCTGCTTTAAAATAAGCATATACGAATACGTAGAATCTTGTCCTAAATCGCCCGCAATTTGGAAAGTTTTTGCATCCGTTCTCAGTTCGCGTTCGTGTCGCAGTAATATCAATCAAGAGGTCTCACAAAAAGAATACACATGTGCGCGCGTGAGTGAACTGCAGAAATGAATTCAGAATAGAATAATGGAAGTGATTTACGGTTAATACTCAGATGTCGAAACCGATCCATCTCAGCCGCGAAATGGTACAGAATGATGTTGGAGATTTCTAATTTTCCACGAGAGGTTATTTATTGGAGGCGCGTGCCTTTGTCTCGAACGCAAGATGCAAATGAGCGTCTCCGAAAAATGCGGGAACGATTTCGAGAATAATCGAGGCGGATGCAATCAGTCTTTTTTGCCTTTGGAAATATGTGTCATTTCCTCGCTAACGGTACTCATATTATGACATTTTACGCGTCGAAACAGAACCCGGAGAGGGCCAACGGAACCGCCATTAAACGAATGAGGTTATGCTAAGCAAATTGTACGCGACATCCTATTCAAGTGTCTCAAAGTATTCGCCGTGAGAAACCTTGTCATCCTTGTTTACGGCGGAAGATTTATTTATTTATTTATTTAACGGGATATACTCTTGTTTACAATCAGTGTACAATCACTGTAATCACTTCAACAGAAATGAAAAGATATGATACAGTGAACTACATGATGTTATAAGCACATAATATCACTAGCATTGAATATATATTACAAATTACTTGAGTTGAAAGCCTAAAATAACTATCATAAATATTAAAGTTACATTTACTATGATAGAAAGAATAAAGCAAGTGAATACATAAATACAACATTTGAAAATAGAATAGTTACAGAAAAGTTGAAAATTACATTTAAACATTACATACAAAAATTTTCTATGATTTTTATTTGTTTGTATGCTCATATTCATTTGTTATTTTATTATATGTTTAATTTGCTGATTTTTTACGATTTTATTGTTATTTTGTTCATTATTATTATTGTTAATCATCGGCAGTAATTGGCTTCGTGCTGTATGTTGATTCTTGTTAATAAATAAATAAATAAAATTAAAGACTTAGCAACCATTTTGTCATGAATGCACAGATATGACTGGAAACATTTTCGGCATTTCCTAATCATATTTCAACTAAAAGAATGATCTTCAGCTCGATTTAAATATATTGTTCATTTTTAGATTAAATTTCGTTACGATGATGCAATTATATGTTATTACCATAGAAAATATACGACGGTGACAAACTCGCACTGCCGGAGCATTCACGACAGCGGTGAAGGTCCCGTCAACTGAAACCTCAACTAACCGCAATCTTTCCTTTAAAAGCTTTTGTTTAATTCCATTTTTACATTTACCACGAATGATAAGCTCTAGAAAAAAATATGAGCAAAAAGCGTGAATTTATTTCCATCTTGAATGTGCTCTTCAAAATCTGCGTCATCAGTTTGAGAAATATAATTTCTGGGAGGGCGGTTGAATCCCCATCCTTCCGCCACTAGCTGCCGACAGCTTTGAAGAGGGAATGAGGATGAAAAGGTGAGAAAAATGGTGAGGTGGTTTACTCCACTTCTGCTTTCCATGTCCCTGTTCTAGGACTACCTCTAACATAATCCTTGGGTAACCTGAAGTTATTGCTGCACATATAAGGGCATTATTTATTAGTCGAATAATATAGAGTAGCCTAATTTTTGAGCAGCAAATGGCAGTTATGATTGAAATATAAATGGAAATTTAAGAGTCAGCAGTCTATTCAATGTCTTAATTATGGAATGTAGGATGAAAAAATTGGATGTGTCATCTCTGAACCTAAAACAGCTCCACAGCCTATTTCATAATTCGCTCTTGACTTCTTCAGCACGCCAAGGTTTCTCCCCATCGCGTGGGTGTCTAAAAGTGTTCCTTCAAGTTATCTTCGTCGGAGGAAATGACCATTAATGCACTGGATGAGTGCCGTAATCACAGTTAAGTCCTCGGTGGCTGTCATTCTCCCACTTTTTAGTGTCAAGAAGCTTTACCTTCAGAAGATATTTAATAGAATAACACGTATATTCTACTTTGCATGCGACCGTTAAATATAAAAGTTTTAATTAAAAATTTCACCTTTTATAATATTTACCTAGTTAGTTTTATAAGTCAAGTCAAAAGCTGCATCAAATTTAAGAAAAATATTTTTGGCACCCTTATCGTGTGCAGCTAGGATGCAGGCACTTAACCTGAGATGTAACTTCTGCTAAAATTGGTAGAATTCTGCTAGTTTTGTTTGAAAAAGAAGTTTTAATCGTTGTTGGCGGAGCATTTGAAGTACGAATATGCGTAGATTGGAGGAGAGAAATTGCGTGATGAAATCATCTCCAGCAAAGCCTCAACTGCATACATCCATTAATACTCCGAGGCCAAGTCGAACCAAGACGGTCGCAGTATTCGCCTTAAATCCTTGGATCGAGAGAAATTCGAACACTCTCCCTTTGACGAAGATGTGGAAGATGTTGGTTAAATTGCGGTTACATTCTAATAAGCGGGATTTCTCGTCCGAAGGATTGATAATAAATTCACGATCCTCTCGGAGTTACACGGGAGATCTCTTTCGTGTTTCAACGTCCCCATTGATAAAAGAGAAATTGGCGACCTTTCCACTCTGAGTGGTTTATCCAAGGGAGCAGAGTAAGTGCATTTGGGAGCGATGTCCATCACGAATGAATGCGATACGATGGAAATAAAGGAGGGAATGGGACATTTCGGCGCGGCCACTTCGGCGCGGCCACTTCGGCGCGGCCACTTCGGCGCGGCCACTTCGGCGCGGCCACTTCGGCGCGGCCACTTCGGCGCGAGCCACGTTTATGACCAAAAACAACCTCGTTGTTCTTTAAATTATTAGTGAATAATATGTAACTTGTGATTAGCGTAAGATATAGAATTCGAGTAGGGTTGGGTTGGGTTGGGTTGGGTTTGTGTTGGTTTGTGCTGGGTTGGGTTGGGTTGTACACTATTTACATAACTTTACAACATTTTAAACATTAAACAATATACCTCTAATTTCCATTCCATGGACGAATTCTATATCTTACGCTAAGCACAAGTTACATATTATTCACTAATAATTTAAGGAACTACGAAGTTGTTTTTGGTCATAACTGTGGTTCGCGCCGAAATGTCCCGCGCCGAAGTGGCCGCGCCGAAATGTCCTAGACCCAATAAAGGAAGGGGTAGAAGGGGAGAGCGAAAAGAAATGTGCTGCGGGAAGGAAGGGAGGGGATTTGGTTATCTTCTTATTCTCACCGATGACATATTGCCGTGTTCAAATATTTCTGAAGGACAAAGATCATCGTTTTTGTGCTTGCCGAGCAAACGGGCAATTTCCCGAAGGACATCTTCTTTCTCCTGAAATAATAGCCATGGCTAAAAGCACGGATTCCTTCTCCACGATGTCGGTTTATAGCGGTCGGCATCGATTTAAATTTTAGCAGCGCTTCCAACACACAGTGTGCTAGTATAAAAAAACAGGCAAAAAGTACGAAAGTGGTTGTTTTGATTACGTTCTTCGCATAGCCACTCTTGAGTGAATCCTGCACGAGATTTTGCTTGTCATTTACGCTGATTATAGTGCATTAAATTTATAAGGTGGATCAAAGTTTACTTATTTTACAAAAAAATACGTCCACCATTTTTTGCGAAATTTTTCAACTTCATATTACAGTTAAATAATTGCATACTTATATAAAAATGTGGAAAACTACCTTAAAATAATTGCTTAATGTGAGGAAAATAGCGAAACTCGATATTTAAGAAACATGGGGTAACTTTTACCACGACATTTTATGAAATTATCTGAGATGGATTGCTGTGATAATTTGCGACACCGATAAATAAACCGAATTTTTTACAACACTGCAAGGGCCAACTCAAAGCGTCTCCGTCACCCCGAAAAAATTCACAGAAAATTGAAGACCAACATTCTCGTAAAATATGGTAATCTCACTTACTTATTCCCTCAATAAATTCAATGCGCAAGAATCAATATATATATTATATGTATACCTGTATAGTGAATTTATATTTATTAAGAGTGGTCGTATGAAGTTTAAAAGTCTGGTCAAAAATAAAAGCCAATGCCGTATTTTTGGACACCTTTTTTCGATTCTTGTCCACTTTGTGGTGTCACGAGATCTCTCGTTTGAGTATTCCCCATCCTCCGATATTCCACTTGAAGCCAAATGTACACATCTTTCTTGATTAAATTAACACGCACTCTCAAAATGTTCGCTACTTACATGAGATTAAAAAGTAATTATAAATACTACTTTCGAAGTGAAATCAGTTTCTTAAAAAGTTTTGGAAAAATTAATTTAACTTCAACTTTTCCCTTGATAACTGAGACTTATTCCACGTGAAGAAAACTTTCAGATGAAGCATGCACGTAAATATTCAATGCGCAAAAGATATTGGAAAAGAAAAATGGTTTTTGATTAGATATTCGAACATTACAAAGTCTCTATCAGAAACTCTGTTTAAAATGCACTACATTTTTATCATCAAGATATGGAACTTTTTTAGCTGGAGATTTCTCCTTTGTTAAAACAGAAAAATCCTCCCAGATGCTTTGCTCAGAAGTATTCAGCACCGGTTATAAAACGCGAAAAGTTAGGTAGAACAAAAAGTGAGTATTAACGTCACTCAAAAGGAATATTTCTGCAACGCTCGAGGGGTGTGATAGTAGAACTATATAAAAAGATAGTACTCCTCCATCTTACAAGATAGCCACAGATTTAGTTTTCACTATTCAAGTGTATTTTTATTTTAAAATATGAATTCATATTGAGCAACCAGTTTGAAATATTTTTATATTGGTCTCTAGTTATATCAAATAGAAACATTTAACTCGTAATCAAGATCATTTTATCAATTTATGAATGATTTTCCTTCAATCTTTCCTTCAATGTTTTAGCATTGATGGATCATTGGGGAAATAATAGTTGGTAATTCTACTCCGAATTATTCTGTCACTCGAGATTTTCATGTCCTAACATTCCGCTAAATTCTACAGATCGTTAAATGAGAAAACTTGGTACTGATAAAATCAAGATCAAAACTCGTACAGAACCAAAGTAAATACCATTGAAAACACTTTCATAAACTTAACGCATTACTGAGATTGCACTTCAAAAATTTTATTTTAATTTTATTTCACGTAAAAAGATATATCTCCGCTGAAAACGAGTGAATGGGTAACAGAGCAATGCCCTGGATTAAGTACCTCCTCTGTTCAGAGCGATTCATCCTAAGAATGTCTCTCTGCAGATGCCAAGAAATTTATTGGAGAAACTAGACATTGCTCACACTTCGTGGAATTTATATTGCCTTCGTCCATTCCATCATTTTATTCGTACACTAAAAGGTTAATGATGAAGTTCCAGCAAGCATATTCTCCTCACGTTCCATAACAATAAAAATAATCAGCGTTGTGACGCACATTCTTTGGTTTGGTTTAAACATAATCAAAGTAACCTTCACTTTTAGGCAATTTTTATGCATTATTTTTGTACTTCATTTTACCTTGTAAGATTAATTAAGTTGCAAAAACATATTTTATCATAATTTTGAACACAGAACTCATATAGCTTCCTGTCTTACGTCTTTTTATAACCTTAATTAATATATATAGTTGAAAGACCTGGTGCTTTTCCGGTGAATGAGTTGCAGGAACATTTCTCGGGTTCTCAACCGGGTCGTAGAGTGAAGCTGGTCCGACGTTTCCACTGCAGCCATTCACTCCTTGAGAATGGCTGCAGAGACGGCAGTCGAAACGTCGGACCAGCTCCACTCTACGACCCGGTTGAGAACCCGAGAAATGTTCCTGTAATAATATGTATAGTTATTAACCCCCTTACTCTTTTGCTCAATCTGAAGACGAATCACTCAACTCGAGCATATTCGTAAGTGCCGTTTGCGTAAAAACAGTTGTTAAGGATGTGGCATTTATATTTTCAGGTAAGAGGTAATTATGAATATTCTTACAGCAGTCAGATGAAAGTTAATTTGAGAATTTTCTTTCCTCGATTTTTTTTCCTCGAGCTACTAGACATATTTCGCTGCTGAAAATTACATTAAGATGAAAGCTGGCAACTTAGGCATAGAATCATGAATGAAAATAATAAATGTTATGATTTAATATTTCCATAGATAGGTAATCAATAATTATTATAGGTGTGTTCATTTAAATCAATACAAGATGTTGTTGGAATACATGAAACAAATACAAGAATAGCTCTGGGATGAATTCGAGGGGAAATTATTTCGAAAAGAAATTTCTTTTCCATAAAACACGCAAGGAAAATTTGTATGGATTACTTTCACCCTCTCGACTATCAAATGAGAATGCGTTCGTTATGATTGTTGATGGACAGGAAATAAATGATCCTGAAATTGTAGATGACGAGATACTTCGATAGCGTACCCTGAAGCGTGAAACGACAGCAAGCGTGAAGCGCACGATTTACTTGAAATCTCACTGAATTGGAATTTTGATAATAATCAGTGATTTTCGAAAGAAAGTATAAGGGTTCTAAGTGTGTAATCGTTCCAATTGATCGATTTTAATTAACTAAAACCAAATAGCATTTACCTTCTGTCAATTTTCTCATATTCTTCTTTCGATTAAAGTAGTTATTGAGAAAGGGAGATTAATAGATGCTACGTTCGATAACATGTCTAACTGATCTGATGAATACTGTGAACAGACTCAGTTCTCTGTTACTGTCTAGAGTGAAATATCCCTTGGAGTTGGAATATCCTTTGAGAGTCCTTGTGATTTAAATCACTAATGCCAAGCGCAGGTGTGGTCATAGTTGCTTCAATCGAAATGCTGCTAAATTAGGAGATTGCGCTCTCTTCCATCACACTAAAAACGGAGAGTTATGAAGAAAAAGAGGTTTAGAAGGGAACGTTCATAAAATGGATTGACTTAAGCGCAAAATAGGCTACGAATATGTGTCGCACACGACAGTGTGTCTTAAATCTCTATAACTGAAAGCGCACACTGAGGCTCACTCCAATTTGGTTGTTAACTGTTTTATCCGTGACATGAATGACTAATTCCGGCGGAGGCTGTTATCTTTATACGTGGAAGACATCTTTATTGTGGATGGAGAGGTTGAAATGGAAAAAGTAAGGAAAAATATTGATAACTAGTGATTGCTCAGTGGTCGAAACTCGACCATAATTCATTGAATTTTTAAGTCTGAACGTTATTGAGGTTCTTTTGTCAAAGATTATACCTATATAATCATTGCTTATAATTGATTTCGTTATTTTTCTATTACGTCAGCTGTGAGCGTGTACATATACGTCATTAGGGTGTGTTGTTTGCCTTAATTCCCTTCAATAAATGTAAAATTTTAATGTTAGAAAAATAAATAAAGCACAATTACAGCTTGTAGCTTTATTTAATTTTGATACAATTCATTGTTATTTTTAATATAAAGATTGATTTCCAAAAAAAATCCGTAAAATCGCCGTAATTATATCCCTGTTATTTATTAATCAGTTAGCGACTGTTGGCATCTCGGTTAATTGCCCTCTTTTCATAATTTCTTACATGAGTCCCTACCGTTAATTTGGTTTGGAGAAAAATCCCCTTCTAATATGAAAACGCATAAGCTCGGATTCAATAATCGCCTTGGTCGTCAGGGAGACTGGTTTGTTTACTACGAAGAAATTTCACAATATTTTCGATCATTTTGCTAGAGTTCTCGTATTTCGACTCAGATGCAATATTCTATAACCAAAATAAGAATTTTTATTCAATTTCCTTTCTTTTGGTATTAATCTCGATTTCGTACTACCATTATTTCTGATCTAATTCTGCAAAAATAATGTCTGCAATCGATCAAAATGAACTTTGCGTGCATTCATATGAGAGACGATTATACTGGTCCAGAATTGAACCAAGGATATTTGGACAATGATATTAGCTTTCTGCACTCCTTCTCCATTTAAACTTTAACTATGCCAAATCTCAAACTCCTCCGTTCGCGCAATACCCTTAAAAAGAGATCCAAAGTTTTCCCTTCACGTATTAATACATAGATAATTAGAGAAAATACATAACTCTATACGTAGGTTCAGCTCGATAGCGTGGTACTTTTATTAATCAATGCGGTGAACCACCTTATATTTCTCATGAACATTCCTCACAAATGTTTGTCATATTTAATGATGTATGAAGAGGATACCTTCATTATTTTACTTTAATTTGGAAGATGCGATGGACTGATCTTCACATTAACAAAGAAAAACGTTTCTTTATTGCTCATAAAGATGTAATTTGTTGACTTAGATGCAGAATATCTAGTTATCTAAATTATCTATATACATCCAGAATTCTCGCTCCATAGCACAGAAAGAATGAATGTTATTCGCTCCTTTGTGTAAAGGTTATAGGATTTCCTATTTGTTTGTTTACACAACTTCCACGATTGTTTATGAATTTTCATATTGATTCAAATGTTTATATATATTTAAATTTTTATATCTATTAAAATGTTTATATCTATTCAAATGTTTATATCTATTAAAATGTTTATATCTATTAAAATGTTTATATATATTCAAATGTTTATATATATTCAAATGTTTATATTAATTCAAATGTTTATATTAATTCAAATGTTTATATTAATTCAAATGTTTATATCTATACAGATGTTTATATATATTCAAATGTTTATATCTATTCAAATGTTTATATATATTCAAATGTTTATATATATTCAAATGTTTATATCTATTCAAATGTTTATATCTATTCAAATGTTCTATATATGCTCAATGTCATGTTCACATCGACGAATGCTTATGTCTTCAAAATAATACGTCTTTAGAACACACAGCCTTCTAAAGCCGTATTATTTTGAACACATTTGGACAGCTTAATTTCAGAACCTCTGTTGGTGGTGGAGCAGAGGTGGCCCATATAATGAGAGAGAGGAAAGAGTATCGTATAATGGCCCACATCAGTACCTTCCGAGTCACTCGGCCAACCGGAGTGCGAAAATATGAGCGCTCGGATTATAATTGTGTGTGGGCGGGCCGCTCTCTCTATCTCTCTCTTTGGCCCAAATACGGGAACTCCCGTTAAACCGAAATGAACGGAGGGCTGCTCCTCCCGGTTTCGTCATGCGGAGAACGATTGTCCTTACGCATACCGCTGTTCGGATTTTTTTCAAGGCATTTCGCCAGGAACGAAAGGAGCTTTCCAGTTATGACGGGTCATGAATCCAAGTTTTATTCAGTGTTCACTTTCTTTATTTCTCATTAGTTGACAGGCAGGAACGCCGACAATTAATTTTTCTCTCCATGCAAATTACTTCGAGTTCGCGATGCCTGCACATCGTTGATGACTAAGGAGTTCTTCGTAAATTATATTAATGCATCCTTTCTTATTCCAAAGGCAATTACAAAAATAACTAATAACTCAAAATAAAACTGGACAGTGATTTTCTTCAGGAGCCTTAAATGACCCACCACCCCTTAAATTTTAGACGATAAAATGAAAACATGTAACGCTTGCGGTAAAAACCCTATTTCTTGCAGATTGAATACAAAATCGTTACAAGTCATCAAAACACTCGACTAATAATTGCAAATCAAAATAAAAACTGAGGAGGCGGTGATACATAGTTGGGAATTTAAATACTTCGATCTAATTTTAAAATTATGTCATGTCACACGGAAAAGCCTCGAAGAAAAGTCTTTTTTAGCACAACATTTATTTATCTTCTCACATTGCTATTCAGTTTCATAATTACGAGTATAATCCATAGATTACAATGAAGAAACCTTCGGTATATTTTCTAATGTATATTATTAAAAAGGGAATCAAGTTCACGTATAGAAAATTTGAGTGAACGATTATTCATTCCTAGGTTATAAAACCAAATCTTTTGTTCGCTTAATTAAATTCTTAGAATTAATAAGACAACTTCGCTCTTTCCGCATAAAATTAGGCACTACCGGTTACACTTCTGTGGAAGCCTCGAATACCTTTTACATATATAGAATGGAATAATTTTTAACCTTACGTGAAGATGCTTCCACGAATTTGAATCAATTTTGTGGGTTGTCTTATATATTCTATGGCTTTCCACAAAGTTACGCCTTCTCACATTGATTATATTAAGGTCTTAGTTTCAAGTTTAGAGAGATTTTAGCTTTGTCGTGACCTTTTGAATGTCTCTTCTTGGCGTCGATCCGAAATTCGGTTCTTCTGAGTTCGAGTTATTCGCGTCGATTCAAGATCGAACTGAATCTCCTCAGTTCCATAGCTTTAATGTTGTAATTCCAGATTCTCTATCCTAGGAATGCTACAACTGCTCATTTATATGTATATGCGGGGACTCGGGAAGATAACGACTGCATTATAAGTGGTTATGCTGCTATTTACGCAACTTATAATCTCGGAGGACGAGAAAGCGAAAATGACAGGAAACGCTGTTGAGAATTTTATAGCTCCTCCACCGCAGAGGTTCGCCACTTGTGCCTAAACGTGTTTGCGTGACGGAAAGCGTGGCGTCTGAGAAGCGTGAATAAACGACAAAGAGGGATTCGAACGGTAGCCGCACGAAAGTAAAAACTTAGCCTTACTACGTGGAAACACGTCCCTCTGCAGTTCATTGACGTGGATGAAGCAAACACTATGACACACGTAACTGATTTCGGATCAGCTTCAAGGACCTTCCCGACCCAACCCCAACATTACGCAAACAATTACATTATATGAATTTACATAACTCAAGAGCCTCCAAATTTTTACATAAAATGGCTACAAAACTACATTAAAAATTACCTGTTAGGACATATTTATAAATTCAATTGCCTCCTTTTCTTGAAAGTATATAGTATATTTACAGCTTAATTGTTTACTGATGAAGCAAATAGCTACGGTCTCCAGAAATAAAAATAATAAATAGCTTGGTGGATAGTGCAATAAATAGTGGCATATAGTTCTGTATGACATGATTAGTGGTAACGAAGGTTTGAGTTTACTAAAAGGGTTGGTTTAATTATTTCTTATCGGACTCTTATTTTCAAGAACACTCACTTAACCTTCATTAAATCCCAAATTATTTTTAAAATGGGGACTGTGGAATTCGGTCCAAGGAATAATTTTTACACCTCTTCGTGGATATCCTTTTTAAAAGCTCCCAGATGGGGAAATGTGACTTCGACATCCACTCCAAATTTTGGAAGCGAAACTCTGCCTCAACAATTAACCTCATAGAGGAGTACAACTTTAATACCCTCTCACTATTTCTTAAAAATTCAATCGATGAAATAGTTTTGTTTATAAAAATATTTTTATAACAATTTTGTTGATTTTAACAAGTTGATTGCGTCATAGCGGAATGGCTGAAAGTTACTTTGTCAGAAAAATGTCTTAAGGTCACCGAAAATCTCGTGAGAAAACAATCTCATCAATGTCCCACCTTAGTTCATTTCATTAGCTTTATTATTGCATCTGGTTTATTTAAAAAAATCGTTGTGAAAAATTAGAAGATGTAAACAGAGGTTACGAAAGGAGGTGTGACGTTGAGCAGCTATTTTCATGGATGAACAAATGATGTCAGGCACGGAAAACGAGGGTTTACAAAAAGGAGCGGAAATTAACGGTTGTGCTGTAGAGAGCCATCCGAGGTAACAATGGAGACACTATGGCTTCTTTTCGGCTTTCTGCGGAGAGCCAAAATGTCCGAAAGTGTTCACTCCTCATTCAGACGTCTTAAACGCAGTGAGAGTTCACGCACGATACAGCGATGGCACGCAAAACAGTCACTCCCACGCGATCTCTTGGAAAGCCAGACACGCGTCAATGGGAAAGGTTATGGATCGCAAAGGGCGGTTACGCCATTCCATAACGGCGTTCTCTTAATGTCAAGTTCTCAATTGGGCAATTAAATCAATTACACTACCTCCGTTCTCATAAAATGAAGTCACCAACCGAATTGCCGCAATCCCTGCCCTACCTGGAGATTAAAAATATCCTTCTCATCGAAATCAACTTTTAATACGAGCGGTGTTAAAAATCTTCATTTATGTACCTGCAAATTTCTGTATAAAAATAAATATATCTAAATAGTTAAAATATGAATTATTAGTTACTTTCCAGTATCTACAAAAGTTCAAATGCATACGAATAGGAGTATGCGAGGATGCACAGTGCGAATATTTGCATCATCTGAGATGAGAATTTACTTGACGTGTTTACTTACCTTTAAAATATATTAACTACTATATATAACTATTAAATTATTAATAACTGACTATTATTATAACTGATCTCAGTTAAAATACATTTCCTATACATATATTTTTGAATATATAAAACTATTAATCAACTGAAATTTAAAAATGTTGAGTGAGCTAAACTGAAGACTTTTATATAGAACGTTACAAATTTTCCGCAGTGATACGATTCCCGAGTTGATATGATGGCGAACGCATAAATCGCTAATCTTTAATAATAAACGCACATTCATCAGCAGGATTTGTATTCCTCTCACATGATTGCATTTCTCTTTAAGACTTTGCAAATGGTATTGTCTCATCAGGACTGTATACAAGAACATTCGCGACACTTCTTGTTTTTCTTAGCTCAATATTGCGAAGCGTGATACTGAGAAAACGGCCTTTTTTCGACAAATATCCTTCGCCAATCGTTTCTTTGCAACTTTCTCCTTCAAGCCTTTGTTTAGATGTTTTCTTTGATGGCAGGAAACACACAATTATAGCTATCCAACTTATTTAAAGTGACCTTCGAGAAGCGCCAATGAATCCAAGGATCTTTTACGCCATTTCTAATACCAGCATTTGCTGCATTCATACCAGCTAATGTTGGATGAGCCACACCGACGATGATCATCAACACTACAGCTGGTGTCTCCCTTTCAGTTAGCGAATGCACCTCGCGAGGTTTATCCTTCTTTTCAAGACCGAAAGCCCTTCAGTAATATTACCTCTGATGATTGAGGAAAATAATTCATTTAGTCATTATCGTCAGCTTAATCCCTTCCTAAATATAAAACTATATTTATTTGAGTTATAAATCAATGATTACCTAACCACATAACGTTCAATTCATTTTATATAATTCATTCAATGGAAATTAATTGTGAGGCAACCAAAATAATTGATTAATTTATTGCTTTCTTCCGAGTGATAATTTCATAAGATTGCTCAAGCTATCATCTTCATACTGTATTGAAGTAAAATAACTGCATATAAAGCTTATAAAAGTTGTTAATTGTTAATACTTCATAAGTCATTAAGAGATCGCTATCAATGTGAATTGGAGCTAATGAGCAGAGAATAATTATTTCCATTTTCCAGAATGCGATGCTCTTGGAGGTGGAGGATTTTTGAGGAAACGAAAGATAAAGAGGCGACACTTTGAATTTGGATAGTACAACTCGAATAATCTGGAGTTGTTCGGGTGGTTATGTAAAGCAAGAGTAAATATAGGAAGTAAATACCTAAAGAAATCTGCGATATGTTACAGACTTTTCCGTCTTGACTAACTTGGTTGTATTTTATCGTTTTAACTGCAGAAACTAATCAATCTTTCATTAGATATTTTCGTCGCTGTGACCTAAAGGAAGTGACCCTTCGAATGCGAAGTCACCTTTCTTCAATTAAACTGAAAATTACGAAAAACTCCGATTAAAATCTCTCCGTAACATACCGTAAAGGTTGAGAGATTTCAAGATTTCCAATCCGCTCGTTGCCATCTAATCTCGAAAGCATCCATTAACGCACGCGTCTAGCAGCTCATTTGTTTCCGCACGAGCGCTTTCATCGCGCCTCCACGCGTTCATTTTTGGATTCGAGTTTTCAATCAAATTAGCTGAGGCAAAAACCGCGATTCCATCCCAAACATATTATCATGTTAATAG
Source organism: Sympetrum striolatum (assembly GCA_947579665.1). NCBI lineage: Eukaryota > Metazoa > Arthropoda > Insecta > Odonata > Libellulidae > Sympetrum > Sympetrum striolatum. Next base: position 18,480,830 of record OX388344.1, on the reverse strand, counting down.
GCGTTTTAATAAAATTGTATACCGCAAACCACGTGCGATCGGTCGAGCGCGGGCGTATAAATGGAAAATTAGCCAATCATATCAAAGGATACTTAATTTGGCCACTGGTATCTTAGACGAAGATAAAAATTGAAAGGAAGTTACTAAAAATCTGATTATGTATCATAATGCTGCGGTGGCGGAGTGGTTAGCGTGCTAGTACTCCAACGACAAGGTCCCAGGTTTGAATCCCAGCTAGTCGGATTTTTCTGGTTAGGGAATGGCTGAGTGTCTTTTTTAAATAATAATACTTATTGAATTGGATGTAATTGGGATCTTCCTGTTTCCATCAGAGAAGCTATTATTATTGTTATGTATTCACAAAGCATAGGAACAAGTTTTTATCTCATTATATCGTTTTGAGATTATTTAAATATTCTGTGAATGTATAATTTTTGCTACTTATCGTAAAAAAGAATCCGCCTGTTGAACCAGAATCTAGTGGAAAATCTTTTACAACAAACATACCATGATTTAACTAAACTGTACGTATATAAAAGCTAATACCGAGTGTGTTTTATAGCATTTCCTTTGAAAGTAGGATAAGAAATCTGAAAGAGGATTTTAGGATAACCCGGTTATACTCGATGAAACTAATGCTTCTTCTGGTGGATTTTTGTGAAGCAGTTACAGTAATTATTATTTTTCAAGGACAGAAATGTATAACAATGACAGATGACAATAAGAGTCTTAACTGACAATACGTCAAAAAATTAAGAAATAGTGTGTTGATAGACTTTGATTAGTTTTGTTTTGATTGATTAGTACTGTTTTTTATAATTATATAGTTCCTGTCATTTATGGAGTATATATTGACACGAGTCAACACCAAGTTTTCATAAAGTTTCCTTTTTGTAAAAGATAATTTTCGGGTTTAAATTAATATAAGTAAACTGCTAATAATTCTGTGATGTGAAATCATAATTTTGCACAGAGATGGAAGACCAAACTATTTCCGATTCATCGAACAGTTAATGGATGCATAAATAAACCATTAGTTGCCTCCGAAGAAGGTAAAATCTCCTACAACGCATTCCAATATGACAGGGATTTCGATTATATCACTATTCCCGCTAATGTCTATTTTATAACGTTTTCAAGCTAATCATTTGCTACGGTATTGTGTAAGAATCCTCACGGATTCGTTAATTATAGAGAACTGCCCTTTTAATTTCTGATTAATTTATTAAAGAAAAATTTAGTTTCTAAAATCGTGGATGCCTTCGCTATCTCTCGGAAATTCATCTCGCTTCTTCGGCATTTCACTTCCTCTATAATTTCGCCATTTTGATGCCATCCCAGCGAAAATGTTCCAAACATGAAATTCAGGAGGAAAATTCGTGCTTTCTCCGTCGATCGAACGCGGAGAAAACTAAGGAAAATGAGAAAGGTTGGCGGTGATGTAAGCTGTGGCCTACGATTACGAGAATGGCGATGAAGAAGAGCTCTTTACGGACACGGATTCCGGGATTTTGAGGATGTTTAGGAGGATGGGATTCCGAGAGAGTATTTCCGAGTTGGGAAAAAGAATTGCTTTGAGGTCTTAACACGAAAATCATAAATATCACAAAAAATTTTACGGAAAGAATAAAGAGAATTACTGAATAAGAGAAATTGGATTAATGAATGCAAACTGAACACCACTCGCATTTTCTATGAATCTGAAACAGGATTTTGCAACTCCTTGAAAAATGTGTTTCAATTTATATTTAAGAAAATACGTTTTTGCGGGATGATTTATTTATTACATAAACAAATTAATACGTTTTAAATACATACTGTATTATTAAATATCGAACAATATCTACATTTTTAATGACTACGTTGTACGCGGCTAGGCGATACTTTTCATTAAATATTTAGAAACTTCTTACACCCTTCTAGAAGTGTTCTCTTTCAACCCCAGGGGTGCCCTCGCTTAACTTAACCACTGATCTAGATGGACACTCCTTAGGGGTTTTTCTTTACATTGAGATAAAAAACAGACAAAATGGTATGATGAAACTTATTGACTTTTAAGTCGGTTCATCGATTGAACGAAATTTTATTAAAGATATATTTGTCATATTTTTTCAAACTTTTTTGGCAAAAAGATTTACGTTGGAATACGATATAAATTCTCAAATGTGAATGCAACGAATTCATATATTTGTGGAAGTTTGGAAGATAAAATACTGGCAAAGTCAGTAAAGGGAAAATGAAATTCGAAGATGACAGCTTCCTTTCGGTATGCACTGACCGAACACGATACACCTTTCTCTTCCTCCCACTCATCATCAGATTCGATAGCAAAGGTCTTGCTACATTAACCGAAACAAATCGCACTGAGATATTAATTTATTTTGAACCCATCCCTCGTAACCTATGAATCATAAAGATGATAATCTTGGAAAAGGTTCACGCCATCAAGTCATAGGGAACTTTGGAATCAGCTGAGGAGATTGATGATACACGGTTGAGTTTTAGCCCAAACAGCTTATTGTTTGAAGATCGTCATTGGCTTGTGATCCTCAAGAATAAATGTTTCTGTTTTTTAGAAGTTCAGTTCCAGCGCTCCTTTATTTATACACCAATCATCTCGCAACCGGTACCAATGAAAGTGCAATCTTAACACGTTCCGTGGGGAGAGCATTTCGCTATGCCGCTCACGTTGATCCTGTGGCTGAGAGCGGCATATCACGCCATAAATATTTTTTTAAACCGATAAACGTTAGCATTCAATTAAAAAATAACTTATTGCAGCATACTAACATTCTATGTAAAATTGAAATATTATTTATATATTTTTATTATTCTATTATATTATTATTTTATTATATATATATATAAATATTATATTAAAAGTATTCAGACATTGGATAGCAACAAATGAAATCGATGCCATATTATAACGACCATATTAGGAAGATAACATAGAGAGTACTTCAGTGATGAAAACCTTCTAAAATTACTGAAATAGGATTCGCTGACGTATTAATTTTCTCCTAAAATGTATAATTGTTTATTTATTTATTTAGTGTCACTGCCGCTGAAATACCCCACTAAAATACACCAGCCCCCCATGGACATAGATATTCTACATAAAAAGACTTCTTGTTTAATCTTCATTTTAATGTTTTACTGGCACTTGATGCGGAGAATAGCTTTCAGTTATTTTGTAACGAATAACTTAAGAGGTTATTCCCCAGTTTACGTGAGTTATGTTTGCGGAAATCTTGGGGAAAAAATGTTCAACTGTCTATTGTTTCCTGAAGGAATTATACAATCCAAAAGTAACTGGTGAAGTAACTGCGGAACTTAATCTTCTACGACTTAACCAGGTTCCGAACCTGTACCTTGAAGTTGCAGACATACTCTTAGAAGATACGGAGACATATTTTTATCTGCTAAAGAAGAACAAAAATAAACTTACTGAAAGGAAATATCTCCCGAACATGAATGAAATAAAAGCTAACATGAGTAATATTAGTCCTTTAATCTGACTCTAAGAACTGTGCTCGTTCAATCTCATTTTTGTTAAGTTTTTCGCTCCCCGTTCTCTTCTTGAAGCTGCTTTCTTAGCTAAGGCCACTTGACAAGTCGCTTGAGGTCGAGAGACTCAGTGGCACACTTTTTAACCCATCGCTGACTAATGCCAAGAGGCCTAATGTTACGAAGTCTTTGAGTTTACTCTTTTTGTTTAACATATTAATGGAATTAAGATCGGGAGGTTATGCAACGAGCAAAGAATATAAATTTCTTGATGAGATTTTCGAAAGGAATCCAATTTACGCCGTTCCCACTAATATTTTAATGGACAGGATCGCACGAGATCCCTTAAGATTTCAGGTTTAGCTACCTGAGCATTTCTAACGGTCACTAAAGTTACGATGAGTTAATTACTGAGGAGAAACGTCTGCTAATCCTGGTCGTCTTCGTAAGACTATCGAGCTAATGTTTGACTTATCTTCGGGACGGAGTTTTTAAGCGCTTTTATTATGTCTTTTCCATTTAGGCAGTTAATGGATATAGGCTTTACCCTGTCTTAATTAAACGCTCGTTTTTACCCTGTATTAATTAATTTTAAATACTGTAATAATTAATTAATAAAAAATACTGTATTAATAATTAAAATATCTTTGGAATATTTATATTGTCCCTACAATATCGCTTTCTATCACTTTATAATTAATAAATACTGACGTAAAATCAAGATGTTTTTTGAAAGAAATAGTATCGCATCATTAAAATTTTTTTTCTGCAATATTCAATCATCGGAAACGATTCAAATATCAAGAAAATGTAAAACTTAAAGCTCTTGTGTTGATTAAATCGGCCTAAAATAAATTTCGTTTATAGTAAAATTACGGGTTCTTCCTTCAGTTCTCCTTAACACAAAAGGAACTATTTCTGAATGTTATTCATACAGTCATCGCCTTAAAGGAAGTTGCAGTTGTTAGACTTTATTTTAATCATTCGGTAAGTTATCTTCCAAGAATTTCACATTTTGGACCACATAATGGTTGTATAATTGCTCGAGTGATTGTATTTTAGTCACTCATAATCTTGAAAATTTTTTTTTCGAACTATGAAATTTAGAGAAAGGATTAGTATTGTAGAATTGTATACAAAATAATCCAGGTTTTAAAGCTATTGCATCAGCGTATACCATTTTCTACGAGAAGCAGAGAAAATCCTCCTTCTCTGCTTAACTTTTCTAAAAACTTTGATGTTATATGAATGAGTTATTAATTATAATTTCCGAAGGAATCTCCTTCTTTGCAGTATATGTCAGCTTCACTGAAAATTTATACATTCTAACACACATGTTAGAAGAAAACACTTTTCCCGAAGACGTAGAAGAAGACTTCTTAACCTTGAGTTCAGAAATCCTTTCGATTTCTAGCAAACAGTGATTCGCAGAAGGACGATTGTTATTAATTATGCGGTTGTATGTACTTTGAGCAGAATGTGGTGAAATAACAAAAATTCGGTGAGCAAATAAGATAAGAGGTCGCTTTGGTGAGAAAGGCCTCGAAAGGCAGAACAATGGCCGTCTCCCACTCTCGCTTTCCTAAGAGAGTGAGAAAGTACTATTTACACGAACATAACATAGGAATTCTCTAAACTTTTATATATTCAGCCTTTTGAAGATATGAAAGATTGGTTTCGGCATTAACCAAAATGCATATTTTATCACGTTACTCTTAAAGTCTTCCTTCTGTGCGATTTGTAAACCTTGAACTATGGCTATATTTGTGTCAGTACACTAATTTCCGTAAAATATTGCTACCTTTTCCTAACTTTCATCTCCCTCTTTAATGAGCAGATATAACTCGCGGTGAATTGACTATCTGATCGAATAATGAAATCCATTCTCCATTACCCGAGAATGCATCTCACTTTTTTGAACAAAGGGACTTTCTACTGATTAGCATTTATTTACGTAAATCGGAGCTGCAAAGTTACCGTTGCTTTTCCTTCTTTAAATGAAATTCAAAATGTGGTCGAAACTATGCTTCCGCAATAATAGAGAATGAAAAGTAAATTAAGAATAGCTCCAATCATTCACGGCCGATTAATCTGAAATCACAACTTCTAAATGTGACGATTATATTACTACAATAGGAAGCTGAGACCCAACGGTTTTTGTCATTGAGAAGTGATTGAACGTGTCATATGCGTGGGAAATTTAAGCAATGCATCAATGCCTCTTCTATCCTTCTTTACATATATATGTAAATATACTCATTTTTCATTAGACACATAATCCAATGATTAAATGATTTTTATTTACTTTCGAATTAATCCGTTCAACATCGAATACATGAATATTATTAAAGTATTGGTATAAAACAGCGAAAGGAATTTTTGAAAGAGTTGTTCGGATTAATTGGTATCATGGAATTGGAATTGTTAGAGGATAGAAGATTTAAATTAGGATTAGCTTACATAATTAAATAAGAAATGGTAAGTTTTCGAAAGCTATAGTGGACGTTATAAGTCCACTTAAACACAACGTACGATGAGAAATTGCGAGAGAATCTGGGAAATATACTCCAGGAGTATTGAATGAAAAGCTTTATTTTTCCGTGAACTATAAGCGACATATTTATTTATAAATTCAAAAATTAGCTGAAAAATCATTATCACTCTATAATTCGTTTAGAAAATTCAGCATGATCGTTCTCTCAATAATTCCTCTCCATTTCTGTTTTCCTAATTCAGTTGTTTCTGTTTAAAACTCTTTCTTCTTCTTCGAAAAATATTTCTTCTGATAACTTTGATGTAAATACTGAAATTATTGGTGAATTTAGAAACTACCCATAATAGAAATGCTCATTATCACTCAAGTATGTAATGAACTGTAGGAAATAGATCGCCTTGCACAGCTCCTGTCTGATTCCGATGGATAGCAAGGTATGTGCATGCATAAAGATGCTGTTGAGTGTTGAGTTGAATCCTGCGTCTCCTATGGGTTTCCACTTCTACAGAGTGCTTCATAATCTGCAGGTTTACTATGCTACTGCGAGGTTTATTCCCCAGTACGTTTACAGGGAATCACAAAAACTAATAGTTTTAGTCAATAGCTGCTATAAAAAAGCGATAAGAAACAGAATTGAAGGAGCTGTTTTGATACCGTGGTAACTCAAACTGTCGTGCAAGTTGGAGCTACAGGTTCGAGTTCCGAATGCGTAAACTTTTCGATTATTTTATGGCTGTTATATAAACCCGATTTTGTTTGTCCGATGTCATATAAACTCTATATTTTTGATTATTTTATTCATTTTCAACCTAAATGTATGTAATCATTTTATTATTCTCGAAATATTCTTATGTGTTTTATTTTTTTATGCTACAATTCTTGTAATTTAGACTTATAGTCGATTGTGAAGATATTTTATTTGCTTTGATTGGTTTTAGTGAATTTGTATTTTTCCCCTGTCTCTTTTGCATACTTTTTATCTATTCTCTGCTTACCTTTCATAATTCTTTTTATTCTCCTTCTTCACAACATATAGTTTTTTATCTGTAGGTTTTTCACACTCCCCTTCTTGTGAATTTTTTCCTGCAGTGGAATTTTTTCCTAAGCCCTCAGCTTAGGTTTTTTAAAATCCACATACTAGTTTTCTTCGTGTACTTTTGCAAACTATCTCTTTCTTTCTGTTTCGCATATGACGATGGGTTAGGTGTAAGAAGAGACTTTCTAGTCTCAATCTCGCCCGAATAAAGGCCATTTATTATAATTATTATTGTTATTTAGGATCAGGAAATGTTCCTATTAGAAAATTTCACATTTATATTTGACATCAGGAAGTAACGATATACACAGATTGAGAAGAATGAGTCATTTTTCATTCAAACGATCTTCATCCAGGATCAGGGCATGCGCCAAATTTTGGCCAGCGATTCTTCCAACTCTCCCTTTCGATCGATCTTTTACACGCGATTCTCTCGCTTTCTATCGGTTCATCTCTTCTTTCGCGTGCTTCCGTGCACGTCCGCTCGGAAGAAAGTCTTGCGCGTGCTTAGACTTGTACTGTTTCCAGATCATCAGACACTCTCGTTCGCAGACGGCGCATGTTTGCATACAATTAACAAGTACGGCGACCCAACGCCGTAACGCAGGCTATCTGCCAATCGTTCCGTTCTGTTTTCTTTGCAAAAGACAGTAATTATGCTGCATACGTTAATTTGAATTGCTGCTGGACAAGTGCGATTTCTCTGTAAATATTTCGCTTTGAAAAGGTTTCTTAAATTTGATCATATAAAGAGAGCTTTAATAAATAATTATTTCTACGAAGAGAAAACTAAGTGAGTATATTTTGAATGGAATGATTAATGTCTTTCAAATCCACGAAATGCTTAGCTCACAAAGTTTACGTGAGCATAACATTAAACTGCACATTATTATTAATGAATGCGGCAATCAGGGTCAAAGTTATGTCTTAGGAATCAGAGGAATTGATTTCTACGGCTATGCCGACTTTTCGAAACTAGCAGTTTGATTCCCGAAGGTTACATTGTAATATCTACTTTTTATAATTTCTTCTTAATTTTCAAATTAGTCTACAAAAATAAATAAACATTTTTTTATCATGCGCTTGTTAAATGATCACACTGAACCTTTGGGGATTTCAATGAATATTTAGAAGTGCCTTAAAAGAAGCCAGGTCCATCAACCGCAATCTAACTCATTACTAGTTATCATCAATCCCGAGCGGGCACTGGTAAATAAATTTTTTTTTTTGCCATTCACACCCAACACGTTTTTCCAATTATAATACAAATATTGGATTGATAGGAATCAAGCATAAAAAGGAAATACAGACGAATGTGCCAATGTGCGAAATGACCTATGCTGTCGAAGCACTTTTAATACTGCTGAATATTTTGAAGTCTCTGGTGTAAGCAGTTCATACTGTGTATGTTTTATCAATATATTTTAGGTTAATTCTGTGCAGTAGGTCCCCCGACGAGTGAAACAATGTATACGAAATCTCAATCTCCAAAGCCGGGTTTTCAATAATACTTATGCTATCTAAAGGTTTTTCCAACTTATCACTGGGGTATTTGTCAGTTTCTCTATTATTTCTTCTAGTTTGCGATAAAATGGTATAAATTGTTTAGTTTACTCATTTACCGCCTCATTTTATACTCGACCTTGCATAAGTAATCACCATCTAATTTGTAATAGATGAGTGTCTTAGTAGGTAGCGAATTAACTCTCACTTGTAAAGTAAAGGAAAGGCTTTTTGCAGGATCGTTTTCTTTAACCTCGACATTCGCATTTTATTTACAGTTACAAATGAGCCGTCTTTCTTCCTTCATTACTTGGATATTTATCTGATGCGCATCTTTCCTCAACGTCATACGTAACAGTCATAAATTCAACTTCTTCTGAAATCTAAAGGATCTAGAAAGAATTGCAAGCAATTACTCTTGAAAAGGTTTCTTCATGCTAGAAAAATACATATTTTCAAACGTCCTACTGAAGAACTGAATGAGCTGAATGACTGATGATGAATGGCAATGAGTTTGAGGCAGTATTTTGGAAAATTTGATGGAAACGGAAGAGAATTCACTAATAAACGTTTTCACAATCACTTAATCACTTAAATTATATTGTTTATGTTCTACGCAAAAGATCTCTTCTGGAACTAAAATTTGAATACTCTGTGTATCCTAAAACAAAAATTCTACACCGTAATTTTTCGGATTTCAGAGTAGCATTTCACAATGACACACTTCGTAACCCAATTGTCAAAAGCTGCAAGCGTTGAAATCGCATTCATTGTTATAATTTCAAAGAATAATGCCTGCAGCTGCCAGAGGTTTGGATTTATGAAACGTTGTTTATATCTTAAATACCTAAACACTTTACCATCAAGAAAAAATAGAAAAGTGCGTCAACATTATTTGATTTTAGCTTTTGGAAAAGTGTTGTATATTGTCTGACATTCATAGCTGAGATAGACGTTGTGATCATCGTTCACATACATTGGATAGAGATATCAGATATAAGCACTCTCCCTAGGATTCCCGCCAAGAGGCACCTTCACGTCTCTCGCATCTCTTCGGAGGATCTTAGTGATGAGGAATGCTGGTGAAAGTGCGCTAACAGACGATAAAGATTCGTAATGAACGCGTAGAATAGGCACACGACGTCTTCTGCTATGGAGACAATCCAAGTAGGAATTCAACGGCGGGTTTTTTCCATCCTCTGCCCTGGGCTTTGTGCTGTACCTTCCATCCGGTGGCGGGATTGGCTATTCAATAGTTGACACTGAGAATACTTGTATATGCGCATTGTTAAGTAAACTTATAAGTTAATTAAGTGAATCTGCAAGACCTAGGTAGGTTTATTATGAACTAATTCTTTTCTTGAGCTGTTTTCAACTTTTGAGGACACAGTTCTCTCAATCCACAAAGCAAGCAGAAAGCAATCGGCAGAATATCTGGGATTCAATCTTTCTTTTCTTGAAACGCTCTATAATTACGCATTTTTGAATTGTGAAATGACATATATACTTACTCTACATTTTCTGAGTGCAAAAATGAAAGCAGAGAAGTAATAGAGGAAATTGAAGTAATTTTGGACCGGTAAAAACTGGCAAATTTTATGTTATGAGTCTAAATACTACCCTCCGAGAAGAGGAATAAGTTTGTGCTAGTAAATCCTCCTTATATCCTTAAATATGGATGGAGAATGTTTGAAAGAAGGGAGACGTAATTTTTCCCACATGATTTATCACAAACGTGGAGCATTTCCATATCTGGAAAATATCGCCAATAGGTGTGAGATTTATTGGATAGTGGAACTCGAAACTTAATTGTGAGGCTGTCAAGCATATTAACAATTTATTTAAAGGAATTCCGTAAACATTTCCGAGGAAATTCATCCTAAGCTCCTTAATCTCTCAATGGCTTGATTTTAAGTTATGTTTTCAAAGTTGAAAAGTTACGAAACAGAATAATTTAGTTAATTTTACAATCTCATCTAAAAAATCAAATTTAACGGATAGTTTACTTGATAAATGCTACCTCTCGATCATATTTGATAAATCAAACTTTTGCAGGCATATTTCATCTATTTAATTCCATAGGAAAAAGGGAATCTCTGTTAGTATATTTTTCAAGTTCATTTCAATATTTAAAATAAATGAAACCACTGACATCGTTAAATTTTGGAAATTCCTTAAAGGAAAATTTCTTCCCAGACAATTATCGCTGCTTAGAGATAATTAATGGGTAATATTTATTGACAGTTGATAAGAATACACAAAAATACTGGAAATAGGATACAAAGACTAATTGTTTCTGATTTATTTTGGTTTAAGCATAGACGAACGCGTTCTGCCTTTTCTCACCAACTTTTCACAGAATCCTGCAAAAGGCAGGGAAATTAACTTCTGAAGCTCTCGCTCACGTCCTTTGGGAGAGTCGCGTGGAATCACAATGAGAAGAGAGAAACGAGGACCGCTCGAGATTTTCTTCTCTTCTCACCCAAGTTGCGGAGTTTACACCAGAATACCCGACAGTGACACGCTCTGTATTTATAAAAACATGGAAGATTTCTCATTAATATATTCTTAGCAGCTGATGCAGTAGAAATAAAGCTTGGAAATCGTATGTATTATGAAATTATTCAAGTCAAGGAAAATTACTCTCATAGAACTGTAGCATAGCCGTGAAAACTTAAATGCGTAGTATCTTCAAAGGTTTTTTTTTAAATAAATAATAAATTAGTCACAGAGAATATAAATAAGTTAATACACTTCGTATTTATTTTATGACTAAAATTGAAGGTATGCTTCAGTCGGAATTTGCGAGTCGATATGTTTTATTTGGGCATCCTGACAGCCAGGCGGGTAGCACATTTGCATGCAGTGAAAGCGATATCGGCTTTGAACCCCGACGGGGGTCATATGCGCAAATTGATCCCAGCTGTTAAAGTACTATCAGTACTAAGCAGTTGATGTCACTAATCCCTCAAAGCAGTTAATGTCACTAACAATGCAATATAATGTTCTTTGCAGAAAGAGTCAGCCTACTTAATATAGTTATCCAACTCTAATGTTGATTCCAAATGTCGTGAAACTTTTTCACCGTTTATGAGCAAAGTAATATAAGGGGAAAAAGGAAGTTGCCTTTTTCTAAAATACGAAACAGTAAGCCCAATTTTTCTGCATTAGTCCGTATTCTTACGCTTCGTTTAGGTCCTCTTGCGGCGGTAAATCCTTCAAAATACTCGATAGTAAATCGATCAAATTACGACTACTACATTTTCTGCATTAACAAGTGTGTAGATTTTAATTTGTTTCTAAGCACTAATTGTCCCTGATCGTGAAATAATGCGATCAATTATAGGTAGCATACCGTCACGATTGGTGACGAAAGCATGTCATGCTTCGATCTGTCCTTCGACAATTGAAAGCGATTCGGTTCGCTTCACCGGATTTCAAAGGCGCTCTTTGGGATTCCGTGGGGTGCATCCTCTACGACCTCGCGCCGCATTTGATGCTCCTTTTGGAAGTGCAGCGGAGTTCGAACCAAGGCCACCGACCTGCAACCCTCTCCTAAATAAATAATGCACCCTGATTGATTATGCAGTGCGTTCACAATTAATCATTGAAAGTCATCAAAATGTTCGCAGTTACTATAATCTATTTCGGAAATTGAGGAGTACATTAAAAAAAATAAAACATATTGCCGTGGGTGAGCTTAGAGTGTTGAAATGTAGTATAATATCAAAGAATTGTCATGAGGCTTCTTGAGATACTGCCTATTGAAATATACATGTCTGCCACTACCTATGAATAAATAAATACCTTTGAACGAATAATCAATTGGACGTGAATTGAGTTTAGGCCAATATCGGATAATCTGCAAGGATTAAATACGAAGTATAAAGCCGAATTTTTGTTGCGATTAGTTATTATTTATATTTAATAGTTAATTTTTAGCAAACCTTCTTTCATAGGATTAATTAAACCCTTGAAGATATAACGGGCATAAAGTTCGACTTCATTTTTTTAAAATGGAGGAACAGCTGTAATACTAATTCCGCATATTTGTTTGTATAATACTTATTACGAGCTTAAATGTATTTGGATGACGACAATTTAAATAATAATATCCAATTGTTCTGAAATATTATTGGGCCGGAGGTTTCATTCAACAGCAGATGCGACATTGCAATGCGCATATGAAACATGAGGAAAAAGCATCAACATAGGCGGTCGTGGTTCTTTATTGCAAGGCGTATGTAACCTTCATCTGTCCAGGATAACCTCCAAGTGATTCACCGTAATTTATTTCGTCGACATCCATGTACAGTAAATTGCAAAGTACTCGCCATTTCCTTTGAATTCATATCGGAATCATCGAATCAATATTACATAAAACCAAAGGGCTGAAGAGTAAATCATGTCAGAAGTCTTTCTAATGAGAAAAATAACTTTGAAAAAAAATGTATGGATGTGTTCTTCTTTAGGAAATTTCGTGTGAGTAACTCCATCTCTCAGACGGATGTGAAGTTTCCATTACACATTGATAGTCATATGAGTTATGCAGGTCAATTAAGCGCAATCGAAGAATGTTTATTTTGCGTAGGGGAAAAGTAGTTTAGATAAATCACTCATCATCATAAGAGATAATTCACAATTACCTATGCTACAGAAATGCAAGTGAAGCGCTAACAATTGAGAAAACTATAATGTTATACTGGAAAAATTAAACACAATGTATTCAATTCCAAAACTTTTTAATTCCACCACACACACAAAAAAGTGTAGATTTGAATACATTGTGTTTAATTTTTCCAGTAATGGAATTCCACAAAGTTACGGCTGCTACCATTGAGTTTATATAATGTTATACTTATATCTAACAATATTCTTTTGATAAATAATACCATATGAGAATGTATGCCAAAATAAACTCAGAAACACTATCATCGTTGACTAACTTTAAAGATAAATTAAATCATATGCATTGGCATCGGCAGTCGGGGGATAAGCTGAAAGGAACGTGATTTGGCACGCGCGAAGCGTCAAGAATTTCTTAAGACGATTGCGTAATTTAAAGAGATTTTGAATTTGGGACTGGCCATCTTGGCTTCATTAGCAGTTCCAGGAATTTCTCATCACGCTATGAGAACCGTCAATTTAAAATGAGACTGTGCCGAAGGTCGTCGATTCAAATCTCGAAGAATTCGGAATCATTCCTCAAAAACTGGCACATGTGTGCTGAAGTGCTATATCGTATTTGTTAACTCATTTTCATCTCAATGTTACTCCACTTAACGTTTCCGCCATGGACGCCGACGCAACTGGAGAAATTTATCCATTCAGATGCCGTATTTGCCTCGATATCTTGAGCGCCCGTTTCGGGAAATTTGAATAATTCTTGCTCAACTGTTTTTTATAGCCTTTTAAAGGTAGTCAAAACAAACGTTGGAGGCAAAGCAAAACGGATATAGCTATTTTTACATGGCTGGATTCATTCTTTCAAACGAGAAAAAATATCTAGGATTGAATTGCCACCGTCACTGTTTCCTATTAATACTACTCAAACTGTCAATAAATTAACTATTATAACTACTGCTGAACCAGTTTGGAATAGTTCCAGAATAAGAAACCAAGGTCTAGTAGTGGATAAACGTACACATAGCCTGATTTAACTTTTTCCCAACCACCTCCACTTGATGTGAAATAATATTTAGACAACTATTTATGATTATTTCAACTGGTATTATATATCAAGTTACAAATCGTCTGAGAAACTCAGGAATTCTTTCTGATTCACTCATTTTCAACAAATTCGGTCCATTACATAAATAATGGACATGAGTGCATTAGAGAAAATGAAGCCTATGCATAGCATATTGCATATTTAGTTATTTCTAGGTCATTTCAATACTTAAAACAGGTGTGGATAGGTTAATTTTGAAACGTTATGCGATAGAAATAACATAGATTCTCTCGACAGGCAGTTCGGAGAATATTAGGTGACTCTACTCAAAATAATTTCCAAGTTTCAAATTGAAATTTTAGTTTGGACATACTTCTATTTTACGCGTGAATATGTTATGATGTCATATAAACATACTCCAATAGAGAAAATTTAATATTGTTCTCACATTGCCAGTGATTACACGTAATTAAAGTATAATTCGAGAAAATTTAACCAGGCAAGGAATAAATTTAAGAGTTTATGAATAGGAATGGAATTTAAGTACGGTATTTAAGCTCTTCAATGAGGAAAAAAGTGCACTTTTGCAGCATTTTCCAGGCATTTATCTCTAACACTTTTCCGAGGCGTGCGAAAGCTATTCTCACGAGCGAAGGAGATTCTTGAGCTAATGGCTTTTTAAACATTCATCGGCTTCTAACGTGAATAAAATAGGTTCATTCCATAAAAGGCGTGATTAATATTTCTAATAAAAATTTCGAAAACGAAAAGCTGTAAAAGCCAGATTGCGAAAAACAGTCACAGGGACATCCATTAGTTTCGCATTTTGAGGAGTTGCAGTTGCCTAGAGCTAGAAACAACAGAAGAGATTTCCGCGATCAATTAAGAAACTGTTAGGGTGCGAAGTCTGGAGGCAATTGTGTTGCTGGAGCTTTCACCTTTAGCGTTACGTTACGAGCGCATGACTAGATGATGGAAGAAGCGACGCTTGGGATGAGCTCTTTCTGGGAAGACGGGGAAGCCCCGGAATTCGGCTCTATTGCGTGCCGTAGAACACGAAGACGCTGCAGGGCTTTCACTAGCTACGTCTCGCTCGATGACGCGTGGGAAGGGCTTCCTTGACCCACACAAGTTCAGATCCGGGGCCTAATTGTGTACCAAGTCTCCAGAGATTTGTTTAACAGGTAGTCTATTAAATATCAACCTCTTCTAAGTTACGCCATGAATTGAGTGCACTAATTTACAAATTCGCTCTTGTGAATTATCGCGGTTTAATATAAAGATTTTTCCAGAAAAAGTAACCCATAATTCATTGATGAACCGAAAAATATACTTTAGTAAAAACAATAAATCCATTCTTGTTAAAGTTGTGAAAGTTTCATTTTATAATATGTGTTTCGAGGAAATAACTTCTCTAATATGGAAACTATCTGTATATCAGTGACGAAATAATCAATATCTGCCGCGATATATATTTATTGCTAAAATTAAAATTGAGTTCTAACTTTCGCGTTAAACTGCAGTTGTTCTGCGTACATAGTAAAGTAAATAGTTTCTCAAATTTCCTAATAAACCCTCAACTTAATCCAAAGGATAAAATAAAACGTGTTAATGAAAATTAATGAAATTAAAACTAATGCTCATACTCAGGAATTGCTTGTATATGACTACATATAATAAAGAAGGCATACTGAATTCTACGCTAATCTTGTCGACCAGCAAAGAGAATAATACATTTAATTAGCATCGCAAACATAATGTCAGTTTACTTTCACATAAATAAAATGCAATGATTATTTAGGGATATCTTCTTTTCTATAATGAAATATTTTAGAATTTTTTAATTCAATCTCCCACGAACGGTCAATAACTAAGATCAATACACATCTGTGTAAAACAGTAATCGTAGTGTTAACATGTTGATCTTAATAGATAATATTTTGCCACTTTTGCCATTTACTCGCACCAACATTTTTCAGCGTGTTACGGATAATCCACGACATTTTTTATTCTGAAATATATTTGTATAAATAAAATACAAAAATCTCAAAACCACGCAATTAGCTACTTTTCTGAACAGCTTTTATGAGTTATTACGGCAGGCAGAAGGGAAAAATGGTATATTACTAATAAGTACCGAACAAAATTTAAAAATATATAGTAACATTTCTGACGGTTCTTCGTCGTAATAAATGATTTCCCACAATATTGTTTCTCTCACATACCTCCAACTTCAAAACCTTCAAAAAAACTGAGAACCTATAATTTTTATCTAAACTATAACATTTAAGGATATCTTATGAAAAATCGCACGCCATATCCGTGTACCATCATATTATTTCTCTGTGCTCCACTTTTTAAGTAACAATCAATAGCTGAATGAAACCTTTCTTCCTTATTGCTTAATTAATTTGTTTTTATTTTTAATTTGATCATGTGACATAATTCCCGAGGAAACCTTAAATTCAGTTATTCATTATGCGGGCTAAAACGGAGCCGCATCTCGACCTCCTTTTTCATCAGTTGCGTTGCCTCAAATCTTGTTTCCACACATAAATTCCCATGGGAAAAGAGGAAACTTAGGCTCCTTCTTGGGTTATTCCAACGCTTACAAAAAGCCTTTTTGAAACGGAAGATTAAAGCTTTTCCATCCTTCGTCGACTAATTAGTCATTGTTTCTTATTCGCGGGCGCCCATAATTGAGCATAGTTGAGAGGGTACGGTATCATCTTGTTCCATCGCTTTCTTGCTGTCGAACAAAGTGTTAAAATCCTTCATCCGCATATGGTCATCACATGTATCCGACGCAAGCAGCGATTGCCGGTGTGTGACGCGTTCAAGTCTCCTCAGTTATCTAACGAGCGTTGAAGTCTCCACGCTCAATGCCGCAGCTGCTCCCAGAGCACTAAGAGAAATCAAAATTCACGAATCGTTTCAGATGCGCCAAGACGAAAAGTAAATATAAATAATCAGTCCATTTTAATTTAGAATGAAATATAATTCTTAATGAATTAATTGTATATTCCCAGAGAGGATTCACTTTATCTCGCTGCATGTAGGTATACAGTTCAATTTCACTAAAATTCACTGCCAAAATGCATAAGGCATCCTTACTTTGATATGCATCGGCTCCGGTTGAGCGGTACCTTCAGAATCAGAAAATCAGTTGAAAAAAATACCTCCTATAAATCACAATTTTCATCCGTGTTGGAAACGTAGAAATTATTAGAAGGGCTTGAACTCCTTAACTTTAGGTTATATACATAAAAATAATATTTTGCGAAATCCTAAGGCGATAATTTACACCGTTATTTGCCTTTAAGATGCTTCAGTGAATACCAAACAGTCTCTGCAGGGTTTTCACTTATCTACACTTTTTTGGCGCTCCTCAGACAAAAAGATTTGCACTTTTATGGAAGATATCCACATCGCTGCGTATTGGTTAGCGGAAAAACATATTTAACGACTTCTGAACACTACGATTTCAAAACTACGACGATCTTCTCGGATGTCACATAACGCGATGGAAAAAATAACAAATAGAGATTCCGATATAACGTCACACTCGCACAAATCCATAGTGCGCGGGGTGGTGTAACCCTTCGACACTCGATAATCTCCTGGGTCCTCCGGCGTCGCACATCAACAAAGACAAATTGGAGGCTGCACTCACCAGATGCGCGCCGATCCTCCTCCGCAAGTACTCCCTTTGCGTCGTCCGCTTCTCCTCCGTGAGGAGGATTCACAGGTCGCCTCAGCAACCAACCACCAACCCATCGCAAGTCACGAAGCAAACTGCCGGAGAGCGCGCCTCTTTTTCGGCATCTGTGGAGAGAGAGTGAGTGTGGGAGTGGAGGGGGTGGTTTCGCGCGTGAGAAAGTCTGCAGGGAGGCGGATGGGGGGGCACGTGGGCGGGGCGGGAAGAGAAAGGGCCGCCGCCGCTCCTGGCAGACGACGACGGAGGATTTCGACGCGAGGACGACCTCTTTCACGTGAGCACCCTCACGGACCGCCCTCCGCTTGCTATAAGCAAACACCCCCGCGTTAGCTTAGATGTTGCAAAGTCCACTCAGGGCCGGAAAGCGAGATACGGAATCGCCGATGGTCAATCAGAGCACGGCGGTAAAGTTGGGGGGATGGATTTACATATTGGTATGTATATTTATAAAGGTTCAAAATAAAAGAGAGGTGTTTCTTCTCCGCTGAAATCATTCCGAGTTAAAATCAGAGATTAATAAAATTAGATCTTCACATCCTTCCGTGAAAAAAAGAATTGTACTGCTAAAACTGGATTGCTAATCATACGATTTCTATCAACCTTGACGGTTCTCTTTTTTACCTCCACGCTCATCCGGAGGGGTGTGAAATTAACCGAAAATTTTCATTACGATCAACAATCTCCGTAATTAGCATGGAGAGTAGCAATATTTCCAACCACTTCTAAATGTCATAGTCAATGTCATATCATCTGAACAAAGGTTTGCCTGACATATCCCTAATAATAAAAACTTCTGCATTACAGCGTAAAATAACGGCAAATAAACCGTCAAGAAACAAGTCAAAAAATGGGTATTGTTTTATAAAAGACATGTGTGAATATAAATAACTCCAATTATAATAATACTTGACATACTTTTGGAGCAAATTCACTTCAGTGAATGTGAAATAAATGTCGGTTAGATAAATACGGGATTGAAATATCTCAATTAATTTTACAAATTGGCAGTTTGAAAGTATAACGATAACATGCAAAAAATTAACTTATTTTAGTATATTAAGTTAATAAAGTTTAAATATATTTCCTTTTTAGGGATGCAAAGTTCTCAAAGAGAAACTAACAACGATAAGGAAAATAAATACCGAATTCAATTAGTGAAGGAAGTAAAGATCCTAACAACTGCTCTAAATGTTCGTCTCAGAAAGGAACATACGGTTATTCCAATCTTCGGGCCTTAAGGAGAATCATCATCTCAATAATGCACAGTAAAAACTGAAGGTCTGGAAATGCGTCTCCAAAATTTTCCTATATTTTGCTTTTCTGCTCATAGTTATTGTGTCTAGATTAGTAAATTCATGAGTTTCAATCGAAACACTTCCGAATAACATCTAAATGATTCGAAATTCACACTTTATGAAATAAATAGGTATGGCTTTAGGTCATTGAGCTCATAAAAAAAGATTGTGTGAAAAATATAATAGCAAGACATGGAAGACGTTGTACCAGAACTAAAAGGAAGTGTAAAATCCGAGAAGCAGTAGCTTTAGAATAAAAAATGAAAGAGAGAAAGACGGGACACTTGGTGACGAACTAAAATGAAATCGCACCGTCAGAAGTACAATTTTGAAAGAGCCTTTTCAACTGGCAAGAGAGTCAATCAATCATCAAAGATGAAAAAGTGCAAAAAAAGACGGTATGTTAAAACTTGCATTCATTTCGACGAATGATTTATTTACTTTCATTACGATTTATAATTGGAAGCATACTCTTAAAGCATTCGCTTATCAAGTGTTAGTGAAGATTAGTCCTTAAATGTTAACATTTTGCTGACAGAAACATCTTGTATGCCTGCTAAGGAAATTTGGATACCCTTAAGGATTGCCGAATTATCATTCTAACAAATTACATTTATAATTTATTATCATTTTAACTATTTATCATGTATATTGTAGTCAGTTATACTTTTGGTCGGTAAGCAATCATTTATACTTGATGACGGATCCAATAATATAATCAGTAACTTTCAAATCCATTCTGTGCAAATAATTGACATCCTAAAGATAGAAGCGCACTAATAAGAAATGCATATGCATACATAGTATTTAATTTAATTTATTATTTAATATTATAGGTTTTGATTTTATCAAAAGAAATTTTCTCAATTTTTAATTATAAATTCATCATGTTTACGTATGTTTATTATTTGGTTGTCTATTCTCCATAGGAAATAATATACAGGAAGTTAAGAAAATTTTCTTATTAAGAAGCGCATAAAATTTCTTTTTGGTAGAAACTGACATTTCCATGGTCTTGCGAAGTATTCATCCATTTAATTAATCCGGTTGTAAATAAAGGTACTTGATTGCAGAGGGGAAAAATTTTTAACAAATGGTGAATAGTTTACGCATATTTTGCATTTAATGATGCACATGAAGAAAACAATAATATCTGGGTCACATCGTGCGGTACGGTATCATAAAATTCTGTATGAAATTCCTCATAGAAATTGTTCTCAAAAAGAGGAGAGCGGGAAGAAAAGAACACCCAAAATGCATCATTTCAATGATTAGACCATAAGTCAACGGTTAGATTTAATATTTTGCAACAGTAAAGACTATATAGATTTGCGATGATGATATCCGCTGAGCGGACGAAGAATAAATTCAAAAGAACATCTAAACCTGCACATACATCCACATCACATACACTAAAGATTAGAGCCATAACACATGACAGACATACCTACGTGTATGAAGCCAAATCCACTTTTCAAATGTAAATCCGTTCTAAGCAGGATAGGATTTTCTTAAGGATATGCAACAATGTTAAGTATGTTGATGGATGGTTTAACCACAGAATTTGCTAACATTCCTTTTTACCATTCCATCATTTGAAACTTAATCCGTTAGCAAATTCTGTGGTTAAACCATCCATCAACATACTTACATATTACAACAGTTGATATTTTAATACGATGAAAGTCGTAATGGTGAGCTCATCTTACAATACTATTACATCAACGATATCCGTCGTATTCTAATTGAGCATCTGGTCTCATCCGCGATTCAATCCATTCTTAGCATTTCCGCTCCTTTAAACTGATGGGTGGTATTCCTCAACACCATTTGAAATTCTCGTCAGGCGGCAGCGATAAGAAACTGCCAAGAAAACTCAAGTTGTAAAATCTGAACCCAAACTTCTGTGGGAAAACGCTATACAATATTTTTAGAGTTATTTTCAGTAATATGCGGGCTAACTGGGAGGAATGTATATAAATATGCATGCATATATATCTTTAACTACGCTTTGAAATTGAGAGTACCTTGGAAATCGAGCTATGAGTAACGTTTTCAGTCACACAAAACCGTGGGAGAATTTCCTGTAATGTTTTACATTTCATCTATAATGGACGACTAATTTCATACGAATTTAAGTTGGATACGACTATTCCAAATTTTGAATATAAGTGTGAGCAGTATGGAATTAACTTTTATTTAAAAAAACAGCCGAAAATGGAATCATATTTTTTATTTAGTTTATATTAGTTAATGATAAGAAATGACTCTTAGGTATCTGAAGACGGTAATATTTATTTTAACTCATCGATGTGCCAATATCCTGTATATTAATTAGAATCCATAGATAGTAAAGGATTATAGTTTACTATAAGCAAACGGAAGTACAAAGATTTACCACTTAGAGTTTCCTTCAAGAAATTTATTCTTATTAAACAACCAATATATTCAAAATTAATTAAATTCAAATTATTTATTCAATTTCAAAGCAAAATTGTTTGTTAATTCACGCTTTTTCGACGTTTGTGTACGCCAATGTTCCTTTTTGCTCAAAAAGAAGTAGCAAGTTCTATAGGGCTTCTATAAAGTACTTAATCCAAATTAATGCAACGTCTCCGTTACCTCCATTCAGACGAAAATGACTTACTTATCTCCATTTACTTTGAGATAAATACCTTTAATGCAGTGCAACATTTCGCTTTCTATCCTTATGCATCAATTACAATTAATAGCTCTAATAAATTATTTGAAATAAGTATGCTCAGATACTCTACAAGTTTTACCATACAATTTAACGCGTTTACTTGATCTAAACATTTTCCTACTCCATCTCGTAAATGCTTTTAAGGAAATGATAGCCTTAAGTTGCTTTAAAGAATAAGAATGAGAATGAACGAACATTATGATCGACTCCTGGGAATACAAAGTCAATAATTTAAATCTGATTCGGATGTTACAGGTATAATTGTTGAAATCTAATATAGTTTCGGTTTGAAAATAAAATAAAAACAGCAAAATTTATTTTCATTAAATATCTTGGATCTACTGAGAGAGTTAGAGAGCATAATGAGATGAAAGGTATGGAATACCTTCATAATCACTCAACATTGTTCCACTTATCTGTTATATTCCAAGAGTGCGTCGGTACCGAACACATTTCAGTAAAGGCTCTCACCATGTTGCTCTCTTATAATTGGGATTCGAGAAATAACTAATGCTCCTTATGGGAGCACCTGCGATATGATTTTCCCAAAAAGCTGAATTTGCAGATTTCTCCTTTGTTATCAGACAATTTATTCCTGAGTGCAATTTTTCTTTAATACTGTGCTTAATATCGATTTCTCAGAGAGACATCTGGGAAAACTCTGATAAATGAGATAGAGAGCGATGAATTCATGGGCATTTTAAATCAGAAATTTTTGCTAAAAATTGAGGCCAATAAGATTGAAGAGAAAATCCATTATCATCCTATCGTAATTATGACGATTCTCTGATTAATTCAAACTCAAGCCACTCACTAACTTTCCTATTACCTTGTCGTTAATTTAGATATTTTTTTTCGTATACGACAGGAATTCATCTCATTCGAACTCATTATTACTAATAAATTAATTTTATACGCCTCGTTTATTCTCAAGATTCTATCTGTTTTACATATTCCTATACTGCTATCGATATAATCAATACAAACATTAATTTTTAAAAGTTATTCCTATACTTTTTCATTTTCTTGCAAATCTATCTTTATTTCAGGCATCTTTAGTAGCTAAAAATCTAGAAGTATACCTTAATTAAAGATAATTAATCTCCTTAAAGTTTTCATCGCGATTTTGATCTTGGTTTTCGTGTTCTCGAGCTCAAGGATTTGAAAACTTTATTTCACCAATTTATGTTTCAGAGTAGGTAAGGATACTTAAATAACGCTGTTCCGAATTTTGTAAGTTCTATGATGCGATAATCTATCTCGAAGTGACCGCTTTCATCATGGATTCCTTCGTCCTCATTTGCCTTTCAATTCACGTAAGCTATCGTAAATCGCACATTTAGTCACTGGACCCCACCTTCCATCTTCTCTTGCCAGAATCGTTGCACTGCGATTCATTCATGTCCTCACACTTATTTATCCCACATTCATTCATTACTCAAGAATTCCTAAAGTTTTTTACTTAGTATTTATTTTAAAGTCCATTATGTGTTCTCTTCAATATCTTCCTGAACTTTCTAGTTTTGCTAAAAACGAAATAAGTTAACGCTCTGATAACACGCTAACACTTTTGCTAATTTTAATATTTCTTCCATACGGCCGATTTAAAAATGCATCGCTACATTCTTGTGTATATAAGAATGTAGCAAGTTAATATACAGGATATTTTTTCAGAAATATGTATGGAATCAAGGCGTAAATAGCATTATTTTTCTGTTTATGAAAGAGTAATCACGGAAATTTCTTTTCCCGAGTTTCTCTTTAATTAGATATGTATTAAGATATTGATATAGCTGACGTAATCTGTATCTATATGTTATGGTAGATTGGTGAAACATTTATCAGTAAATTAGGAACGGATTCCAAGCAAATATATTTTATGTAATGTTGGTAATGTTGGTTTTTACGGTATATTTTTTTCTAAATACCCTCCAAATAAAGAGAACATGATAAATGATTATATTTGTGGAATGGTGAAATCGAAGTAAAGGTAGACGTTTGCCTTGTGTGTGAGACCAGAATTTAGGAAACATTATATATTGTCGTACGTTGTACGTACCTCTGATGTTTGTTGCGAACAGAAATCTAACCAAGCTTTTAATTCTTTGATATTTAAGAAATTATACAATATGCGGGAACATATATGTATTCACGCACATGCACATATACAAGAAGATAAAAAAATATATACGCGGTATACATATTTTAAAAAAACTGAGCAATGAAGCTACGTTGCAATTAATTCGAAGTTCCGAATAGAAGCTACCAGATGTGCGCTACTGAGGATGAAATTGGTTCTAAAAAATAGAAATTATTCACCAACGCGCATTCTTTAGGGGATGACGCGAAGCGGGAAATTCCAGGAGACGAAATGGATGGACAAGAAAAGGGACGACAAGCGTGCGAAAGAGGAGGCGATACATTTCCTAGGACGGAAAAGGTGAGAACAGGGACGTGTTCCGAATGGATAATGATCGATGGAGAAGAATACGAGCGACAAGTACTCCACAGGTTGGAGTGCCGATGAGGTTTTCACAAGATCTCATTCTCTTGTTAGCGAGCGTATCAACCACATCCGTCTTCAGCTGATTGGAATCATTAAAGAACATTTTCTCATCATTGTGAACAACAGGGAAAGATATTGATCCAGAATTGCTACAGGCCGTCGATTTAAGAACATGTGTCCGAGTTCCATTCTTGTTTCAGGAGCACATTTAAAATTGAAATCTACCGAGAACGGTGATTACTTGAAATCTAGGTCTTTATCTGGTAATACGTGGTGCATTCAAGTTATAACACCTCCGTTTTTTTCCTCAGGACTGGCTACTGATAGAACCATGCGGTTTACTTGTAAATACGCGCGCACTCATTTTAAATGTATGATAGAGATTTCAGCACTGTACGACTCATAGAATTCCTGTGGCAGCAGATACAGTTAGGGCTGTTGTTGATACTTAAAATTGCGCCGTACTCAGTACAGGAATGGTGTGTAATCATTCGTTTTCTCCATTTGCGTGCTGTGCCACCGTTTAAACGCATCGCCAGCTGAGTGAGACATGTGGTTATGTTGTCATGGATGTGACTTTTGGCTTTTTCCAAAAATGAAAGACAATCTTCGTGGTTGCACATTCACTAGCCGTGCTGCAATTGCATCAGCGATTTTCCAGTGTCAAAGCAGACCCCTAAAGAAGCGTTCGCAGCGGTCATGGAATCATGGCATCGTCAATGTAAAAATGTTTACCGCTGCAGAGAAATTACGTCAAGAAGTGACAGAAGTTTCACTGTTTTTCTGTGATTAGTTTATGAGAAAAAAAATCGGAGGTGTTATAACTTGAATGCACCACGTATAATGGTTACTTGATCGGAGTAATACTTACCAATTTCTCATTGGTTTTTCTTGTAGATTATTGTAATCTGCAATCTTGTAGTATTGTTAATCATCAGCAGTAATTGGCTTCGTGCTGTATGTTGATGTTTGTTAATAAATAAATAGATATTTTTACTTTTTATGAGCTATGATCTTAATGTCTCCTAGTTAAATTACCGTAGATACTCCATTAAAAAATGGTCCATTTGTCAAGGATAATTTATATTACATAACTTTTTATTAAAGCATTTAAAATGCGAAAAAGAGTCTTGACGCTACAATTTTTCCACGTAAGCTTTTAAGAAAAGGATCATTAAAAAAAAGGATATTAGAATAAAAATAACGCATAACTGAATTTAAAATGAAATTACGCAGCTTCTCTTGAAAGGAAAAACGAAATTGAAAAGTTTTTATAGAAAAAGAAATGCGAGAAAAATAGATAAGCTAAGAAATTTTCATTGCTTAAGCTCTTAACAAAATTGATCGTTAGAAATAGAATATATAGTTACGGTATTTCAACTGTTAACCTCAGATATTCCACAAATATAAATAATTTAATGAAAAGCTACGAACTTATCCTGATTTAAGGTTCAGAAATTCTTGGTCAAAGTAAGCTTTACATGGCCACGAATAAATCCTGATTTAATAATGAATTTACTTCAAAAGAACTGAAAATTAACCAACTTTAGAACAAGGCTGTTTGGATCAAAAGGGAAGGCTCAGAGTTCTCATCAGGTAAAGGACCTAGTTTAGATTTTTTAAGTAAGTATTTAAAAGTGAATTTCTAAAGCTGGGTAAGACAGTGCATAATGATACATTAGTCTCCTCATGCACGTAAATGTGTCAACCGTAAATCGTTCTTAAAGGTAATTATTTATCTAAAATGATAATGGTAATTTTTGATTCAATCAACTTTATGATGGATGACCGTATATACGAATTTGTTACAGCTATTTATCTAGAAGTCTATTTGGGAAATATCCATGTCAGAATGTGATGTTAAGTGTTTTAGTAAAAGTATAAAACTTCCACAAACACATTATCCTCGCATGGTCTAAATAGCGATGAGACTATATTCGGTATGGAATGGAATCGGGGGAATAGATTAAAGTGCAGCAATATGGGGAATGGAAAGGAAACGGGATGGATTGGGAGAGTGAGGCAGAGGAGGTGAGGGTGGCGCCTTTAAACGAACTTGACATTTGATTGCGATAGTGGCGCCGCTAATCGGGGAACGCCGCCACTAAAGCCGTTCCTTTCTCCAGATGCCGTGATTTTATGCAGGGGAGGGGACGAGAAGGGATGGGGAGAGATGATTTCGGAGAGAAAGAAGTGTTTGCGCACGAGGATGGGTCCTTTCGTTTTTTTTAACGACTTGTTACTATAAAACTCCTCTCAAATAGCCGTATTCTCTCTCGCAATTTTTTCATCTCCGCTCT
Organism: Sympetrum striolatum; assembly: GCA_947579665.1. Lineage (NCBI taxonomy): Eukaryota > Metazoa > Arthropoda > Insecta > Odonata > Libellulidae > Sympetrum > Sympetrum striolatum. The sequence continues at coordinate 18,454,093 of OX388344.1, read as the reverse complement.
CTCTCTCGAGATTCGCTTGTCTGAGGATCATCTTCGCGTTACGCAACTCCGAATTCCTCGGGCGACGTGCGTGCGGACGACGAAACTCTTTCGCGGGAAAAAATCTTGCGATATCCTCCTGTTGAATCAGTAGGAAATTCCCCGCATAGAATGGCCGAGATTCTCACAGAAGGACGTAAGTATCGCAGGACAACGGTCCCATTCCACAGTGTCTCACACAAAGATAGTGAAATTGCTGAGGGAATTGTGGTGGGTTGAAAATGAAATTACTGGGGTGGAAATGAAATTTATCTTCTTAAGGTTAATATTGCTATGATGTTAGTATATGAACCACTGATAGTAATTAATGAATGATGGGTCAATAATTTCCTGCTACCATACTCTGATGAATGGAATATTTTCATTTGTCATGTGGTACAGGATAGAGAAAAATGTATCTCTCATTTTCTTTTGTCCCAGTCTTGATCATGGCTATGATGAAATGAAAGCTACCGAAGTATGAGTGAATAATTGCACTGTTCAAGGTCTCTCCTTATGGAATGCCAATAAAAGTGTTACTCATAGAGTCATTGTGCTCCACTTGCGTGGACATTTTCCGCTTATAGCATTCTGGCTCAGTGAGGAAAGCAATGGCAAACTACCTCACTCCTCATCCTGCCTAGTGAACCTCATTCCTCTCTGTAAACACTTAGGGCCGGTTGCACCATCTCCGGCTACACTCCTAGTTACGGTTAGGGTCGAGGTGACGAGCAGTTTTACGTTGCACCACCTCTGGTTTCGCCTTGGGTCTCGGCTAAAGCAGCTCAAACCGTAACCCCTGGTAGATCCATCGGTTTCGTGATAGCCGGAGGTCGGTGAACTCTTGAGCGAAAAAACAGTTTTTAATTTTTTACAGGAAATGCATTCAAGATATCGGCTTAAAAAAAATTGTGTAGATTTTTGCTATAAAATTGATGATTCCACATTTTTGGTATAGCTCAACAATGTATTTTGTAGCAAACAAAAATTAAAATATATATTACAACGTTTTTTTCCCGTGCATCCAAACTCTGACGACAATTTCTCAAGAAGTATTTAAACATGCATCATGATTCTTTCACAGTAAAGTAATAGATGCCTATAGCCTGTGACGGTCCTATCATTTGATCCAATTTCACATAAACAAAGTATAAATAATTAGAAAACTGAAGGTGCACCACTGATTGAACATGAAAATATCAGTCTCTAGCTAAATCGCGTATCGTTGGGAAATCATGGGTATAGTAAGCGAATGTATTGTAAAGAAAACATCAAATTTACATATAAAGGCAAAATGAAGAAGATATCTTAAGCGGTTTTCGAGTTACAGATTTTTTAACTTTAGAGAACGGGGGTTTTGCTACTCCGTGACGGTGGACCCTCGAGACTAGGCGAATGAGAATTTTATCGTCACGGATGCACTCGCTAACTGCGCTACGTAAACATAGAAGATGGACGAAGTATTTTTTTGTGGTGGCATGTTCGAGGAGCTTGCTGATTCCGACGACGAACTTCTCTTGGAAATGGTGCAAGTTCTTCCAAGGAAGCGGAATATAATACAGCGTCCAGTGCATTTATGCATTTGGAGCGAAGAGGAATTTTTCATGCGGTTTCGTCTTTGCAAGTCGTCTGTGTTGAAGCTGTTGGAGATGGTGGAGGGAAAGTTAAAACATACAACCGACCGGTAGGTTATATTTTTTTGACGTCTTCAATAAAATTATATTACGATATCCTTGTATTATTTAACTTTGATATCTTTAATTCTCCTCAGGAATAATTCATTGTCTCCTATGGAACAATTACTGCTGGCACTACGGTTTTTTGCCACAGGCTCAATGCTTATTTCAGCTGGTGATTTTTGTGGGGTACACAAATCTACCGCGTCCAGGACAGTCCGGAAGGTTAGCGAAGCAATAGCTTCTTTAGGATGGAGGTATATATCCCTTCCGAAGAGTGAAGAAGAAAGAAGGAAAGTTCAAAGGGAGTTTCATAATATTGCTCGATTTCCTAAAGTGATTGGCGCTATAGATTGCACCCACATCAAAATATCATCTCCAGGTGAGCAATGTCTAAGAGTTTCCAGTCACTGAGTTACTTGAAGTTGAACCAAGAATACCTTTTTTGAAATAATTTCAAAGTTAAATAAGTTCAACTCTTACAAAACTCGCTCAAAAAGGTGAATGATTAATGCCATAAGAATTTTATGGAGCTTAACATCCAAAGGTGTAATGTCATCACATATTATAAATCAAAAGCTCCCTTCCATTCAGAATATTTTCTCTCTGAAAAGAGTTTAAAGAGAGTCATATAACTTGGGAGTGGTGTTTAACTACAAGCTAATGTTTGACTTACAATCCTACATGACAGATTCTTTTACCATACTTAGCACTTTGTATAGGTATCCAAAGGAAAATGCTAGTATGCATTAATAATTTTAAAAATAATCTAATGAAATAACAATTAAATTGAATGATAAATTTAAGGACAGTTTGTTTAAATGTATCTAATTTATTTTCCTGTGTTCTAAATTTCAAATGTCAAAGAATTGTGGTCAGATTGCTTATAGTAGCTCAAATAATTCTCAATTAAAATGTAAATGAAAATATAGATACTATCCAGGGCACCAAAATACTTATTCATTAAGAAGACAAAGTGAATTTTCATGGCCCTATCAGGTTATCAGTTAAGCATTCTATGACTTAAATAAAAATTAAATATTGAGGTATTACATGATATTGCATGTTATTTCATGTACACTCATATAACTTAATCTCATTTTAATTTATACAGATTTCATGACTGTTAAGTAAATAGCTGCATATACATCTCATTACCACCAAGGCTTATAAGATGCGGGGCTTCATTGGGAGTGTTTGTGAAGACTTTAATAACATTACTTGCTATAAATTACTGTATACTTCCCTTGTAAGATCCCAATTTGAATACTGTTCAGTTATATGGAACCCTTTCTACTACAAATATATCCATTCCCTTGAAAGAGTGCAAAATAAATTTCTTAGGGTGGTATCATATAAATTTAACATTGAAAGAGAAATGGAGCACTATGAAACATTACTATATCTACTTAACCTGCTTTCCCTTCAAGCATGTAGATAGTATATTGCTTAAAGTCTTAAATAATTTACTATCCTGTCCTGACATTTTATCACTAATAATTTTCAAAATTCCCTTTATACCTACTCGCAATTCTAACCTACGAACATATCAATAGGACAGTGATCATTATATTAAGATCATTTTTTTTCATTTCTTCCATGTAGGTGGAAATTCAGCAGAAAGTTATAGAAACCGAAAGGGGAATTTTTCCCTCAATGTCCAAACTGTTTGTGATGCCAAACTTCAGATTATGAATATTGTTGCTCGTTGGCCAGGGTCCACCCATGACCAAACTATATTTAACAATTCCCAATTGAAATCCCTATTTGAAAGGGAACTCATGGGAGGAGGTGTAATTTTAGGGGACTCGGGCTACAAATTAGAAAAATATTTAATGACCCCCATCAGGAACCCAGCTCTGAGAGAAGAAAATCTCTTCAATGAAAGTCTAATAAGAACGAGAAACACAGTGGAGCGATCCTATGGAGTGTGGAAGAGGAGGTTCCCTGTGCTATCGTTGGGAATAAGGCTATCATTAAATACAGCAATGACTGTCATAGTTGCTTGTGCTGTTCTGCACAATCTTGCCATCAGGGAAAAGGAAAGAGAACCACCTAATGACCCGAGTGTCAGAGATATAGAGGAAGACCAAGAGATGGGGAATGAACAACAGGATGATGGAAGAAGGCAATTTCGTGAACCATTTGTTGAATATTTTAGCAACCTAATGTGAATTATTTTATATGTACCCTCTGCATAGTAAATTTAATATCCATGTCAAATAAAAAACTAATGGTCAAATTAAAATAATAATCAATTTATTTACTTATTACAAAGTTTTTACATACTCTCTAATTGTTTTGTTTTAATAAGGACTTCCAACTTCTTAATTACAAGTTCCTCCTTCTTAATTTCAAGCTCCTCCTTCTTGATCCTTAACTCTTCTTCCAAGATCTTAATTCTTAAACAATGGGCCTCTTTTTCCCATTGCTTTTTCTCAGAGTGAGTTTCCTCTATTTGTTGTTTTTGCAGGGATGCCACCTGCAGCTTCATTTGAGCCAATTCTCCAAATGTTTTGGTGGCATCTCCCTTAGGATCTGTTATCCTTTGAGGCCTTTTTCGGCTGCTACATGGTTCTAGAAAGGGTAGCAAATTATCACATGTCCATGTCATTGATAAGGGTCGTTCCATATCAAGTGATCACGACATTTTTACCTCACCATTTCAGATTTCTTTCATAATTGGCTCATTAATTACTTGCCCCAAGATAAGTAAAAATCCAATTTTTAGATTTTTCTGTTTATTAGTTTTGTTGCTATGGGGATTCAAAGTTTACAAAAAAAAGGTAAAAATAAGCATGCACATGGAAATAAAGTTTAACATAACTCCTGAACTGTAAAAGATAGTAAGCTCAAACAAACATTAATTTGTAACTATTTTCTTAAGCTTTTATAGAAAATTTAATTTCGAAGTCATGGGGGTCAAATTTAAAATTTGAATATCTCAGAAAAGGTATAATATTTTCTTTTTCCAAAAAATATCAAAGAATCTATCATGTTTTGACTCCATTTCGACCAAATCTCAATTTGGGATCACAATGGGATCATGCAAATTTTGAATTTTTAAATTACCTCTCCAGGCCCAAAATGGGTATTTTTCACATGTTACACCACATGTGTTTGTTCACAAACATTTACTAGGATTGCATATCCATTGTGCCACTAGGCTTTTTAAAAGTTGTTGATTTTCTGTTGAATTGTTGGAATATTGTATTGTTGAGTTGATTATTGGTTCTGTACTAGAGTAGATATCTTGAAACAAATAGTTAGTTTGATTTGTGTTCTCAACACTTAAATACCTGTGTGTTTTTAGCTGATAGTTTTGAGCTGTTTGCAAGAAGAGTTGTGTTATACAGTGTGATCATTCTTTTAAAAAGTTTGCCAAATTCAGCTGTGGGTCGTGAAAATCATAATCATGGCTGAAACTCAGGAAGTGTCATCCTATAATAGATACTGTTGTAATCCATTTGCAAAAACTGGCCAAAAATGTTTTAAAAAAATGAGGACTGTTCAAATGTGGATGTGTGAGGAAAAAAATTTAATTAAACCTGGAATGAAACTTTGTGATAGTTGCAGGAAACTGCTTGGTAAGAAAAATTCCACATCACAAGAAACTGAATTGAAGTCTCAGTGAACAATGATTCTAAACCGTTTACCTAGCAAGAAACTGCAGTTAATGCTACATTTGTTGATCTCAGTTCATCTGTAGATTATTTGAACAAATCTCTTACATTTCTTGAAGAGTCCCCCATCAATAAGAAAAGAATACGTGTTGACCCTGGATATTGTTCAAGGAAACTGGATAAAGTGAAACAGAAGCTCTCAGAGAAATTATTGGACAGTAATATGGAACAAAGGCAGACTGAAGAGGACCCTGACTCTGAAATGTTAGCTCAGCTGAAGGAAAAATTTCAGCAAACTGAAAGTAGGAGTGAAAAACTACTTATGTTAACTGTATTACCTCAGAGCTTGACTCTTGCAAGAATTGAATATAAATTTGGAGTGAGTAATAGGATAGCTAGAAAAACTAAGACCCTGGTTAGGGAAAAAGGAATCCTCAGTACACCTGATGTAAAACCACGGAAAACTCTGAAGGAGTCTGTTGTAAACAAAGTAATACAGTTTTATAACAGTGATGAAGTTAGCAGGATGATGCCAGGGAAAAAAGATTATGTTTCAGTGAAGAGAGGAAATGTGCATACTAATATTCAAATAAGATTAATTTTAGGAAACATGAAAGAAGTGTATCACCTATTTAAGTGTCAAAACCCAGAGGACTAAGTAGGATTTTCTAAGTTTGCTGAGCTCCTCCCCCAGAACTGTGTTTTAGCAGGTGGAAGCGGCACACATACAGTATGTGTATGTACAATTTATCAGAACATTAAATTAATGTTAAGTGTGAAAGAGGTTAAAGAGATAACTTCAGAAGATGGGTCATATCTAAGTGATTGCAAAGCATGTCTTTCTAAATTAACGTGTTCTGGTCCAAGTTCAAAATGTCACTTAAATAAATGTAGCAACTGTCCTGGTATTGATCAATTAAAAGAAACTTTACAAGATTCTTTGGAGGAAAAGATGGTTGAAAACATTTCATACAAACAGTGGATTTCAGCAGACAGATGCAGTTTTGAAACTATCACAAAAAGCACTGACAAATTTGTTCAGACATTGTGTGAAAGACTTTTAGTTCTGAAAAAACATCCCTTTATGGCTACTCAACAGGCAATGTACTTATCCCATATAAAGGAAAGTATGGGAGTGAATGAGGCTGTCATCTCCTTAGATTTTTCAGAAAAGTATTCATTTCTTATTCAAGATGAAGCAACTGTGCATCCGTTAGCTGCCTATTACACGGATCAGGAGGCTGCCAAGTAAAAAAGCTTTGTTATAATTTCAGAATGTTTAATACATAACACTGGGGCTGTTCATGTCTTTCAGAAGAAAGTTATCAATTTCCTGAAGAATAGCATACTAACATCCTTGAGAAATTGCTACTACTTCTCAGAAAAGGTATTTGTGATGGTTTAGGAGGAACAGTTAAACGTCTTGCAGCTAGAGCTAGCCTTCAGAGACCATATTCAGACCAAATTTTAACACCATATCAGCTCTTCCACTGGTGTGAATCCAACATTTCTTCTATTCAGTTCTTTTACTCAAGCATTACAGAGCATAATGAGGAAGAAGAGTTTATGAAAACTAGATTTTATGAAGCACTCTCCATTGAAGGAACACAGCAGCACAATAAACTTTCATTCCATCCACCCAAAGCAAAATTATTACAAAGATATTCTCCTTTGACACCGAGTTTCAGGAGCATATTTTGAAAGGAGGTACAAGAACCTGTGAAACACTGAATAAATTGGGAGGCTACATCACTTGTGCATATGATAGAAAGTGGTGGCTGAGATATTTTTGAAGATGTGAAACACAACAAAGTGACAGTGAATTTCTTGCACCCATCAGGACAATCACCATCTTTAGTGTAACCAGAAAAGAAGACATCCTGTCTGTATCGGGAGATCGAGTGCTTACTTGTATTGATGCCAAAACCCCAACCGGCCACACTTATTTCCTGACACAGATAGATATTAACCTAGCAAAAAAAACTCTCAATGAAAGACTATTCACAAAGTGATGAAAATCTGTGTGAAGTACACTAAAAGCAAAGTGAAACAAGAATTAATGTATGCTATATGTCGGTCAAGTATTTAATTGAGAGAGGTTGAGAGAACAAAGTATGTGACATTTTGTATTTTGAATAATTACACAAATATGTGTGTAGTATGTTCATTTCTCAATACTGAATTACTCTAGTAAGTGTCTTGTTATATTAAAGTAGTTAATGAAATATACCAAAAATACCCATTTTGGGCTTGGAGAGGTAACTTAAAAATTCAAAATGTGCATGATCACATTGTGATCTCAAATTGAGATTTGGTGGAAATGGAGTCAAAACATGATAGATTCTTTGATATTTTTTGGAAAAAGAAAATATTATACCTTTTCTGAGATATTCAAATTTTAAATTTGACCCCCATGACCTCGAAATTAAATTTTCTATAAAAGCAGTCATGTTGCATATCATATTAAAGCTTAAGAAAATAGTTACATATTAATGTTTGTTTGAGCTTTCTATCTTTTACAGTTCAGGAGTTATATTAAACTTTATTTCCACGTGCATGCTTATTTTTACGTTTTTTTGTAAACTTTGAATCCCCATAGCAACAAAATTAATATGTACTTACTATTATTAGATGCTTCCTCCTCATCTGTAGCTTTGGTCGCTAATCCCACAGTAGACAAAAAAGACATCATTATTAAACAAGTGTGACCACCATTATGTCAATTTTCTCTGTCATTAATAAGAATGGTATATATTCAGGGAAATTAAAATAAGTAAGATAAATTCAAAAATTATATGGAACATCTCTGATTACCACAATCTGTCTGCAGCAATGGATGCTTCCGCTTCCTCAACATTTGTGGAGTGTAGGAGCTCCAATCTGAAACTAATGAACATTAATTAAGTGAATTTGCATTTGAATACAAACAAATTAATAAAATGCATTTACCTGTGGCTCCTTTATCATTCTCATCGATAGTGACTGTGAGCATTTCGCCTACCATCGACTGATTACTACTTTCGGCAATGACAGTTTCCTGAATGACGGAGGTAGTTTCAGAATTAATGTCTGCTTCTGTTGGGCCTTTAATAAAAATTCAAAATATTAGATACAGTCAGTTTGAACAACAAAAATACTACAGCATTGTACTTACGCTCATCTGGTGCATCGGAGTCATAGGGATTATGAAGTCCCTTGGATGTTATTCCCATGAACGTACTCAATCTCTCATTGACCGAGTTCAACGTCGGCCGCATAGGGCCCCCACCCGTGGCAAGTCTCTCCTGCCTCTCCGAAGCCAAAGCCCTCCTGGCGTTTTTTTTAAGGGAGTCATACTTTGTTCTCAACTGCTCCCAGGTTCGTGGAGTAAGGGAACAGGCATTGAAGGCGCCTGAAAGCTTCTTCCAAGCTTCTTCCTATTCACAGATAACATGGATTATAATTCATGACAAATTGCAAAAAATTAATGAATTCAATTCAATGACTGTGCACATTATTTACCTTCTCTTTCCATGTCACAGCGTCTGTTCTTTTATTTTCTAAAACTCCTCTTCGTGCTTCAATTAAATCTAGGAGGCGATGTACCTCTTCAACCGTAAAATTCGGTAATTTCTTCGACATTTTCTCTACAAAAGTGAACAATACCGTTGTAATGTCAATTTATATATTTCAATACCTTTACTTCAATACCTTTATTCGCGCCAAATTTCACTAACAAGTGAAAGATGAAACAGCCCAAGAGCCTAATTTTTGCGGAACGATTGTATGAGAAAGTGATCGGGCGTTCGGAAACAGAGGTAGCCTTCTGGTTTGGTGACCGGCGCCTGAATTTCCTTTGTGCAACGGTTGTCACTCGTAACCTTTGGCTACGCCGTAACTGATGGCTACGTAGCGAACACGCGTAACCGGAGTTGGTGCAACCGGCCCTTAGTAGTTAATGCAGAGGGGACCAACCGGCCATTGGGCTGAGTATCTTACAGACAGGATCAATAAAAAAATTCATGGTAAACAAACTTTTACTAGACCACTAATTTAATATCCGAATAACACGACCTAGGTTTCGTAGCGTCGCTAAATCATCAGGAAGTGTGTTTTTATTTGTCACCTGATGATGTAGCGACGCTACGAAACCTAGGTCGTGTTATTCGGATATTAAATTAGTGGTCTAGTAAAAGTTTGTTTACCATGAATTGTTTACAAGTTAAGAAGTACCATAAAACTAACCCTGAAATGGTTTTGTTTAGGATCAATAAACTTGGGTGTGTTTACAAATATACGAAATAGCGTTATAATCTCATCATTGGATTAAGAACATTTAACGATAGAAGGTTGAAGATAACCATTCCGTTCTTCGTGATGGATAAATGCCATTTAAAAAATTTTTTACAGCAAAAGTCAGTGACAAAAATGTCCCCGTTCTATCACCGTTGGTTTCTTAAGGTCCTATATCACATGTAATCCTATCAGCAAGGTGAGAAAGTAAACCAACATTGACGTCAACTATCAAATTGGCCTCGACGATATTTGCAAGCGAAATTTTTTGGCGAAATTCTTGCTAAATTAATTTTATTTCGTTTTACTAACTTATGTCGACCAGTATTGCGTTTTAAAAAGATGATAATTACATTTTTTTAAATTTCAAACCGTAAAGATATTCCTGAGATGTAATGAAAAAAACCGAAAAGAATTTTCTCTCAACCACGCCCCTGAAGTTCCCCTATGCTGACTGTACTGTATGCTGTCGCCCTTAATGTCCGCAGCCGCGAGATGGCAGCACTTAAGCTCGCCCTTTGAAACCATAATCTCATATGGAGTAAATGGAAAAAAACAGCACGATTATGACACTTTTTCCATCTTTTTCTTTGCGGGAGTAGTATATACCAAAGATGGAATTCAGAGTTACTGGTTTATCCATTTATAAGTACTTAAAACAATAGAATAAAATGGGCAAATTAGTAAATCCGAAGAATAAGTTCAGGTTGCCTTCAGGGCACACCACAAGTAACTTGTGTAAATATTATTCGTAGATCAGCGAAGTGCAATATATTCTGTTTGGATACACAGAAAATAATTGATCCTTAATAAATTACCAACGTTACATCTACTTTCAACTAGGCCTATTAAAACTAGACTCGCAGGATGTACATGGGTGGCCTGAAACGTTTCCGACATTTCAAAATTTCTTGACATGTTTTCTGAAAATTTTATGAAGATGTCTGAAAAATCTGGGGTCGGAAACTTTTCAGACCACCCTCGTATATACATTTCCTGAAAAAAAATCGAAGTTCCCAGAAATAGTCTCCAGGAAATGAGTAAACGGTCAAATATTGTTGAAACATACGTAAATCCAAAAGTATCAAATTTTAATGACTGGCGTGGACTGCATTTCATCTAGGAGAGGCTGAAATGTGAAGTTAGCTTATAAAATATACAAACATAAAGGATAGAGTGGTATAAGTAAATTTATTGACCAAACATTAAGTTTTAGACAGTTTCGCAATTTTCCTTTTCGATGCACTTTCTTTAACAGCCTCCAAATTTATAAACTTTGCATGCTGTCTAATCCTCATGGTTACATAATATCTTATTATATATGCTATGATTTCACTTCCGTGCTCAAAGCATGGGAAAGTTATCTCTTCATCACCTTCAAGTAACTCTGTAATTATGCACTCAAGCACATCATTTGACTCACAGGGCTTTACAAATTGTTCCTCCTCTTTGAGGATGAAAGTATAAAGGTTTACATTAGGATGAACCAAACCCCCCATACTTTTCATATTTGTCAACTTTGCTACTGGATGGCAAGAGAATGACCCGGATGAATTAATGCTGCCTGGCAAACAGCACACTTGCTGTGTTTCTTTATCTGGTGCAATAAAACGATGACCAGGCATTTTTAAGATTAAGGATACCTTAAGGATATCTTAAAATATATCAAAAGTCTTCAAGCGCAGTAACGACAATGAAGATCTCCAACTCACACAACGTGGTCGCACTTTCCAACTTACATCAACGTTACTGTAGAAACGGGTGACTTCGGCCACGAGTGCACTGCTCCACAAATTGTAAATTTGTAGTACAATATCTAAAATTTCACAAAGTAGCTATTTTTTCCTGCCCTTTAGAATTTAGATTGCCTTGACATATCGTCAGCAAATCCGTCTTGCTCCTTGCAACATTGACAGTACAATTGTCATTGGGAACTAAATTGAAAATCGTGCATTCTCGAGACAAGTCGACGAAACCTCAGTCTGTTCACTTCTCTCAGTAACACTCAGCAAGATGGGAAACATTTGAAGACAATTGGAGGCCAAACAGTGTTTCTTCGTGAAAAAGAGATTAAATTTGTGGAAGTGCTGTTAAAATTTTTATGAGTATGAGTAAACGTATTTGAACAGTAAAAAGTAAATGTTCAGCGCTTTGACAAAAATTCCAGAAATTGTTTGCGTTCGGAGATTCATTAGTAGAAACAAAACACTGACTCTGAGGCTTGAAAAAAATTTTAAAAGGGTTCGAGTGACAGTGAGTAGAAGTTTTCTACAAGAATTTTTTATTCTTTTTGTTTTTGGAGGAAAGAAATTTAAAAATGTATTTTTCTTTTGAAAATGTATAAATAAAGTGGAAAAACGTTATTATGAGTCAATAACTTCTTATCTCAGTACCCATTAAATAAAATAATAATTTAAAGATTTTAAAATACATTAATGGTTGTAATATTAGTCATATAGTTAATTTTATAGGCGATATTTAGGAAACATATTTAGTGGCCGAAGACACCCCATCGGTTGGGATGCCTACGGTCGCTATTCTTTATTTTTTAAACAAATTCCGTTGCTTTAAATAAAGATTTAAATACTATTTGCTATTTTTACTATTTTAAGGCGAAAAAGTTACCTATATTTTGCACATAAGGCAAGCACCTATTCTTCGGCTTTGCTAATTTGTCCGTCTTATTCAAATGTTTTGTATTCAATTCAAAAGTACCTATTGATGGATAAAACAATTACTCTTAATTCCATCTTTGTTAAATATTACTCTTTATTACATATGTATCATAATCGTGTTTTTTCACCGTTTACTCCATATAAGATTATGGTTTCAAAGGGCGAACTTCAGTGCTGCCATCTCGCGGATGCGAACATTAAGGGAGCCAAAAAATTTCAGCAGTTTCCAGTCCTATACTTTCTAAGTTCGTGCTCTCAACTGAAATTAGTGTTGGGGGAGTCATTAATCGTAATTCAGTGTAAAGATTAATCAAAACTAAATGCTGAGGAGGGTCGTAAGTAGTATGAGGAACGAAAGATAACGTAGGGAAAAAACGAAGAATGTACGATGTGTTCAAATACTAAAATGTATGCGGAATCGAGAACTATGAACGATATTAGCTTGCTTACCACTAATGGTAATGACACAGCATGATACGGTTGAATAATTTTCTACTCATTAACGAAGTTCTATCGAGGACTTCATGTTTAAATACTGGTATTTCAGATATAATTCAGGAATATATTTCAAATTATCTATTTAAATTTACATGTATGTACTTATTTGGAGGTTGGCTAAAAATATGTGGTTGCAAAAACTTCTCCCTTTTTAATCGGCTTTTAACGTCGGAAAAGGCGTCTTTTGCTGCGTATAATTAACGCATACTCGACTTTCGTAGGTCTTGTTCACTTCCTTCCTTGTGCTTCCTTGCGAGAATGAAAATCATGAGGTATTCATGAATTCAGATGATTAACTTTTCGTTTCGCAGATGATATATTCCGTTTAACACACAACTGCAAATCGTCATGGATATGTAGGTATGCACGACGGAATGAAGATTGCAATGGTACCGACCGATCTCGATGTGAAACGCTGATTTGCGGAAAAACTTCAGAAAACTAAGAAAATGAAAATTCTTGACATATAATTTTATTTCCGTATCTCTTTCTATGAATCCCTTTCTAACAAGCTTTCTATGACAAGTTTACGCATATAAATTCTTAAGAATCTCCTTGAGAAGGATATCGGGCTATTCAACGAAAAGAATCAAGAATCCCTTCCCAAACCTCCCGATTCACAAGTAAATACCTATTGCCTTTTTCCCTTTATAGAACGAATATAAATCTATAAGGTCTTTATTAAGACGAGATTGAGACTGAAAAGTCTCTTCTTCCATCTAACCTTTCGTCAATGGTATTACATACATAAAAACTTGCGTATGTGTGAATAGAAATAGAAAGGAAAACTTTAAAAGGAGTAGCAGTAAAAAACTAAGGTGATATCTTAGGAAAAAAATCCACAGCAGGAAAACACCCGTAAAGAAGGGGGTGTGAAAAACCTTCGCAAACCTACTGCTAGTAGAAGCTAAAAGATGTAAAAGAAAGCTAAGTGTGGGAAAGTGTAAGTGATTTTTTCAATTGATATAGGTATTATCTTGATTTTATCTCATTATCGTTTATGAAAATAAAATTGAAGATATTCTCTTTATCTTTATCCCCCTGCCATAGATATATACCCCCGAGCCTCTGGCGGCTCGCGGGGTATATATCTAAATCTTCACTCACAAAATAAATCAGTTTTATTGCCTTAAATTCATCATTGAACTTTATTATCGCATACATTAAGGCTCTAAGTGTATCCCAGTGGTTTAAAATATAGCCTATTTAACTAATTACTGGCCTAATGATACATGCGTCAAATGACATGATAAAAGATTCCCTCTCCTTGCTCTTTACCACTGTCATCATCTACAACTTGCGCACTTTATGGACTTAAGACTCCTGGGGGTAGATGGAGCTGCAACTCACATTTGAAGTCGATATTGATCTGCTAGTAATATTTTTGGTCTCACATTTTCTACAGATAGCAATTGTTAATTCACAATTTAATGTTCTATTTAAAGTTAAAAAAACAGGCGTTGATTTTGAGAGGACTTAAACTTTTCGTTGGAGTAAGCAAGTTTTAATCCAATGGATGAAACTACAGCTCAACACTTGCAACGTCACTTGAGGCATTTCGCCTACACACGCATTGAGAAATTTCTCGGTTAGGAAAATGAGTCTCTTTCCAGGAACAGTGATACATAGGATAGGGGGACTTGCAGCAGGAAAAAATATTTATATTTTTTGCAAATATTACTTATTACTATTTCATAAGATCCAAGAATCCGTGTGATTCCATGGAAAGATGTGAAATATTGATTTTCGCGTTTTTCATTTTAATGTAGTTGTTAGAAATAAAGTTTTTTTTCTGCTTACTTTCCATTTCTACTAAAAAGTCTGGCAGTAAATGCACTACCAATGTGATCAATTCCAAAATTACTCCACTTTAATTTGATCAAACTTACGGTTGAAATTTGATATATAGGATTTGTAACAAAATTTTATCCTCAATTACAAAACTGTACCACAGTCTATTTTCCTACATTTTCGTTTTATTCTGCTATTCAGGGCCGGATATAGAAACTTTCTGACTGGGGAAGGCGATTTAAGCCAATTATTTAGTGTTTGTATCTGAAATTGACAATAATATCGGTTCTATGATTATTATATTATATTAAATACATACGTTGCAATTGGATAACGGTCCGGTGGCAACATCATTGCAATTCCAAACATAACTGTATCTCATTACATCATTCAATTCATTTCGTCTCACATAATAACCAGAAATCATTACATTCTATATAATATCCAACAATCATTCATTCACAAATCATTTTACAGTTATTATTACATTCGAAATTCCTAAATAAAATCAGGACAAGATCACGTTTTTAATTATAAACATACTACTCATTTAACAATATCTTAACAACAACATCCCTAACCCCCTTTCAATACATTTTTATAATATTCAAAAAAATCTACATATAAAATCTTAAATTGATTTAGGTGAGAGCTTGAAGGCCTCTTCAGGTAACATGTTTCATTCCCTTACTCCCCTATTAAGAAATGGTGATTATTAATTAATAACTAAATATAATACAAGTCTTAAAAAGTCCAATAAATATATAAAAGCCGCAGAAGCACTGTGTAAACGCCTTTCACCCTGATCTTCTCGTATCCAAGATACGCAGATCGCTTCTTCAAAGAAGTGGGAAGGTTTAGTGCTTCTCTCTGGACACATCACTAATATGTATCCTTTAGCGGATTACAACGGTTAGCAATATCGTCCACCGTATCGTCCCTGCCGCAATGGGATCCTGGTAGATATTCAATCAAGGCACCTTTAATAGTGTATGGCTGAAGAGGAACGAGTACTTTTTTTGCTCGCTTCACCCCTTATAGGCACTGCCTGAGTGAAATATTTGATCCCAGTGCAGTGATTCCTGCAATCTAGTCGTTTTGTTCGATATTAATTTCAGTAACCCTTAGTAGAAGTTTGAATGGGAAGCTCTGAGTTCACCGTCATAATTCCAAGAATGCAACAGCAGTTGTAACACTTTCGCAGAGAAAGCGCTAAACGATCCGAACTGTTGCAATATATCCACGAGATGGCTGACCACATAACTAGATGCCGAAAATGAAACAGCATCAACATAAAAGCGACGGTTTTTATTTCGATACACCTACCGAAGTTGGGTCAAAAACTCTTAGCAAGCAAGAGTTTGATGTATTTTGATTCTCCCCAACATTTAAGTCTAAATCCAATACTCTCTTGACTAACTTGGTTTGATAGCTTGCGATAAATTAGAATAACATATTCTGTGAATAAACATAGAATATATTAGAAGAGCCGATTTAACTTATGCAGTCCCGCTATCAACTGAGCATATTTAATTCCTTTTGTTATTCTGAAATTGAAATCATTTGATCATATTTCAACATTCTTTCTGATTTAGACAAGATTCAAACCTTGTTATTAAAACATTCAAATCTTGTAACCATAGAAACATATTTCTTTAATTTTTTACTGAAGTTTCCTCTTTCTACATGCCAGGTAATGAACTGAATAGTATGAAATTGACATGTCCTTCAGTAAAATGTATGCTTTTTGTAGTTCATATAAGCGAAAATTCGCCGGAAACCCTACGAGCATTCCAATTCCTTTACCGAAGTTAAACCTATTGAAGCAGAGTTACTAAAATTTGTATCCTAAGAGAGATTTCAGTAACGTTTCGGTGGTATCATAATTACTCGCAGCAAAAGGTAGATGGAAAGCCCAAAGTTCTCTCTCACCAACATTAGAGAACAAAATTTCTTCAGGAAATTCTAAAAGAGGCATATCAACATGTTACTTAATTACATCAACAATTTTTCTTGAAGAGAATAATAAAGGTTAATTTACACTATTTAAAAGCCCACTCAATGTTCAAAAGGAAGGAGAAAGGATGATACGTTTGCTCTTCGCTTTTCTTACGGAGAACACGCAAGCTCGACATCTGTCCTAATTGCGTCCCCAGGCTTCGGCTTGAGAAAGCCGAGCTCTTACTGTCACCATTCAACTTCCACGTGCGACAGAACCCATAAAAGTTGAATATTAAAAAATAGGTATACCTTTCAATTACTTCTGTGATTGTCAAGAAGGTCCAAGCGATACGCTAGAGAAGATAGAATCGACTTCGGCGACGATCTGTCTTTTACTTTCTTCTCATTCTAAAAATATCAATGTTTCTTTAACTACTCCACCTTAGCCTTAATTACATTGTAATATTTAGTATAAGCAGTTGAAGTGAAGGAACAGGATGAATAGACACCGGAATTAATTTAAGAATTTTAATAAATATGTCAATTTATGAATAATTTGTTTAAAAGAATAAGAAATTAGGGAAGAGTATAATATAAATTAAGAAAAGGCCACCAGCATGCTGACCCTAAAAGTTGCATGGTTATGTATTGATATGAAAGTTGGAAAGAAATTAATACAAATTAATCTGTAACTCTCTCTTCAATAAGAATGATCTTTCCTTGGAATCTAATATTCCCTTTTATGTAGTAGTAGTATTGTTAAAAGTGTTTCGACAGCTTAGGTCATTTCGCACATTGGCTCCCACCGGGAATCGAACTTGGGACCGCTTTCACCAAAGGCATACGCGCTGTCCACATGACTATCCGGGAGCCTATATTTCCTTTCATATACCAAATAATAATAAGGAAGTTTATTGAATATCTGCCAACTTTTAACGATTTGGCTAGTATATTTCTAAAAATAAAGTAAACAGAAATAGTATATGGGATATAATTAATTTTATTAAAGTGCTTCAGCTAAATGGCAAACTAAAAAAAATCACAAACGAAGAGAACATTAATCATTCAGTCTTGAGCTCTCAGACATAAAACGCGATTGATGTAAAGAATGACTCTAAGAGTAAGATTGGATTTTTCATGGACATGACGAGAATGACTTAGTTATTAGATGCTTGTAATCTTCCAGGGAAAAGCGAGCTTTGCCATACTGAAAGTAAATGTGACAAAAATGTATTGCTTTTAATTAACTTTCCGTGGAGGTCTTAACTTAGGCCTCAGTTATCCATTCTGGATGATAAAAATACAATAAAGATTTAACTCCATGAAATTAAGACAATTAATTAAATTATTTTGTATGCTAACCGATCACAAACATATACACGTATTTTAAAATTTGTTCGTTGTCTGAATCAGATCATAAAATAACCTTAAACCAGCTACATTCGAATTTATATAATTGCTGCCCATAAAAAAACAAATCAGTCAATCAAATAAAAAATAAAAAACAAAATGGCAATCCACTAGATATATATAAGCGTATCGCAAGAAGTATGTATCGTAACTTGGGAAGCAAGAAATATTAATTTAATTACATTTGAAATACTCTACATGTATTTTAGCAAGGTATTTCACGTTTAAAGGATCTCAAGTCGCTTTTTTAAGATATTTTAACGCAACTCAAACTTTATTAGAAATGAGTAAAACATATTTATAATAAATTAATATTCATAATAAATTTTTATCCCTCGAGTATGACTTTTATTTCACGACCTTTCATGAGTTCCATGACGTTTCACCCAAATAGTTTCACCCAATACTTTTCACCCAAGGACTTTTCACCCAAGAGTCGGTTCGCCCAATAGATCTCGCCCAAAGGATGTTTCACCCGATGAATATGTTAGCCATGACATTTTCACCTTATGGTTTTCTGAAATACGCGTAAAGCATGAAGAAATAATGTTGTAACAATTGGTACAAACCAGACCTATGACCAACCATAAATTCGATGGGAATGATTACGTATTTTTCACCGTATAAGACGCACTTTTTCTTCCCCAAAACTGGGGGGAAAAGTTGGTGCTTCTTATACGACGAATAGACAGTTTGCCTCAGCGATCCGTTATTCGCGAAAACACTACAGCCTCGATTTTTTTACATTCACTGTTTACTGACTGTTAGTGAGAGTAAAGATAGTTCTTAATATCTTAAGGAGACTAGGAGAGCACTAAAGAAACAGAGGCGTTTGCATTCCAAATTAAAAGCCGCTGCGAGGCAACCGAATAGTATCAACATAGATCGAGTAGAGAGCGAACATAAGGAAGCAAAGTCGGAAACTAAACGAATTATGAGAGATGCCCTCCGTCAATATAAAAAGAAGATTTTATGCGAACACTTGGAAGAGGACCCGAAAGCGTTTTGGTCGTACGTTCGTGAGGTCCAAGGTAAAGAGCAAACTGTTGGTTCATTAAAGGATACTTGCGGTAATATAGTAAACGATGCTAAAGGCAAAGCTAATATCTTGAATGATTTTTTTCGAAGCGTTTTCACGTCTGACGATACATCAAATACTCTCCCGAATGTTGATAAACCTGAATCAATGTCGAAAATCACCTTCAGAGAAGACGGCATCATTAAACTATTGCAACAGATTAAACCGAATAAAGCTCCGGGTCCTGAAGACATACCGGCTCGAGTGTTCAAGGAAGTTGCGGAGAGCGTAGCACCTTTTCTTAAAGTTATATTTGACAAGAGTATGAGCGAAGGAAAGGTCCCGAAAGATTGGAAAATTGCGAATGTCACGCCAATATTTAAAAGTGGCTCTAAGGACGATCCAGCTAATTACAGGCCTATATCTTTAACATCACTGAGCGGTAAAATTATGGAACATATAATAGCTAGCTCTTTAATGGGTTTTCTTGAAACGTCTAATTTCATAATTAGGAATCAACACGGTTTTCGTAAGACTCGTTCTTGCGAGTCTCAGCTGGCTTTATTAGTACACGATGTTCTAAACTCTGCTGAAAAACATAAGCAAGTCGATGCGATATTTTTAGATTTTCGGAAGGCTTTCGATAAGGTACCTCATCACAAATTGCTGTACAAATTAGAAGTTGCGGGTATCAATGCACAAGTTATTAACTGGATAAAAGACTTTCTCACCGATAGAGAGCAACGAGTAGTACTCGATGGTATTAGTTCCAACTTGGTTAAGGTGACCTCGGGCGTCCCTCAGGGCAGTGTAATTGGACCGTTGTTATTTTTAGTATACATCAACGACCTCAGCAATCACATTGAAAGCAATGTTAGGATATTCGCAGACGACACAGTCATTTACAGGGAAATAGTTAGTACAGAGGATAGATTTACCCTTTCGAACGACTTAGATAGAATTATGAATTGGTGCGATGATTGGCAATTAGAGCTTAATGTAGAAAAGTGTTCGGTAGTTAACTTCTTCGAAAGTAAATCTATAATAATTGATTATTCTTATAGTCTCCGAGGGGTAAACCTAATGTCAGTAGAATCGGTAAAGTATCTTGGAGTAACTCTCACGAATAATCTATCATGGAGTGCCCACATCCGAAATATATGTGGAAAAGCACTTAAGAAACTCGGCTTCGTTAAAAGAATAGTCGGTAGGAGCGAAGAAAAGGTTCGCGAGCGATGTTACTTAGCGTTAGTTAGGCCTCACCTTGAGTATGCATGTAGTGTATGGGACCCCGCCGAGAAATGTCATATTCGGGATTTAGAAAAAGTACAACGGAAGGCGATACGATTTGTAAAGAATTGCTACGATAAAACAGCGAGTGTCACTCAGATGTTACAGGACGCGGGATGGGAACCATTAGAAGATAGAAGAAAAATTCAAAGGATAAATTTATTAAATAAGTTCAGAGAAATTACGTTTTCAGATGATGTAACCGATATAATGCGACCCCCCTGTTATATGGGCCGTGCTGATACTGCCCGAAAGATTAGGGAAATAGATGCTAAAACGAATCGTTTCAAAAATTCATTTTTTCCGCGAAGTATACGCGAAAGCAACCGTTTAGGAAAATAGAGTCAAGGTGCTTGCACCCCCTGCCACACGCCGAAAGGCGGCTTGCAGGGTTCTTACATAGACATAGACATAGACATAATATGTCACATGGTTGACATAAAATTGTTCTTCAACTGCTACTAACTTTATACAGTTGATATAAAATATTTTACTGCAGTATTTGGTTCAGAATCTTTTTTTCTAGGTTTTCCTCCTTTAAAATGGGGTGCGTCTTATATTCCGGAGCATCTTATACGGCGAAAAATACGGTATATATTGATTTATTTGATTTGTGCGTAAAATATTTTTGCTTGGGTTGTGACGTTTCTTTTTCTTCTCTCTGTTTTGAAAATCCGTTGCTTATATAAGTACAAAATCGAGTCACTGAAACTTCACAGCCAATTAACTTTTAATTCCAATAATTAAATATCATCAACAACAAGAATATTCAAGAATTATTTACGAATAACCGAGTTACATGCTTTACTCGCTTTTAAAATAACCGTACGGTGAAGATGCCATGGCTAACATATTCATCTGGTGAAACATCCTTTGGGCAAAATATCTATTGGGTGAACCGACTCTTGGGTGGAAAGTCCTTGGGTGAAAAGTCTTGGGTAAAACGCCTATGGGCGAACCGCCTTTTGGTTGAAACGTCTTTGGGCGAAGCGATTTGGGTGAAACGTCCAGATACCCCTATCATGTGGTCGATTATCGCAGTTTGAAAAGATCGTTTAAGAGTGGGAGAGAAGACATTTTATATCCATTTTTGAGATAATGCATTACAAATATTCAATAAGATTTTATCAATGTACCCAAAGCATTATTTGTCATTGCAGCGATATCTTTCGCTTCTCTACCAATATCTTCATATCTCTAAGTTAACAATTTTCCGATTCCATGATCATGGCTTTCATAAAGGCGTTTTCTCTCATTCTCTTGCCTGAGATTCTTACTTCTCACATGTTTGCTAGGAAATCTTTATGCTTGAATGGCTGTTCTCGGAGTTCCACCTTTATCCCTTACTACTTCATTCTCTCCTATGTTATTCCTATTTATGTGTTAGAATATGTTAATTGGCTTAGTTTCTGTCCAGATTTGTATTTGAAACTCACCAAAAGCCAAAAGTCAGCTGTTCTAACCTCGTGGCAAACTTGGTGGCTTCTTATTTGTTTCAAATCATGTCTTCCGTCTATAATTTAGTAAACAAGATAAGCAAAACAGCTTAAACTCTGAACCTCTGTTTCTATTCGTCGAGTACTATTTTTTTCTGTTTCCCTGGGTTGTCCCGAAATAAATTTGTAATGGATGCAGAACTTAATAAATTAATACTCAGCTAATTTTGAGATGATTTAGTTGACTTTGATTCCATCTAAGAAAATAAATTCCACAAGTAACTCTTTGGAATATGCACACAAACGCTGATTCCAAAATGAGGACAATTTACTCAGCCCTGACTTCCAATCCCCTATTTACCGACAACAATAATCATCTAAAATTAACCAACAAAGCGTTAAATATAGCACTTCAGACTCTAAACTGGCACCTTGAATTATGATCTTTCCATTCCTAAACGTGTGAAAACCATAAGTCGACCTCGTCGAAAATAATATCTTATGAAACATATGATGTCGAAAACGACGTGCTAATTAGTGTATTTGCTCGAGAAGTATGTGTACCAGTTCCTCATCATCAACAATTACCTTCAGTTTCTCATCAGACTCCTGTGACGATTCGTTGCTCATCCTTGTCCTCAGTATATCATTTGAGAGAAGGGTAACCGAAGCAAGAAATCCCATATCGTGGAGAAATGAGAAGGAAAGGGCAAAAAATAAGATTTCGGAAATGCGTTATCTCGCATCCGAGTTGAGAAACCTGAAATGACACTCTCACGCCACTTTCAGCGATACGTTATTTTATGTCGGCCAAGGTCACGGAAATAGGGTTATGCAAAGTAAACTGTGTGTCTATTTACTCATGATATGACGTCTTCATTTGCAAGTCCGTGTACGAGAATACATTCCTTCTTTTCGTACGTAGTTCAATTTCGGCCAAGCTTTCACCCTCCGTCGAGCTTTAAAATTGAATTCCGGTGGATCCAGTTGTTGAAACTTTTGATTCGGTGAAACATATTCAAGATATTACTCCACACTTATTTAGAAAAGGAGTGTGAAAGAGATTTGCGATTACCGGAATTGGTTTTCGAGTAGAACATCCCTGGTTGTTGAGCCTCTGGTTATTCTGTGAAATAGAAACAAACTTCATTCATTTAAATATCAATGATTAACTCATAAGGGATATAATACAAAAGAAATCATGGCAACCTTCTTTCCCCTTTTGCCATTTCTACATTTGCTACTAATGGAATAAATATATTGATTCTTGAGAAATTTAAGAATAAAAACATATTTACATTCTCCAATTTATAGCTAACAATCACGTAAGCACGAAATTGACTACATTATTATGTGTTCTATAGGCCAAGCTTCTTTCATCAGCCGTTATATTAGTCTGAGGATTATTTTGCTTCTCTGTTTCGTGGAGTTTCAAGTTTCCAAACTTTGTTTGTTATTTTGTTTTAATGTTGTTATTTGCCCATTCGATGGTTCGTTTACAAGGTCATCACTCATTCACACTTTCCCAAATACATATTTTCAAGTTTATTATTTCTCTGCTTCATGTCATTCGGGTCATTTTTTGGGGTGTTGTCAGTCTTCATATTTCCTTCGTCTCACAAAACGTCTCTTTTCTTCATTTGTCTGTTTACTGTCCACCGGCATCGCTCATCAATTATTTATTCCTTCTCTTTGCGATTGGAACGAGTTTACTCTCAAATGTGTGAACGAAAGGAGAAAGCTTTTTCATCAGACCAATGTGAATGAAAGCGATGATTTCAAAGATTTTCATCGATATTTTCGGATGGTCAAGGCCAAAAAATTTCTTCTTCTGATCATGAATAATCGTCAATCTTTATGGGTCATTCTCCAATATAATTGCAAATTCCTCATTGGAAGTGTCTCATAATTACGAGAAGATTGAGATTTTATCGCGGAAATCGTGGAAACTCTAACATTGAGATCTTACCATGTGATTTGTTTTCCTTTTAATCGTTACAAAAATATAAATAAGTTGAAACTAACTTTCATGTATTTGGTCGTTATAATTTTCACACCACTTTCTCAATTAATGCTTCGTCGAACAATCTTCATGCATATGGCCGTAGCATCTCCTCCGTTCACATGGCTGAGATTGTGTGGTTATAACAAATCATAAACTTTTACGTGTGGAGTACGATGACCCGAGCGAGTATGACAAACTATTCTTACATTAATTAAAATACATGTGAATATTTTATTATCATTCGTAAAGTAATTCGAAAAATTTTACGAACATGCCAAATAAATGGTGCTAAATGGAGTAAATTACAGAGATTCATATCTGACCAGTTAATAATGTAACGGAAAATTAAATATAAATAAATTATTGTTTACTGTTCATCTAATGGCCCATATGAATCTATCTGTAACGCTATTAGCCTTTGCAGTTACTAACTTTAGCCTTTAGTGCAGTTGTGACGTGAAGTAGTTTCCTTGACTTCCACAGCACCACATTTCAATTAAATTTATAGCTTTCTATTTGATTTGAAAACATTTCAGGCCGAATTCTATAAAATTAATCATTTTCCCTTGACTCTCTCCAGTGAATTTCCGAATTTAGAAAATTCTTTTACTTTAAAAATGTGTTGTTACCCATATAATATCGAATTCCTACAATCTACTCAACCGTATGTTTATTTTTTTCTCTACATTTTTCCCTCCTCCCATTTTGATTTAATTTTATTTCTATTTTCAACGTCGGAATAATTGAGAAATCAACCAAATGAAAGGACTTGAATATTTCGACTCGGATAACCAGAGAATGATGAGCTTCTATGAGCATGGATTTAAGACGTCGTGAATGGCACCTGCCAAACTACACAACTCTCAGTTCTCCACTTTTCTCTTACCACGAAGAGCCTTGTTAACGACTTCTAGCGCTTTTTTATAATTTGGAATATTTTCTGGAGACTTTTGCAATTTAAACGTCGTGGCCTAGACAGATGGAGTAGACTTGTGTTAGGTGCGAGGCAACGCTGTCAAACGCTTTCTGACCCCACGAGCCGTAGATGTTTCTAGTTGGTGAGAGGGGAGCAGATATTAGGAAGATCTCGTAATAAAGCGGTCTGCGAGAGAAGCGGCGAATGTCGCGTGTTTTGAAAAGGTCGTCTTCTTACTCAACGAGAGTCTCTTTCGTAATTCGCGAATGGAAGAAATGGATCCAGAGTTCGAATCTGGAAGATTTCGAGGACCCGCTTCTTTGGTGTTAAATTTAGAGGGAACGCCTTCGTGTTACGGAATAACAGGAGAAGGATCGTGGTCTGTGAAAGATTCCCTAATCGAGATTATTCGCCCAAACACCTCGTAGGAATTTACATAAAGCGTAGTGGTGAAATCTTGTGAAAGCATAGTCACACTATTAAAAATTCTAATGCTGGATGAACATTTCTAAGCAGTAGAAATACCACCTGAATACTTAATTTTATAAGAGAATTCGAATGTTATTGTATGAAATTAACGTATTCGCGTATCGAAAAACTAAATTTCAAGTGAAGATCTCTAATCATAATTATTTTATTTTCATACCAAGGAAATCTCAATGCATTTAAAAAATTGGTTAATAGTATTTGCGTTGGGTTGGGGTAGGGGGGAGGGATTTCTATCAAAAATTTAGAAATCTAGAAATCCTCCCCCAACCCAACCCAACCCCCGCTGAGATATTTAAAAAACCCGCCTATCTGACTGAGCAATGTTGCCGTGCGTAAACGGGTAATTTCTTGCAAAATTACGAAAATCTTAATTTTCATCGTAGAACGTCGATCAAAAAACGCTTGTATATCTCTTAGGACGAGTGAGACGACGAAGATAATAAATTTTTGCTCATTTGAATTGTTTATAACTTTTTAAATCGTATTCCACGCGGTCCAGTTTTTTTAATGGTACTGTGGCGGCCGGGCGCTCCCGAGCTGGGAAGCCGAGGCAAGGGTCCGGATTAGGACGTCGACCCTCGAAGTTTCTACCTGAAAAAAAGTAAATGTGAAACCCCCGCTTAACTACCATTAACCAAAACATTGATATTTCAAACCTATTCCTTCCAACATGGTAATGTCGAACTCGAAGCGCCGGTTCTTAGAAAATATTCGCTCGAAATAGGATTTTCAGTTTGAGGGAACGTTTTCCTCAATTAATTTGGTGCAATCTCTAGTTTCAAAAACGATCTCCCGCTGCTACGTCTGAGTTAAACGATCCATTCCATTTGAATTCTCCATTCTTTTGCAAATCATTCCAACATTTCGGAATTCAAAAGTTGTATGCGATAAGATTACATTTTAAGTCTAAATCTTGCTCTAAAACAAATTCAGTTTTTTATTTCGTGCATCGTAATTTAGAATTTTTAAATAATAATTGTACCCCTAAACATGATAACTCAGGTACGCGATTTTTTTAAATAGAGAAATTCCGGCTACCTTCATGACATACAATCATAAAGTACAGATTTCTGCCCATATTTCAAAGAAAGGTATACCGGAAAAATCGCCAGAGATAAAAAAATAAGAAAACAGAATAGAAAAAAATATTTCAGATAACATTGGTTGAAATTAGTGCAAAAATTTGGTCTTCCAATTCGATAAATTTATTTAAATCCACAGAAACATCTTTTTAATGATAATATAGGCTTAAATACCCCGTCAAAATTATTAATTAAATAATTTAATTAATCTGACATCCACCAAGTATACCTTGAATCAACTGTCGAGGGTAACTAAGCTACAGTGCAAATATACACATTATCTCATATTTTAGCAAATTAATCTAAAAGCACCTAAAGCATCTAATTTAATTAGTATGATAACTGGAAAATATAGTTATTGACGATTAAATGTGAGTTTAAAATCAAATTTGATTGATTTAAGATTTTGTAGCAGAGAATAATTTTCTAACTTCTCCTTGTCTAAAACCCACAAAGACTTTTATCAAAATCTAACTGCTAAATTTTCAGGTATGATGAATTTAAGAATGAGTTATCCATGATGTCAAGTCGCAGTCACAAGAAAAAAGTTGCTATTGTATCCGTACATTAGGATAACTTGTATTTCGTTTTATAAATGATAATGTGTTTTACGAAATAATCAAGTTTCTCGGGTTTTCTTGGCAATGTCGATATCGTCCACTCCTGCGTAACTGTCGTATTGATTTGAAAACGTACCAGTGATGGCAACATCATTAAACAATCATTCCCTACTCGGAGCATTACTGCTGTGTAATTAGCATATAAAATGGAAAGTAGTAATACATCAGCCACATAAACAAAGGAAATAGTGGGTCATAACATTTAAATATCATTAACTGATTTTACGCGTGACTCGTTGCTGCAGCCAATGTTTCCACACCACAGAGTGTACTTTCCCTCGAATTGAAATTTCAATTTTATGGAAGAAGAGGGAAAAAATAAAAAAGAATCCCACAAAAAGGAAAAGTCCTTGGGCGAGATTTTTAGGAACCGTTTTGAGAGAGATTTACACCTGCCGCGGGAGAGACTGCATCCCCATGGCGTTTCCCTCTTTTAAGATGGAACTAGGAGCTGACTTCTAATCGATTGACGAGAGCATGTGATGCTCGTCGTTATGTGTGTTTTACTGTACTGAGGGAGCACCAGTTCTGACTCTTATAATATAAACAAAAAATGCCGCCAATTCTATATTCCTTTGAATATGACATCCCCACCTACCGTTGACCTATCTCCACTTCTCATCTCATGTATTAGTCATAAAAGTTTCGTGTGAAGCAATATAAATAATCAAATGCAATTTTTAGGAAGCTATAATGTACCACTGCATAATGAAAGCACTAGAAGGCAATGGTAAGTTGAGGTATTCCAACTTATGACTTTAACAAAGTAATTAATAGGCGGCGTTAAAAATTATAATTCATCTGCTTAATATATTGTAATTACGATATATTATCTTGTGAACATTCCAAAATTAGCACATGTACGAAATTCAATAATAATTTGGAAATATAGAGCAGATACAGGGATGTGATTATTAGGTTGTGATTCAATATTTTTGGGGAATACTGATTCCTTCCTCTACCTCGGCAATTCCATTACTTTCTTTACTTTTTTAAATATTCAATATTACCAAGCAATATTTTATGTTATTAACCTTTTTAATTGACCATCGGATGATCATATAGGTCTCCTTTCTCCTTTGAGGAAAGCGGTTCCGGGTTCGATTCCTTTTATCGGCCATGATATTGGCCAAGTATTGTGAAAGAATCGAGTAACTTCCTATAATAATACGAATTAAACCTATTTTGTTCTAAAAATGCCCATTAGGTGGTCAAGGGTTTGGCTCGGCGACTTCGTATCTTTTGAAATGCCACCCCACTAGGTTTTTAGCACTCTATGGGCTGTTGCGCCATCAATATAGTTTTGAAGTTAACAGCGCGTTCTACGGTATCCACGTGCTCTATGAGAGGATAGTTTAACTTAGGTCTCTATTGGTGATGAGAAGCTCTTTCTGGATAGGTAATAAAATTTTTTTATAAGTCCTCTCAAACCGGTTTTGGGATTGAAATATGATGTTATAAAACGTTTTTGTTTCTAATACTCGCGTATCCAATCTATTAAGTTTTCTTGAGCCATGTATCTTTAAATTCATTACTATTGGATATGAGTTAGATGAAATTCTTATGTAAATGTGATTATACCGAAGGGGAGAGACATTTCTTCAACGATCCACAAGTTTCTGACCCTTGCGCTGTATAGAGGTTGTGATACAAATATTTGAGAAATTGTTTACTGATGTTTCTAACCTTTCCTTAGCATCCTTTTTGTGGGAACGTAAAGAGTGTAGAATTCCTTCCTAAATCTCTCAACCAACTAGAATTTGATTGTACGATTGAAAACGTACGTCTGAATCTATATAGGGAAAGGTAATGGTAGATATTTGGGGCATCACTTCAGTCTGAATAAAATACTGAACGGGGTGAAAACACCGAATTCGGAGTGAAATATTTTATTAAAATCGTTAAAATACTCAATCTAAACGAAATAATATCTCTAGATTTATGTAATGCGAAGCTAGTAATACTTCACTATTTCAATATTCGAATGAGCCTCACCTGAAGCAACTATAAATCAGGACTTCTTTTTCTTCGAAAAATCTTCTACTTTTAAAGTTTAGTGGAATCGGCTGTTGATTTCAATTGTTCGGTACGCTTGCGAAGACAACAGATATTCATTGCTCTTGTGCTTCATTTGAGTCCAGGCGTTCATTTCCATCGACCTGTTTCCTCAGGGCGGACCGCAAAAGATCGTGTGATAATTCTACCTCTAATCGTGAAAACGCCTTTCGCGATCGAACGCCCTGGGCCGCCAATGACTCATTATTGCAGACTGTTGAGGTGCATTTCTCAGAGAAAGAGGCTATTTATACCAGATTGTTGTGAATGTTGCCACTGCTGTGTCAACTGTACAAAGTTTTATTAAAATAAATAAATGCACCACTAAAAAATATTAATCTTTGCATGATGACACTTAGGATAGAATGATAAAAATAGTGCATGATATATTACACCAGAATTGTGACGGTTCTAATATTGAGGAGCTACACAAAACTTTACATATATTGCCTGCAGAAAAGTTACATATTTATGTTCTTGTTTTAGAAAACTATTTTAAATTGAAAAAAACTAGAACTACCATAGATAAAACGAGGATAAATACAAGAAATCATAATTTATATCAAATTCCTAAATTTTACGCTGAAATAGGAAGAAACCACAGGTGCATTAAAATATCTACTATATTGAATAAACTTCCAAGGGATTTAAGAATCGTAGAAAATATGACTACTAAAATAAATTAGTGGAATGGATATTCAATACAATATAAAGTTGTTATTATGCAAATGTAGAATGTAATTGATATTAACCTATTTGAGGATTCAATTTCTTTTAAATTCTGGCATCTGCTGACAAGTCCAATTTAGGACTTAGCAGGACCTTAATTCACTTTATGGATACATAGCTATGCTCAGTATTTATCTCCCAGGAAATTAATCATTGAGACTATTGAAGCCGCACTGTTATTTTACTCAGAATGATAAATAATAATATTGTACTGAATTCTTATTATTGTGTAGTACCTAGGAGATAGATGTATCATAATTGAATATCATAGCTAAATTATATATGTTCTGTAATAGTCAATAATGTTACATTATTATAATAAGTATTGTATGCACTATTGTGTTAGTCTATAGAATGGATATGCATTAATTAAAACCTAGTATTGCAATAAACATTAATATTTATAAATGAAAAAATGTTCAAAAATAAATTATAAATTTCTGTGAAAGATCTATAACTATTCGAATACAAATGTTTCCTCTAATACTATTATTATTAATATTATACTACTCCCCGCAAACTTCAAATTCATGATCTGAAAAGCATAAAAATTGCTACTGCTAACAACTATCTCGACAGCTAAATTAACACTATTCTGTCGTACTAGAAAAGATTTTTACTTCAGGAAAACGACCGCAATGATTAATGTAATGTCAAAAAACCAGATGGGTGATGTTGTCATTTATAGAACCTCTTAGTTACCAAATCCAAACCATCTCCCCTTATAAGTGCTTCAACCTACTTTTACAATTAATGCAATTTAGTTGAAATGATCCTGAGCAACAAAGATAAAATTAATCCTACACTAAGAGCTGGAATATACTGAATCGGCTGTAACCATTCTGTTGCAGTATAAATCAGGGAGAGCGGCAACAACTTCCAGACGAGGGTCAAGGAACATAAGCAATTCTTTCTCAATTATTCTGGAAATCGCATTAATCCCAATATATTAGGTACGATTTTCCACGAAGTGAAGGCTTTCACCATCGATTATAAGGGAATACATAGTATAGACTTAGTCTTTTGAGAATCACATCTTTGTATGTTATATCCCGGAAAATATCAGAAAAATAGTTACTTAAGTAGCGATCGGTTTCAAGGTGACTATGATATGTCACATGAGGGTTGAATCATTAAAAGAAATCTTTTTATTTTTTTTGGATGGTAGATTTCAACCAACCAAGTCTTTCTTTTACACCTATGAATATTTTCCCAGCTTATTATAAGCAAATTTTGCTATCTTTATCAAGACTATATTATTTCTCAGTTGTGTTTTCCGAGAAATTTCTAAGAAAGATCTATTGGAAACGCTGGTTATAAATTCCTACTTGATTGAAATTATGAGATGGGTTATTTTAAGTCAATATTCCCTATTCCCAGTTTCACTTATTATAAATGAGGAAATACCTCGAAATCTAATTTTATGATAGGAAATAAATAGTATCTTTGTCAGTGAATAAAGTCGTAAATTACATTCCATATAAACAATCCTTGTTGGGAAACAATAAAGCGATCTCTCGAGGAGCCCTCGATATGTCGAACTCCTCGAGATGTCGAGGTGCTGCCACCGCCGGCAAAAAGAAATTTTAGTTCAGTTGGACGAAAACCGCGATAACCTTCGGATCGTCTCCTCTTTGACAATCTCTAACAGTTGGGATTCGGGGAAAGGAGCGAGATTTTTTCCCCGGTACTTATTTCTTGGTTATACTTCCAATACTTTAGGATACCTTCACGGTATATATTTCTTGGTTATACTTCAAATACTTTGTAGGATATCTTCTCGTACATATTTTTTGGTCCTTCGGGCCGGATACATGTCTTCGGACTTTCTTACTCTTGCGAGAAGATAAACTTTTTGGGAAGGTGTTGTTCGTCGTTTTCTTGTTTTTTTTCGCTGCCTCCAAGACTTTACCGGGGGTGGTGGACACTTTTTCTTGTGCTCTTTGAGCTTTTGTGGAAGGTATTTTCGTTTTATTGGTCTTTTTGCTGCCCCCAAGACTGTACCGGGGGTTGTGGATACTTGTTCTTGTGCACTTTGAGCTTTTGTGGAAGGTATTTTCGTTTTCTTGGTTTTTCTTTCGCTGCCTCCAAGACTATACTGGGGGTGGATACTTCTTCTTTCGCTGCTTTGTGACTCTGAAGTGTCTATTCCATTCAATTAGCAAGCCATGGAAACCCTCACTAGCAAACAGAATGCTGTCCTTGGGCGGATTGAGCGGTCATTTACCAATTTCAGAAAGGAAGGCACCGCAATAATGACTGGGGCATGTCAAATTCGAATGGGGAACTTGGATAGTTTGTAGGAATTGTTCATTAAACAGCATGACATTATCCTCGGTCAGAAGGAGGTTGACCTTAAACATAGCTATTTTGTGGACGATGTATTTGGGCAGGCGGAGGAAGTGTATTTGAGTAGGAAAGGTGAATGCCAGGAATTTTTAAACGATTCTTTGGAATTAAAAGAAACTCTCACTAGAGAATCCCTTCCTACAGTAATGATAGAAGATCGGGCTAAACTTCCTCCGATAGAATTACCAACCTTTTTTGGGAACTTTTCTGATTGGAGACCCTTCAGAGATCTTTTTAATTCTTCGGTTCTGGAGCGAACCGACTTATCACCTGTGGCGAAGCTACATTATCTTCAAGCACATGTAAGGGGGGAAGCTGCTGACCTTATAAGCAGTCTGCCCACCACCAACGATAATTTAACCGTGGCATAGGGTGAATTACAAAATCAATACGAGAACACGCGTCGACTTGTACATGCCCCAATTTCTGCAATTTTCTCATTGAAACACGTTCAAGGGGAAACATAGAACGAACTAAAGCGATTGAAAAACGGAATGGCTAAGCCTCTTAGCGCCTTAGAGGCACTCCAGCGACCCGTAAACCAGTGGGGATGACCTGACAGTATTTCTGCTGGTTCGTAGATTGGATCCACAGTCGCGTAAGGAGTGGGAGAACCATTTAGGTAGTACTAAGGAGCCACCTACGATGTCACAACTTAATACATTTTTGAATACGAGGATTATGACTCTTGAGGCAATGGAATTGAGTGACCAAAGGGGGAGTAAGCGATTGCTTATAAATCAAGGTCGCTCTCCAAAGGGCCTTGATTCTTTTCACCCTAAGGTACATCAAACTATTACTAAAAGGTCAACTGCACCATCTCAAAGGTGTATACTTTGTCCTCAATCACATTTTCTATTGTTTTGTGTCAAATTCAAGGCAAAATCAATCAGAGACGTGATTTAATCAAGGCTAACAGCCTCTGCTTAATTGTCTGGGCAAACATCTTGTTAAGGATTGCCGGTCTGATATAAGGTGTCAGAAATGCAATGGAAAACACCATACTCTAATACATGTAGCAAACGCGGCCTTAAATAATGAGCAACTCAATTCAATCGATTCTGTTACAAGTTCTGCTAGTCATCCTCTCAGTGGGGACAATCCTGCATCGGCAACAGTAACTCACTTGACACGGCTAATAAAGGAAAAACCGGAAACAGTCTTGCTAGCCACTGCCTTAGGAAGTCAGCAGCAGACGACTAGTCGAGGTCTAGTCAGTATTGAAGTGACGCCACATTTTAGTGCGAAATTCAAGTGTCACTTAGAAGCATTGATTTTATCTAAAGTATCCAGCTATCAACCGCCCTCAGTTCGTAGGGAAACAGATTGGCACTTTCTAGAAAATTTACAGCTGACCGATCCGTATTATATGAACACAGGTTCCATTGATCTATTGCTGGGGGCTAGTGTTCATGCTCAAATTATGGAAGGAGAGGTAGTCAGAGGAAGACACCATGAATCTATTGCTACCAAAACTAAGCTGGGTTGGATAATTTCTGGGGGGACATCGGGAAGTACTTCTGAGTCTCTTAGAAGTCCAACGGTTTTACACTGCACTGCTGAGGTAGACGTGGGTCAACTACTTCAGCGTTTTTGGTTACAGGAGGAGATACCTAACATTAAGCTACTGAGTCCTGAAGATCAAGCTTGTGAGGAGCATTTTAAATCAACTCATTCACGCGATCCTGATGGTCGGTATACAGTCCGCTTACCTCTTACAAATCCTAGCTCCTCCATCCTTTTAGGGGATTCGCATTCGCATGCTGTAAATATGCTACGTAGAATGGAGAAGCGGTTCTCTTTTCCAATCAGCCTACCAAACATTCATACAAGAGTATTTTGATCTGGGTAATATGAGGGTGGGGTGCAGTGATGATATGGAAAAAGAAAGAGATAACTGTTTCTTCCTCCCTCATCACGGGGTATTAAAGGAAAGCAGCAATACCACAAAACTTAGAGTAGTGTTCAACGGGCCCTTTAAAACTACCATGGGAACTTCATTAAATGATATGCTTTATGTAGGCCCAAATTTACTGCCGGAAATTTTCGACATTCTTTGTAGATGGAGGAGGTATAAGATTGCTTTCGTAGCAGACATTGAGAAAATGTATCGTCAAATACGGGTTCATCATGATGACCAGCAGCTCCAATCTATTGTATGGCGGGCGGACTCGTCCTTACCTATTAACACATATAGGTTAACTACGGTTACCTATTGGATAAATTCTAGTCCATACCACGCCAATCGAATTCTAAAACAATTGGCAGATGACGAGGAGGTTAAATTCCCACTTGGAGCTGAAATTCTAAGGCAAAAAATCTATAAGGACGATGTTCTTTCCGGTTCCCACTGCCTTGATGACGCAATTTCTAAGCAAATAGAGGTGATTGAGTTGTGCAAGGCGAGCAGATTCTCACTGCGAAAGTGGCTGGCTAATGACCCCACATTACTGAAAAGGTTACCTTATGACATGGTTGCCGTGCAAAATACTTTATTATTTGAATCAGAGTCATCTTTTAGGGTGTTGGGTTTGAAATGGCAACCTTTGGGTGATTATTTTCATTTTGAAATAAATCTGGACCCAGAACCTCTGGAATGGACAAAACGTCTGGTGCTATCGAAGGTGGCCAAATTTTTTGACCCCTTAGGTTGGTTGGCACCAACACTTATTACCGCTAAGATCTTTCTGCAAAGATTGTGGCTTTTAAAACTAGGGTGGGATCAAGAACTTCCTGTAAACGAATTGCAACAATGGAAGGAATGGTATAACGAATTACCTCAGCTTTCTGTCATTAGGATACCGCGTTGGTTGGGGTGTACTGCTAAAGTTAACAAGGTTGAGTTGCATGGGTTTGCTGACACTTCTAAGCAAGCCCATGCGGCCGTTATTTATCTGAGAATCACTACAGGTTCGACAGTTCATATTGGACTAATTCAGGCAAAGACAAAAGTCGCGCCAATTAAAGTAATGAGTATCCCTCGTTTGGAGCTTTCAGCAGTTCACCTGCTCGCTAAACTGGTTTATCGACATCTTCTTAAATTAGATTATGAAGGTATGCGTGTACATCTATGGCCCGACTCGATGGATGTCCTTTATTTGTTATGTGCCCATCCATCAAGGTGGATAACATTCATTGCGAACCGCTGCGCCGATATTCATACTTGGGTGCCTACAGCCACTTGCAATCGGATGACAACCCGGCGGACCCTGCTTCGAGAGGGGTGAATCCTGCAAATTTAGGAAATCTTCCCATCTGGAGGAATGGTCCAAGGTGGCTTCATGAGGATGAAAGCCACTGGCCCACAACAAAAATAGTGTGTACTGGGGGAGCGGAATTAGCGACATATACGAGGGTTCACCACCTTGAAATAAGAAGAGAGCAACCTGTTTGGGACCTTTTGAGTCGCTACTCCTCCTTGCAAATGCTATTACGTGTTAAAGGATATTGTCTTTGTTTTATTTTTGCTTTATTCCCTCCCAACTTCCGATTGTGTAAAGACGCTCAGAATTTTTTGTTTTCCTATTCATGGATGCGCTTAGATGGTGTAGCTTTTCTTAAGGAAAATCTAAAGCCAGAGGAACTATAACGCGCACGGTTACTCTGGATATATGTAACACAACGCGCTACTTTTGCTCACGAGATAAGCTTACTTGTTCAAGGAAAGCCGCTGCCAAAGAAGAGCCCACTGGCCTCTCTTAACCCTATCTTAGATAACGGGCTGCTAAGAGTAGGTGGAAGAATAAAACACTCATTACTTTCCGCCGATCAAAAGCATCCGATTATACTGTCGGGAAGAGATAGACTTACGACACTTATAATCCACGCGATTCACACTTGCATACTTCATGGAGAACTCAACTTACTCTCAGTACCTTACGTACGCACTATTGGGTAATTAATGGTAGGCAAGCAGTAAAATCTGCAATAAAAAGGTGCCTTCCTTGTTTGCGCTATCGGGCCAGCTCCTCCTACCTAAATAAGGAAAATCTTCCAACTCATAGGGTTTTAACTTTGGGAACATTTAGACTAATCTTTTCTAAGAAATGATGGCGGGCGGAATGTTGGGAAACAATAAAGCGATCTCTCGAGGAGCCCTCGATATGTCGAACTCCTCGAGATGTCGAGGTGCTGCCACCGCCGGCAAAAAGAAATTTTAGTTCAGTTGGACGAAAACCACGGTAACCTTCGGATCGTCTCCTCTTTGACAATCTCTATCAGTTGGGCTTCGGGGAACTTATTTCTTGGTTATACTTCCAATACTTTAGGATACCTTCACGGTATATATTTCTTGGTTATACTTCAAATACTTTGTAGGATATCTTCTCGTACAATCCTCTTACTCCAGGAATCAATTGTATTAAAGTAAAAGGTCGCGATACTTATCATTGTTAAAACAATGGTGGTCATTAAAAAGAGGATTTTATGGTTTTAATTCATCTGACCATCACATTACTCCTTTTCGTTACGCTTTTTCCTCGATTGCCAAACATATAAATTTAGAATCAATATTTCAGTTTTAATGAGATCAATGATCGACTTTCTCTTCAAGCGATTGGAATATCGTAATGCAGTGCTTCGTTGTACTGAACATCAACACAATGAACTAATAATATAATCAACGTTCGTGAGAATAAATATTTAATTACTGCTTATTCTATCTGAATTAAAAAATTAAAGAAAACGTAGGAGTTCCTTATACTGATCCGCCGATTTAAGTATTTTCATCCCTGTCATTTAATTGCACTGTGAAAGTCAGTACTGATAATGAGACAATAAAGAAATTTATAGGAATAATAATTTCTGTTTTAAATTGCTTTCTCACTTTGAGTTAGGTGGGTGATTCTTCGTAATCCATAAGCTCTTTAAAATTTCACCTCATCATTGTTTTTAATTAGCTCTAATGGCTTTCGTCTCTCAATCCTCTTGAGCACGAAACGACTTACCAAAACTCTAACACCGCTGCCCTCCGTCAGATTCAGTTTACTTCAATCTTTGTTGTTTACACGGCTAAGCCTCACAATGACGTAAAAGTCTTCAGAGAGTCGAGGGGATGTTTTATGCAGATCATCACAACCGTTTACGGATTTGAATGGAACAGTGCTGTCGATTGAATTTTAACGATAGAGTTGAGAGCGTAGGAACAACGCAGGGCTGCGAAACTGTAAGGCAGCGATTAAGGGATTGGAGTAACGAATGAATAAGTCATTTGTCGCGGAAATGAATTTACATAACGAGGCACGAAATCGCTCTCATTTCCTTCCGGGGGATTACCGTGATCCTTTTAATACTGAACTTTCCCTTTCACGTTCATCTCCTTTTAAAGGCACACCTCTAAGGCTTATCGACACTCGCTTTTCATAATATCTATAAAATGTTTCTAGATGCCTCTTCTTAATTTATAGATATGATGCTATGTTACGTAAAAGGAGACCAATTTGGACAATAGAAAGACAGGAAGAAAACAATGAGCAATTAAAAGTAGGGCAAACAATAGAAAAAGTAAAATTATTACGGACAATACGACGGAAAAAGAGAAATGACATATTATCAATCTCATATATTCGCAAGACCTGTAAAGTAAAAGACGTTAAAGAAGTAGAAGAGGATTGCTTAAGGAAATAGTTTCTCGACTCAACGAAATGAGTAAGATGAAGATGGCTGAAGACAGGAGATCGAAACAGAACTGGATCACAAAAGGATAAGAGTAAGTCATTATTAGCGGTCCCAGGCTCGATTCCCGGTGGGAGCCAATGTGCGGAATAACCTAATGTGTCAAAGCGCTTTTAATAATACTACTAAAATACTAAACTTGTTATTAATGACAACTATTTTCTCAATGAATTTATTTACTAATATTCACCGCTGTTTGAATATCGTTAGGTGACAGTCCCAACCACTATCTAAAACACAACATAAACACACTCAGAACTATTATAAAAACATATATAAATTCATATATTCCTGAAATGGAGGTATTGAAGAAGAAGGAAGAGAGGCATTCGTTTCTTGATTTCCAAGTGTAATGTAGATAGCGGCGTTATATCACAGCAATTCTTCAATATCAAAATACATTTCACAAAAATTCCATTGGTTCGTTTCTATTGAATACATTTATCCAAGTTGTATCATCTCCATAGCAACACAGTGAAATTCTGTAACTTTCAAATTAAGGAAGATTAAGTTTTACTTTTCATTACTTTCGCCCAGTAAGTTAGGAAAAAATACAGGGATTCCTTTGAAGATGCCCCTTCAATAACTCCCTAAACTCGGAAATGCATGTAAAACGTGTAATTTTGAAAAACCTTTTGTTGACATCTACAATCAGTGGGAAAAT
The DNA here is from genome assembly GCA_947579665.1 of Sympetrum striolatum. Lineage (NCBI taxonomy): Eukaryota > Metazoa > Arthropoda > Insecta > Odonata > Libellulidae > Sympetrum > Sympetrum striolatum. The sequence continues at coordinate 18,415,863 of OX388344.1, read as the reverse complement.
GTTATTTCTCTCCTAGACGAACCTCATCGATGTCTCAGATGCAGATAGGAGCACAATGATGACCGTCGCACAATGGGGCGTTCATTTCCCTCTTTGTTGGGAAGACAAGGATTTATTGGACCCCTGCGAGTCAATCAGAGAGTGAATACACCATTCTTTGCGGCAACTTAATGGCAGATGTCGCATCAAATGAGAAACCCTCCGATTCGCCAGTCACGATCATTCAATAGTCGAATACGTGATTTCGGCCGTTTAAAAATCTTTTACATAACATAATGAGATACATGATTTCTGTGATTTGATTGATTCTTCTTGTCATTTCTTAGGTTTATAAAGTGCTTCTTTCAGAAGGGGATACGGGCAAGTGGAGACCAAATAATACTTACTCTAAAGAAGTGTTTATTATTTTTCTTATTTTCCGCGGAACACAGAGAAAATTGTTTTGAAGAGTTGGACGGCGAGTTGCAAAGTTGTAACAAATCTCCAACATCGTATAACTGACTATAAAGGTGAATCGGTTTAGTTTTTTAAAATGTAGAATCTAAAAATAGATTTATTCGTTTGTTTTTTAAGTACCCCCAATTCATAATCATTTACTATCCTACTGTTATTGGTGTTTAATCTTTGTTTATATTTTGGTATCGCGATTTCTTTTGTGTTATTTGTGTTCCGTGTTTATGTTACACATTTTAAGATTGAGATACGAGTCAGCTCCGTAATACACTTACTTTCCGCAAAGAATATCCATCGATGGTTATTAGAGTGATAATTAATTTATTTCTATCATTTATGTTAATTGTTTGATTCATTTGTACCTGTATGAAAATGTAACTTTAAACGTGGTACTGCTTATTCTAATCTGATCTTAGAATATATTTTTATATTGTTTAAGTTGAAGATATTTTTCATTCAGAGTATATGAGATTGAATATTGAGTTCGTGCGGCTTTGTAGACTTCATTGTAACTTACATTTCTTGGTATATTGGATTAGAAAGACCTGGCATTTGCTATCTATCAACAATTATGAAGGATTTGTTACGATCAAGGTTGTTACACTGGTATTTATGAAATTTAGTATCCCCGTTAAGAATCAACGGGCTTTTCTGCTAGTTATATTTTAATTTACTCTTTTATGGTGGGCAAAAAGTATGTCTTAGAGCTGAAAATTGTTTGCAAAATAAAATCTTGCTGCTTTTTCTAAATGATTAAGTTTGGGCAGAGGAATGCATTCAAAAATATTTCGGTTCGACCTTGGAACGAAAGTGGTCAAGAGAAAAGCATTTAATTCTATAGGAAATTATAATTAATGAAAAATTTAATTCCATAAAATCTGACGGTTTTAATGGAATGAAAGTTACAGAAGTTGACGGAATTTTTCCAAACTATATCCGAAAGATATCATTTAATATTTCAAAGAGCATAGTTTGAAATTGAAAGTGAATTCTTTTTTCTCCTCACAATTTCATCTATTTTCCTTTGTTTGTCCCTATGTCTCTATGTTATACAGGAATCAAATTAATTCAGCCAGTCTATAAATTTCGTACAATTTTTGTGTCTCTTTCGGATAAACTCCTAACCTCTATGAAGAATCGTTATGACTTCATGTCATCATAAATACATTCAGTGAAATAACTGTCTATAAACGTACCCAAAGTAAATCCCAAAACAAATTATTCTTTAGATCCGTTTACAGCCTGATATATTTGAAAAATACACTGCTCTTAAATGGTGTGTGAGTTCGACCAGCATTAAAGTATTTCTCTACTATTTAAAAATGAAATATATTAGTAAATGTTATATCTTGGATAGTAATGTTTCAAGAAAAAATATTTCAGTAAAAATTGAAAGAAAATAAATAAATCCATTGATTTCTTCAAAAATAGATACGTTAAAAATGGTTGAAATTTTTTTAAAACTCTGTTATACATTTTTTTGAGAAACATTTATGAAAATTATATTTAACATAGATAAAATTACTTTCATGCAGCTTGAAAGTTATCAGGAAAGCACGAGAAATAGAGCCTAACCGATGAGTAGCGGTCATAAAATCGATGATAATAAATAAATGAATAAATTAGGCAATGGTAGATTTGCTATGGTGAAAACTGTAACTTAAAAATTTGAAATTGCGGATTTGATCTTAATTGATACAGAAAAGAAATTGCAATAAAAGGCTCGTGAATTTCTTTATAGGAGTTCACAAAATTTTATATACATTCTTGAATATTACTGATGCATTAATAGACGAAGTCCTCATTACTATCACTGAATCCATACAATTTTATTTCGAAATGTATTGGAGAATTTGCGCATGTCAGAGAGCTGAAAATGTATCTAAGAATAATTTTATATTAAATAAAGAAGGGAAATGTTGGTACGCAAATACGTTATAATCCAAGAAAGCCTAAAAATGTATATTAGTTAATCTTGCAATGTTTTACCAAGACGAGCGATCTATAAATCATACTGATAAAATACAGAACTTGGCACATTCCTTTTTTCTGAAATCACTCCGAAAAATATCGTTAGCTGCTTTAAAAAAGCGCCAAAAATTTAATGAATATCATTTATTAGCGGGATATTGCCAGCATGAGTAGTCGCTGTGTAATCTGTTATAAGATCCCGATAATTCTCAATCGATAAAGACAGAGATTATCAATTTGCTGTTCCCTTAAAAAGGTAATAATGCGATTCCCATTGGAAAGGTTCGATCACGTCTCGCCCTTTCAGTCACGCCGTTCGTGATCGTCCTTTCCATTCATCCGAAACATGCGCTTCTTTTAACTTAAAAAGGTAAGACATGTCGGAAAAATTTAACCTTTGACGTCACTCATTGCATAACACTCCCTACAGTCGTCTTGTTTGTCAAATGGCAAGCAATATTTCGAATTACGATCATCATCGGCATTAGTAACTGTTCTTGAGGTGAGCTCGATGATAGGCAATAATAGTTTCCATTTATCTCAGCGGACATTGTAGCAGTACAAGTTATATAGCCGCACACGTTAAACCTTTACAGTCATAGTATTTATCGCTCTCTAATGGAAACATGAAAGATCATTATATGGACATGAATTTACATCAAATGCAGAGTCACTTGAACAGTGTGACATGTTCTACCAATACCCTAGAGCCCAATCAATGCACTTAAAATTTCTGTTGGCAGTCATACACATGTAGGAGGGAAAACAGAGGTGGAGATCTATGTTTTGGGACACTGCGTGAGTGAGGAGTTCCTGTGGAATTTCTGAGATCTGGATTCGAATAGAGACAGCGCATTGCACTGATGGAATGGTTTGAAGATTACTTTGGTTTGCGACCGAAAGGAAAGGTTTATCTGTTTCAGCTAGACGAGGAACACGGCAAAGTTGAGCTGATTGCAAGTGACCATTGACTATGTTACGATATTAATATGAGTTGTAATGCTGATATTTTTACTTTTTAAGCTACTTTCATGTTCAATATTCGACTAAATTGTAGCGGAATAATATTTTTGAGATACCTGGACTTTGAATCTAATATCAATCAATCTTTATGTCAGAATCATAGGATATTTACTCCTAAGAAAAATTGATTTCGCTTAAAGTGTGAGTGTAATAAATATATGAGTAATAATAAAAACAATAGAAAGAACGAAATAATCAGTAAAAATTGGAAAATATTCTATATTTAATTTGAATATGTTTACGTTCTCATTTCACAAAAAATAATCTATTTTTCAAATTCGTCAAAAATCCTTATTTTTCGCTCTCGATCAAAATAAAAGTAACACATCGACACTTGGAAGTGAATGACCCAACCCCAGTGGGCATCCTCTCAGTCTGGGACTAGAATCCCAAGTTCTCTTGCCCAATGGGAGCGATGCCAATTCACCCTCTCTACATCTCTAAAGACTCAAGTCAACTTAATTTGGTGACGTATCGGCATAATTGCGCCAATCGGGCTTCTGAAACTGTTTCTAGCATTGATTTAGCATTTAATGAACTTAAAACTCAGTTATGATAAGAAAATATTTCGATTGATATTTTGGGATTGATAACCCACATCATTATGCAATGCATTGAGCCGTATATTGCACTTAATATTGTTCTTTGCCTCACATATTCTTCACTGATGTAATTTAATTGCGTTTTGATTAAAGTTTTATAATAAATACAGGTTTTCCATCCTTCGTATATATTTAATACGTATTCTTACGAATTAAATTATTAAATTACATTAAACATTCATGCAAATCTTACATAGTTTAAAAAATCCCAAAGAAATGTATAAATAGCCGAACGACCGGTTTCAAAATTTATTCCGTCAATTAAAAAGTTTTTATCCTTGACCGAGTACCAAGTTGCGTAATTCGTCCAAAAGTTTCAATCAAACTTGATGTCATCAAATCTACCTATTAACATCAATTATGAGATTCTTTTACTCATTAATTTTTGTTTTAATTGTACCTCAAACTACACTGAGCCACTTTGTGTTTGGTTATCAAATAAAATGTCATAATTCAAGGATCAAAAATTTGTAATCCTACAATAAGCGAGTTAATTTTCGCAACATTCTTCAGAACAATAATGGAATAACTAAAATATGACATAATGAACTGCAAGAAGCGCCAAAATATGTCAAGGGAAGCCACAGCAAGACAACAAGTCACAACCGCAGCAAGACTTGAATGACAAGAAGGTAATTATGCACTTCACGTGGTCATTGTTCGCGAATCAAATGCAATATCGTCTCTGCATTGGAACTGCCAATGGGTGGGAACGGCTATTAAGATGGTAGAATTTCCACGTAACAGTGAAGCTGTACGTACAATTTCTCTCGGCAAAAATTAATGTATATTATATTCATGTGCTGGATATCCTAAATTAAAAAAATCGTGGTCTTTAAAAAAGCTCGTCAAAAAGTGTTTGCACTTATTAATTTTGTTTCAGCCTGTTCTGGATTTAGTCAAGCTTGAAAATTGTGACCCAAGATTCAAAAATCACACTCTGATATTCCATTTAAGGGAGTAATTTCTTTCACAAATCGATATTTTGGAGTAGTGACGATGCTAGTCTCTTCAAATGATAGTGAATTATGTTGCTTCAACGTAATTTATTGAAAGCATCTACCATTTAATCGCTATCGAGTAAATCTATTAATTATTCCTCAAGGCATGAAGAAGAAGTGTATACAAAAGTATACGTGAATATCCTGAGGTGAATTACATTATCAACATCTTAACTGAGGTGATGGGCGTGCATGACTGTAGCGCAAATTGTAAATTGTAAATATAAATCTTCTTATGAAAAGTGCAACATTAACTCTTAAAAATAAGGTATAACTGAAGAAATTAATTGGAGTGTCAATGTATATGACTCTTGTTAGGCCTTGATACATTTCCTTACTATATATTAGAAATATTTTAAAATTATTGATTTTAAGCGAGCTAGTTCGTTTTAATGTTTGATAGCTTTAAATTAAGAGGAGCATGTATGCTAAAACAATATGAAAATTCTACAGACTATTAACTTTTTTAGCCTAAAAAATCAGAAATTTTATAAAATGTACACTAAAATAAGATTTTAAAATTTCGATGATCTTTTATAATCGACTAACCACTGATGAACCTTGAATAATCCTCAAAATGTTCTGCGATGCGGTGGTGCATATAAATTCCAAAGGACGCTTTTTCGATCTTCATGTTGCTTTCCTTAGTTATTGTTTTCAGAAGGAGCGGATCATACGAAAAACACAAAGATTCACTATTTTTCTTCCCTTCCTCTTGACTTCTTCCCAAATCTACTACCGATGTAATCTACTACAGATGTAATCTACTACAGATGTGCCAAAAAATGAGAGGCGAAATAACGACTGGATGTCAAAAATAGACACATTCTCATCTCTCTATCTGGAACCGCTATCTCTTTTCAGTTCATCATTTGGTATAACTAAATTGCTTGGGGTAATAGTAAAGTATCTGTGAAACAGTCGTTCCAATTGCACACTGGAACTACTTCACGGATGTTCAATTGGCGCTTCATGCTTGGGCAAAGCAGGGGAATTGAGGTTCGTTCAAATCCTATCGATTATATCCTTATACAAATCGGTATCATTGCATTAAATCCATTCAAATTCGGCATTGCTTACGCCTAATGCAAATACATGGAAGGAGTATTTTTATAAAACTCAGTAAATCATTTAGATGAAAATTATTTCGCTGGTTACACATCTAACCACCTCATGTATGAATCAAAATTTTTCTGCGTTCAATTTCGCTTAGTTCAGCATCAGTTTTCCGAAAGCCGTATCGATAGAGTACAATACGAATAGTAAGTCCAATGGTTCCCTGTCTTGTCGAACTCGTTTCTTTGCAATTCTTCTCTTTGAAGGCACTTGGCGCCTCGGATTGCCAAACATTGGCTTTGTTATGAAACGAGCGTCTTCAGGTGTGGGAGGATGGCGCCTTTTCGTGAAATACCTCGTCGTCGAGTTGGAATGGAGGGGATGGAAGGTGGGGGCGGTCCACTTTCCAAAAGTGAACTTTGTCGCGACGCAGAATTTCCTCGTAATAAATGTGATCGCTTTCGTCGATTACGAAACGCATTCAACCAGTCTTCGATTGAAGTCACCAATGCGTTCAAGTAAAAGGAGGAAAGATACATTGAAAACAAGCACGAGAAAACATTTGTGGATTGCAGTAAGGAAACATTAAAAGAAAGCGTTTTTTAAGAAGAAGATTATATTACTTTACGAGGATTGATTACACAAACGTTTAATTCAAACTTTATTCATACTAGCCTGGTCAAATTCAATCTTTTACAAATTAAATATAGTGCTATGATCCTTTCTTTAGCGAGCCTATTTTCCGCTTAGTGCAGGGATTTTACTGCCATACGTCCTCATGATCCGGGTAGGTTTTGGGTACATTTTGATGAAATTTCTTCTGCGGAAGTGCTATAATAAAACAGTATCATGTATTGTAGACCAAAATTATTTATAATACTTAGTATGAAAATATATTTACAATCTTCCGTATTTTTTGTAAATATTTCACTCTACTTTCCATTAATCTGCGATTCCCTATTTCTTAACAGCACCAAACCTTGTTTTTAGATAGAAAAAATAAATGAGTATTTTCATGTTCTAATAATTTACTATAAATCCATCTACTTCGTCGTATTGCAATACCCAAAACATAAAAATCATTATTATCGTATGAAAGTGATAAGAATCCCTAAAGCTATATGCCACCAAAATATTTATTTCGTCTTTTCTGAAAAACTGCCATTAAAATCTATCAAATAAAAAAAGCAATCAAAAGTCCTCATTTTCTATCTTCAGTGTTGCATTTCCAATATCAATACAACAGATATTCATCTGAAAAGCACTTTCAATTGATAACCTCGTCTCATCACAGTCTTTATTTAAACACCTTTTTAATTTTTCTTTGCGACTTTTGAGACGGCGATTTGAACTCAAATATTCCCAGAATATGCGTGAAGCCAATTTGCATAAAAAGGTTTAAATAGAAATAGATTCATGGCTTCACGTCAATGGTTCAATCAATCAGTGGGCTTCGGAGAATCACTTTACCACGCAATGTATCTGTCCCACTCTTCTTCAAAATGAAAGTAACATAATTTGAAAGTTAGCGCTGCGACGTTTTTCTCCCGTGAGGCATCCGGGTTCAACTCTCGGAATGTTACTCGCACGAATTAGAGCCTATTACGGAAATTGCATAAGTTCATGGACAACCAATGGAATTTCTGCAGTGGAATCTTTCGTAACTTGGGGTTATGCTACTGCAGTTTGAAATAATTTTCCGTAAATATACGAGGGAGCAACGGCAGAATTCTTGTCATAAGGAAAATTGAATACATAACCTTCGGAAATATTATCGATGTATTTCTTCAAGGAATGGAATTGCAACAGTATATAATGCATAAGAGGTATCACAGTAAATTCCCAATTCCCAACAATCTTATGGTATAAAATTCATCCGTGAAGCCACCGGGGTGGAGAAAATGTTTACATAATCTCCTTGTGTTCGTATTTATTTTACATCTAAACTTGACATTTGCCAATTCTTGATAAATCTTAATGAGACAAATAGAAGAAAATCAAAGAAAATATATTTAGACTTTCGAAGGGAAAATAAATCTTCTATAAGAATGAAGCAATATTTTTATAAAACTTAACATCCTTATATTAGCAGAAAGTTTTATATTGATAACAAGTTTGTTTTTAAATAATAATTTATGATTGATTTAAAACATTAAATTGAATTTGACGTTATAATTAATTCTATTCTTATATCTATTTCATGAAAATAAATAAAACGTCTCTGAAGAAGGTGTATCATACGCATGCCTCGAGTGGAAAGGCCGAGGTCAACTGTTTGCAAAATTACACACACAACGAGAGTCGTCAGTGCAGCATCTCAGCCATCTGGAAAACTCAATCATATTAATTTGCAAGAATTTGGAAATCGTAATTTTGGCATTGATTCGCAGGCCTAAATGCGTGACACTGCTGGCAAAGAAGGGAAGTGTGAGAGGATGAGTAGTGAAAGAGTATCGCCCTTGTGAAGAGGAAGGTCGGATCTTCGATCCCATAGCGAATTTCCCAATGAAGAAGCAGTTGAGGAATTCCCTAAAGGACTTACGCAATACCTTCATTCGATCTGTCCTTCCAATTCAGCAATGCCTGACAGTAGTTGTGAAATACTACACAAATGGAACAATTTTCACAAGCCCTTTCTTTTAGAATATTTTCTTTGAAAAACAAATCCGCCCATGACTTTTGTCAAAGCTGAAATTATACGCGTAAGAGAGTTAAAAAAGCCTAGAGTTAGTCTAAACAATGGGCCACCAATTCAGGTCAAAGGTTAATCAGTAATAAATCTTGATTGTTTTGCTCTTATAAATGAAATATAAGGTTATCATCCAACATTGACCTTTCTATTCAGTATGATAGAATTTATATTAGCAGACCAATCTTGGAAATTAAATTTCTAGGTAAATGAAATTCCTGAATAATATTGAAAATGGGTGGAAATTTCATAAATATAAGTTACCTAAATGAATAAATATGAATGGAAAATTTTTATAATTTACTTGTGCACTGAACGAGATTTTATCGTACATAGGTGAAGCTATCTTTTTAGACAATGAAATTCAGACAACATTATTTTGAATTCTGACGTTGATGGAAATAATATTTTCAAAATGCCTACACGTCAATAAAATGTCCGGCATGCCTGAATATTAATATAAGAATAAATATTAAATATAATTATAATATAGGCATAAAAAAGTAAATTTACGTCTCTAGTAAGTGGTCTCCAGATCAATGGACCTCTAACAAATTAAACTAAATAAATTAACTCTAAACATTGTAAGATGAATGAGGAAACGTAGAAATACATCCAAATCCAAGTTGTTTACAATTTATCTTTTGATCGTTATATTGTGTTTCAAATCGCTTTGTTGCTGATCATCGGATCCAGTTCCTGATCTCTCCGAAGGGAGGTTCGAATCCGCGAGAGCACGATTTTCTCAAATGCGAAGGTTGTATGAGCACTTAAATAACATGCGTGACAGCGAATGATCCCAACTAAGGCTGCGAAAGGAACTCAACACCTGGTGACATTTAATTGCGTCGAGGAATCCACGTACTCCTTGTCATGCGTTTTTCGGACCAACTAAGGTGGATGATTTATGCCGTCGTCTTCTTTTTAAGTTTCGCGGAAGTGACTTGAAGGATTCAATCTGCGAGAACATAATTCAAAAGCGAAGGTTATGAAAAACAGATGGATTTGCAAAGAGAACTTTTAGCTCAAATAATCAGTATCTGCCTTAATTTGGTGGAATATTTTAATACAAACTTTAAAAAATAAACGTGTACTTTACTCCAAAGAATTAATAAATTACACTAATGATTTCGGAGCATTCATGACATCTTATTAATCTCATTCATCACTTAATTTAAAAAATAAAAAGTTTCTTTTGAAAAATTTCAACTGTATTATTAAGTTAGAGCGGTAATAATCCGTGTATTAAATTAAAAAAGGAAGATCTATGTTAAAACTTAATATCCAGTATGATTAAAAATTAGCAGGCTCGAATCATTGCTTCAATCAGTTTAAATAATAGCTTTAGGCAACCAACGCGTTTTGCAATAACTTTTGCAATAGCTATGCCAAGCTTCAATATCCGCACTCAAAAATACCGTTTGTCGCCCTTTGTCCAGGTTTCTTCGATTCTAGCCCACTGTGCAACGATGAAAATCACCTCGACCTGCAGAAATATTAAACATGTAAATAATAATTTATATTTGGTTTAAAAAAGCCATGAAAAACACCAAAACAATAATCACGATAAATGAACTCAGTTTACCGACTACGGTTCAATAGAACGTTCTAGAGTTACGCGGGGAAATTTTTCAATCTTCGCAGATCCAATTTATGAGAAAGGGTGTGAACTTGATCCGATGAGTCGTAAGTTTAATAGAGACCTTCAAATGATAACTGGCGAATGGGTGGGAACTGGGCGGACGTGTTTCAATAAATTCACCGAAACTGACGTGCATGACGACTTGGGAATTACGGTTACTCCTTTTAGAAAATGTTCTGTATTTCCCAATCGCTCGATCGATCCCATCACAGATATTTTTTCCAGATATGCCTAGATGATACAGTCGCTTCTCCTCCTTTCTAATCCCAGGGTTTCAGGCATGAAATTTTCCTTTCATAAAAATGAGGAATTCAAACGCCCATCCATTGGCTGTAAGCGATTGAATGAAAAAATGAGCTCCTTCCCCAATTTTCGCGTCCTCAAGAGTTTTTGTTTGTGAATAGTTAAATTAATAGAATATTTATTTAAAATTAAGAAAATATTGGATAATTAAAAATATGAACGAAAAATTAGACTTCAACCTGCTTGAGTCCAATCTTAGAGGATTGGAGGACCCACTAATGGAAAACGTCTCGCCAGTTTAGAAACTGACTGAAACGTCTTTCATATCGCAAAAACCATTATTATTATGGGATTCAATTAACCATATGTAGCCAATGAGCAACCAGCAAAGCTTACTATGAAGCCAATAATGAGCTGACCTATTAGGAAATAAAGTTTTGCGAGAGTGAAGATTTCCAGAGAAAATCGAATTCAATTTTCATCAGCTTGACGACTGGGTAAAAACATGGAAATATGGATAAAATATATTCCTTTCAATTTCAACACATATATTAGTTAAATTGTTAACATACAAATTGGAGACGATAAAAAAATAGTTATTGACAAACTACTTTAAGGAAAGATAAGAGGAATTTCACGTTCACAGTATTCTTGCAAGCGTTGGTTGGAATGAATCGACAATTATTAGTTAAGGTAAACTTCTTTGTGTATTTTTGTTTACTTTCAATCTTTTGTAGCTGTATCCTAGAATAATTAAAATATCTATCTCTCATGGGAAACGAGGTATTAAGATTTTAATCAACTCCTCCGTGTTTTCCATTAAGGAGTCTCAAGATTTAATGCAGTTCGTAATTGCACAGCGGGAAAATTTATTATCGTGACGAGTTTTGAACCTATTGATTATTGTTTAGCTCCAAACGGAGGATCACGAAATGTAATTCATGGAACGCCCTATCGAATGAAATATGTTATCGTCCATCAGCACCAAGGAAAGGAAAATTTAAGACTGGAGTCTGGTTTATTTATTTTGTAATAAATGAGATATAGATGAGGCTTAGTTTAGCTATTACTAGCAAAGTATCATTATATCATCAATATAAATACTATAGTTCGTTAGCTACAAAATTTTCGAAGAAAGAAACAATCTTCACGCCACGAAAAGAGGTGTTTTCTTAATTTTTGTCTTCGGTCCCTTAATATCATGTTTTTTATATGAGAAGGTCAATCAGAGAAGATTGTCTTTGTCCTTGGCGCTACTTGTATTACTGGCTTTTTCTTTTCCACGTCCTAGAGCGACAGAACAGGCTGGGGAGCAATTTAAATACCACCATTCAAATTAAACTGAATATATAAATCATTTTGAGACTGTACTTCTTCATACATCATTTAAAACATAAAGCTTAGTTTCCAATCTAAAGAATTACTTACGAAAATTTGGAGGAGGTGATACAGTTTTAGTTTTGACTTAATATTTGTATCATATGCCGATGATATTAAGCCTTCTCTTTGTAAATCCTACTTTTATTAATGTATAATAAAATAAGCATATTATATACTTTAGATTTTACCTACGGTTTAGTGAAGTCAATGAACTTAAAAATTTCGGGAAACATTTTGATCCGGTTTTACGGAAAGGAGCTTCGTGCGGCGTAGCAAACTTTTTCACCCGATTACTCCCGTTTTGCTGCAAAACTTGCATAATCTTGAAGACCTTTTAATCTCCTTGCATTTTCAACGCATCATCGACGAGTTCTCTTTATCCGAAATTCGTGCATGTAAAGAAGGCGAAACACGAGAGATACCCTGGTCGGGGGGGGAGAGCGGCCCCTCACTTTCAAAACCTCGCGCACGACGAATCATTAGTTCGTAAATCACTCGTCGATCTGCGAAGATACCAGTCTTCCCCCTCCTCTGCCCCTATTTCCAAGAGCAATATGAGGAAGTCTCTGCAATCTGTGACGCGCGCACATTCCACGATGAAGCTCACAAAAAATCGGTCCATCACATCCTCCACCCGGTGAAATGTATCTGTTTAGAAAGTCCTCTCATACTCCATTTGTTTCCACTCGTGCTAATTCAGGTCGGCAGAATGATCTACCATAGTGCTTCCTTATGTTTACGTCTTATTTGCGGAAACATTTTCTGTTATCAACTTTTACTATGTAGGAATAGAAATAAAAACACTGTGTCGAAAATTCCACTTAAGTTTTTAATACACGACCGGTTTCAGACAATTCTGTCCATTATAGGAATTTTCGACACAGTGTTTTTATTTCTCTTCCTAGTATGGAATTCCACATTTTTAAGGCTTCTTCAATCGAATTTATTTTTACTATTTATTAATTTTCTAAATTATTCCTATTCCAGGTTATTTTACAGTATTGAATTGTCATGTGACCCAGTCTGCTGGCTTTAATTTTGTTGCGGTGCGTGTATAAAAGTAGAAGAAAATTAACGAAATATATCACACTGCCCACAGATCATCACTATGGGTAACCTCGTATTAAATTATAGCGTTCTTCTAACCAATTAATGAACTAACACAGGTGGCAAAATGCTTTAAGTTTTAAATTTTAAACGAAGATTCTCAAATCACCACAAAAGAACTGCGAAGAACAAAATGACTGCAATTACCTCATGATACATAAAAGTTCAAAATGGCAAATAAAGAGAGGAGACGTATGTAGTAACGTAAATATAAGGAAAATATAAAAAAAGAAATGGATGTGTAGGAAACAGAAGAGGTATTCAAATAATAAGTAATGTTGAGGAGTATAATGTGCTTATACCCAAAGTAAAGTATATAAAGATAATGTATTAAAGAAAAGTATATAAAGATATGTACATAATTGGTATGCAATTATCTTCTTATCTTGTTTCACAAGAATTATTGGTTCCTGGTAAAATATGGAATCATACAAGGAAGTTTTTTCCTCCTTTTTTTCAAAATTATACATTTCTGTAAATTAATAATTCCTTTATTTATTTCCTAAGTTTCCTATTTTGCAACGTCATCCGTTCGTTGGATTTTTATAATTAGAGAAAGTAGGGACTCAAATGTAATTTTTCCAAGTATTTAAATATTTAACGAGAAAGCAGGGCCATAGAATTGAGCGTCAGCTTTCAATTCTCCCGGAAATATTTAAGATGTCAGACCTAATCCGATTAACTTGGCGGATAATTATGAAGATTGTGCAATCGACAGAGATGCAGTCATTGAAGTACACTTGAATCTTTCTTCGATGAAGCCCAACTTTCTCTCTCGATGAAAGATTATTGAAACATCTCTCTATATTTTCTTTTACCCATGTTATAAGTTTCTTCGTGATATTTCCAGTTACATTCGTTTTGTACTATTTTGCAGAGATATATAGGTGTGGATAGGGTAGTTAAGATATAGACCCGATTTTTCGGAAACATTTGAAATCTGATTTAAGCTGCATGTAGTATTCATATGTGTACCTATTTGTCTAGTTCGAGTAAGTACAAATGAATCTGTTAGATCAGAGGTTCCCAAAGTGTGGTCCGCGGACCCCCGGGAGTCACAATATTTTTGGGGGTCCGCAGACGCTTTAACAAAAGATAGAGATACCCAAATTTTTTAAATCTGCTTTATAATTTTGCTAATGAAATTCCTTTTTTATGTGCGAATGTCTTAAACTAATATGTTTTGGTCCATGCCAAAACTGAGAAGGGGTCCCTGACTTTTTTTTCTCTTTCAAGCGGTCCACGGACTCGAAAGTTTGGGAACCACTGTGTTAGATAATGTCCACTCATTGAAAATGAACCACTAAATCTCGACTACGCTGTAGCGTGACTTACGCCGAGTCCGTTGAAAAATGGTAACACTTATCAGAGTGACGATCAACATTATCTAAATAAGGGACTCAATGGACACAAAGGCTTCTAATCCATCACATTCATGGACGATTTGGAAGAGGATCACGTATTCGATTATTTCTTGGTTACTCGACCAATTCATTTAGCTCAGTGGGCAGTTATCAAAACTCCCACACCTTTGATCGATGCATCTACGACCATAAGCAACACATTCCACCGCATCCTTGTTTGGGTTTTATAGATGTGCCCTTGTGGCCTACGCTTCATAAATACAGCAGCTGACATACATCCGGCTGCTCTCACTTTCGACTCATCCTCCGCCCTCTATCTCTAGGAAAGGCCTTCTCCGCCCACTCAAAGGCCAATGAAAGTGGGCGCCCAAAGGCGTATCCTCATCGGGTGGGCATCGGTTCGTGCCTTGACTGAACTCTTCGTTCCTTGAACATCCTTGTATCCCAGGAACGCCTCTCTTTAACTATTCTCGGTAAGGATAGGACGAGCGTTGAAATCACCGAGATTGCATCGCGAAATGGATGCCAGTTCTATTGAACTTGGTGCATTCGATCCGGAGAGTGTGCATTGAGGGATACGTGACTTCGGATTCTGGAACTTCTTCGCAGTCGAGCATTTTTTTTTTAAAAGCTAAGGTTCACATTCAAAATGTTTTTGAATTGTATTTTTTGCAAAATTTTCATATTAACATATTATAAATACTAATACCATTAGATCATTTATCAGTATAATATTCTTTGGTAATGATTAATTAAGTATTTATTAAGTACATTTACCTTAAATCAGTAATATACATGAAAATATACAAGAATAAAAAATATACATTAATAATACAGTAATATACAGGAGATTAACATGGATTTTCAGGATATTCTTTATGGTCCACCTGGGCCAATAACTGGCTCTTCAGGCGGTTCTTGAGTTTTAAGAGATATTGTGTTTTTACATAGTTATTAACAGAAATAGGCACATAGGTATTAACGAAATAAATTAATTCTACATATTTTTATACAATAATATTCTAAAAATAAATCTCTATTTTTATTTTCACTTGGGGTATACTTGTCAAAGACATAAGATTTTTTGGTAATTTATTAAAGATTTTTGGTATCTTAACTTCTAGTTTGGTTCTACCAAATTGAAGTTTCTTTCAAACATTTTTCTTTTCTACCAAAAATGTAATGTATATAATATAGAGATGTGTTTGAGTTCTTCTGATACAATTAATGTGATGCAGTGCTTCTGTGAAACGTTCAATTTTTACAATTTCAGTAAGTGATAAATCGGAGAAGATGTAGACACTTTACAAGGAAGAGGAGATGAAAGGTTATTTACGTTGAGAAATCATTCCATATTCTCCACAAAAAGGCAAAACTTACTGCCAACCTTTCGCTGAAATATTCATTGTCAGGAAAATTGAAAAACAAATTCGAAAAATGTTTGTGTAGTGTTACCATCGAGACCTGGAAATGACGAAATATCGGTAATCTTTGGGTTTTATAAGAAGAAAATTCTGGCGATATATTATGTAGCCTATCCAGAATATTCTTCAGCGGACGCAATCAGATTGTGTTTTCTTTCAATAAAAAGAAGGTTTAAAAAAAGGAAATTGATAGAACTATACATTTGGGGGGGTAAGAGTAGAGCTTAGAGAAATACTGCAAACAATAAATTCAGTACGTAAAGTCCCGATTTCCTGTAAAAAGTCAAAAAATAGAGTGCAGTTGGCAGTCGATGAATGGACGCAAAGGTATTTTCTCGACAACGTTTCTTGTTGAAGTTGAAAAACGGGCCAATTGGAAAGGGAAAGTTTTAAAACGCAATAAAGATATAAAAACGGTATCTTCCTCTTTGAGATGCCGAAGAAATAGCGCAGGAATTAGAATATTTTTAAGAATCTTTTGAGAAATTATTCCTTGGAAATTTTCAAATCGGAGTTGAAAAGACTGAATACTAGTGTTCAGGGATAAATAAAAGTTCTTCATGCAGAAAAGTCATGAGTTTACGCCCTTATTGATCTAGCTGCACTTTAAGTAAAAGGCGCAATGATCCTTTGGGATTGGATGTTACGAGGGAAGGGTTTTATTACACCGAAGAAGTGGGAGTAAAAAGAGAATGTTTAAGTGTGAATAAGAGTTGCGTGGGAGGCATTTGAGTCACACTTGAATGCAATCCAATATGGAAAGAAAAGCGGAATGTCTCACCCTTTTATTACACCCTCATCTTCCTTTGCCTCACTTTCCTTCTTTAAATCTCTCTCCTACACTTATCTCCATATTCTTTCGATTGTCATTCACACAAAACGCTTCAATCCTACGCTACTACGCTAAGTACACCCAATCATTGCTTTGCATCCTATAAAAATGATCATTCTTCAATTAAATACCCCGTCATCCCAGAGGAAATTTTCATGTGAACCGAATCACTGCTTAGGAACCATTCTTTAAAAATTTATTTCTACGATTTGGCTGAAAGCAAAATTATTGTTCGGACCCTCTCACTGGAAGATGCCTATAAAGAGGGAAATGATAGCCAACCTGGTTTAGAGGTTGTTAATGGCCGTTTTGGGGATATAACGCACCATTACGTTCCCACGTATCTCAGACCGCAGTGAATCTTAAGAAAAATCAGGCTTTTGTTGCCGATGTATTTATTGAGAATAATACAGTTGCATTTCTCAGTCGCGAAGAATCCTAACTTCCATGATTTGGGTACTTCCGCGCGACGGGCTGCTCGCAAACAATAGCTTTATGGAGCTTTTTAAACACTAATGGACATTATGATAAAAATTCGTAACATGCCAAATAAGGTCATAGTTTCTATGAACACGGAATTTATTCTTTTCGAAAGGGAATTCGAATGTAAGCCAAGAACCATATGGCACAAAATTCAGCAAGTGTTCACTCAGTACGTGACAGAGGCTGATAAGAAACTACGGTTTGGTAGGTTATATTGAATTAATCTGTGGCAGACATGATATGTGATTTAGTACAATATTAAACTACACCAGAGAAATAAAACTTCGGACATTCTTACACTACGTACGTTTTTGTACACTATACTCTCTACCCGAACTCTTTTGACGTCTAGATTTAAATTTAGAGGTGACATGTTTTGCGCATGCTGAAGCTGAAGTTTTTCAAATTTAACGCGTTAGCTACAGCTCCCGTAAACTTTTACGGAAAACAACAGCAAATTTTAGAACAGTAAATTTATTGAATCGGAAGACTAGATGTTCAATTTCATACTTCTATAGGGAAGACAACGTCTACTGATAGTAAATTTCAACAAATATGCCGCGCGTTAAGGTTACTTCTGGAATTTTTAGGTCACCAATCTCTTAAATAAGTCATCCGAGAGCGATTACCAATTCTTGGCGCCGCTACAGCATGGCTGCCATAGAGATCAAAACAACTTCGATGGACGCAGTGACAATATAGCGATTACACAATAAGATGCAATTCTCGCCGGAGGAATTGAACCCGTGACCTCTTTGTGGAGAGCCGTCTGCGCGTGGTTCAAGGACGGCGCCACGGATAATGTGACACATTCCATCGAGGATTCCGCCGTTTTCGGTTGTGAAATTTGAATAACGAGTGATAAATGACTCATCCAAAGCCATTGGGAGGCGTGTGGATGCTTTCTAATGTTTTGAATGCGTCCATTAGTTACGCGACTACTACCTTCACGGGAGGGCAAAGGTCGCGGATTGAAATATGATCCATCGATTGGGATTGATCTAGCCCTTTAGGGGTCGAAAAGGAAAATATCTTGAATCTAGACATCATTCTTGTACGACCTTAAGTTAAACGATTTAGCCAAATTACATCTTCATTTTTTTCAATGATAATACAGCTCATTGCGGGAAATTAACGGAATTTGTTTATGCGTCGATGGCAACTAAATGAAAGGGACACTTTTGAATTGATTTATTAGAGCAAAGATAAGTTGCTTCGTTGATCATGGAGTTAAGGGAATGGCTAATGTAAGTGGTTTGGCAGTTAGATCCAGCCAAAGCGGCTTGACAATAAAATAAATTGAGGACGATCCAGAGAGATGGATGCAACTTGCGTGCGAGTGCAGAAAAACTCAAACAAGAAAGCGATTCCTGAAATCGCCAATTTAAGACAATAAATTTCGTTTGTTAAGTTTGGTATAGTATATATTTTTACCATCTGCAGGGCACCTTTAAAATGCATAATTATATGTATCCCTTACAAAAAATGTGCGGTATAAATGTTAGGTATAATTTATTTTTTACCATCAGCAGAGCTCCTTTAAAATGGATAATTGTATGTATCCCTTGCAAAAAAATGTGCGCATGATTTGCAGTATTTTCATAAATAAATAAATTCGTCAAATTTGCTTTGAAATATAAAATTTATGTCAAAAATCACACCGTGACTTATTTCATGTTAATAAGTAATAAGCACTCCGAAATACATGAAATTTTTATTACAAGAATAACACAATATTTCGTTTCAGTGTTGATTGAACTGCTGCTTTAAGTTCTGAAATTCAAGAACGAAGAAAAATTTACTCAAAATTATTTTCTTTCCGTCAAAACTAACTAAACTAATAACTAAAAAACTATTACAGTTCAAATAAATTTAAATGGAAAGTCTAAAATCATTTTCGGAACAATGTAGTGAAGATGGTAGCAGTTGGATATTTTCGTTCGGTTGAATCGCAGTCGATTTACCTTGTCTTCTGGTTGCTTGATTTGATATTGCTTTTCATAATTAATAAGTATTTGAATATATGAGTGTCATTACATTATTCGAATGTGGAAAAGCTTCCCATCTCCCTTAATTTTCTCTTCTTTCCCTTTCCTAAACGACTACTTAAGTTGTTATTGAATTCTTTACTGACGTACTTGTACCTCGAAGTAGCTCACCAGGATAAATTGTTTTGCCTTCTTATTTATAGCTAACTAACTCGACTAGTTGCTTTTTTCCAGAGCTTAAACTCAATCCTGGTCCTAAAAATATTAACACATACCCGATGTAGACGTTTCGCCGTAACATCATTAAAAAGCTTTTTCAAGCAATAATAGATGTCAGACGCAAATTTTCGTTAAATAATTATCAACTTTTCAACGAAACTTTGAATCTACTTGTACCTTAAAATTTAGGCTCCAACGAGGTAAATCTTTGAATTTGTTCCCACAGATTTCTTCCGATTTTTTTCATTTCTTCATAAGATAAGTCATAATGAAGCAGTTTACTTCATAATTGTGAGAAGTCGCGCAAAAAAGTTTTCTTATGAACCTTTCTTTGAGAATATTTCTACTGAATGAGTTGACAGCGAAAACGAAAAACAATGGGGGAAGGATTTAACCTTCAATTAACGTCTGGCGAAACCAGGATAGTCACGAAAATGAGAAAGAATTAAAGTAAACGTGCATGCGCAAATGTATGGTTATATCGTTAATAATATAATCCGTATTTTTATCAGTTTCAACTCTATCTCGGATCCCCATACCATCAATTCCTCAAGTATAATACGATAGTGTGTTGCAGTATACCCAATAGAAAGGAAGGCGAACCCACCTTGTCCTCCACCGGTACACGGCATTCGATTATTTTCGTGAAATACCTGTTAGAAA
The DNA here is from genome assembly GCA_947579665.1 of Sympetrum striolatum. Classification (NCBI taxonomy): domain Eukaryota; kingdom Metazoa; phylum Arthropoda; class Insecta; order Odonata; family Libellulidae; genus Sympetrum; species Sympetrum striolatum. The sequence continues at coordinate 18,395,723 of OX388344.1, read as the reverse complement.
GTCAACAGGGCCAGCGACACAAACGACCAAATGCGAAATAATGAGAAACAATCACTCTGAAAGACCTTTATCAAGGATAATACTCTCAAGCACGATACCACAGAACAATAATACTAAGTAAATGTGAACAAGTGAAAAATAACAGATTATTATACACAAATATAATATGGTTCAGTTTGCACAAATAATAATGATATGAACCTAGCCTTTAGAGAGTGTCCCACGTAAATTCACAAGGAAAGAAAGAAAGTCTGCCGCCACCGGCGTGGATGGGTAATGTTCAGCGACGAACGCTCTCGGGCGAAATGACCTTCTCAGTGGAGGAGTCCGTGTTTGGAGACGAAGAGGGAAAAACAATGAAGCACAGAAATTCGCAACGAAAGGGGTTCCGCAAATTGGCCAATCACGTTGCTAGAAACTGTCACAGAACTCCGCCGTGTTAATTAGTCCGATCGCCGACAGTATCACTGCACTGGTCAGTATAAAAGTCGTATTTTCTAACGGCCCTTCTCCGTTCGGCCCTTCTGCCTGAGGCCTTTCTGACTGAGCCATTCTGACAGCAACTTGTAAACGGGCAACTTAAAAATGGGCAACTTACTATGGCCAAATTTCCCTAGAAATTCGTCACAAGTGTAAATTAAAACCCCTAACCAGTCCATAGATGTACTCTTTTTTATGATTTAGGGCCAAATCCTGGATTTTTACAGATAGGTACTTTTGTTCATAGATACAATTTTATCAGCGAGCAACAACTGAAGCATGACAGTCAGCTTATCACACATTTCTTTGTACCCAATTCTACTAATTCGAATACAGATATTTCCCATTTCATCGTAATTTTTAAGTAAGATGTGGCAATGAAGAACTATAAAAAAGTCGGTATTAACACGCGTGAAATATTAATACAAAATTGCTTGGAGAAAAAATGAAAAACGATGGATGATAATTTTCATTAGGCTGTATCCCATAAGAACTTAGCTAAGTGATTTGAATATTTAGTATCTATTTATCGTTCACAAATGTCTTCATTCAGTTTAATTTGAATGCATGTAACGGTGGAACCAAGATATAAGTTTCAAATAATCAAGATGAATTTTTAAAAATCAAACCGGTGGTGGTTGAGTGGTTAGCGTGCTCGCACGTTATCGCTCCAACTACGGTCCCAGGTTTGAATCCCGGCTAGTCGGATTTTTTCGATTAGGGAATGGTCTTGTGTGATTGTTTTTGTTAATACCTACCACTGTAAAAGTCCTGAAAATGGATGTTTGTGGGATATATGAAATTTAAAAAAAGATACACCTACCTGCATAACTTTGAAAATCAAAATTTCACGCACACAATGAAATGAAATTGTGAATGTACCGTATATACACAGAGGTTAAAAATCTCTAATAGCCGTCTTTTTTCGGCGACCCTCTTCTCATCCACCGGTGTTCAGAGAAAACAAGAGAGGGCTCGGCACTTTTAATGACGCTCAATGTACATCTCGAAAGCGATGATGATAAGAGGGTCGCCGACAATGACGGCTATTGGAGATTTTTAAACTCTTATTCTTTAATAGCCGTGTTCCAAATTTTCTATGTTTACATGACGTACTTTGTTGAATCTACGACGCATCAGGATCCAACACCCAAGTATTGAAAAAAAGGGTTAAAAGTATTAATCCGATTGGTAGACGCATGCTTTTTGCCATGCTGCGTATCCCATCATATCCGGTCAGGATGGCAATAGAATGGTTAGTTAGTAATTACTTAATCGTTAACATACCTTCATACTTTATCAGAGCAATGTGTTATAAGAAACGTGCTCTCTATATACCGTCACTTATCGTCGTTCCGACAGAGGAAACTTCTAGCGTTAATGATTTCTTATGAATAGTACGTTAACCAGCACGGGGAAAACACAAAAACAGCTTTAAATGCTTAAACTAAAGTAAATTTTCTCTGCGATGCCTGGAAATGCATTTTTGATTGCGAAACTAAGACGCAACCGATTTATTTCTAAAAAAAGCATAAAAGGTACGTTTTAAATTCGAGAATATATAATACTACACTGAAATTTGCTCATAAACTCTATATCTACGTCTGGCAGAGAATTTTGCACCTCCAGAGTCCCTCCAAACCCTGAATATACAGTACCAGACTTCTCTCTGTAAAAAACCATAACAGGAGTTTTTCATTCTGGCTACGATTTTTCTGAATTACCTCAACCAAAGTCGCCAGTTGTCATCTTTTTTTTACAAAAAAATGATTTCTCGCATGGTTATCGTTGTCTTTAAAATTTAATGGAGCAAAATCTTTCGCATATATTTTAATTTCCTATCATTCAGTGTTAAAACTAAAGTCTTTGTTTTCGAATAGAGCTGTGGATATAACGCACAATTTAATAACATGTATTGATCCACCCCATTAATTGTAGTATACAGTTTCGACTATAAACAGCCATCTTCGCCTATAGATGTCTTTAAAGTTATTACTAGTAGAGTCTAGTTGCCAACAAAACCGTCTAAGTGTTGATATGTAAAGGTTACAGAAATTATTTTGGCATAACGCTGCGTGTTTCGTTCAATAAATATCAATTATCGAAATTCTTCAAAGTGAAGGTGTGCAGCGATAAGTGCAGCCCTCGTAGGATTTAAAACTTAACGAAAATCCCTAAGTTGAATAAATGATATGATATGTGTAGGATTTCCCATAATAAGGGGGGAATTCATAGGAATTCGTATGTTGGTGGTCACTTTTACCGATTTATAGGAAAGATCTCTGCAAGAATATCCCCTTTCAAGTCATCGATCACGAGAAGGCATTGAGAAGCAATCGTTAGCCGAAGTTCACGTCCTCCCCCAGCTGCCCTCTGCGCAACATCGGAATGGAGAGGTGAAGATCCTTCCGCAGAATTCAATTGTGATCTTCGGAAATCTCTCGGCCGAGAGTGAAAGGAAAGCTCTCTCATAATCCAACAGTCTGCTTCCAAAATTACAGCCTCTGAAGATCACGATCCGGAGATTGAAGTCTTGACGTCATGGATTTTCTCTCATCCGATGAGCCAAGAAATGGGGAAAGCAGTTTAGTCAAGCTTCGGTCCATTTCTCGGAAGTTTCGTAACGTGAAAATTTTCATTTTATAATCAAAATCAGTCGAAGGATAAGATATGTTGATATTCCAAAAAATGGTGCATTTAAAAGTAATGTTAGCGGTTCATTATAGTGAGCATTCCGTCGTGAAACCGGGGCGGTTCTGGAAGCTTGCAGAAGGCGGAGGAGAACTGTTCAAAATAATATCCTTATGAACTCATTCCCAGACGACTTTTAAAATGCTATTTTGTTGCGATAAAGACAGTGGATACTGATCGTAAAACACTCCATAGTCAAATCTTAATTCAATGTCTTCGTCACATCGTAGGCAAATTTCTAGTTCTACTGAGTTTTAAAAAGAGGAAGGAGGGACGTAAACTCTTTGGGTCCCCATCAGATCCACCAATGCTGCGAGGAAGTGTCGAAATATGTTAAGTCGAATATTACGTAATTTATAATTTAATACGAGACCTTTAAACTTCTATAAGCCTCACAACTGTGTAATAGATGAAGGAGAGTCAATGAGTCTAAGAGAGTCTTATATTAGTCGAGAAAGGCACGGAATGTTGTACTAAATCAGAAAGAAAGTTAGTCTACATACTCTCATATAAACCGACAAATAAACATCAACGCCGAAAATTGGAGCACCTGAAACAAAAAAAAAAAATTATGGAAAATTTCGTAAAGATAACATTTTGGTACTTATCTCATGCGGTATCAATTTTCCCAATGAAGTCCCGAATTAGGCTGATTAATATCTTCCAAATATTTGAATAAACAACAGTATCGATACTGTCGATGAAATTGTTTGACAAATAAGAGAATTGCAACACACTTCTTTTGTGTATATTAATATATCGTGCGACAACAGAGGGTCCGACGAGTTGGCCGTGCGGAGATAGAATTTCATCTTGAAATTCTGTGATGTGGACATATCCTTCAGAGGTCGTCTGAATTTCGTGGCACCGGAAGAAGATGGTTTGAGGCTCCAGAGGGTCGATAGCCTTGTTTCTTTCCATTATATTCACCGATAAGCTAATGAAAGGGTTCCTCCACGCACGTGCAGAGAATACTTAAAAAACGACTGAATGCACGAAGTCTCGAGCATAATTAAATTCGTTTTTGTCCTTCTTTCTCTCTCAGTATTCACACGCTTCACTATTATACGTCACGATTAATTAATTCAATGTATTCTTATTTTTTCTAAACTACCATTGACTCAATATATATATTTAATAATGATCTCTTTCATTCGTTGAAGTTTATGCTCCTGTCATCATTATACTTTGAAGGACTGGTTGTGAGCCTTGATTAAATCAATAAAAAGTATTCTTAAAATAACGAGATTAAGACGACGGGTAAATCATATATATTTACTGTATTCTGCCATCATCAAAGTGGTAGATATACATAATTTTTGGAATGCTCTTCAATGTTCAGTCTCCATTAGAAGGACATATTATTCAAATTAATTGAGTAAAATGATAGTTTTTCACAAAGTTGATAGAGGAATCATCTTTCCGACGAAGTCTCTAAATCAAAATCTTATCAATGCTCTCTTGGGTGGTTTTAAACATTTTCCTTGGATTCTCCTGTAGAAATATAAACTTACGTAATAGTTTGGACTCTTTGAAAATGATAATGTCAAGGCAGCATTGATTATCCATTCTGTATATTTTTAGGGAATTCGCAACATTTCTCCTGAAAAAGCGGTGATAAAAATCTTATTTCTTCATTTGACTTATCCACTTAAATCCTCGATTCCAGCTAACTAAAACTAGACTACAACTCAGTTTTACAGCTCAGTATTTTCCGCCAATTTAAATATAATTTTCGTATGTGAAATCATACAAAACAACTGCAACAAATGCTGTAATCAATAAATAATATAACCATATAGATACTAGACTGTGTTATAATAAATTTAACCAGTCATTCATAACATTTCTAATCATATTATATTGTTCCAAATTCCAAAATATGATTTCAGCTTATTTACCTTCTCTCCTTAGTTTTAGAATGACACCATTTATTTCCATTAGTTTCCTCGATACCCTAATACTTTGCTTAGAAATATCTCATTCTTCAAGATTTTCTTCCTCGCTTTCTCTGCATTTTTTATTTCCTCGTTCAATGCCCTTTCTCGCATGTCATGTTTGATGCTTCTTAGCGCGATTTTCTTTACGCAGAACTAACTTTCGCTAATCTGTCATATTGTTCTTTTCCTTTGCTTTTTCCTCCATAAACTTCATCTCAAATGTAAATTATGGCTTTTAATAATTTATTTCTTATGCTTATACATAGCAAATTCACAAATATTTGTTAGATATAAAACTCCTACTTCACAGTGTTTTATTCCTGCATCCCTTTAATTCAATCCAAGGTACAAATAAGGATATAATCCTTGCTTCTCAACTTTCCAGAATTCCAGTCAATGCTATGGAGAAGTAGTTGTATAAACGTAAGCAATATTTTAATAATTTTTAAGCGCCTATACATAAAATAGTTCATTGCTAACTACAAAAAAATAATGAACACCATATCATGCATACCAACAAAAAAATTCCAAAACAAGTTTTCACGGATATTTTTAAGATTTCACTGAATATTTTTCGAATGCATCTATAATGTTTAAAATGCTGTTAAAGCTCACAAAATACTTTACTAATGCTCACTGAGAAAATCTGTGTTCATACACTCGTATTTCCAATATAGTAACAAAGAGCTACGCAATAGAAAATTTTGAATAATTTGTTTTTAAAAGTTGGAACCTATGCTATGTGAAGTTATTATTCTGGTTATAGGTTTAGATATGTTAATTAATAACAACTTGTTTAAAATAATATTTATATAACCAAAATTTAGCCTAATACAAAAATATGTTTTTAAATAACACTTTTATAGGTTGTTAACACTGATAATGATTAATTATACGATTTCGAAAGAATTAATAATCGTTTTGTCATAGTTGAAAACTCATAAACTGAAAGTTCCTTAAAAGAAATCGAAAATTTATTTTCGCCCCATATTTTGACTTTTTTCCGAAAGGAGCGAAATTAATTTTCATTATTTACCGAAAGATGGCATTTAAAATAAAGTGTAATTTTGCTAAAGAAAATCAAAATAATAAACCCTCCACTACATATTCCAAAAGTTTGAATAGGAAAGAATTCTTAATAGGAAAAAGTATCAATTATATAAGTTACTGCAATTATGGTACGTGTTTAAACATTTTATTTAATTAATAATTAATAGAAACAGATATTTTGTTATAAAAGTTACATTAATTTTTTTAAAAAATCATTTTTGAACTATGATAAATTGAATCAGTAGATTTGCCATTGAAAGAGGTCCTAAAAATTCAGAGAATTTTGGGGTTGTATTGACCCCGCGCCACTAATTATGTAACTTTTTGACGCGACTAATTTAGGGTTAATGTCATAAAACTGAAGAACTGCTTCAAGAAATTCTCCAACAACATTTTCTCTGTTATATTCTGCTACGATGGTCATTGGCAGGCTTTTGAAAGACAGACCATTCAAGTTATATAAGGCAGGGTAATTTAAATGAAATATCGATAACTGCTCTGAAGTTTACAATTAATGCAAATGCACTAATGCAATAAATTCCTTGATGATTTATCGAATTCGATGAATTAATTCAAACAATTATTTTTTACACTTGTACCACACAGCTCTACAACTGAGGTGTGTGTATGGTATGAAATATAAATACAAATATATACATTACTTTACGTAATATCACACGACTTTGTATAGGTGAAACATGACGTTTGAATAAAATCTAAGTAATATTTGTCGAGCAGCAGTATTACAACTTGGATTGGGGATTCTTAAAAACGATGGAAAACACTCTAAAAGTAAGAAATCTCTTCACTTTTTTACGATGCGTTAAAGACAGAAAGGGATTTTCTTTCGTAAATAAAAAATATTCATGCATGGACTACTGTTTTCATTTGGATGGCATCATCTTATATATTATTACAGAATAGTTGTATTTCCTTGGATATAATCCAATTTGGCCCCAAATAGCTAGATATGAGGTCAATAATGAAATTCAACGTCGTTTATTCGTAAAAAGTAGAGAGACAAGTGCGGATATGAATTTAGGAGCATGACAGGGTTACTACCAATTTTCTATATATTCGTACATTTTGTCTAGAATAGCTAATATGTAATGAATTTACAGTAAACGATGAATTACACAGGACACAAAATATGTATAAAATTAAGAAATTGTAGGAGTTTTGATTTTAAAAAATTGTACATACACTGATCATTCTACCAACTCTAAGATTCATCGATGTGAATATATTAAGGTGGACGTATTTTAAATATATGTTAAGCACGTTGATTTTATTAGAATTCATGTGATGGCATACGAAAAACTAGTTTTATCTACTCTCACTTTTCATGACAAGTTCCTTATACCGTGATATATTGGCTAACGATAACCACCTGTTAAAGAATTTCCGGTTACGATTTTTTGTTTTTCAGACTCAGCTAATTCGTATTTCCTTAGGTACACGTGCATAAAATAATCGCAAAATGACCAAAACGTATTTGAGCTGAAAATTAGTTATCATTAGTAATAGAGGGCGATATATTTCTCGTAGTATTCAAGTTTATTTTGAGATAAAGGAATAAATTAGGTTTTGCCTTGCAAATCGGCTGACTAAATTGATACCGGGACGAAACACCTTAGCCGAGGCGTCAATGCATTTTATCACTTAGTTGAATGTCGAAGAGTTGCCATGTATGGGGGCGGATACAGATTGCCTCTTATAAAGGTAGTACAACACACTCCGTCGCCCCTTCTCCTTCCCCTGACGTCTCCCCCACCGTCGGCCGTTAAAATCTCCGAGTGAAAGTTGGAAGACCTTAAGCCACCGTTCGCATCCGACGCCGCTGTATTTTCGCGTCTCCCAATCTGTTCCCACGGCAACGCTCTCTGCTGCCGCCTCCTCCTCCTCCGCGAATTAATCAAATTGTAATTAGGTCTTAACGTTCCATCATGCTCTTAATAGAAGCATTCAGGAAGAGGCAAGAATCTCTCTCATCCGTAACTTAGTACGCCTCCAAAGGCAATGAATGCAAAAAATACTATGGTGAAGTCATTGTGGAACATCCAACGAAATTTTCCTTTATTTTTTCTTTTTTGCCAATTATTACATCATTGACGTGAATGTGGGACCCGCACGAACTAAACACCCAAATTATAATGAGTTTTAAAGCGGCCAGTCATATATGTCTAAAAAGAGATTACAGCTCTAGAAGTAATATCCGATGGAATTTAAAAGCCCAAAGAGGATTATCATACGCATTAGTGTTAACTCAAGTCCTAAAACTTAAGAAATTTTACATTCCACCTAATATTCCTGCTTTATTTTGATCCATTTATATATGTAATTTGACTAGTCATGTATCTGCTTAATATTTTTCCTTTCTCGTGTATTTGATTACTTTTTCGATAATTTCATGAAAAAACATATGATTAAATTTCTACGCCACGTCGTTTAAGAGTGATTAAGATACAAGTATTATTATGTAGTTAATTAGTGCAGAGTTTTTTAATAAGATCATGGGCTACACATTTCAGCAGCAGTGGATGAGAAGACAAAATAAAAGTGAAAGTCTACATATCTTTATGGAGATCGCATAGCTGATAAAGCAAATAACAGTGGAACTCACATTTGATTTCAACGTCGTTTTAAAATATTTTATATGCGTCATACATATCCATATATAAGACAAATATATAATAATAATAATGTATCATGCTCTGGGTAGATTCCCATAGAGCAACGCAAAATACAAAAATGTTCAGAAACAAAAAAGGTTTTTTAAATCACGACAGAAATACAAAAATATATGGAAAATCAAAAGAGCATAAGAATGCACTGAGATTTACAAAATATGTGATAATACAAAAATACAAAATAAGGAAAAACACAGCATTGCTAAACAGAAAATTTAGAGCAAAAACGAGATGCAATTCGTCTAACGCAAAATACTCATTAAACATCATTAGCTAAGACATAGTTGAATAATTTTAACTTACAAACTCTCACCGAACTAGAACATTTCATAGAGTCAGATAAAGAGTTCCAGAATTTAGAGCCTTCAATCTGAAATGAATTAAGGAAAATTTTTGAACGAGAAGTAGGATATGTAATTCGCTGGAACCCACTTCGTGTTAATGTAGTACTGGTGGAAAGCTCTCTTTTACGAGTGAAAAGGGCAAAAATATAGCTCGGCTCCAAAGTTTTGAACACCGAGAAAAGAAAAGATCCGAGCATGTACTTTCTTTTTCTAAGTGGAAAAAGCCACGGCAGTTGGGAACGAAATTTAGAGTTAAAGACAAATATAACACAAGAATTTAGAAGCCGCAGAAGTTTATGTTTTTGTTCACTTGTGAGATCGTCATATACTAGACAACAATAATCAAAGACCGGAAAAATTAGTGTCGAAAGAGGCATTTTACTAGTTGATAAAGGAAGGTTATTACGGATTAATTTCAATTGATGAAGTCTTGTTGACTTTATTTGATATGTTAGACAATTGAGGATGCCAGAAAAGGCTATTGGTAAGGGTAACAACAAGGTTACGCACTGTATTTTGAAATTGAATTGTTGATTCAGATAAGATAATCTTCGGAAAATTTTCGAAATCAATTTTGCTTAGAATTTTATAATCGACTTGGAAAATTAAGGGCATTAACTCGTTTTAACTTGACATCGTTGCATAAAATCAATTGTAATTTTATTCTCTATAAGTAAGAAAATAAGAAAACCATAAAAAAATCCAAGTTCTACAACTTCATAGGAAATTATATTCATTACCATAGCGTTATTTCCAATTTGTCAAAATTATTTTCGGAGAAAATACGATCTGCCCAAGTGGGTTGATTGTAATTGTTTTAACAAAACTTTTTGAATAATTTAGTGATGTAATCACGCGACCGGTTTCGACGATTAATCGTCGAAACCGGTTGTGTGATTGTTTTTTGTAAAAATAAATTTGTGGTAAAAGTACAAATCTTTCGTAGATTATTTCCATTATGAATTGCCACAACACCTCGCCTGATTCAGTGTAATTTAGTGGTATTGGATTTTTCTAATTACCTTAAATATTTTATTCGAACTTTAGAGTAATTGATTCACAATCAAGTCCTTCAATTCCAATAGAGGACTACACCAGCTATTTCCAATTATGCACTTCCCATCCAATCTTGATCTCATGGTAAAGATCTAAATCCTATTAATGTGAAGTCTCATGAGTGTTGTGCGCGAACGTTTCTGTGCTGTTCATAACTGAGGCGACTCTTTCTCCTCAGTAATAATTCAACTTCAGTGTTTATGGCACTGCTAAACTGCTGCTTTGAATGGAAATACTGTCAACGCCTTCTGCCATAAATGAAGAACATGCAATCCTCGGTTTTGGAAAATGACACGCGCGAGAGAAAAGTCAGTGGGAAATTGGAATTTTTATTTAGATATTTTTTAATGAAATTCATTGCTATATCAGATGCGCTTAAAGTAAACGTCTTATTTCACTCTGTTGATTATAATCCATTATCAAAACTTTTGGAACTTCACGTTTGCTTCTTACAACTATGTTAACGCGGGAAATCAAATACTTGAAGCTAATGTAAAATTGTAAAATGGCATTATATTTTATCATTTTGAGGTATTTATTTTGGGTGACATTATAGTAATCAGGAGGTCTAGCAAGAGTAACTATTTCAGCAAGTATTGTTGATGTATTCTTCGTCTTAGGCCGTGCGCTATTATAACACAAAGGTGAGTTACCGTTTTATCGTAAATCTCACATGCAAACGGTGATTAATTTCAAGAATGGCATTGTTCCAGGAATATATTAGAGGTCTCTCGATTATCCCATGACATTCACCCTCTCGGAATTGGCTTCAGACAGGTGACCTCTGTTTCTGCTTAATTGCTCCCTATTTGTTGAGAGCTTGTTAAATAAAATGTGTGCTAAGATGTTCCCACCGATAAGAAAGCGAGACCTGGATTCGGCGACAAAGTAGTACTGCGCTCATTCGTCATATTCGGTGATTGACAAGTCTTTCGGAGAGATCGTCTTACCGTTTCCGATGAAGCAAAACATGAAATCGTTGAGTACCTCACTGAAAGTGTTCCGTGGGGCATGATACATTTTCCTACTTAACTCGTTTCGTACCAAAACAGCGTCCTCTTAAGACAATGGCCCGTGTTTTGGTCACAGGAAACGGTATGCTCTCGGAAACAATAGCCAAAACAAGTCTACACGTCTGCTTCTGGGTCGTATACATTTCCATCCTGGGAAAATCCCTAACCCTTTGGAGGTCGTCCGTGAAGCTCTCAGACAAGCAGGAAAGTTTGAAAAAATCACTGCGCATATATATTTCCAAAATAGGCTATCGAAGTATAGTGACAGCATGTTCATTGTAATCTTTACTCAAGATAGCAAAATACGAATCGAAGGAAATAATTTCAGTTGATTTATGTATGTTTCATTGAACCCTGTTGAGATATCTTCAGTTTTTGTTGTTTTCGCTAACCATCCATTTTGCTTCGTCTGTTCATTCTACGAATATAAGAGATCTATGGGAGCAGAATTACTAAAATGGTTAATGAAGAGAATGCGTATTGTTAGACATATTAAAAAGAGTTCATTAAATGCAAAAGAGGAGACTCTGGATTGAAGATTATTACTCAGCTTTAGGAATTGAAGAAATGCACAAAAAATATATGAATTTGTCTGAGGTAAAAAATGCATACATGGGATAATGGGATGGTAGCATAATACCGTGAAAAATTATGTTTGGTAAACGAGGTAAATAACGTGCCTTCCTCTAAAAGGAGAATAGCGTCAGTGATATGTATGCTTGTTACTTGTTTTACTTTCACTTAAGCTTAGATCCAAATTAGCCCGAAGATGGAATTTTTCAGTGCGGCTAAACCATACCTTTAGGAGCGAAGAAAAAGTTCGCGAGCGATGTTACTTAGCGTTAGTTAGGCCTCACCTTGAGTATGCATGTAGTGTATGGGACCCCGACGAGAAATGTCATATTCGAGATTTAGAAAATGTACAACGAAAGGCGATGCAATTTGTAAAGAATTGCTACGATAAAACAACGAGTGTCACTCAGATGTTACAGGACGCGGGATGGGAATCATTAGAAGATAGAAGACTAATTAAAGGATAAATTTATTAAATAAGTTCAGAGAAATTACGTTCTCAGATGATGTAACCGATATAATGCGACCCCCCTGTTATATGGGCCGTTCTGATACTGCCAGAAAGATTAGGGAAATAGATGCTAGAACGAATCGTTTCAAAAATTCATTTTTTCCGCGAAGTATACGCGAAAGCAACCGTTTAGGAAAATAGAGTCAAGGTGCTTGCACCCCCTGTCAAACGCCGAAAGGCGGCTTGAAGTGTTCTTACATAGACATAGACATACCTGACTTTAGATATGCCAGATGAATGCAAAACTACAGAGATACTTTAAGTGGATAAAATTCTGCTCAAATACAGTTTCAGCATTTTAAAGACTCAAATTATCCTCCTTAAATTACCGAAATTGGATTGGAAAAGTATGGAGATTATTTAATAAAAGGAAAGCTCTAATGATGCAGCGCACCAAATGGAAATTAAAGAAGCTGCGCAATAGAGAAAACCTACATAATTAATGGATCACAGACAAGGTGCTTCGCAGTTCCTATATCACCTTCGTCTTACATCTTAAGTCATAAATCCAACGAAAGAAGTGCAACATTGATCGCCATTGGAGTTTTTTGTGAATTGCTGGAAAGGGCGGATTTCTTCAATTTGCCAGGTGATGAATGGAACACATGCATTGGCTGCAAAAAAGAAATAGTACAAGGTGTCAAGATACAGGATGAACTTAGATCAATATTATGATAGTCTATAATATCCTCGACAGCATATATTACCCACTCGTTCATATGTGATATAAGCTAAGAGAAATTAGGTCAACTAAGAATAAGATCTTGGGAGATAGAAAAAAAGATATTCAATTTGAAAGATTGGAAATAATATTGGGGTATATTGGTGGTTATATTAAAAGATTTGGATGGAAGAATATCGAAAGCTGATAGTCTATGTGTATCACATGGAACAGAAAGAAGATAGTTGAACATTTTCATAAAAAGAGATTTCTCCCTTACACATATGACTTTATGTATTATGTTCTGCATGGATTGACGTCATGAATTTGTTGAAAATTCACTATCGATAAGAATTTACCTTAAATATACTCCTATGTTTTTTTGCCTCCAAATATACGGCAATTTATCATAATAGACAGGTATTGTGAATATAATTACTAATAAAAGAGATTTTCACTTGATTGCGTAAAAAATTTGAATAGATGACTAAAGAAAATATGTCTTTCAAGGAATTCTTTCTGTCGCGTGGAAAGTAAAGCTATCGCCATCAGCAGGAATAGACAAAAGTAAAACTTAGCAACGTAAATTTATATTTAAGTAGAACATTTACCGATCAAAGAGAAACTTTCAAATAGTACAATTTCGTTTTAAATTTTTATCTTGATCCTGTGGAATTTATCTCTTACTTTCTGAATTTATGTGAAATTAGAAATTAAGTTTGAATCAAAAACGTAATCAAACTACACGCTGAAATTTTATAACCTTAAAGGGGTAAATCTTTAGAATTTGGAAAGCAATTAAGTATTCTAAAGAAAATGCAAATTTCAAAATGTGGTGCGTGGAGGACCTTGAGGCTGCCTTGAACTGAGACGCTAAAATACATGCATGTTTTTCAAAACGTCGTCTGCCTCGAGCAGAACACGTAAAGTTAGCATAAATCTTTAGATCCACCACGAAAATTGCGTTTTATTTTCGTCGACCTAAAATCTTGCCTTACGACAAAGGAATGCGCATATGTTGAGTAATTGTTTACTTGAATAACTCATTATCTCTTACGGAGATGCGTGTCAACGCTCACGTGTTTCCTTTGCATTCATTGGTTCGGATTATCTTTCTTGAAAATGGAAATATACTTTGATATTTATTTCATTCATCTAACTATTTTTCTTAATTAGATAAACGTAAAATTTTAGAAGTTTGCAATGTTGTTCGGAAATGAATTGTATCTTCAAATTTTAAATGGTGCTTAGGCAATATTATTCGCATAAATAAAATGATACCCATTGATTTGGCCAATGTTGTAAAGGAGTAAGATCTTTTGCTCGGCTGATTCTCTTTACAAGGCTTGGGCACACGCTTAAATCAGGTACTCGAATTTATGAAAATCACCATTCTTTTTCACAAAAAACAGCCGAAAAATTCATGCCTAACGTTGACCAAATTTTAGGTATCTAAATAAGTTCTTTCTTACTTTTAAATGTAAAACTTTCTTATTCTAAAGTTGTGACAATGCCTCGAAAATTTTATATAAACCTAATTGTTTAACAAAACTTTCAAGTAATTTTTAAGTGTCATATATCTACCATTTTTGAGTTCGATATCATCTCCATTGAGATTGAAGATAATGAACATGCTAAAGAAATTGAGAGGCATTGTTTATACTTCTAATTTCATAAAATCATTCTCCATTTTTTTATCCTCCATTATTTTATGTCCACCAAATTACAAAAATCCAACCTAAAGTTGAAAATGTGAATTCAAATGCCTCGTTCACAGTAATTTCAGTATTTTACTATTCAGTAAGCGAGATAACTATATTTTTGCTATCTTATTCTTTTCATACTCTCACATGTTACATCTTAGAAAATTTTATGAATCATTACATATATTCGGTTTCCTATTCTCTTGACTATTCTATATCACCCATTAAATTCTCTCGTTATCCGTCCTGCACAAAATATCACCTACGAAACTCCATGCTCCTTTTCTATATGTTAATCGTTAATTATATAGGTATCGGGAAGCTTCTCTTTACTTCTTCCAAGCGTTTAGAGACCTGTCAGAACACGATTTCATTCTTCTCTCAAATATCTCAACATTATTTTACATAGCATTCTTAACTATCTCCCACCAATGATATTTAACAGTGTATTTTTAATATAAACCAGATCTTCCCGATTTATCTACGGGCAAGTGAATTTTAAAGGCTTACTCGTCTCCTCACAGACATCCTGTCTTCCTGCTCCGTTATTGATATAAAGTTGCAAACAACAGTTTTACTTCATTTTACTTTACTCGTCTAAACTTCCATGTCTACGGATATTTCATTCCAATTACGAAACATCCAATCTGTACGTCATAACTGGAAAATGTTTACTCCTTTGACAACGTTACCATCTAACCTCTTAAAGTATACTTTGTAACCATAAATAACAAAGCATATCATTAAGCTTTTCCATTTCAGGGCAGACACAGAAAATACCTATCCTTTCACGATTTTTGAGCCTATCTTCGTAACCTTCATTAGATTATTCGCTTAGACCACTGTCATACATTTACATTGATTTGAAACTTCGTACTTCGCTTATTTCTAACCTTTTTTTTCAAGAAATAGATGGATATAATTTTATGAATATGAAGTAAGCTATGAAAATTCGAATGAGTGAGCCTAAAGAAAAAGATGCATCAGTTTTAAAGACAATCAAATCATACTGTACAGTATTTATTCTGATTTCTTCGTTCGTATTCGCAAAAATCTTCTTTTCGAAAAAGAATCTTGAATAGATACGAAATCTGCATTAACGTGGTGAATGAAAGATTATTCCTAATGATGGTAAGACATGCTTTCGCGGCGACGTATGCACGGCGCGACGCGTCTTGGGTTGACCCATTGAAAAGAGCGGCGGAGGAAAATTATCGCTCTGCTGTGGTTACATCCATTAGGACGGCTTCTCTTCGCGATACGGCGGATTAATCGCCTCTTTACGACTCCCGGAGGGCCCCAAGAAGACTTTCTCTCAGCCCCAAACGTTACCCCATCCGCCCTTCCTCCTCCTCCCGCATCTCCCCAACTCCTACAGCGACCTTACCCTTCTATTCATTCATTTCATGCGTTCCTTTCCTCCTAGAACAGCTATCATCGTCAAAAGCTTACGAATATTCGGACTAATCAGAATGTTTTACGCCGCAGATGCAGGTTTAAATCTATTTTATAGCGATTTTTACAAGAATAATGATTGATATATTTAAATGAGAGGGAATTATAAAGAACCTTTCAGTAAGTTTTCTCGGGTATCCAACTGAGTTGCTTCGCTCCATAGGGTCGGCGATTTTGCATGAATCCATACTCAAAGAGAAGATGGTCGCAAATGGATTTCCTCTTCCGAATTCGTACGACCAAAAGTTTTCATTAAATATTACTAAAGAGAGAAACGGTAAATTAACTGAGCATATTTTCCTTATGGGCTTTAACAGTATTGAATAGACATGTACTACTTTACGGGGAATGTTATAATAGATTTTTAGTACGTTAAATAAAACCACTTCCACTAGTTATAACCTGACTAAAATCATATAAATTTCCTTATCTAGATTTCTCTATACAAATCCGCCTCTGAGTTCTTCCGTATACTTTCCTGAGTGATTTTTGTTCTTTCTTCTGGTTGTATTCATCTATTTTATTTTCAGTCGTTTTAATTTATCATAGCATGAACTTTGATGACAAATAAAATTCAAATCCTAAGACTTTCGTAATTTTGACTCAAAACTATAGAAACAAATCATCAAAAATATATGCAAAATCTCATTCTGGAGAAATATTCTTCTAAGATCCTCGTAGCTGTCCGCCGGATTTTGCAAGTAGCCAACCCTTGTTGACGTACTCCACATTAGGGCAGATTTTCTCAAGCGCCTCAGAAACCTGCTCAATTGTGTATGCTATGGTTCAATGGAATGACCCCTAGCTTGATACCGAGCTCATAGTGCCGTACTCTTATGTAGCCTCAGATTATAAATAAATAAAATGCACTGCTTGAACAAGGAGATTGCCATGGTTAGACGAACACAGGCTCGGAACCCCAAACTTTTGACTAAGAACTTTCCAGCATTCAGAAAATACAGTATCCGATAAACTAGTGTCCAGAACCCTGAAGTTAAATCCACCATAATCGAATACCTAGCGGCCCTAGCTAAACTGGCAAGGTATTTAATGACTCGAGAAAACATACATTTAAGCAGAGAATTATAACTGGGCAATGTCATATAGATACGAAGTGAATTACATTTTAGCACTAAATTAAATTGCTGAACTAAATCGTTGTCCATAAAATTGGATAAAAACGTGGCACCAATTTCAATGATAATCCAATTTCTATTTAACTTCTATCGTTTAATAAGTTCAGTTCAATCTTTGGAAAGTGTAACAGTTTGTCTTAGTCCGGAATGAGTAATTTAAGGAATGATAAGAGGTAACGCAATCAAAAGTAATACAAGACAGGAATATTGAAAAAAATATTTTTGCTACTCTGCTGCTATTGTCCACATCTGGTGAAGTCTTCCTGAGCTCATCAGGAGGAACTTTCACCAAAAAATAGCAGCAATGGACAACACACACAACCATTCCCTAGCCTGAAAAATCCAACTAGCCGGGATTCAAACCCGGGACCGTGGAGTTGAAGCAATGACGTGCGAGCACGCTAACCACTCGGCCACCACAGCCGGTTATATTAAAATTATTGTAAAATTTATGATAAGGAAATAAAAATTGAATAAACTCAATAATGTAGTCCACAAACCAAAAACAAAACCTTCCTTTTTTCCTTAAAATCCTTCTTTATCCCAAAGTTTTATAGTTTAAGTTCTGTAGCTGGCAATTATACTAAAGAAAAAAAGGGCAGAGGGTAATTTTCACTCCTCTTCTATTAAAGACACCAACAGAAAGTTGACAACGAGAGAAGAGAAAACATCCTCTCATACCAAGCGATGCATACATTTCTGGATAAAAACCACGCATATTTTCACCTTATTACTCTCTTTGAAAGAGGACAAAAAATTACTGCTAGTGAAGCTCAACGCAGAATCAGAAATATATCCCCGATAGCATTTCCCTCATCTCTACGGGGAGCCAGTCGTTAGACCGTGCTGAAAGTTTTTAGAATGTGAAAACACATAGGCCTGGTCCGGTCGTAACATCTTCCAGTACTCGTAGTTTGCAATCGAATACACCTTAACAACCAAATGAAGCGGGAAATGAATAAAAACCGCAAAGCGAATAAAAAAGGCGTCACCTTGAGCAAGCAAGTGACAGTACGCCATTCCATCTGCGACCTTTCACTCCTCAGGGAAGCACACACCTGAGAAGAACATTTCAGACTTTTTTCGCACTTAAATTCGGCTTGAAATAAGGCCATAGCGAAATCTGAGAGACTGCGAATACATAAAAGTCGGGAAGTCTTAAAAAAATTGAAGATGCCGTTCTCGGTTTCCTTATGATGCCTGCTTAGCCATCGAAGGCCAATGAAATTTCCTGAACCAAATGCATCATTTAATATCAATTCGCTCGATTTTAGATTGGAACAAAGGCTCTGAGATACACTGAATAGTAGAGGATTTCAAGTCACCTTATTTAATGAACGACACACTCTCATATAAATGACATTCAAAATTTTCTTTGACTTTAGATTGGCCAACGATAAAGCTACACTTTAAAAGTGCTTTCAGAACGAGAGATTCGAGTTTGTGATTGCTAGAAATACTCACTAGAAGTGGGTGCTTATGGAATGGGAAATATTTTGGATACGTTTACACATACGTACTTCGTGGATAGTTTGCGAAAAATATGAGTTTTTCAAAAACATTTTCTAAGGGCCTATTGCTTATTATTACAAATTTGATATTGCAGATGCACGAATAAAATTTTGAACACTATTCTATTAAATATTAAGTTAAAATTACAAAAATCTTAAGCTTATTGCCTAATATTTCGTATTTTTAACGCACTATCACGGGATTTAGTAAGTAGCTCATCTATGTTGATGATAATCTTCTTTCTTGGGATCCAAGCATCCGTCAGAGAGGATCGTATGCAAGATTGATAATTTTTAAAGAAGTTTTGGTGTAAGATCGCAAATTTCTGAATTTCTCGGGTTCATCTCATCTCTTAGGATCCCGTGCTCGCTGCATACTTCAGATGAGGTCTTACAAAATCGAAGTGGTAACTCTAATTACGCATCGCATCTGACATATGCGAGCTAGGAAAAATCAATATTTCCATTTTTGAACCGGCGATGTGGGCGTACTCCAATTTAAGTTACTAAAGAGTGCAATCCGAAACCCGCATTTCTTTCTCGTTCTTCTGCGGATTCGGACGTTGAACTCTTAGTATTAGGCAATCTCTTATTATCGCTTTCAAATTACCGTAAGTTCCAATAAATATGACATTTTGATGTCTAGACTATGATTGTTGGGTGTTTGTGTCAACAGCCTCAGATAGGTATCTGGCTGAGATGCACCCCTGCAAGCGATAACCGTGGTAAATACCTAAAGTAAATGATGGAATGGCTTTGTGGTATTTAGGAAGTAAGTCTTCGGATGGATGAAAAAAGTAGAGCTGAAGGGAGGATTTTATTTCTTTCTTATTTCAATTTCCGATATCATTATATTATAATACCCGATATTAATCTAATCATTTGTGAAAAGCAACGTACATTATATAGGGTGTCTCAAAAAAAGTACTCACCCTTCGAATGACGAGAAAAACATTATTTATGAACATAGAGTGAAATAGAATAGCTTCGAATACAGTAGACAATTGTAATTGAAGAATTATGTTCGCAAATGTTCAAATTGATGACCATTATTGACCAGACAAGGCTGATAACGCGCATCAAGAGATTCGTATTTTACATTTTTTGAGACACCCTGTATATCATTCCTTTGAGGATGGAATCAAGTTCAAAACTTCGCGTAAGAAGTTTCCAACCATAAAGAGAGGAAACTGTGCTTCATCTAGCTCTATTTGTAGAAATGAACATTCTTCATGGATTTATAGGAAGTATTTAGTTTGTTAGGTATTTCATCTATGTTTTCAGAACAGTAGTCTAATATGAAAAAACAGCTGATAAAAGATACCCTTGTACTTCTTATATTAATGGATGTGCTACATCGAAGGATTGAGCACTAAAACATGATATTTATTTGTTGGCAGGGGAGGCGCCACTGCGCTAGGGAATTCCGAGAGAAGTACGAACGGATTAATTCGAATCAAGGATGTGCCTCAGGAATTGACGCGGGAAATTCGTGGTGATGAGCTGGAAGGAGGATAATAAAGGAGGTAATCATCGGGAATTGAGCCCTTCTAGGAACCCTCCGATTTCGGAGAAAAGAAAGACGTGCATACGAAAGGTGCGTTGGCGTTCACCGAATTAGCACCAAAGAAAGGCTCTTTCATCGGTGGCGTCGACGGTAGATCCTGCTGTTCCTTAAGGCTTATTATGGGGCAGCGATGCGAGCAAATGTCAAGGTCTCTCACAGGAATGTCTTAAAGTTTTTGCCCTTCCGGAGGTCGTTGCGAATACACCCACACGAGGCCCTCTACACCTCCGAATCATTGCCTCCATCACACATCCTCCTCCCACCCCCTAACCCCCCATTGCATATCTCCCACCCCTCCATTGCATATCCCCCCATCGCACGTCCCCTCCCCCACACACCTACCGAGAGCATCTCTGGCCCGAGGCAAAGACCTTCATCCAAATTCCTACCAATGGCAAGGGTGTTCGGAGAAGAATTAAAGAATGACTATATGGAGATTTGAAGAGTTGTTGCTGGGAAACCGAAAGATAAGACACTCGGTGCTTGCGGATGTGAGTGACTTTGATAGTACTACCGGGAGCTAGAAAAATCCTTTGAAAGCCCTCGATAGGCACCGAAAGATCAAGATCATCACCAAGGAGATGGTAACTTCACGTGTATGAGACCTTCACATTAAAACCGGAACTTGCTTTAGCGGCTGCTTATATCTACAAATTAATTCGATGAGATTTGAGCCTCAAATTTAGGATTCGATTTCATTAGTTTCCTCTTGAACACGCCATGAAAACAGCTAAATTATAAAAAATCGCAATAGAATTTTCTAGACTTTTCTCTCAAAAGAGATATGAGAGTATATTGGAGGGTAATAGAGAGAATGTTCTTCAAATTCCTTTGATGCAGCATCTCTCATTCACCAGTAAACGGGAAATTAAAGAAATATATATCAGCGAGGAGCCCCATAATTCAATTCCTAATGACGTTTTGAATTGTTAAAGAAACTTTCCTCTTCAGATGTTGCTTTCTTTAAATTTTACGGTGTACGGGTATAATTATGGCCTGATAAGGACTTTACAATTCCTCTGTGTTTAAAAGCAATAATAATTGAAATAGTTGAGTTTAAATTGCATGTGACATTTCTATAAGCATGTAACTCGGTTATTCGTAAATAATTCTTGAATATTCTTATCGTTGATGATATTTTTTTATTGGAATTAAGAATTTGATTGGCTGAAAAATTTCAATGACTCGATTTTGTACTTATATCAACAACGGATTTGCAAAACAGAGAGAAGAAAAAGAAACGTCACAACCCAAGTAAAACATATTTTACGCACAAATCACACAAATCAATACATAATCGCCCAAATAAAGACGATTTATTATTATTATTATTATAATTATTCCCATCGAATATATGGTTGGGATGGGTTGGTTGTTCATAGATCTGATTTGTACCAATGGTTACAACATTATTTCTTCATGCTTTACTCGTATTTTAGAAAACCGTAAGGTGAAAATGTTATGGCTAACATATTCATCGGGTGAAACATCCTTTGGGCGAGATATCTATTGGGCGAACTGACTCTTGGGTGAACCGACTCTTGGGTGAAAAGTCTTGGGTGAAACGCCTCTGTGCGAACCGCCTTTTGGGTGAAACGTCTTCGGTTGAAACGCCCCTTGGGCGAAACGATTTGGGTGAAACGTCATGGAACCGTTTAAGTAGTATGTAATATGACCGAATTTATCAGATACAAGAAACATCTAATTTAATTTAATTAGGTTTTCCAGTTGCCAGGCTTCTAGATAAAAATATTTAGGTAACTTTCTTAAAAGAATTAGAATTATCAAACTGCTAATGAGCCAGAATATGAGTCGCCTTTTAAACTAAAGGTTTATTATTATTTATGTATTGGTATATTATTCGGTTTAGTAGAAGATACTGAGATATAAATTTCCTAGAAATCTGAGCCAACATAACTTGCATTTTTCCAACTTAAACCGGTAGTGGAATAAGTTACGCGACGTTCATAAAGAAAGGAATTGGAATACACAACTAATCTTCCCCGACGATTATTTTTTCTCATACTTATATAAGATTCCGGCTCATTAAGATACATACAGCTAAATTTTCCTCTTCCTATTTCAACGGATTCTTCGTTTTCGAAGGCATCGCAATTTCGTTTATTTGCTCTAGTGAGACGTTTTCCCTCTCTTATAATGAATGGAGGAGACTTTTCAAGGTGTTCTCTTGTGAATTCAGTATTTAGTTTCAGAGTCATCAGACGTACAACTGGATCTCTAGAATATTCTTTGACGCTCCCTCGTATGCTGCATACATTTCAAGGACTTAAAGCTAATGGATAATCTAGCGAAATCACGCGAGATGAGATTACCGAGAAGTATTTAATCTCTGGTTCTATAGTCGTCCCTCCAGTGGTCGAAGCTGGATATGCTGTCATGCAGATTTCTCGAAAACATGGCATCTTTGTCCTACGCAGCATGGCAGCCGTCAGCCAAATATGTTTCATTTCGCTTGTTAGTAAATGTAATCAAAATCTCGATTTTTAATCAACGACTAGTTCTCTGTGACACATAAGATCCTACAAGTACGGTGACACTTGCATATATCATACCTACCTATTAACCTATTAAAGTACTTCAATTTCGAAACATTAATTATAATCATTTCATTACAAGTTTCAAAAAGTCATTAGAAATTCCCAAAGTATTTACCAGATGTCTTTTCTATGGACAATTTTAGAAACAGATACGTTTGTTTCTATGCTTAAGATTCTTATTATTCACGAAAATTTACCCATTTTAGAAAAATAAATCGTAGTGCTCCGTTGCTATTAAGTAAGTCACTTCTAATGCTCACTTCTATATCTCGCATACTGATAGATATTTATCTTAAGTATTACCGCATTAATTTTAATTTCATCCCCTTCGACTATCAAATTCCATTATTACAGTAAATATTAGATTAAAATCACAAAGCCTCTTGGATTTTTAGTCAATTATACATAGATGTGCTACCCTAATTTTAACGCCAGTAAATATTACTCGCTGTTGAATTAGAATAATGAAGAGCATTAAAAAAAATTCCTCTTGTAAGTCACATTCTGGATGAGTGAAGATGCAACTATGATATTAATTGATGTTATTAACAATCATCATAAGATTTGTAACTCATAAGACAGAACACGTAACATTGAAGCGCTTCATAATCATGGAATCGTGACTTTTTATCCCTACTTAAGTATGACGTCGCGATGTACAGGCGAAATCAAAACTTGCCCTCGGATTTAATGATTACGTAAAGATATATTCATTAGTCACTAAAATGAAATTACTGAACACAGATTTATACTTTTCCACAAAAATAAATCCAAAGTATAAATCTGTGTTCTGTTATGCCTTTCCACAATAACTCGGCCGCATCGATAGATTATAAAATGAAATTATTTTGTCAACAGAAAATTAGTACATAAATGATAGAGAACTCGTTCAAAATGTTTTTGACTATTAATCAACTCATGAATATCGCTGTGGTTTTGGCTCATGATTATAAAAATTGATAATGAATTTTCCTAATTCTATGAGCAATTAGCAAATACGTGGGAAAACATTGTGCAAGGAACTGCTCTCATGAGTGAGTCAACCACAGAATTCTTTCTTTTAAATTGCTAATTCGCAAGGATAAATTAAATTTATCAGAATTAAAAATCATCATTTATTCCTATTAAGTACTTTGAACTAATTACTAATTTCCAGCTCAAACTTATATTTTGGTGGAGAATTCTTTCATTCCGGAAACATTAAAGCTGCAAGGTAAAGGAAACGCGTATGAACTTTTGATTATTACTACAAACTTCTAAAAATATCATTCAGTGAGTAAGTTACAAAACATCTCTTCTTTCATTATTATACTTGCGTTTCTCATTAATGATATAACATTTATTGCTATCAAAAAAATCACCGATTAATTATGACTAAGGCCCATCCTTTTATGGAATCCTAATTTTTAATAAATGTATATGTAAGTGTAAATAAATCCTTACGGTGGAATTTATTGCTGCCATTAGTATATTGTTTTAAATACGAGTGGAGTCATTTTTACAGATTATCCACACACATGAAATCTCATTTTTTATATATAATATTTATATATAGAAAATGAGATTTCATATTCAAATTACTTTACAATGATTCAACATTATATTTGTCATTTGTCAGTGTATATAACCCAGTCAGTCAGTCTGAGTATAAAATCCATAAAATCGTTTGTAATACAATTTCGAACTAAATAGTCTACATTTAGTTTTCAGAGCAGCTTCGGTATTTGGAATTTCTTTTTTCATCTCTGGCTGTTGGGTAGCTGAGGAAACTGATTCCTCGGCAGAACTCAAGAGTTTGTCTATAAACATGTTATATGTATTTCTACGTTCTGCAGATCTACTTAAAGTGTTCCTTATCGAATTTTAATTTCGTTGATCGAACGTCACACGATTCGTGAAGACGACACAGAAGGAGAAGCTGCTTACCTTGGCGTCATCGGTGTGCCAGAGAAACGCATCGGTGGAATGAGCAAAGGGTTTACCTCCCCTCCAAAAATCAGATACGAATCTTTCCTCAAAATCTACACGCCGCTTATCTCCTTGGAAACCGACTTTATGAGAATAATTAAAGGTTATTCCTCCATTTAGATCTCCGAGGCTTTTTCCTGAGAATAAACGAAGGTGTTCGTAGTAGGAAACAAAAGAAACAAAGACCGATGCTCAACTCTTTCGTTTTACGATGGCGTGTTTGTTGCTCGTGAAGTAATCGCCTCCCGATTCCACGTAATTATGGAATGGTGGAAAAGAATGCAAAAACGAAGAAATTCAAGTAAATCTGAAAAGGCACGATCCACCCAATAAAATTATTCTATTATAGTCAAATAGTTGTAGACTATTTGAGGTACTGCTAATAATTAACTGAAAAGTATGCTCTCTATTAATGGATTAACATGCCAGATACCAATTTAAGGAATTGTAATTTTTATAACATAAAATTAGTAACATATTTGCACAGCAATTTAGCATTCTCCCAAAAAAACTGGCGACGATTTTGCTGCGAATGGAGAATGAGAAGTCCCAAGGCAACTTCGAAGGATAGACTAGAATATATAATACTCATTCGATTTTTTGTCAAGCTTTATTTAAAATGCATGTTTCTAAGGCAGTGTCATTATTATATTAGTATTATCCATCGTTAGTATTACTTTAATTTTCATCATAAAAGAAAACGTATATATATTTTAATTTCACGTACGAGTTTTTAATCATTGACCACTGGAATATGATAAAAAATGTTTAGCACTGCGTAAATGCTGTTTTAGAACCAGAATGCACTGAGCGTTTTATTCAATAATCCTATTGGAATAGAGGAAATTGTCTCCAGTCGTGAGTGGAAGAAGAGGAGGTATTTCTCTTGCCCCAATGGATTTATTAGCTTCTCCCTTAAGAGAATGATATTTGGAATCGATGTCGTTTATAATTAAAATACCTCGGACATGCATTACTGCAGACGATTAATAACTAAAAAGCTCTAATTTACGATGAAAGTAAGCCTATTTTAAGTTCTGCAATATACCAGTGTAGAAATATTAGTGTTACAGACAGTATACCTTATAATATTTGAGTAATCTACCTACCTGTTCAGTCTCTATTAGCTTCATTTGCTTCTGGGGTGAAGAACAATGACTTTGAGGGTCTCAAAGAGATTGCAAAAAGGGTAGCAAGTCCGCCTTTGCTGAAAGCAGTCCCTGGTTTGATTCCCGGCGGTGGTCCACTTGTGCCAAATGACCTAAGGTGTTTCAGCAATTCTAGCATAGCTAATAAATATCTAGCTTAATAGCTGACTATGAGAGTCATAGTGAGCATCGAAGTACATGCAGTTCAAACACACTCTTTCCATTATCCTATTTTTAGCTTTACCCTTTCTCGCATCTCCGCACTCACCTTTGATTTTCAGTTTAGCCGATGACGCCGAACCATGGAACCGGTCGTAGCGCTAAAAAGATAAAGACTAATTGTTCGGTGGATTTTTCCCTCTGTTTTTGGTAGGATTGCTACGGTAGAATACAGAAATAGTCTCAGTCAGTGGTGTAATGTTCGACCTCTATACTGGCGTTATAAAAGCACAGCCGAAAGTCTTGGCCGAGTTTGAAGTAAACTATATTTACAACCCGTCAGCTTCCAATTGGCGAGTGGCTGTAAGAGTATGCAGTGATACTTTAAAGCACCATTAAATTATTTTTCTGGCCTGTAATTAATTTCTAATGGCTGTATTTAATGTAGTTTAGTTAACTCAATTTGCGTCTGCTGTATGAAAACATTTCTGATGCTATATACTAGTTCAAATCGGGAATTGAAATCGGTGTGCAAGAGCGCTGCGCTATGTGTTTGGGTAACTATATTGGTAATTATCGATCATAATATTTCGTCTTCTATTTACCGAATAATGGTAGAGGCATCATTAAAATCCACGTATCTGCGTGGTCATTGAAAGTTATGCGTATAATTATGTGTATTCGCACTTATATATCTGATACATTCTACAAGCAGAGATGATCTTTGCAGCTTCAAATAAAATACCATACCTGCTGCATTTTTCTTCAAAGTCATAAAAATGTTGTATAAAAGTGCATAAAAATGTCCATCAATAGCGAAAATTGTGGTTGCGTAACGTTATGTACCGATAGAGTTCAGGTGTATCCATTCCTCTGATGCATGCCTTTTGTGTCACGTAACGGAGACATCACACTCATACAAAGCGTTGTTACCCTTGATGTACTTCTTATGCTGCATCATGCCTAGCAACACCAACTTTAATTGCGATTTTCTATGAAGTGTATAGAGTAGCCTTTATATGAATTGTGTGTTTATCTTCGATGCCCTTTCCACGTGTAGAAAATATCTTACTAAAAATTTTAAGCCCATAATCTATGATTTTCTCTTTCTCTGTAATAGAAAGCATGAAAGCAAGTTTTATGAATAAATTATTTAAAAATATTACCTGTGTGAAATGAAATACATATTCTACCAAAATTATTATAACTGCAACTGTAATTTGTTTGTTCCTTGTTTTGTTGATCTTTTCATTATACTTTTGGACACATCATTAAATAATATATTTTATGAGTTTAATAGTAAAATGGGGACGTTAAATCTTGCGTAGAAATATACGAGTAGTGCACAAATATCGGTAGAGGGCGTAGTGGAAGAAGGTCAAATCTTTTTCTTGGAAAACTATTTAGCGTAAATCTCTTGAACCTGTCTTTATTCATTATATTCTGCTGAAAAGGAAAAGCAAAGAAGAATATGGAAGTGAGTTTGTGCACGACGCAGTACGACAGAATAAAGTTTTGGCTGTGATTCGCCAGTCATCTTTCGAAACAATAGAATGTATTCATCTTTTGTTGATTATTACGTGTGCACACTGTTACGTTAACTCCCTCAAACGCTTCGTGAATTTATTTTCAAAGGAAGTGAACGGAAATAGATTTTTACATTTCGGTGAATTGTCTCCACCTTCTATCGCGAGAATTTTCGTAACTGTTTCATATCAGTGCAGCATAATGCATTGATAGACCGGTTGAAGCCATGCTCTTCTATTAAGACTAACTAAGACTTCCCTCCTTACATCTGCTAGGAAGAAAGTCGCCAATTCGCTAGAAAATAAAAACGTAATACCTACGCCATGGAGAGTTACACATTTCTTTACACTTTATATTTCGAGGGAATATAGTAAATTTTGAGATTTGTGAGTTTCATGTTGAATTTCATGTTGAATTTCATGTTGAATTTCATGCTGAATTTCATGTTGAATTTCATGTTGAATTTCATGTTAATATTTCCAAAATTTTTATCCAAGTCATACGTACACTCCTGGCCAAAATTAACGCACCACCGGCCGTTAGGATCGCTAGGGAGGTGCTGCGTTAATTTTGGCCAGGAGTGTACGTTAAATCAGGAATAGAAATAAATGTAAATGTAAATTAAAAAAGGATTGACAGTTCGGCACATTTTGTCGAAAATCGCTTTCTATCACGGAGAGAGTTCTTCGGTTCCAGTTCAGATTGGTTTCAGTATCCTCTTAGCATGTGCTCCATGAAAGGAGCTTCTGATTTCTGTGAGTTATCGAAAAGTGAGCCATTGAAAAGTAGATAAATTCACATGACAGATCGCTTAATTATCTATAGATCAGTTTAGTATCGATCTATTTCAGTGCTCCGCTAGTTTTAAGGAAGACGAATGCAAACCCTGAACCAGGGAACGATTTTAAATCGGAAGGCAGATGAAATTGGCCGAATATCAAGCCATTAGCCATCGGTTGGCTTACTGCCTATGCTCAAATACATGGATGACATGGAAATTACGTGAAGGAAATTTTTGTTGGAAGGAAGAGATTGGGAAACAAAATCATTTAAATAAGTACATCTGTTTCAGAGTGATGAAAATGCCGCAAGTTCCCCAACTTTAGCCAATTTATAAAACTGATCTCCTCAGTTATTTCTCAGATTAGAACGGGTTATTCAAACGCAATCTCTTAGAGTCGTTGGTATGGTAACATCATAATAACCCAAGAAATGCGATTGAGGAGAAGGCTGACCAAACAGAGACATTAAAAAGAGGTTAGCGGAGAACCTTGACTCGGATGGTTGTGGTGCATATGAGGACTATGAGGCAAGCGAATGGCTTTGTGGTGCTAGTTATCGAGGCGAGTTGGAGAAAGTCCGACGGACGGAGAAAAATAAATGGGAGGCAGTAAAAAATGAAGAGTGAAGGGAGAAATTGAGAGGCTGAGATATGAAGATACAGGATGCTGTGGAGCAGTAAAGGTGGAGAAAACAGAGTAGGTGTTGAATGAAAAATGGCAATTTCGTAATTACCGGTCGCGAATTACCTATTCCATTCATATCATACCCAAAAAGGATCATTCTTGATGTTTACGGGAAAACAGTCAATTTATTCATCGTAACTCGATAAAGAATCATGCATTATATAAATTCAGAATATACCTCAAAACATGTTGGTATCCGCATTCAGAGATTCCAAAGTCCCAAATCTTAGTACTTCTGATGAAATTGTGGTCTTTTTATAATGGAGATAAAATATGCGAGAATGAAGTACGGATCGAGGAGAACGTTAGAAAATAAAGAGTGAGTTCTTATACAATTTCTCTAAAAGAGCGAGACAAAAGGATATGCAATCCTATGTGAGAGGGACCACTTCGATGTCCCTTTCTCATGAATCTCGCTTCTGGCAGCGATTTCTTCATTCTTCGCACTGTGCCCTCGCCATGAGGGCCACCTTTTGCGCCTTCTGGATGACCTCCGGACAGCGCCTCTTGCGGACGAAGCGGCAGTCTTGAAAGAAGCCCTCGTTTCGGGGGAATCCGTGGGTGCCATCGCGGAAAGTCACCAATCCTATTAGAAATAAAGATATTATAGAAACAAAAAAACAAAGAAATCACACTAATCGAATTAGTGCCAAAATTACTAATAAATCTATCATCTTAGTCTTATAAATACTTATACTAACATAGAATGAGTTCTTGTAATTGCATACAATCTAATGATAAAATAGGGATCATATTCGTGGTTAGACACCATCATAAAATGGTCAACTTTTGATGCTTACCGCAAAATGTTTACTACTGAGGAAAGGGTTTTGGCAAATCTATATAATGCTCTGATCATGTTATCAGTACTGATATTTAATCGAGACTGGCTAATATTAAGTCTCTGTAGAAGTCGACTGTAAAAGAATTGTCATTAAAATCAAGATTTGCTTTAGATATTCCTATACAAATGCACACATAGATACATATGTATATATTATTCTGTTAGATGAGCCTTTTATGTCAAAGTTAAAAGATAGGAGGTTTATTAATTGATCAAATGCTCAGAAAATTCACCTTTGGAAAAAATTATACGAGGACAAACTATTTATTCAATTGTAAACGTAACTTTTAAGAATTGCGGCAAATAATTTATTTTGGTTCTAATTGACTAAACGACTAAAGAATAATTAAAATCTTTTGTGGCAAAGCAAAACTTAATATATCATATAGTGTAAAAGCTTTTCGCAGCGGAGTAGAGAATGGAAATATCAGTTTCGATTCCTTAAAGTCACATTGGAGAGGAATGTAATGACGGCTGAAGGATGGATTGCATAAGAAGCAATGGGCTGAATTGGCAGTAATAGGAGGACGAATTTGTGCAATGAATGCAGTAATCAGTAATGATGAATAGGAATTATAAGGAGAATGATAGTGATACATATAAATGCATCCTGCTAGCCATGTCTCAGAGAGTGTACGGTGTACACCATTCATTATATTTATCTTGTAGGTTACCATTGGGCACAATTCAAGAAAATATGAACCTTCGATACAGCCATTGTAAGCGCATATTATTCGATTATATTATATATTATTTGATTTATCTCGCAATTTCCGATAGTTGATAACTGAGTTGAATAGTACCATCTTCCGGGAAGGTATGATCTTCAGATTCACATCGCTGGTCCAATTAGTTTTATCTTATTCCTCCAAACGATTATCATCCTATGCCAACGACCTTACCGACCCATCGAAGCAAATCTGAACGAGACTCACGGTAGTATATTTTCCAACTCTAGAAATTAGAGCTTGCCAGCAGTGCTTCATATACTACAGGGGTTGTGGTAACGAAATAGTGGTAGCGCTACGAAAATTCAGAGTTAATAGATGTAATGCAGGTAGCGAAGTTATAATAAAGAGATAGATTGATGATAAAATGCGGTGAATCGTGAGCTGTTGAGATTGGAGAAGAGCCCCAATATGAGAAGGGATCCGAAAAGGAAGATTTGGTGAGGAAAGAACTCGTTTTGGTGAATGCGAACCGACCGGTGGCTTATTGGGTCCAGCCTCATTCCTCGATGGGCCGCAGAGGGAAATTTGCCAAATGTTGCAAAAGGGCGATGCGCAGATAAATCATTGATGCGAGATATTTTCCCTGAAAGGAGGCGTAAAACTATAATTTAAGAGCGTAAAATGCAGTCTAGTTGCGTATATGGCTCGCGTGTGCGCTTTTCTGTCTCAAAATGAATTCCCTGGAGACTTCCGTAATATACTTAGCACTAATGTCAACTGATCGGCTCATAAGGATTCCCTCTAAATTAAATGGCTTACTTCTCTACTTTATTCAGTTTTCGTTCAGCATTTAAATCCACAAAACTATTAAAATTAACTAGAAATTGAATAAAAGAATGGAATTGAATGTCTAACCTCAGTTGGACTTGCTCTTTCTTAGTTAAATAATTTTATGCTGACGAGCGATAATGACCAACGTGGGCTTTTAAAAAGTTATTTGAATTGTTTGAAGTTTTAACCAAATAAATCCAATACTACTTGTTTCCGTAAATGTTTGTGAAAGTGAAGGAACAGCCGCATCAAATATACACGACTGATTGTTATTCACAACTCAGGTAGGGGTGAAAGAGCGGATTACATCAAATAGTACAGTGCTATATGTAGTAGTACTAGTAGGCTGTGTTTCTAAGAAGATTGTTATATGTACAGCCTCTTTTATATTGTACTTCATGCTTGTATCGTGGCTCTAGTATTCTTCTTTAAATACATTTTATATGCTGAGTAAGAACTTAGATGAGGATATGTGGATTTCACTTTTTACTTGAGAGCACATTGAGCTGGAGAATGGTTAGAGATACAAAAGTAGTGGCTTATAGTAGTAGTCTTCTGTTTGAAATGAATACACCGCAGAATTATTGGATGGAAACAGCCATCAAGGTGACCGCAAAAGAGTCATTCATCTCCCACTGTTTACTGTTCTTATGTTACGAGTAAAAATCAAATCGATAGCCAGTTGTAGTGCTTGTACTATTTTTTGGGGACTTCCGATCGAAAGGTATTTTTAGTTGCAGCCATCCTTACATTATTTTACGGCATTTCTGGGATTAAAAACCTCCTCTCTGTCGCAGTGTATCTCATAGAGCTTCATACCCCCTCCCTCAGGGTCACAAATCTGTCACATTGGTAGGCTTACAATTTATATGCATTAATTTTCACCTTTTAAACTAAATTACTTTCATTTCCATAATATTTTTATGCTACAAGGGTCTCGGAGCAAAATTAAAATGGTAAACGCTGATATAATATAAAACGAATAAATATTTATACACTGACAATAATCCTCGAGTAACATAGAACTGAATGAATCAAAGTCATTGTTCCATTTCAGTTGGCCAATATTTCTAGTTGTCATAATGCAATTGTTATTCCTCCATCGTACAGCAAAGTTTCACTTATCTGTGACACCATATATGATATACCTATATTCTCATTGTATGTAGATTTAATGTAAAGATTCAAATTCTTTCGTTTTGGAGCGTAATTCTTTTACAACCACCTCTATTTTTATTTTTTAATTTGTGAAATTTCATCGCTTTTGATATTCATTCTTGCTGAAAACAATCAAAGTTCGATGTCAAATACTATTACCTTATTACATCAAAAATAGGGTAGAAGGTTGAGTTAGTTATTTCAATTGGATGTTACAGCAGTTATTTAGAGAGGTTCTAAGTTTAGATGATAGTATGCATAAATGAAGGACACAAGAATTTCTCAGTGTCTGTTTTGCGCATGGCTTTCACCTTTGCACCGAGTTGTGCAACTAGAACTAAAACAAGAGAATAAATGCACACCTACATGCCCATGTTTCGCCCGTGGATTTCACTTTTAGTAAAGCTTCGCCTTTAAAATGACATGACTTTCAGAACATACACTGAATTGGGCTCAAGACGGAGAGAGAAAGATGGCCATAAAATATTTATTTCGCAGAAAACTTAATCTAAGGATGCCATCAAATGTAATAAAGTGAGTGAAAAAACCTTTTTACTTAAAAGACAGAGGTCTCATTAATATCTCAGTCCATAAGGCGGTTGGTAATTTTTTTAAGGAAAATATTATATTCAGCTAAAAATTACAAAGATGAAGTAGATTCTCGTGTACTTACTCGCAATCACAGTTCTACATCTAAAACCACAAACTAACAATAAAAAATATTAATGGAATAAATAAAATAATAGGTGAATTTCTATCTTTGGTTTTATTAATGTGAAAAGTTATAACAGATGTCAATTATCCATCCGTGCATCAGGCAGACTAAGTTCGTTTTATGAAAATGTACTAAGATATGAATGCCAAAATAGGAAAGTCGAAGTCCCGAAAAGACAGAGTTCGCCTGTGTTTATGTATGAAACATAAAAATGTGATAAATCTAAAACCCCGATGTAAAGAAAACATATAAATGAAAGAAGTAATATAGGATATGTCCTGTGAGGTAAGTAATAAGGTTACTTTTCTGTAAGAGCCGGGAACCTTGTAATTTGAGAGAATGAACCATTGAACCGGTGGTACTCATGATAAGAAAAAGTAGTAAAACTTGTTTTCCTTTGGATATTACTGTTGAGAAAATAGGTGAGTACCATTTTTATTTCTATCAATTGATAATTCTATATCTGTTGAGAAAATAGGTTAGTACCATTTCTATCAATTGATAATTCTATGCGATTATGGCCACTCCTTTATTTCTACATAAAAAGTCCCTTAGTTACGATGCATGAAGAATAATTCATTCATTTGTATCAGAGACTTTACCTCACCTTTCTTTCGAAGCGTAAACATATATGAAGGCGTCTAATTCCGCCATTATGGTACAAATGCCGTACTTTATATATACCCCTTCAAAAGTGCTCAACACTTTTCATGTTTCCACGAAAAGTAAATGATATCAGATGAAGCTAGTATTATGAATGGCCACTTCAAAAAACCAGAGTAAGTAGCAAAATAAGATGAGATCGAAGTGGAACATGGGACGATACAAATGCCGGAAGCAGTCAAAGAGGAGGTTTCGCTCTCGACCGCTTAAGCGCTCTCGAGTGACGTCATCGTTCTTTTTCCTCCACCGAAAGTAGAACGAATGGTGAGTACGTGAGTAGGTGAGGAGAGCGTGGGCGGCATACGGCGGCTCTTTCCACCAGAGGGAATTCCGCCGTAGGGGAATCACCAAAGGGAATTTCGCTCTGTATTCACTTTTATCGAATCACTGGGTGTCTTGACTGTAATTACGGGCGCAGCGGAGAAAACCGTGTTTTTAACAGTTTACTTCTTTCATTTTCACATCTAATCTCATCATCTCGAAGGTTGATTAAATCACTCTTCAGCATTCTTCCCGATTTACCTAGCACTTTCTTCAATCCAATACATCTACTCTCTCATATCCATCTTAACTCTTCCTTAACGGTGCGGGGTACTTGAGGACCCCAAAATGTCTAAATCCAATAGAGAAGTTTTATTTTTAACCACAAATGTTTCTTATTCCATGAAGTCGTGCATCCATGTTTTTTTTATATTATAAAATTGAAAGAAATTTGTTTCACAGACTCATTTCCAAAATATCTTTAGTTTTTGGATGGGGTAACAAAGTATCCCGCAAAGCCATTTTTGCTTGGATTGCTATACACAATGTCATGTCGTGTGATTGCGGCAATTCAGTCGCCCTTTGTTAAAGATTTTTCAATTGATTCATTATTTATTGCATTAACTGTAATTATATCACATTATCATCTCACAAATCTCATGTACAGGGATGTTTTTGGGTATGCCTGGTTATGACAAACCTCTAATGCTACCTCCAAAAAAATAAAAGATAATCTCAACAAAATAATCAATACAGCATTTCTAAACATAATTAAAGGTCAAGTAAAAGAAAAACAAAAAAACAACGTAATATTCGCGAAAAAAGCGTTGGGGTACCCGAGTAGTGTATTTCAGGGCACAATCAAGGAAGGGTTAAAATGAATTTCCTCAAGAGGGTTTTCATTTCATATTCCCTAAAATTAAGTTCCTTAAAAACTCATTTTTCCACAAAGTGCGTTCAATTTACCTCCCTATTTCGTTATGTACATTTTTCTTAGAAATGTATCCTTTCTCCCTTTTTTATGTATGCAGTCATATTGGGCTCCGCCTTCTTGAGAGACTTTGAATATTTCATTTTCAGTTCTTCTCTTCCAGTTCTCCGCCTCTTAGGTGTCAATTTTCAAAACGTCAACGTATGATATTTTGGAAATTGCCATTATCTCTTAAGCCACTCAGTACTTAACGTCATTTAAACTATTTCTGTTCCAGGCTATGCTGAGATATTAAACTGAACCTAACATTCTCTACCAGATATATTCTCAATCGATAAACATCGTTTACAGCGTGTTCAGTGATTTATTTAGTTCTTCCTTTAGCTTTCTTATATATATCTTTATGTACTTCCAAGCAAACTTATAAAAGTGAAAAATAATCTTAATTGTTTACTTAATTATGGAATGATACTGACGACTAGTTTATTCCAGTACCTTCATATTAAATTAACTTTATACTGTTGAACTATAGATATCTCTAAGTGTCTAACTATTTTATAGCATAAAATTAAATCTTTTTAAAGAAATAATTTTAAAAAAAATGTAAAAACATTTATAGATATCATTAAGCACATGTTTTAAAGCCCTACTTTGGATTTACATTTAGTAAATCTGTATTTTTAGCAAAATCAGGACAATTCTCATAATTCCAAGAATCACTTTGGTTTCTCTATCAGAAACTATTTGCTGTATGAAGTGCATTACTCAGAGGATTAATTGAGAAGAGGCTCAAAAGAAGGCTATGGAAGGAACGGTTAACGTAATGAAGAATATGATTTTATTGCGCGCTCTGAAATGGCACAAGAAACGAGGAAAATGTTTCCCTATGCAAGGAAAGAGAGCAAGTTGCCTAAAAATGCAAAACATTACACAAGATAAAGTAGAATGGAGGACTGGCATGTGAAGATATGTTCCTGGGTATAACAACACTGTGGTTAAAGGTATACGCAAACATTTTTATCCAATGATGTGTATCACTGATGGTTGAAATATATTCCAAACTAAGTGGCTTTAAACAAAGCTTCATTTAGTTTCCATATGATACGATGGGATCTTTTGACTTTTGAAATTAACTGAATAAAATTTAGAGATAACTTCCTACGAGGAATAACTTGCTACAGATTAGTGGTAAAACTCTTCCAATAACTTTGTGTAATACATAATAATTTTCCTTTGACACCTAAAACTTAAATAGTAGCACGAATGCATGATATAGCAATCAAATAAACTGGAAATTTCCTTTGAATTGAAAAAGAGGCTGTTAAATGGAGAACGTCTTATGCCTCGATAATTCAACTTTTCATATTTGGTACTCGTAGTAATATTGAAACGAAACGTAAAGATGTAAGAAAGACTCATTAACCACCGCGAAACATTAAAAAATGTGGGAGCATTTTTACACAATTTAAATGCATAATAAAGAAAGTTAACCGAATTAAATTGACGCTTTGTCTACAATGAATTAAAAATATTGAAATTTCAGCAAACTCATTTCCTGACAAATAAAATTGCACTTTAAAGAAGGCAATTTATTTGAATATCATCACCACGTACCATCATTCAATCGTCTTTAAATGCAGTAGTTTCATCTTGTGGTACTCGTTCACTCAAGGGTGCACCATAAGATTTCAGAGAGAGGAGGCAAACGATGTTTATTGTATGGACAAGGATATATATTCTCTTCGGACGTTATTAGAGTATTTGAAATAGTTCTGAGACCTGTTGTAAATTTTGATCGTTTTCCAAGTGTCATATTTTTAATTAGCAAACAGGTTGCTCTACTCAATACCTTGAGGGCAAAGAAATTTTTCGGAGCGTATATGATTATACATAATATAATAATCTTAAAATATTGTAAAATGAGTAGAATGATTGTTATTAAAAACGAGATCTTATCCTGATGTTATTTAGGAATTTCGAATGTAATTATAAGTGTAAAATGATTTGTGAATAAATGATTGTTGGATATTATTTAGAATGTAATGATTTCTGGTTATTATGTGAGGCGAAATGAATTGAATGATCTAATGAGATACATTTATGTTTGGAATTGCAATGATGTTGCCCCGGACCAATTGTAACGTATGCATTTAATAATAAATTATAAATATTAAAGCGGAAAGGCAACTCAATAGAACCAATGCCAATTTATAACATCAAAGATCTAAATCCAATTATGAGAAAAGCTATATCTCATTGTATTAATGAGATATAGCTTTTCTGCTTTCCTAACGCATTTCGCAATTTTTATTTAAAGAAAATTTACAGTAAAAATTCGGGAAATTAGCTCGTTTACAATTTCATTTTATGCTTTCTTCAATCTGCAGTAACCATTGAGGAAATATTCGGAGTTGCAACATTTGCTCTTTATCCCTTTCTTCAAGAGCCTAACTAAATCTTACAATTAGTAAGTATGCAGCAATAGAAATTACGCCATGACTTCCGTAGACGCGTTACCTCAAATTCATGGACCAATATAGCAGAATCTAGCTTAAGCTATTCATTAAGCC
Organism: Sympetrum striolatum; assembly: GCA_947579665.1. Lineage (NCBI taxonomy): Eukaryota > Metazoa > Arthropoda > Insecta > Odonata > Libellulidae > Sympetrum > Sympetrum striolatum. The sequence goes on along the minus strand of OX388344.1, from coordinate 18,357,872 downwards.
TGAGATACCCCGATTCGGTTCAAGTAGTGCAAATACCGCAAATGTGAGATTTATGGTAAAGAGCGTTAAGCGATGATCATTGATTTGATAGCCGTATTGACGGCCGTTGAAATCTCCCAAAGGAGGTTTGAGGCAACTCTTCTAGTTACCGTTTGCACCAAAAGTCAAAAGCGCTATTTAGCACGATGATGCGATACGCCCGCTTCTTCTGGGTCGCAGAGGTTTCCCTTCTCTCGTTCTTAAACTGAATATGGATAGCCGTCGGAAAGTCCAGCGGCTCTTTTTGTGTTATTAATTTATGAGATGTAGTACTCCTTTTCTGATTTATATCTGCAACGGCAACCTCTTGCTTTTTCAACCAGAATGTTGTTGATCGTGCAAATTGATCTACTTAAGATGAAATGTGATTGCTTCTGAATATGATGTTTGTATACACTGAAGGACAAGCAGAGAACTGTATTCCATAGTTCAATCTTAATTCGCCCGGAAGGATCTTCAAGGGCGTCACAGTTTTCGGATGTTTGCATTACTTCGTTTGTCTATAGATCCAAATTCGTTTTTGTATTTTTGTTCTTTGTATGATGTTGGATATGCCCGTATTTAAGATCATGAAATTAATATACAATAGTATAAAAAATTTATTTTTCCGGATGTACAAACAGTCGATCAAGCAAGTGATGCTCCAAATGCTCACGTATTTAATCTAGGGCTAACCATCTAGTGAGCTCCACTCAGTGTTCAAAAAGTCCTAAGGGATTTAATGATAACAATAAAAGGCCTTTATTCGGGCGAGATTGAGACTAGAAAGTCCCTTCTTACACCTAACCCATCGTCATATGCGAAACAGAAAGAAAGAGATAGTTGGTAAAAGTACACGAATAAAACTAGTATGTGGATTGAAAAAACCTAAACTGAGGGCTCAGGAAAAAAATTCCACTGCAGGAAAACACTCACAAGAGGGGGAGTGTGAAAAACCTGCGAAACCTAAATATAGAAAACTATATTTTTGATGAAGGAGAAAGAAAAGGGTTATGATAGACAGGCAGTGAAAATGTAAAAATTGTACAAAAAGAAAGGGGAAAAAACATAACTGCATCACAAACAATCAGATAAAATAAATCAACTTCACTAAACTGACATTAGTTAAAGATGAATTAAAATAAACGTTGAACAATGGGAGATAAATCTCAAAGAAATGAAGAAAAGGAAATTACATTAAGAAATATATACAAATGAAAGATTAAAATGTCTGGTACACTGAAAATAATCAAAAACATAGTTTATAGGAAATTGTTAAAAGACAAAAAGAAAAAATATACAAAGCAAACCAGGAATTGACCAGTAACACAGATTTTTACAGGAATGTTCACATAAGCTTTACCCATAGAACTTCGGGTGTTTCAGTTTTTGTGCTGTGATTGAGATCAACAGGTCCTATTTTACTATTTCTAGAGTAAGAAATTCAATCAAATTTTTTGTTTCTAGTTTTTGAGGAGATTTGTTCAGAGAAATATCGTTTACGATTTTTCTAACGAGGAAGCTTAAGAGAAAAGGATATCACTATTCTGTGAAGGAAAGGTAATAATAAATTACCCAACCTGAAACTCACGGCCTTCAGTTGAAACCAAGGAAAACGGAGCTGAAAATTTTTGGCAACACCAGGAATCGACGTGGAAGTCCAGAGTTCGTATTCCTGTCTCGTCGGGCTTTTTCACTTCCCTTTATTCTTAGGTTAGTCATGGGTTTCTCTAATTACGATTTATTTTTTTTCACAGTTGTAGGATTTTTTCTATGCATATCGAATTCAGCATAAAATATTATACTTGTATATGGAAATGAATCCAAAATTGGCCGCTCCTTGTGGTTGACACTTCGTCCATCCCGGTCCGAGGAGACTTTCTATGGCACTAAAATAACTTTGTTTCTCATATTTAACGAAATATCTGGAAATATAGATAGGGGAGACTAGGATAAAGTAGCCTTTAGGTGTAAAGTGGCCATTGGCCTGTACTTGCTGGAAACTGCTGCAATTTGGTGGGAAAGGTTTAGAAATGACATGTAGGAAAGCTATTATTGTTGAGTTAAAGTGTCGGTGATCAGTTCGTCGAATTGTTTGAGTTACAACAGATTTTCGTTTTTTTCCATCATTGATCTAAGGTAAGTTTTATTCTCACTATTTTGGCATTAATTCCTGATATAAAGTTTAATTAAAAAACTGAAAACTCTGTTTAATTACCTTTAAAATAATATTGTTTATGATGAATTAGAAAGTTCTCCCTTAAAGGTCGTAGTGATATAATGAAATGGCGTGTAACGGAGTAAAGTGACCTCTCTCTTAATGGGGCAAAGTGGCCAGTGTCTCCGATCCCTGAAGTTGAATTCTTAGATCATTTCAATACATTATATTAACTACTGAGCGTTTATTTAGCTCTTTATATTTAAGAAAACTAATGTACCTATTGCTTAAAATCAGTTTTTCATTTTTTTAGTTTGACAATCATAATAAGACATTAAAAAATTCAACAGGTAAACAATTTCTACGCAAATACAAAACCGTTTTGAATGAATATCAGAAAAAATAGTAGACCATCTCTTTGCGTTAGAACAGCGTTTCTATGGCGAATCAGTAAACAACCTACGCCGCTTAGACTTCCAGTTTGTGCAAAAGAACAATTTACTTCATAGATTTGAAAAGGAAAAACGTATGGCTGGTCATGACTGGATTGCAGGTTTAAGAAAACGAAATCCTAATCTAAGTCTACGAAAACCAGATTCAACTTCATTAGCTTGAGCCCACGGTTTTAATAAACCTAACGTCGAGGAGTTTTAAATCTCGAAAGAGGTCCAAGATATTTTAACATCAAGTCCCTTCAAAGCAGAACTTATGTATAAAAAAGCTAAAAAGGAACAAGAAGAAGAAAGAAAAAAAGGAGAGGAAGACACGAAAAATCCAAAGGTGAAAAACAAAACATCAGAAAGAATGAAAACACAAACTGAAACTCGACGAAAATTGGAGGCACAAAGTTTTGAATCAAATGAAGATAGTGATGCTGAATGTTTTTAACTGTAACGAGATGTTCTGGTAGCCATAAATGGGCTCCTGAAGCGTGCACTGGATGCGAAGAAAATGATTAAGATTTTGTTTGTGAACATTGCAAGAAAATTTCTAAAACAAAATACAGTTTCTTTTAGCGAAAACATATCATTTCATATTCATCTATTGTTAATTGTAACATTAACACTGATTTAAAATAGATAATAATAAAAATATAGTTCGATTTATATGTTACCGTGTTTATCATCTCAAGATTTCTTTTTGGGGTAAAATGGCTACCCCTGGCCACTTTACCCCGCATTGTGGGGCAAAGTGGCTACTTTACAAGAGCTGAAAAAAACAATATTGCGACAACCCCCATCAAAATGTTGTTGATATATTGATGGTTATTGATTTTGCACTGACGAAACTACATGCTAAATATTTTTAAACAGTATTTCCTCCTAAAAAAGTAAACTAAATACACATTTTATCTTAGAGTGGCCGCTTTACCCCAGTCTCGCTTGCATGTGATTGTGTATTGAATACGATGTACATACATCAGAGTGAAAGCGGTATAAAGACGATGAAAATCTCAGGTAATTTGTCTTTTTCGTTAGCATTATTATCTCATTGAGTCATTCTGAAAGTATACTACGCATACCATTTTACATTCTCAGAAGACATCATGATGCAGGGAAAATCAGAAACGTTTAATGCATTCGGTGGTTAAGTTTTCCTCTGGATATAGGTAGACGCTTTTTGGGAACAAGTTGCAACATTGGTTGAAAAAAAAGCGATAAGGAAATCGCAGTCAGTGGAAGAGATTCTGGTCGTTCTTTTATCTCCGCAGTAAAAACAGAATGACAATAATGCCGAGAGAATTTTATTGCTTTGAGCTCTCATTCATGTATCTGGGACGTTGTTTTGAGATTGAAGTAATTCCTTTCAGAAATCGTGTTTGATCAAGGCACAAAAGAACGCAGTTACATCTACTGGTTAATTTGGAAAACAGCCAAATCACATTTCAGAGGAAAACCTTTCAAAACGTTCTTTTGCGTACGATTACTTAATTTCGCTGGAAAATTTACTTTCCCGTAAAATCTGGCGTCTTGCGTATACTTTATACGAAATTAATTTAGGCTGAACAATATGAGGGAGAATGTGAAGGTTTCCGAGAAAAATTTCCGTTTTATGATCTAACAGGAAAATTTGGACATTGTACCGTTCAAAAGTTTTAAGCTAAGCAAGAACTTTTTTCTGTTGTAGTTGATGAAATAATTACTTTCAAATTAATACATTTTTGTCTGAAACCTTCATTTTGCGAGTTATTTTACAAAATATGGAAATAATGAAATAAAGAGAGTATTATGCGTTAGTCTGAGAAGGATCATAAAACATTGTCACCCCAGTGAAGTCCCGATCATACTTGGAAAGAGATGATTAACTCTGTGCATCTCTGAGAAATAGGAAATGCTTCACTAGGTATATAAATATAGCAGGTTGAAGTTATGCGCGATTAGTGACGACTGTGAAGGCCATAATTATAAGTTAATGTTAAAGTGATGTTTTGACAACGAGTTGCGGTGGAATCCTCATTATTTACATCGCTAATTGGCTTCAGTGAAGCATGATGTTGAAAGATATCCACAAATTTACGTTATTGTAATAATGAGTAAGAAATGACAGTCAAATAGGTAATTTTAACAAATAAATTGATTGCTTCTTGTTTTGTATCACCTTGAAACTTTTTCTAAAAAGCTTCAAAACAGCCATGTATTGGAATTTGGCAATACCACTGTTTCCATATTTGTAGGTTTCTCATCACTGGTACGATAGCAGTATACCTCAAGAATAACGATTTTTCCGAATTTTCTTTTTAATCTTTGATGTTCAGAGGTTGGAAGTTACCAAATGTTAAGATGTCAATTTAAAGGTACCACTCATAATGAGTAAACTTTATTCAACTCGGGCCTTGTCACTGTTCCGAACCAGGAATGCAAAATGTTTCAAAAAATTTAAAAATGTTTCAAAAAATAACAAAATGCAAAAAAATGTAGGCGTTGAATGTATTCCAGTTCTCCGTTATGCAATAGTGTGGGATCATTAGTTTTCAGTTAATTTGAATTTTCCGCGGCGTGCCGAGTGATGACACCTTTGTGGGACTACTTTCTGATTTCACGCAACGAGTGAAACCCGGAATTCGAACAGGTCACCTCTGACCTTAGATCGAATGTGGGCGGAATGAGGCGCCATATCTGTGTCGATTACGGAGCGATTTGAATTTCAAATTGCAATTAGACGCCTTGCCCACATTTATTATTGCGGTAACTCAGATTAGCGCTGTGCAATTCCGTTAGCTTCATCCCAATGTCTTATCAACATGCTTCGAAAGGGTTCAGCAGAGTTCTTTCTTGGATCGAGATGGGTCCTTCATTTTTAAAGGTAATCACATCCGTATTTACATTGATATATAAGCAGTATATTGTGGTCCCTGGATAACCAAGCAGATAGCGCGCTCGCCTTTGCCGAAAGCGCCCTCGGATTCCATTCCCGATGGGAACCTACATGTGCAAAATGAAATCTGCTGCCGGATCACTTTTTGATATCCAACTAAGTAGGTTATTACGTGAGGAGAGTTAAGAGGGAAGGTAAGGTTGGAGTAGGTTAGAGCTGCTCCCTGGTAATTGGAAGATTCAGGCTTTAGTCCCAGTTTTGAAAGACTTTTTCCACCTGTTTCTTCCTGGGTGCGCGCCCTCAAATGATCGACTCCACCTTTAACACTTCTAGTAGTATATCAATCAGTATTTTTAGATAGTACATTAATAATGAATTTATAGTAAATACGTTAATAATGGTTTTGGGCGTTTTATCATCACATCGCTAATAAAGTCTATCGTGCCCACTAAACCATCGAAGAGTTAAAAAGAGGCTGGAAAGAGCATTTTAAATATGACAGTAGTACAATTACACAAGACAGAGTGAAAATATAACACCGCGCTGGATCCCCAGCAAGACGACGAAAACATATCCACTGAATTCTCTTCAGGTTACGCATTAATCGATGCTAATCATGCGTTGACTGCATTGCAATCCGAGAGGGGAAAAGATTCCTTTCAACGAATGAGGAGAAACATTCGACTATTTCGCGTGTCTCTGAATGAAGGAGGGATGAGGTGAGAGGGAGCGAATCTTCAAATGTCGGAGGGCACACCGAGGAAAAAAGGCGGCAGCACTCCCCGGAGGCGAAAGAGTTCTCCTTTCCAAGAGTCATCGGGGTCAGGCGAAGGGTCGGCATTCATATGCCGTCGATTCCGCTCTTGCGTTGACATCTCCCTTTTCTACGGCTTCCTTTGAACATATGGGAAACTCCCCAAGAGTAATGAAAGAGCCAGTCCAATGATTTGATCATTGCAACACCCAGGAACGTGGTGCCGGGAATCAAGTACCATCGGGAAAGTAATCGAATGAGGTCCCTGCAAACCCAATTCTTTCGTTTAGTCATGAAAGATCGGAATACATTAAAATTGTCATTATTTTTTCCTATTTAAACTTTTTATCAATTGGAAAGGTATTCATTCGTTTACTCATATACTATCTAATCTGATCTTTATATAAAATGAAAGAACAACTTTGTAGAGTCCACAATCTTTACTATTCTCAAGCACGACCTAGGGTTCGTTACAGAGTAACATCTTCAAGTTATAGGCCCTTCACTTGAAGATGTTACTCTGTAACGAAACCTAGGTCGTGCTTGAGAATAGTAAAGATTGTGGACTCTACAAAGTTGTTCTTTCATTTTATATTATGAAGGAGTTCCACAGAATTACACCACAAACCGTCTCACTGATCTTTATATATGGCAAAAAATACAATGTTCAACTACTTTGAAGAACCATCCATTAGGTTTTCTTAATTAAAAAAAAATAAAATTCAGTCTCTGGCGTTGTCTTGTGAAAATACGTCATGATGAAAAATAACAATTTGATGTCACTTGATGGTGGAGATCAATCTTTGAAACTAGTCGTGTTTTGTTTCCATTTATTGTTTTTAATAAATACTGTGGAAAAAGTACAAATTGTTATTTTTCATTTAAAAAACAGTCGTTTTTCACTACTTCGCTATACATCTTTTATCTCTCTGTTCCGTTCATCACATGGTCCTTTTTGAGATGCGCATTCTATTAAAATACATCTTGGGAAATATTTTCAATCTTCATCTCCATATTTTGGCACACATTTTCATTTTTTAAGTATTTGATAGAATGAAATCACCGTGACAACGATGTGACGCTAGAAAATTGGAATTCAAATTAGGGTGCGGTCCATCAGGGAAGGGTTCGCATGGGATGGAGAGGGAGTGGAAGAGGAGGAGTGGACCGGCGAGTAAAGCCGTCATAAGCCGAAATAATCGTGCCATCTAGTGGTTGTAAATCGCACAGGTTCTTCTTTGAAAATCCGTGTCTTTCTTTCGACCTCTTTATATGAAAGCTGCAAGTTAAATTTCCGTGACGTTACGAAGGGATACTTCGTTAGCACGCCTGGTTCTTCCACACCTATCTTTCAGGAGGCTCTTTTTAGCTATTCCTTATCCATACTCTTCACCTTCCAATATAAAGTTCCAATGAAAAGGATTTCTTTTGATATTAAAACGAGATATATACGATCGTAATCAATATTTTAAAAAATATACAGAACTACATAAGATTAAGGGTTTTCCATAATGGTACTGTCAAAATCAACAATTTTTGGTTCCTTTCAGCTCAGTTTCTTATTGTAAGTGAAATTTGATATAACCTATTAAAAATCTTAGCAAAATTTCTCTCAATCTTTCTGTTAACATAGTCTAAGCGTCATGATGTGGCCAACTCATTTAGTTTTCCTTCATTGTTATTTATATTTTAACTTTGATTGAATTAACGTTAGTATTGAATAAAAAATGTGAGTCGTAGAAAGTTTTGAATACCCTTAAAATCTGTAATACTGACCATTAATTCTAACACCTTCATCATGTCTCCCATTGTTTAGGGACTTTAGGGTCTGTACCGTTGACCAAATTGCAGATTAACTAATCAACTCTTTACAAACCTTTACATTTAAACCCTGCAATCCGCCAGTGGCGCATGGCAGGGGGTGTAAGACACTAAAATACCTATCTAATCTGGAGAGCTATGAGCTTCTCTAATATTTCGAGAGAAAAATGACCAAAAGTAGCTATCTGTCCTGGCAACTACATCCCTGTATCGCTTTTTTGTTTCCTCTTGAAGGTCGCGTAAGTATGAAGCAAAATGAAATTTTCTAAAAATTCTGATTTCAAGAAAGATTTATCAACTTGCAGGTCATAACATGCATAACATTCAGGCTAAGTTCTGTTTAAGAGGATTGTTTTATCTCTGGAAAAAATTTTCTTTTTACAGAAATATGATTATAATGTTTTAACGTTGGACCTGGTAGTCATAGTTACAAAGTGTTAGCGAAAACAGTTGTCAAATATTTTATTAAACCTTAGCTTAAGTGTCGTAAATAGGTTCAGCGAAGTTGTGGCTGAATCTATGAGCTATGCTAATTTGTTTAATCTTTTATATTACTTAAATCGTATTTATGGAAGTTCTCCATTGAGATAAATTGAATCATGAGCTCAAGGCAGTACATTTAATAGTTAACTGTAAATTATGAGATTTTAATTAAATAAACTGTAAAAATGTATATTTCAAAAGGTTCATGAAAATAATCAACATTTCTTTTACGTCTCTAACCCAAAAGAAAATCCCAAAAACGTTTATTAACTTCACTAATGTGCCAAAAAAAAACTGTTCAATAACGACGCATCTACCTCACACACACGGTGATATGTTTTAATTACATGAATTCAACCATAAAAACGCGGGACTCTCAGTAAATCAAATATCAAAGCTTTCAAGAAGTAAGCACTTCAGTATAACTGTAAAGTGTTCAACTTGTTTTTCGATATCGTATCGATTTCCTTCTTTGGTGACTCATGAATAACAAATGCCGAATTTCTGACGTCAGATCATACATTTCCGGCATTATTTCAACGTAGGACATAAACTAAATCCAAATGATTAAACATAAATGTCAAAAGTGTTAAAGACGGATCGTCAACGTGGAAATCAAAAGAGGAATTTCCAAGGATATCGTCGCTACAAATTAGGAAGAGAGAGTAAATAAAAACTACACATTTGCGTAGGGCAGCAAATAAAGTTGAGGTCCTCTAATCGGCAAAGGGCCAAGGAGAACATCAATAATCAAACGTGAGCGAAAAGATAACGTAAGCCTTTAACAGTTGAGGGATGGGCAGGGTCAGCCAGCGAGAGAAGGAAGTGGAGAGGTGGGGTTGGTTGAAGAGCCTCTTCCGATAAGTCCTTGTGAATTCTTCGCAAGGAAATACGCTTCCCTTTATTGTCTTCTCTTCGGCGAGTTCTTTCGATTGGGATATTTTACCTGATTTTTCCTGATTTGCCAAGAGTTGATTAGTTTTTTATGAATACCGCTTAACCGGAAGTTTCGGTTTATCCGGGACAAACTTTTGTTTCTTAAATATCTCTGTCAGAATGCAATATAGGTATATACAATTATGTACAAAAGTTATAGATAATATACTTAACTACAACTTTTGTTTGAAACGTTTTTACGTAACACTGATAGTTTAGGAGTTATTAGTGAATACTCGCTAACCGTAAGTTGCTTTTTATCCAAAAATTGTAGTTTTTCTTAAATATCTCTGACAAAATGTGATATATTTATATACAACTTGTATAAAAGTTATAGATAATGTATTTTACTACAACCTTTGTTTGAAACATTTTTCTGTAGCACTCATTGTTTTGGAGTTATTTATATATTACCGGCATATGCTTCTGTTTTCAATAAATACGGAGAAAGTCATGTGTTGGCCACATCAGATTTTTATAAACTGTACTTAAGTTCAATCTGTCAAATTGCTATATTTTCTATATTGCTATCTTTAGTGATTTTTGATAAGGATAACTAAACGCATAAGTCAATTTCATTTTTACAAAGAGACACTCAATTTGGCGTAAACCCGTTACGTAGCGCTACACAATGATATTAATAAACAAACACTGTTTATCAATTTCATTCACAAAATCGGAGAGTTAATACGTAAAGGACCTACCACATATTTCCGCAGATAAGACAACCTTCAGATAAGATGACGACAAATATCTTCGTCTAAGTTTATAGTTTTAGAATAAACCATATGTATGTACTGTAGGATGACCCCTATACAGTAAACAGCCTACGAATTTAGTTTAGATCAGTGTTCGTCATCTGGATGGTAATAATGTAACTACGAAATAATGTCCTATTCGTAACATTTTGAATGTATGTACAAATTTTATTTTATTGCATCTGAGAATCGATTTTTCATACCTGTCCTAGAAAACGACCCCGGATTTTGGGGCCTTTTTCATTATTCAACTTTCGTATAATTTGTGGAAATATACTGTAGTTATTTTCAACAAAAAAATAAGAATTGAAATTATTGAAAATCATAAGGAAAATAATTTGCTTAAATTCACGGATGAGTAATGCCTCCGAAAAAGCAATCAAAACATAGAGTTAAAATTCACATAAATATTAGGACGTCTGAGTTAAAAGTTTGCAAAATCACTAAGAAGTTGAATTTAATGGAAAAAGAAGCAAGGAAGAAAGAGAATCTGCGAAATGAATTGTTAAAATCATTAACGACCTTAAGGTTTAAATTTCTGAATCCCAAACCTTTTTCATGCAATCATAAAATTATTGCCGTTTTATCGTCTCAAAGTAGAGAAATTTTCATCGAGCTTAAAGTGGAAGGAGAGAATAACTTTAAGAGGCGCTTTCATTGTTCGACTCTCCCTTTAATTTTTTCATATTTCTCACCGAGGCTACTTATCCGATGAAATTCTTTTAAGGTGAGCTCATCAACAATAAAATCATCTTTCTTCACCACAGAGGAGAAACTGAAGAAGCATAATTTGAACATAAAAGTAATTTAGGATTTTTACACCGCGAAGATACTGAAAAAGAAACCGTTCTCATTCTCAATACAAATCCGCTTCCTTCAACCCCATTCCCAAGAAATTGCGTTATGCACGAAATGACGGCCTAAATGACGTTGGGTATCCGTCTGATACGAAGGAAATTCCTAATTTTAATTTGCTGCCCTTTGAATGTATGCTATCATTATTCGTCATCCAAAATGTCAACGTATTGAAAAGTGTGCAACGTGGAATAAATGTACGTAAACGATGTGGTTGTCGAATACACGACCCGTGGGCAAGAATGTGGCTGAAGATTTTAAATCAAGTCTTCTTGAGGGTTGGTGAATAATTTCAATTTTAGATACTTGTATCCTTCGACGAAAAAGTGAGCAAATCGGAAATTATACACTATTAATTGTAAAAATTATCCCCCTTTTGAATATAGCCTAATTTAAATGCAGTTCTAAATAGAATGATATTCTATTTGGTGGCCTGGTTCCAATGATTTTGGAAGGTATTCGCTTACGTGCATGTTTTTATGTTGCATAAAAAATTGCACAAAAATAGATATGAGAAAATGCGAAATATTCGTATGAGAAAATGGTGGTCTGAATTAAAGAATAATCACTGGCCGGCATTTCTGATGATATTTTTTATTCTAATTCCATATTAAAAGTCCCTTCCTGTTTGTCTGAATTTAAGTTGAAAAAATAAATAATCTTTTAATTCACTATACTTATTATTGATGGAGGATCGTTATCTTTCACCTACTATCGTGCATACATTATCGTTTCTTGATTGAAATTCCGTTGTCAAATTCGGAATTCTTTAATCCTCGATTCTTTATTAAATACGTATTTTGTTGTGATTCAGGTTATTCGCTATCACCCGAAATAGAGCGATGCTCATCTGTCCCACTTCGTGAGCCTCTGCCACACCTTCGAATTCCGGTTCATTCACGTATCAGACGCCCGATAATCAATACATTGCAAACACCATCTCATGACTTCGAAGCACTCCACCATAAATAATGGATGCATTTCAAGCGAATGTGACGTGGTAATTAACTCGTTGCCAAGTGAAGTGTTTTATAAATAAACTATGAAAAGTGTAAACAAATCAAAACGTATGGGAAATTTCAATTTCATCGCAATCATTCGCTATTATTGAAAATCTGATACCATTTCTTGTTTTCTCATACCATAATAATAATTTCGCTTTTCATTTTAATCTCTTAACTTTAATTTAAATCGATTCATTGTTCCAAGGTCATTTATACTGACCTAGAAATCAGAGCCAAGAGGTATTGTTCAACTTCACCAAATCGAATTACATAAACTACTTTGTGGATTGAGATGAACCAATTTTCAGTTTTCTGCTAACATTTCTTTGTTTTAATTTTCGTTTTTGGATGCACAAGTTTCGTGACGTGATATCTCTTAAAGCGTTTATTGATCAACTCCGCTGATATATGAGCGCGTAGAGCTAATAAAAAAATATATAAAAACATACAACTTAAAAACTTTTATAGACCCAATATATTTATCCTTTCAGAACAAGAAATGGAAAAGGATGATAGGTATTTTAATCTTTGGTTTTGTTAAATAAGATGTTGGGTGTACCCACAACGTTTTATTTGACATGGTTTTGGCCTACATTCGCCTTAGTTGGTTGAGTTGCAGACAGTAGAGTGATAACAAGCTTATCTTTTAATAAATTAATCGTAGCAATAGCCGTGAAGTAATCTTCCCGGACGTTTGAATTTCCGTAACGATAGTTGTCCTTCTCCGAATGAATTTTAGGCGCATTTCTATCGCAACACAACTCCAGGAATAACTGAAACTGATGCAGTAAAAATTTTGAGGCATCTTTAAAGAAAGACTCTTTAACCATGCCAACGGATAACATTTTCTCCTCAGCTCTGGATAAAATACAAAATGAATTATTCACCCGAAGGAGGACTGGAAATTACTCTCGATAATCGTGATGCGTGACGTCTGGTTCGCGATCAGCGCTCTCATTCCACGGATTCACGGGAAAACGGCGATTAATTTATGCGGCCGTGACACCGCTAAACGGACACTTTCTCACGAATTAAGGAGCTCACAGCTGGTCAAATATACTTCCTCTTTCAGAGGCACAGTTTAGCAGCTTCACCTTATGCATCTATCAGCTTTTGCACTCGTTTTCAAACCGACCCTTTAATACATACTTCAATAGGGAGATCAACTATCTATTGACCTTTATACTATACTGTTATGGTCATTATCAGAATTAGCTTTAATATACAGCATTGCATGTAATCTAGAGCTCCACAGCTCGTTGATATGAAATATTATTTGAGTCTAGCTAGGATCTACCTACTAAAATCAAAAGTTTTCATAATTGTTAACATAATTTCGCACACATTGCTTTATACGAAAAATGTTCCATTAAGTAACGAGTATATAAATAAATCATGAATTTTATAAATACATATTAAATTGCACTTCCTTCAACTTTTAATCCCTGAGGAGATAAATATCGCAACATTCCATAAGTTAATCAGTTGGATTTACCGTAATATAATTAAATTTAAAGAAAAAACTTTGAGTTAATTAACGCTAGATTTATAAAACCGAAAAAAATTCCACTGAAATGTAGCGGGTGAATCTTTAAACGGAAATACACTGTAATTCTAACGTAAAATTGTATTTAGCTGTAATTAGATGGGTTGTAGCTGTAGATGTAGATGTAGGTTGTAGCTGTAGATATAGGTTGTAGTTGTAGTTGTAGATGTTGTAGTATTCACTAGGCTGACAAGTTGGTACACGCGTAGACGGAATATGGATAGTGTTGATTTTCTGTAAACAACTTTAAGAGATGAGATCTAAGATAGAGACACTTAGCACGTAGCATATTTTACAGATCGATGCATTATTTTGGGTTTCGAAGCACTTTTAACATTGAGCCACAACTATTTATATGCCCATTAAGGTCACCTTTTGGAGTTGGTAATGGAGCTTGAATTACTTTTCAGAATTATCTTGTAACAAATTCACCGAAAAGATTGTATCTCTACCTCATTCAGCTTGCACTAGAGATTTGTAATTACTGCTTCTGTGCTTCACACGGTTATTTACTCCTTTCATTACAACCTTTGTTAAATATTTTCATGAGATGGAATCACTTTCATCGTACTCTCAGTTATTGCCTAATGTAAACGTTAAGAAAGAAAATTTCCACCTTAATGATAATGGGTTTAATTAGCGATTGAACTCGTCTATGTAATCGAGAATGTAAACAGCTCGCAACTCTCGTGCACCCTCATAGTATATTGAGCAGCTTGTTAGTTTTACATGCGGCCCTCGGATAAAAGGTTCCCTTCCACCTTCCTTTCGTACCTTCCAACCCCCTCTTACGATTGCTGAAACCATTCAAGAACACCCGTAGGGCCCCAGGGGCTACATTCGCCCCCTTTTCGAGTTCCACTGCCGTTCGAACGTCTCTCGTTCCAAAGATAAATATCGAAGAATTCTGAGCCGCGGAGGATTTTCCAGAGGACTCCGGTTCACATCCCGCCCGAGGCGCGTTTTCAAAACGCTCAGAAGAGAGCGTGCTCGAATGTAAAGTAACTCATTGGCCAAACGAAACGAGTTTCTCCTTCGCTCACGGCTTTCGTGATCTGAGAGTAAACGTCCCTGCCCAGGGCGTCGCGGCGCCAAGCACCCTGCGGATTCTTTATGGTGTGATCCGCGCCATTTCACGAGATCGTGACTCGGTGCGAAAACAGAGAAAGGACTTTCCGTGACGTCTGATGCACTCTTGGACACCGATGGGTGAACTCTTATGAAATCATGCCAAGATGAGTACATAAAATATATCATAAAACTTATTAACCTTTGAATTAAATTTAAGAGAAGCTTTTATTTGTATTATTTTACGGTAGCTTAAGGAAATAAATTAGCCATCTTACTGCCTGCTTAGCTCAACTGGAAGAAAGTTTATAAATCATTCCTCCGCTATTTACTTGTATGTCTGATTTTGTTTGGTATATTCTGTCTTATTCTACCTTTTCTAAGTTCTTTTCTCTTTATCTTATTACAATACTTCTATTATACTGTGCACTTTAATTAAAAGTGATGATTAATATTCATTTTACAAAGGTATTCTGGTAATAGACATATTGAAGATACTCTATGTATTATATTTATTTCACCATATTCGAAAATGTGTTAACGAAAGCAGGTAAAATGTTTTTATAGAAATTACGGGACTAATAAATATTTCATGGGAAATTACGGAGGGTTTTGGAAGAAATATACTGAATTTAGAGAGTTCACCTTCCTTTAGACATCAACATTTTTAAAGAGTAGTAATTCTTAAACATGTCTAGAAACGTAAAGTAAATCACAAGCTTGGATGGATAAAATCCTGATATTGATATTGTAGATTCAAACTTAAATGTTAACGCATCAAAAAACATCCATCTGCATATAATAATGTATTCAAGTAGTAATACATATATTAATTTAGTAAATAGCTTATGTTCAATGATCATTAGCAAAGCGCTCTTCCGCGATTTGTCAATAAGACTTTCTAATGAAATGAAAATGCTTATGCGGGTCTTCTGTCAGTCTCCTTTGTAATTGCGTTTAAAAGCTAACAATAAGAGGGGTAACATGGAATTCAAAGAAGATATTTTTGAGAATTAATGAGAATGAGAGAATTAAGTAATAGAGATAAGAGGTATAAGGTAAAATATTTAATTTTGAAAAGAATTCTTTAACTTCGGAATTACTGTTTCAAATGAAAAGATAAGCAATTTCACACGTGTAAACTTGAAATTTACTGGAATAATTACGTAGGGCTTAAGTTAGTTTCTCCCAGTTTACTTATAATAAGAGTTTTTGGGCATATATTCGCAACAGTAATGAAACTGCAAATGTTCGATATGCGTATAAACGAAAACTTACTTTAAATGGAGAAATACTTTGAATTTGATTTTGCTGTCATATTTAAGGTTTAGACCTTTGCTTGAACGAATGGATTGTTCTTTTTCGTGGGTTATTTACAGTCCAAAGTAAAACTGAGCCAAATCGATAGTGCAAGAGAGAGCCAACGCCCAGCCAAAGGACATTTACTGTTGGGGTCTGAGGGAGGACTCTCATTTCATTTTGGATTTCCTATTATACGATACCTACTACTTTAAACAGCCACTAGTTTTTTTTCGTCTTTCTGTTTCTACGTGATGGTTGAGAAGTGGAACCTGAACCTATTTGCTTGGATAGACAATGTACACAATATAATAAACTCTAATATCGGAGGCTGAATAAAGCCGTGCTTATTTTAATTTTCCCTCATATTTTGGAGAATAAGAAAAGAAGGAAACCTCACCCAGACCCCAGATGCGACCTCCGCGGAACTCTCCTTCGAACTTCATTCCATCGGCTCTCCAAAAGACTCCGTGGCCGTGGAACCAGCCTTGCATGAACTCTCCTTCATACCTGAAATGTGCAGCACACACAAACTGTCAATTACCATTTATCTCCATTGAAGCTTCGCACCGTTTTACCATATGAAACGTGACAGATAGCGATTCAATAATCAAACAACTATTCGATAGGGAAAACATATTTATGGCTTCCCAATATTTTTTGATAACTTAAATCAGCAAGTTTGCTTGATTTCTCTTTTCTCAGGATGACGAAGAAGAAAAAAATAGTATGCCATAAAAAACACTCAAATCTACGTACAAAATTTGATTTTATGTATCACAAAAACTCATATTAAAAGATGAATGTCTCTAAATTAATGATTAAATATATTTCTAATAGGTAATACTGATTTATCCAGAATGATCTCGGCACGAGAGAATGACACGATAGATGTTAGGAAAAAGAAAACAAATTTCTTCATGGAATTAGGCGAGATTTTGTGATCATCCGTAATGTAAAGAAAGTTTTGTGAATTTATTGCAAAAGATCCAAGCTGAATTCGAGTTAGCAAAGATGTCATGATTGATCAAAAATATGACAATAAATACGTAAATAATACAATTATATATTGTACATTTATTTAAATCATACCAAAACTACGTTTCCCTTTCTTACAAACGATGAATGAGCGAAATTCATCAAAATCCGTGCTGCTTATTGAAACTGCCCAAATTAGCGTTATTTCGCTAAATCGGCCAAAATTGGCGTTATTCGTAGGTTTTATCGCTTATTGCGAAAAACAAACACCTCTAGGTATGGGTCTTCTAAACAGACCTCAAATTGACGATATTTTCATATACAATACATGCCAGAAAGTACGGTAATCCCTAAAAAAAATGAATTTCAAAAGCGTATAACTATCGTCATAAATTTTAAAATCTTGGGAATGAAGGAAAATTTCACTATAAAATCATTGATAATTCACCTAAAATTATTTTATCCGAAGTTGATTAAATCAAAATGCATGCAGTACTGGAAGTGGTCTACAGAACTTAGTATGCCTCGAAAAGTAGGCCAAACAGCATAGAAAAAATATGAATGAATCACATTGAAATGGCTAGTTATAGCCAGTACGCAGAAATCGAATGAGGATAATTTCAAAATCCGCAAATTTTGAACTTTTGGAAACATTGTAACAGGATTCTAGTTTTACTCTCAGTATTCGTGAGTATTTCGTCCTGAATTATTTATTTCCAATGTAAATCTTTATAGACCGATAAAATGTAATTTTTAAGAACGGATTTAGAGCAGACATTGTAACGATTGAACGAGGAACGGAAATAACCCTCCGAATACCAAATAAAATGACGAAAATCTGAAAATCTAATATTCTCGTGACATTCTTGATAGGCTTTAGAAAACAAGATAGAGAGTCTTCGCTAAACCTTGGCCGAAAACTGTAATATGAGAGAAAGTCATCGAAGGTTTTCAGTAAGTTAACTTTGGATCGATAGATTTTAGGTAAGTGCGACCGAATATCATTAAATCTGCCAAATTTAGGCACATATTAGAAAATATAAATGTATTAGCTAACAAAAATTTGTTTCAAACTGCAATTACTTCTACAAAAGGTTGCTATTTAAATTTGGATTGTTCTTAATCGCACGTGCAATAGACATCAATGATATTATTGTTATGAAACGCCCACGAAAAATTGGAAAGCTCGAAAGTAGAATGGTCAGGAACTCAGCCTACACAATATCAAAGCGAAATAACTCACTTGGCACCATCCGGGAACCTGATTACGCCCAAGCCCCCGCATAGGCCGTTGTTGAAGGCACCGTCATAACGCGTACCGTCCGGAAAGGTTAAGTGCCCCATTCCGTGTTTTTGACCTTTGGCGTTCCAATCTCCCACGTATTTGCTGCCATCTTCCCATTTGTAGGAACCGCTCTTCACCACTCCAGGAAGTGCTGCGAAATAATATGAATCTATAAGAATCAAGTTCGGATGTGTTTTTTGTTGATGAATGCCAGTGATTTTGAGATCCAGAGAAAATGGAGTTCCGGAAGAAGTCACTTCTCTCTGGAAGTTAACAATTAATTTCTACCTGCGTAATAATCACCTCCCACATTTGCTACTTGGTTTACGAAATAAAAGAAAGGTATGCCGAGTTGTAATAAAACTGACGATCATTCAGGATTTTTAAGTGCATATCACCGAACATAGCTTAGATCGATGGTACAGTCCTGGCCAAAATTAACGCAGCACCTCCCTAGCGATCCTAACGACCGGTGGTGCGTTAATTTTGTCCAGGAGTGTACTTTAGGAAAACTATATTTTACAGTTAGTTAAAAAATTGCAATAATTTATAATAAAAGTTACAAAATTAAAAGTATCCTTAGAATCTTGAAGTAAAGATTATTAAGGAGCATGTAGAGTAAAGAGATCAAGCCCACCATAGATTTTAGATAATGCATTGTCTAATCTGCCAATTAAGATAGGTACTCATCCTTTATAGACTATCTACCTAACAGTAAGAAGAGATAAGCCATGTCTTAGATATATAATCAAAGATAGTACCTCCTAATAATTGCTTTTCCACCTTGGAAGTTAACTTTAGCACCGAGGAATCATTGTCCTCCTCAAACAATGATCTGCTACTTGCGACTGTATTTTAGATCAAAATTATTCCATTGATTATTTATTGAAGTTTGTTTTTCAAGCTAATATATTTGGAAAATATTAGTATCAAAGATTTCATTTTGGGAATAAAAATGATATTGATGTATTAGCATTACTAGTGTTGATGCCCTCCGAATAAAATGAATATTTTATTCATTTGATGGCGTTTTTTAATTATAAATACCTGAGTTTTTCGACTCCAAATACGCCCAAGATAAAATAACGCGAATAGTTATTCATTTATTCTGCATAGCAAGAGGATCTTTCTTGGAAAAAAGAGGGCACGCATAATGGAATGCAAAATATTACCCTGGGCGTCACTTCTCGCTTTCACGCGCATTAATCTCATCGAATACAATCACGAGCAAATAGCCAAAGCGCCGTTTATAACAGAAGAAGAGAACGTCGAAATAGGAAGACGATAAATGGTACTTAAAGATAACCGTATGGCGCCTGAGCATGCCTTTCTCCAAATTAACCTTAAAGATCCAAATGTGTGAACTAAAATAGCTCTTGACAAGGAATTCTCGGAAAACATTGAATTATGAAGTGAATCCATTTATAAGTGGTCTTTGGAAAGTTTTGTTCTTTCACTCTGTTAATAACAGGTTCACAGTTGTTTCTGGATGACATCTCTCCTTACACAGTAAACTTTAAAATGCATAATACAGGGAAAAAGCGAGTAATAGTGGATGCGAAGTACTAAATAGGCATAAAAAGGCAAGAAAACGCATAATTTACATTTTTTGGACACTATGCACGCGTTGAAGCGACTGAAATCTCCAATAAGATCGACCTGATATATGGATAAATCGAAAGATACGTCAAAGAATGCATGTTGAAGTACAGACTTATAGTGTACCTCTAGGACAACAGTCAACAGCTTTCGGTGGGTTCCCAAACGTAATCTTTCATAATTGTCTTCATTTTCGGCTATATTAGTACCTTGAAATCCACATTCTGTCGTGAGGCAAAGGAGTAACATATCCAGGCATATTTTATTTTTTCATAATACTATCTCATATCTTCGAGAAAAAAATTTGGAGCGTTTGTTTCTAGCGTCTGTTTCCCGCGGAATTTGATCAGCCTAAGTATAACGTGGACGCATAAATTCTTGTTTAAAAAGAAAATTACATATTTTCCCGAGGTGAATTCAATAATATTTGGTCCTTTTTTGTTTTTTACCCAGTACCAAAATTATAAATGAATCATATATCGATTAATCTTAGCAATAATAAAAATTAGGCGCGGCCTCCTTCTTTCATATTACGCTATTTTTGTATTTTTAGGCCCGGGAATGAGCACTAGCTTTTTATAACGAAGTTTAGAGAACATTCTGATTCGAATAATAGTATTTTCGGCTAATGGTCTAAAAGCTAGAGAAGTGCAATGTTTCCTAAATTGAAACAGTTTTTCTAGGCTCCGAAGAGAACGATGACAGTGAAATCATTGGGAATGAATTTAAGTCCTTTTCGTGGCAATATTGATGCATGAATTACACATTTAGTTTATAAGATTTCTCACTACAATAATACTAAAAGAGTTTATCTTTGAAATTCACAGAGAGAGGTAATTTTATGAAAATTCTTATTCGGACATCATTCGGTAAAATTCTATGGTGTAACCCAAATATTAAGAATGAATTTATATATGTAGTGAAAAAATTACCTGGACTATTTTGTACATGTCTGTGAAGGTCATATGAGAAATTTTATCTTAAATCCCTTGAAAGGATAGAACAAAATAAAATTTTGGAAAATGACGTTGATTTATGCATTAAATAGACTAAAGAGATGAAAGAGCTTTGTTTAATGGGACTGAGGAGATATGACTAGCCTATTTGTCTATAGGTCCGTAAGGAGAAAATAATGTGAATATGTGCCGTTACTAATACTGCGATACTGAACGAAGAGGAGTGAAACGTTGAGGTTGGAAAGATTATAATTCATAAACTCTTACTCATAGATAAAGATTACCATATAATTACATTCATGCTGAGAAATAAAAATATGCTCTTGTTGTGATGACAATGTTGTCGTGACACAATGATTGTGTATATTTACACAACGGAATAAGTTGACAAAATGGTACTTAAATATTATTCCAACTTGAACGAAGCATTAATTAGAGAAAATTTGGATGAAAAGCGACTCTAGGTAGGAAAAACGTAACAAAACTCACCCTCTCCCATGATTCCAGGGACAAGTTTCCTATACAACAGAATGTGCCTGCATTTTGTGGAGAGAAGCCCCTAAAGCGAAAGTAGGGGATCTTAATTGCATTATACAGCAGCCGGTATCCCCTTCAATTCACCCAACCTGGAGTGAGAAAATCTATAATTCGGCAACTAGGAATACTTGCGACTATGGACACGTTTCCGATTTCGACATTCGTTCCGATGGACGAGGGTTAAAATTTATGCCGCTTCACCTTTTAACCTGTTCAGCATGTGGCGTAAGGCTATTGATTCTTTTTCATTAAGTTGAGGCGTACTGTTCTGAAGAGCTTATACGTTCTAAGAGGAGGATACTTGCACTTTATGATTTAGATTGTCCGTAAATACTCAGTTCGAAGAACGGTTAGAGCATCGACCCTAAACAATCATCTACCAAAATCTTTGGTAAGGGAATGCAGCTGAATAGATTAGAATAAGAGTGAAGTTTTTTGCCTGAGATTTCTTAACAAATCCATAATGTTATAAGCGGTAAAGTTCACATTAAAGATCCCATGGCTAACATTTAACATGGCTTAAAATAAGGAGTAGTCAGGTTGAGTGTCGTTACACATATTATTACACCAGAAGTTACAATATCAGTTTGAAGATACCTTTGCTTCTATTTTGTACTTAAAGAAAAATGAAAAATATTCTATTCCTCAAGATTTGGTACCAGAACACATTTCTGAGATTGGATGGGAACATTCTATTAATTTAAAAGTTAATTAAAAGAGTTGTCTTTGAAGACTAAACATTCATCTAATCAAGTTGTCATTATTTATTATCATTAATATTTAGAAAATATTTAGTAAAATTTGAACTAAAGTAGCTAAGTGTTCCACATTTGACAGGTGATGCAAGAAATTTAATGTCTAATGATTCATGCATCTTATACAAAATATTTGACAAAGCGTTTGGATTTTATAATCTTAGTTTGTGATAAATTTAAATGTAAATTTCTTCAAAAATTTAAGTCTCTACTATGATTATAATAGTTAGAATAGTTTACCATTCAGATGTAAAAATTAAAATTATGATTTTCTTTTATTTTTTTCTATATCAAAATGATAAAACTATCCCACTCTGCTATAGATTAAAATGAGTACCAATAATATAGACACAAGGCCACATTTGTTGACTGTAGTAAATAATAGCTGTAATTTAACAAATAATTTTCATGAAACTATTCTTTATATAAATTTATATTTGTATTGTTTTTCCACTTTCTTTGTAATTAACATTAGTTACCCTTAATGGTTAAGTGTAAGAGAGGCTCTAATGGGCCTAACCTCGCCAAATAAAGAATTTTATTATTATTATTATTATTCTCAATAAAATACTAACATGTGGCGAAGGTTGTTCCTGCTACCATACTCTGATGAATGGAATATTGTGGTACAGGATAGAGAAAATGTATCTTTCATTTTCTTTTGTCCTAATCTTGATCATGGCTGTGATGAAATGAAAGCTACTGAGGTATGAGTGAATAATTGCACTAATCAATGTCTCTCCTTACGGAATGTCAAGAAACGTGTTCCTCATCGAGTCATTGTGCTTCACTTGCATTGGCATGTTCTACTTTCTGGCTCAGTGAGGAAAGCAATAGCAAACTACCTCACTCCTCATCCTGACTAG
The DNA here is from genome assembly GCA_947579665.1 of Sympetrum striolatum. Lineage (NCBI taxonomy): Eukaryota > Metazoa > Arthropoda > Insecta > Odonata > Libellulidae > Sympetrum > Sympetrum striolatum. Next base: position 18,334,881 of record OX388344.1, on the reverse strand, counting down.
TTAACCTCATTCCTCTCTGCAAGCTCTTAGTAGATTCTGTAAGAGGGAATGAGGTACCTACTGGCCTTCCGGATGAATACTTTACAGATAGTGGAGAGGGTGGAAAATTGGGATTGCTTACTGGGGTTTCTGTTGAAGTAAAAAAGGTTCTGTACACAGAGGACATTAAACAAAACAAAAATATTTGCCAAATGTATTGATGCATTATTCATCAATAAAGGTAAAATAAAAGGTCTTTCATGTGGTAAGATCTACTAATCTTTAGGTATATAATATCAAATCAAACACAGTAAAATTCTAAGTAAAATATATTTATCATATTTAAGTTAAATTAAAGGTATCTTTAGATTGAATTAAATTATTATTAAATAAGAATTATTTGGGCAGGGTAAATAGAGTGTATGATGGCTATCATGAGTAATGGGTGACTGGATAACATTATACTTGAACAGAAACATGAAATATTGGGCCTCTTTGAATGACTATGCATTAGAAGACATGGATACCAACAATCATCACTGTCAATAAACAATCAATAATCAACCTGTGGATATACCAAAAGTAACCTTAAGTTCTGCCTAAAAATGTAAAAAGGTAAGTTAATTTTAAGAAAACTAAATTGAACTTTAAGGAAGATTTAGGATAGCACAGAATAAATTAAAATTTTATATGACATAATAGAATTAAAGGCAGTTAAATCAGCTAAAAGAGCATTTGAAAAGCTGAACATTGAATAGTAATAAATTACTACTGAACAGGAATTGCTCTCAAATATTGAATGTGCTGAAATTTACAGGATTGATTTTACATAAAACTAAGAAATTTAATTTGACAACAAAGTAGATGTTGTCCATTTGTATTTACTGAAAGAAAGCTATAGAGTTTTGTGTCAATAATGCATTCAAATGTATTAAAAGACACCTTTGACAAAAAAACAGCACAAACATAGGGAATAGTGTATCCAGAAGGACACAATGCAGAAAAAGAAACTAGGATTCTATGTTAGACGAATAACTCTTTTTTATATTTCAACTCAATACTTTCAGCAGATACTATTGAATATTCAATAAAAAAGCCCCTTTGTTATTCTCCAAGTTTGGCAAAAGTTCTTTATATTTGCTTTACAGGATTATATACACCAAGGGAATTGCATGGAGAAGCTCCCAGCTTTAGCTTCCCAAACCTATGTATGTAGTTATTGCTTAAATTTGAAAAATATCACAAAGCACATTTTCAATAATCCCAAATAACTATAATCAAGCAGAGAAAAATATTTTGAATAAGTGCGATTAATTAGTATAGATAAAATTTATTGATATTTAAATTATAACTTCATTTTTTGGTTGTCTGCAACCAACTGAGCAAAATTTCCAATAAAGTAAATTACAGCACATTTACAACTTGATTAAAAGCATATTCAAAGGGGAACTAACCACCCAATTAAGAAAAAAATAATTGTTTCGTTATGTACCTGAGAAGGCTACTCTTAAAAAATTAAAATTTACACAATGATAATTCAACAGTATCTATGACACATGTTGCACAAAAATACATAGCAGAAATACCCTTTTGCAAACAACACCATCATATTTATAGCAATTAATAATATATATACATATACTTACCCTCTGGAAATTGATGGCACTCATAAATGATCAACATATGAAGATTGTTCTTCCAAGATGACCAAAGAATAATCAAGAGTATAAATTCCAATAAAAAGACATTCACCTACAACAGTTCCCTCCTTGCTGAGCTCTTCCCTAAAATACAGGATGCAGCAATGAACAAGAGAAGATAACAAGTGGAATTTCACTCTATGGTTTAATAAATGTTGACAGTTCTTTGACTTCCAAAACTCTGCTATCCCTAGGTGAATTACAAATACCAGATTCTATTCACATAAATAAACACACATTTTATGCCATATTACATTTTCCCTTTCTCATATCTAAATAATTTCCCCACAGTATGAATTCTTTTGGATCTGAAGATTTCTTTTATTTATTTGAGATTATATTGCAGGTTGGCCTTCTGGCCAGGTGGCAATGTTTAAGGGTAAGGGTGGATTTTGGAGCTAGGAACTTAGGAGGAACTATTCGCTGCAGTGCTAAGAGTTACATTTTTTCAATTGCTGTAATATACTAGTATAGAGGGTTCAATGGTGGAGTAATTATCAGAAGAAGTGTAGAGATTATCACAAATTGAGCTAAATTTTCCATAAATTTAACATCTGGTATGTTTATCAGCTTGTATTGTGAAAGCACTGGCGATTAAATCACATTCCAGGCATAAGAAATATCCAGAAAGAAAGGTGAAAAACTAGGAAATCTGGAATAAAAGGTAAAAGAAAGGAAAACACAATTATATGGTTGTTTTTTAGCTTGACTGAATAGAAATAAAACCAGGCAAAATGATTGAAAATATTGCAAAAATAGACAAAATAGTTTGGATTTATGATGAGTCTTAAATAACTTCCAGCCAAAAGAATTTGGAAAGCTATTCAGTCTTTCCAGTAATTAAATGTTTTAATGGATTGGGCATTGCATATTTAAAATTGCTGCAATTCTGCATTTAGCATATTTCCCTCAACCTCTCCCTCATATGCATGTATCAAAACTTCAATGCTATGGTTTCGGCAAAAATTACAGCAGAGAGTTCACAATTCTCACATATTTTATGGAATAATGGCAGATTGAAAATGCAGTTTCTTAGGTCACATAATATAAATTGCTCTGTCTTTGCTTGGATTAATGCAATGTAAAGCTATCCCTTACTAATCCCACATTTAGTTGATTAGTAATAACATTAATTCAGGTCATCAAATTATACATTATTTATGGGATAGCTAATTGAAATATATTCTACTGAGGTGAGAGAGACAAAAATCACAAAGTTTAATTTTCATATTGCTTATATCTTAATTCTATCACTGTTAATATATACATGTGATTTCTCTGATTTTTTCTATATGGGATGCAGAAAGTATGCTTTTAATTTTCTGAAGATAGTAAATTATTCTTGAATAATAAGACTGTGATGAGCAACCTAATGCAATTCATCTCTTATTTCTCATCTCTCAGCATACCAAATCACTTTCTCGAATTTCAAAACTTAGATTGTAGAAATGATTGGCTAGAATCCGAAAGAGTGATTTTCTGTTGCATGTAATGACTGAAAAATTGTGTTTTTTTGTTTTTTACAGACTGATGTTGCCCTGTAAAATATGGCGAGTTTTGCATCTTATCTCCAAAGAAGAGACGAATTTATAGATTATAAACTTTTGTTGAACATTTATATTAAATGTTATGTAGTTTATATTAATTCAAATACTTAGCTTATTATTACATTGCAAATTAGAGTTTTAATTTTTTTGTGCAACAATTATATTTTTCTCTTTTATTTCCTCTCCTTAGTTCTTAGATATAGTAATTGTATTTCTGTTCACATTATAATATTTAGCACAAGGAGGCTGAAGCACCTGCAAAAGGCAGGAAATGGGAGTCAACTTTATTTCATACAAAGATTTTGCTAATTTAGTTCAATAAGGGTCCAGTTCTCTGCATTGTAGTATTCCTTGTCACATCATGGTCCTATGGTCTGCATGCACAGAGCACAGGATACTGAGAGTTTTCCAATAGCCAGCCTTCTATTCCAAAGTTTGTCAAAGGCCCTGGTTAGAGTTGACTTCGTCAAATTCATACTGGATGATCTTATTGTTATTTGTCTCTCTGAAAAGGGATAAGAATGGATGTGTGTTAGCAACATTTCCTTTTTCGTTCATGTACTACCCTATTTATTCAAGCATTTATTAAATCTTTTCAACAAAACTATGTTCGACATAAATTGTCATCAAGTTACATGAATTTAAACATCACCTGTTCTCCTAAACCAGTGGTTCCCAACGGGGGCGCTGAGAAATCTAAGGGGGGCGTTCTGTGTCCAAGTCATATTGAGGTCATATTGAGGGGCGTTGAAGTCCAGCCGCCGCCCCCTTGAGCAGTTGGCGTACTTAATGGCTACTGACAGCATTACTGACATCTTTGTTTCGATTCTTCAACTTTTGACGCTACAGCCTTTTGGTGCCAGGTGTCAGAAACATTGTTATAAATGCTTTCTTAGCTCTCGCAAAAGCTTGTGGCAGAAGGATGCGTCACGAATGGGGTTGACCTAATCCATGGAATACTGATGGAATGGAGGGGAGGGGTACGGAGGAGAGGGGCGGAAACGCTGTTTTCAGGGCGTTTTCAATGGGAAATACGGACATTGTAACTGCCTTAAAAATTCTGCATAAAGGTTGATTGGCAAAAGGAGAATGAAACTCAACCCGATTAAAAAACACATATCTCTCCGAGAGATTGTTTTAAATCATCTCTCTACTTTGGAATATACATAGTTGTTCCAAGGATATTTTCTGTTGATGACACGACCCTATGAAAAACTTTTTAAAACTTTTATTGCATTTCTTCATCGGCCTCCTTCCACATACACATAATGACGTTGTAAATTAATTTTGTTCTTGGCTGTAAAGCGCTTTCAGATTCCCAATTTTGGATAGTTCGTAATTTGTAATTGAAAATTATAGGAAAAATAAAAATACGAATATGACGGAAAGATAGGAAAAAGTGGAAATGATTAAATGGAATGAAAATATGTAAGCATAATCAAATAGCAGTATTTTGAAATATTACCACTGATTGTGAGAAAAAATATTTCTCAAACCGGGACTCGGACTCAATTTTATTCATTATCGTTTTAATTGAAAAGTCTTCCAACTATCAGTGAACTATATCGAATTTGGTTAACACTGATACAGTGTGATAACATCATCGGCTTTTACTCGTAGTTTGGTTAATGAAGTTTGACAATGATTGACACAGAGAATAGAAAATAATAATAACAAACCTTTCTATGATTTCTGCTCTATCGCGCCCAATCATCACTAAAGTGCAATCCGTAATAATTGACAAGAAGTTACTCGGGGTATTCATTTAAAAACAGTTCCTATTCGTGAAATGTCAACTTACTTACATTATGAGTTAGAAAAATTATAGCTTGACAGATTATCGAGCATTAGTTCTCATTTTCTTACAATACCGTTCCTCCAACTTAACGGATGGATATGTTTGTGTTTTCAGACCTCTCTGAATAGTGAAATTGCAAATTTTTTTAGTGAACTTTCGTGCAGATATTATTATATGTCCAATAATTATTGCACAAATTACTGAAACCAAACCCAAAGTACTACAAAGGAGTGAACTATTCTGCGGTCCCTACTCGTCGTATCCAAATTTAGTTTGAAAAAATTTAATTACTTTTTACCATAAAACATAAGCATAACTTTCAATTGAATTAATTTATGCCTATAATTAAAAATATAAAATTATCAGATAGCTAGTAGCAATGAAAATACGATACGTTCGAGAATAATAGGGTTAGAAAATAGAATGCGGAATTAGACAGATATTGCGAGCTCACATTAGCTCACATAACGCCCACCTAATCGCTCAGGAATATGATAGCATCCCAGTCTCATGTTTTTCATTACAGCTTGATGAATCTACTTTGCCAAAAAACGAGTCTTTACTTCTGGTGTACGTTCGCTTCATAAAATATGAAAGCATTTGTCCAGAATTATTATTCGCAAGAACGTTAGAAACGAACACAAAAGAAAAATCTGTTTTTGGCGTTTTGGAACATTATTTGGAAGAAAAAGGTATTCCACTGAATAATATCTTGTCTGTTGCTACCGATGGAGCTCCGGCAATGGTTGGACGTCAACGTGGTTTTATTTCATATTTGAAAAGAGCGGTACCAAATGTAGTCGCCGTGATTGTGTAATTCCCCGACAACATTTGGTGGCAAAACACCTTAGTGATCGCCTTCACCGCTCGCTACAGTATGTAATTACTGCAGTTAACAGGATCAGATGCAATGCTCTCGATGGTAGATTATTTAGAAAGCTTTGTGATGAAAACGGCTAAGACTTTAATCGGTTACTATTGCACACAGAAGTTCGTTGGCTGTCAAAAGGTACTTGTCTAAAACGATTTTTGAACTCTTTGAATCAGTTACTAAGTTTTTTGAAAGCAAAGATGATTTACTGAGAGTGAATTTATTGAAATGTAAGAGCGATATTGCTTATTTGACAGATTTATACAACAAATTTAATGAAACAAACTGCAAGGAAATGATTTGAATTTGATCAAAGCCAAGGCAATTATCTCTGCGTTTGTGTCAAAACTTGCTTTGTACAAACAAAATTTGGGTAAAACACAATTTCATTAGTTTCCAAATCTTTCTTCAATGAAAACTAATGATAACGACATTCTCGCTTACTGCCAGCATTTGGAAGCACTAAAAGAAGACTTTACAATTATATTTGAGGATTTACTCAATATGGTTATTCCAGATTGGGTCATAGAACCATCCTCTAACTAAGAAATCAAAGGATTATCACTGCAGGAGGAGTTTATTGAATTGTCAACAAATGAAGAGTTGAAATTTAAATTAAAAAATGGGTTTCAAGAATTTTGGCTTCAACATCAAATTCCAATATTATATCCAGCCTTATGGGCTGCAGTAAATACATTTTTCATTGCTTTTCTGTCCTCATATTTAGCAGAACGAAGGTTTATCACGGTGACCAATCTATTAACTAAGAAAAGAAACAGGTTGTCAATAGTGGAACGCAGTGACTTAAGGTTATTAATGACAAAAATGGCACCAAATATTGATAAATTAGTTTCATCGTATCGAGCTCAGCTGTCTCATTAACAATATTATATTAATTATTAATAACATAGTTTAATCGTTCTGTAAACAATACTTCAAGATTTCATTATCTTAAGATTAAAGAAAACTAAAAAACTTGCTCTTGTTTTTCAATATATAGCATGTAAAATGTAATTAACCTAAGGGGGGCGCTATCAAATTCTTAACTGAAAAAGTGGGCGCTGACTCGAAAAAGGTCGGGAACCTATGCTTTAGCCAATTAAGCTACCGCGACAGAATGTTCTCCCCTTCACTTTCTGGTGCTATGACGGTAAGGTGTGCTGTGGAGGATCCATCGAGGATAGCACCACTCCTACGCACACGCGGGACATCTAAGATGCCACCACACCATCACAGCGGTCTTCCAGAGGCCAGGAATGGCGAAGTATGTAAGCGATGAAAATACACATGATAAACATGCTTGAATTTTGAGAGGACGTGAAGGAGAAAAAGTCTGCCGCAATAAGTCATAAGGTCTTTCTTACATTCTGTATGCGTTGCTGTTTGCTCACAGAAATATTGTATTTCCCCGGTTGTAGACCCATGAAGCGACAGAAGTGCATAAAGATCGAGCTGGAGCCAGAATAATGTAAACATGAAAATCCTTGAAAGTAGAGCACTAAGAAGACCCTGAATATTGCAGGTTTATCCAAATTTTCTCTTTGCGGTTGCGTGCATTGAACTCAAAATCTCAAAGATTGACTCAGTGCTTGGAAGTATAGCGTAGGTTCTTACTAATACTAAATCCAAGGAAATCATTATTATTACTAATGCCTGGTTCCTACTTCCATGGGCGCCCATTAAGTCTTTTAAAATTATCAACTAACTCATAAAATAACAGCTTATTCTTTCTTGGCATTCTATTTTCAGCGCTATAATCCAGACATTTAAACAAGATTTAATCAAGAGTTGCTATATTTCGAGAATTCAAAAACAGAATATTTTTGCATTAGAAGTATACTAAGACTTGATATTACAACCTAGATAGGATTGCGAAAGATGTGGTATATAACATTAAATATATTTAATACAAAATAACTCTTGAAAATCCTGCGTTAAATAACGTAAAGAACATTAAATCTTTGTGAAAATGTTTAAAAATAAAAGAATGGGAAGTAGTTTGCTTACTTCCTGCAACACCTAGCCCTCGGGACCCCCTACCCAACTCGGACCCTATTCTCCGGGAACTATTTTCTAATTTTACCTTTCGTTGATAACTGCATCTTTCCTCGTCCTTCGCTGAGCAGAAATCTCCAACGTCACACTTCCTGTAAAAATAAGAAAAATGTTTAGAGATACTGCAAATAAAATTGAAACTTTTTACAGAAATTCAATTCGTAATCACCTAACCTACTAGTAGTATTTTAAATATAATCATGAAATCGATAATAAATTAATATTTCTGGTAAAATAATCAAAAATGTAGCACAAATAATTTTATCCGTTCGTATTACATAAGATTAAACAATTGAACGATTTAAACACATAAATGATTTATGACCCACATTTTCAACCAAAATGAAAAGTTGCTGTAATTAAGAGGTACAAAAAAACATCAACCAACCAACTTTTATTACTTATTTTTTGAAGTATTTAGTACAATAAAGGACTAATCAATCATCTTCAAAATCATTGTAAACAAATTATTAAGCTACTAGTAATGCTAGATTGAAGTGTTATCGCATTAATCATGTTTTATCTGAAATTGGTGGAAATAAATTAAAATCAAAGTGAAGGGTAGAAAAGGAAGTTTCAACTTTCCCAATTCTTTCTAGTTACGATTTCGATTGTAATACACCACTGAGATTGCATAGTTTTAGACGAAAGAATAGATTAAAATGTTGTATAAATTTCAACGGAAACACCCTTATTAACTTCTTCAAGTTTTTATACATTACTATATTTTGAAAGATGTAAATAATATTGTTTTATTTGGCTTTGTATTTCTATCTCCCGACTTTCATTGTTTTTTAACTCCAATCTTTGTCAATTAGTACTCTAGGTAAACCCAAATAATGAAAATTAAAAGCTATGTAAACTATAAAACTACAAAAGTTATCTTTTATACAGTCGATATCATTGTGATTGTTTGAGGCGAGTCTGCATTATCGGAAAGGGAACTAAATTACCAAAAATGGGATGGAATGACAGTATTGATAATATCTTAAGTTTTACTGCATCATAGAACGGACATAATCCACATTATTGCTAATTGATAATTATTTAACCATGTCAAAGAATACTAGACTCATGGTACAAGGTAAGAGTGAGTTATAATCAGATATATTTATATTAAAACTCATATCAAAATATTGAGATCTGATTCAAATGTATTTTTCCTGTCACTGACAGATATGGAACCAATCTAAACTATTTTTTGCTTAAAGCTTCGCTTCTCATATGGTATTATTGAGTATCAAAAGAATTACAGCCAATTAAACCAATACAAAAAATAAATTTTAATCGAGAATAAAATCTAAACATGAAAGTTTAAATAATAAATGAATAGTTTTTGAATTTTCTGGCCTATAAATAAACACAGAGGCAGAGCAATGATTTCCCATTATATAAACCAAAATGGCCAAGATCTGAATTTCAGACATACCTATATAATGGTGAAAAAGTATAATAAATAAAGTGAAGCAAACAAGAAACACTCAATTATAAATTTCTGATCTCAAGAGTTATTGAATTAAAATGCAGCTTTTTGAAAATATTTTAAATATGACCTAATAGGATAGTATCAACATTTTAGGATGCCAAAGTTTCTGCACGAACAATTTTGATCAACTTGCATCTACCAAACGGCAGATAGTTTATTTGAGCTGAATAAAGTATTTGTGACTTGATGCCAGAGAGAGGATAACTTAAAATATATTCAATTGATTCAATTAAAACTACAATGTAAGACAAATGCGCAGCAGCATATGTTTACATAAGATTATTAACCTATTGTAACATATTATGCGATAAAATCAATAATCAATACAACGAAAGGTAGGTAGATGTTTCGGACAGTTTGTTTAAATATAACTTTCAGGTACTCTATCTTAACTGAATAGTGAATTCATTAAAATTTAATACCATAGTGAGATTGCACATTGAATTTCATAACGTAATATTCCTTTTAATCATGTGCTTTACTTCTATTGAAAACAACCCATATAATACAATATTTATGTGGAATAAATTAAAAGTATCACAGCTAAAGCTAGATAAATCATGAAATTATGTTTTTGTTTTTATTATTTATCTCATATGAAAAAACCAAGATGGAGGAATGTGTTTATTTCAACGTGACCATTTAATTAGAAGTAATTAGAAAATTAAAATATCAAAATAACTTCATGAATGGTCAAGGTCAAGGGAAACACCTAAAAATTAAATTTTACATTGAAAAGATGGTATTAATTATGGAGAAACATTTCACCATACATGATTAAACATTAATGAAAAATACAAAACGGAATTATATTTAATTTTAATTTCTTAAACGTTATCATGGATGCCATTGCATAAAAATCCTTCTTAGCAACGATAAATATGATTGGCTGTTCGTTTTGATAAGAGCTAGTTCATTGGATGATTTGAATTGTTTAAGCCAATAAAAATGAACTACCCGCCACCCACCGCAAATCCCACCAGCATCAATCTTTTTATGACAGACGAAGCCGCCATGTTGACGTGAATCTACATCTTAGATTACGCAACAACAAATTTTACTGATTTTTTGAAAATATCTAAAAGATATTATACTAAAATTATTACGGTAAGTTATAGTATTGCCATATTAATGTTTTGAATAAGTTTTATTAAGTATTGATGAAGTTATGATAATATATTTTTGTAACAGCCGGCTTCCGTTTGATGTAACTTGTTAAGAAGATCCGCCATGACAGTCGCACTAAAGTGGCATTTCGGATGCTGACTACAAGTGATAATAACTCGCGTAAGTTATAAAATACAGCCCTTGAGTATTCATTTTTATTCTTATTGAAGTAATATATTATATTTTTAATTTATTTGGATCCATTTACTAGGAATTAATTACAAATCGTAAATTACGATGCAGTTAAACTTGCGAATATCAGCGCTTACCATGAAACTTCTATAGCGCCAACTAAGCGCCACGACCAGAATTTGAAGCACCTCAGACAACAAGGTAATCATGAAATGAAATGAATGAAACATGTATGTGAAAAATATCTGCTTACCTTTTAAACGGCTTGGTCAATATCCGCTATCCCTCCGCCACTGTAAGGGGTCAGTTTTAATCTTGCACTTAACACGATTTTATTCACTTTTAAAAGGGTAGCACTGCAAATTATAGAAAACGTTCGCATTTATGCTCACTACTTCAAGGAATAAGACGTACGAAGAGAAGAGAGCGAGCCACTTAGGCACAGAAGCACAATCACCGGGAACGAAGAAATGGATGGAATATCGGTGAGGCATACATATAATGGAAGAAATATCAATCCATTGTTGTTAGCTCGGGAATAAATATTTGAGATAATTCCCTTATTTTATCCTCTTATTGCACCAAAGCACGGCACCACTTAAATATTAGAACATCCTTCTTCTAGCAAAAGACTGGTGAGCACATAACTCCTCGTAGTCCAGTGATGAACACGTCCGATGATAGACTGCTTGTGAAATTCCTTAAAAAATGATTCGCCTCCAATCACGAGCCTCCTTGTCCTGTTACTTTCGTCGTTTTGCACCCTCGATGAGGTTCGCAGCTGCGGAAAGCGATATGGCACTCCCCTTGTCTACGTTTAGTTCAAATTTCACGCCGATGTCTGGAAGGCTCTCATGGCTCATGGCTCTCGCTAGAGGTTCGTATTCTTAAATTCATTTATTTATTTATTTATTAACGACTTAATTGGGCGAAATTGGGACTAATAAGTCCCATCTTCCATTTAACCCTTGTACATATGCATACATACATTGTGAATGGTTATGAATTTACAAATAATTTTTAAATAACTAAATGATTAAATTACTAATATTTACAGAATGAAATCACTAAATAATGCAAAGGTATATACAGGAAGTTATACAAAATTATACAAAGGTATATACAGAAAGTCATACAATATAAGGAAAATTACTAGTATATGAAATATTAAATCATTAAACAGTATATAGATACATATAGAAAGTTATACAACAAATATAAGTTATCCCTGTGAGAGATATTTGATACAAAGCTTCTTGAATGATGGTAAGGAGGGAGCATTTTGAATTTCAGGCGGGAGTACGTTCCAAAGTCTGCAGGTGGTCACATGAAAAGATTTATTATAAATTCCGGTATTATGTTTTGGGATTTGAAGATTTTGATTTCCCCTTGTGTAGCGATCGTGAATATTATTCATAGGGATGAATTGTGAGGAAAGATATTGTGGTGTACTGTTAGTTTTAATTGAGTAAAGACAGGATAAGAGATGAAGTTTCCTTCTAGCATCAAGCATAAGCCAGGATAATTGCTCGTGCGATTCGGTTACATGATCGCTTTTCCTGAGGTCGCAAATGAATCGGATGCATGAGTTCTGGTCTCTCTGCAGTTTCGTCGCAAGTTCGTGGGATAAATCATGGAAGACGATATCGCAGCAATCGAAATGTGGGAAAATGAGTGAGGATACGAGATTTTTTCTAAGAGAATGAGGAAGAAGAGCTTTTAGTCGCGTTAGAGAAAGAAGAGTCCTGTTTACATTTTTTCGTATTTTAGTGGTTTGATCACCCCAAGTGAGAGATTCGTTGATTGTAAGACCTAGATTCGTAACACTTTGGCAGAAAGGGATATTTTCATTAACAATCTTAAGGGGAAGTAAAGAATTTTTATTTAAGGTAGATGTGAGTTTAGGATGCCCAATTATGATAGATTGACTTTTAGATGGATTAATTACCAGTTGATTATTGATGCACCAATCGTTTATCGATGAAATATCTATGTTCATCTGGTTTATGGCGTAGTTGAGATGAGAAGCTGGTGAATGAATGTACAGTTGTAAATCGTCTGCGTATAGATGGTAATTAAAATTGAATAAGTTAGCTACGATATCATTAATGTAGATAGTGAATAGTAGTGGTCCAAGCGTGGATCCTTGCGGTACACCTCTGTGGTTTGTAAGCCATTCGGAGGAGGAATTATCATAAATTACCTTTTGCGTCCTATTACTTAGGTAGGAGGAGAACCACTGAAGAGACGTAGAGGAAAAACGCATCAAACGAAGCTTGCTGATTAGTATATCTTTATCTATGGAATCAAAGGCCTTGCTGAAGTCCAGTAAGGTAAGAATAGTTACTTCTCTGCGATCCATGGCACGACGAACATCGTCAGTAATCTTTATCAAGGCTGTAGCTGTGTTATGTGATCGGCGGAAGCCAGATTGGTAGGGGTCGAGAAGACGATTTGTTGGGATTTTCCTACTGACTAGGATGAATACCAAGCAGATTATGTAATTTCTTCCCTCCCACGATATGACTACCACCTGGCCTTGTGCCAATTTGTAGTCTTGAATAATAAATAAATAAATAGTAGATTCAGGGGTACATTAAGTGAGGTAAATACAGAGAGAATAATTGCAGATGAATTATTTTAGGCTTGAATAGGTGTAATTATGCTTGTTGTTACCTCCGGTTTGCCTGTGTAATGGTTTGCGGTGTTTGGTTATTTAATCATCGATTCGTTCGATTAAAAGTGTGTTTTGTATGTTAGTTTTGTTATGGTGTGCAGCGGTTGCTCTTTTACTTTTTATGCTAATTTTATGAGGTTGAAAGGTTGATTTTTCAGAATAATTTCTTTACTTTTAGTAATCCCGTTTGTCAGTCGGTCTATTAACCAAGAATTTGGAGAAATCGATAGTTGTACGGGCTCCTAAAATTGATTAGGGAGGAAGCACAAAATCAGATTAACCGAATGCATTTTAACAGAAATAATTATAATTTAATAGGCAACACAATAGTAGTCTAAAATATATTTTCCGTTCATTTTACTCATCTATTAGATTGTCTCCGTATGGAAAGATCTTTGCTTCTGACTTGTGATGGATTCGTGTCGCAGTCGTGTGGAAGAGGATATTCTGGAGAAACGAGGGAATCCAAAGGCGACGCTGGAAAAGCAGCTATCGGGATTGGGAGGACATCGATTCCAAGAGGAATCGTCCGCCGATGGATTGAGTGATCGAAAGGTCAGTGATAAATCTTCGCAGATGGCGCATCCACCGGAGGTAAGCAAGTTCCTCTTCAAAAGGTAAGGGGGCGACTTCTGCAAACTAATAGTTTTCACTAATCTTCTATGGTTAATACCTACTGCCGTCATTACCTTGGCATAATTTGCGGATATCAGGTTGCGAAAAATCTTCTATTTGCCTTAAGTTATCGGTTTCAGCTAAATTACTTTCAGCTATCGGTTCAGCTGAAAAAAACTGATTCAGTGATGTGTAATGACTGCAATTGGTGATGATTATTTCGCAGCATCTTTGTATATGTATAAGGTTGCCCCTTTTTAGGTGCGTGTGCAAGTTACTCCTACGGTGACGTCGTGCACCGATTATAATTCTGCCGAAATGGTTTTACTTGTTACATCTGTGGCTTTTGTTTTTAACGCCAGCGGCCGTCCGCGACGTTGTTTATTGACTGTTGATAACAGGGTTATAACCCAATTACACGTCATATAATTATTTTATATAGATTTATTTTTCCGGAAACAATTCATTCGCATGAAATTTGCAGCCTTGAATTATGTGTTGGGCTGATTTCTAGTCGGAAATATTAGATTATGTTAGAATAATCAAAAGTAATAGATTTTTAGCAGGCGCACTTCGCCAAATATTCCGAAAACCTCACTGCGCATGCGCCGAATTGTACGGCGTCCTCTGCTCAAACATGTACCCAATGTAAACATCACGCCGCTCAAGTTTCATCGCACGTGGCAACTTTAGACTCGTTGAGTTTGAATTGCAAAGTTCTTGCGTAATCGAGGATAAGATCCTGACGATGCTTGTTCGGTGAGAATAATTCGCGAGATGGGAGAGATGGTTCATTAAAACCGTTGGTTCACAAAGTAGTCCATGACAAGGAGAAAAAAATGTGGCCCAAGATTTTTCTAATTTATGAGATCGTTTTGGAGTATTTGGAAGCCAAAGATTCCATTTCGAAGGATGATTTAACCATATGGAAACCAGATATGGCAATTTAACAGAAAAATTCCCGCATTATGCAGCCTAGGGGGTCCATCAGGAAAAATAGTTCGGGAACCCATAATTTTTAGCAATTTCCTCCGCTCCGAGTCACGGTGGTCGAATTTGGGTCTTAATGGAGATCTAAAACCTAATTACGCTCACTCTATCAAGAAAGAGTTGTCACGTGTCCATTGAAGTAGCTTACGCTTGTCTCATCATGCTTATTCCAATGTAGAGGTTCCTTAATGTTGCTTTTTATGCAATATTGACTAATATTTACTGAATGCATGGTATCGATTTTAGTTTTATGGTTATTATTGTACAATATTGATGCCAATTCGTACATTTTTTCTTCATCTCTTATTTTTTGTTTTATGTCATTTTATTGACATCATTTATTTAAATTAACTGACTATTCTTATTTATTTATCGCATGCGCGTGCTTACTGGCAGTTTACTTCTATATTATGTTATTTATTCTTTTCTCATCCTTTAATTATTCTTATCGATAGATTTGCGCAAGTTTTTCACATCCCCCATCTATGTGAGCGTTTTCCTGCTGTGGACAATTCCTTTTTCCTAAGAATCTCGTAGCTTTTTTTACTTCCACAATTATTCTATTTTTTTCTCATACGATTCTCTTTACTTTAATTATTCTATAATTAATGACGATAGGTTAGATGGAAGAAATAATGCTGCAGCAGCCAATACGGATATCTCTAAAATGTACCGTCCAGTGCCTTATGGCCCAAGAGGTTCGCCCGGATCAACTCATCATAAGGGACTATGATTCCATTCCAGCGTAGAGGGGGGACCAACTGAATACGCTCTCTATGCGTCGCGTATGAGAGTTACTCATTAATCGGAAATTTCGTGCGTCAGTCGCAGCTCGGACTGATACAGCCATCGCTCCGTCATGGGTGAGTATTTCTTTTCATCTACTTGAGACTTTTGTTGCATGCAGGGTTCTGGAAATCTTAGACATTCTAGCCCTTTCTTCGTGATGTTCCCACTGATATAAAACCAGCGTATCCTGGATCGAGGGGGGTGCATTCCCCATCGAATTATCGAATGGTCGATTTTTAAAGGGCTCTACTTTCTTCATACTCACCGAAAGTTGATCTTCGGGACAATATGGTCTCCGTGATGGCTCAGCCACACCGGAGAGGAATTGCAGGTGACTGCTGAAGGAATGGTCCGAATGATTGAGAGCCGAGAAGAATATATTGAGGCCTTTTCTCGTTCGTTCGTCTTACTGCCAGTATGTTAAGATAAGTAGCTGCTTGCAGACGATAGCGCTACTTAGAAGAAATGGATTGTCGCGCTGACATGCATTATATAACTAGTTCAAATGGATTTTTCTGATTTAATAGATTCATTATAAGGAGACCGCAGGCCCACAAATTTTCCGTCTCGCCTCCAATATAGATTCGTACATCCTTATCAGAGTCTGTGGTCGTTTGCATTAATGCCTCAATGTGCTTCCAAACAGGTCATTTTACCTGATGAAAAGCATTTTCCTATTACGTGGGACTTACATCGGTTGAGTCACTTGCATATCGGGCAGATCATTTCGTCGAGAGCAGTTCCGTTCTTATATGGTAAAATGTGTCTTCTGCTCACGATACCACGCTATCACAACACAACCCATTACGTGTTTTCAAATATACATTTCGAGGTGCGGAGTGTCTAATCTAATACACTCAGAACGTGGCAAGAATTTAGAGAGGATACGATTGATTGCTGAGGAATTCGTACCGATTAATTCGTTCAATTTTACTACTTTGCTCAGCTCCTCTCGTAAATGTTTTGTTTTCCTTAAATTTTTAATAATTCAAATAAGCTAAAAGCCCCTGGAAAACTATTCTCATCTCTATGCGGGTTCGAACCCTGGACCCCACTATACGTTTCCATATGGAATGCACGTAAAGTTCGTTTTTGTACCTTTCAGGCTTTGTTATTTTTACAGAATTAAATTGGAAATAATGGTCCCAAGAAGTCAAGAAAAGTATGAAACGAAGATAAATTAAATAAAGAATCTTATCGTTGTCGTAAATACACTTTTTGAATCGAAATTTCGAGAACTATGACAAAATAAACTAAGATTTTGTAAAATTTCGCCGTAGTAAACAACCAGTACCCCTGACGACCAGGATGATTGTTGAATCCGATACATTCATTTTCCCACAAGAATACACGAGGATTTTAAGTCCATGCCAAATTAATGGTTGGAACTAATGTCAGAATTCATGAAGAGGAGGCATCTAACTGAGATTTCCGCGAATGCAAACTATGATATTTAAATAGTAGGAACAAAATCACGGACATTTTGGAGTTCATCAAACCGATTTACAAAAGTACGTTCATACCTTCTTTTGTAGTGATCAAGATGAAAAAGAAATATTACGTCGAGAAAGGGGAAGATTTTTGAGAGACAGAATCTTAACTCAAACTAGATTTTATAGCAGAAATTTTAAAGCAGTGCGTTTGTGTTATTCTCACGAACTGAAAAAATGTTCAATGGAATCGAAATGTAATTTTTCGGAATCTCGCAAATATTTTAGGTAAAATTCCTTCCTGATTAGTATTTATTAAAAAAATTAAGGTATTGATAACTTTATATATTAAGATATCTATTCTTGAATGTTTCATATTAATGAAAATTAAAATCAAGACCTGCATTACATGACGGGGGAGTTTACTAGTTAAATATAATAAGCGTAAGTTGTTAACGGCTACCAAATCAATTAACATTATTTCTTACCTTAAGCCTGTGAGAGTGATTGCTGTTTAAGGTTCGTAGCCAAGTCGGCTGTGTCCTTCGAAGACTTTCTCATATTCACTTGTTGGTTGGTTAAGATGGAGTAGTTTTGGGGAGCAAATTGTTTTCTTATTAACTGTTTGAAGATTCCTTTGAATCCAGATGTGCCCACTCCATCGATTATTCAAAGAGAAACGTTTCCTTTCAAGTGCCTATCTCCCTCTTTAAACTATACTGTCTCTAGCTACGTCCTCACATCGAGTTCTTTTTTCGGATTTCAAATCAAGTTCCACTTCTGTTTTGTGCCTTACGCGCTTTTATTTTGTCTACTGTCTGTTTTGTGGCAATACACATCGTTTTTGCAGGTGGTGGATCGTTAGTAAACGAAGCATTAGTTTCGTCTCTTTTTAATTGCCATTAATCGCTATCGGAGACCCGTCAATGTCAACCGAATGCGATTTTTGGGTCATAATGAGTCACGCTAACATACAAATGTACAGAACCAAAGAGACGATCGTAGCCCTAGGGTTAGACGGCCTTTATCTTGAAGTGCCGGTATAATTCCATAGCGCTTTCGAATTTTTGATCAACCAAATGAAAAATGTCGCTGATAAAGAGAAAAGTAATAGCGGCAACCCGTGTAGCTCAAAGGGGGGCCTTGTAACTCGGGAAACTGAGATCGAAATTTTCCGTAATGTTGTTAGTGGTGACAATCCTTCCCTTCAAATCATAAGACGAGTGGTAACGTTAATTAGCCCAAAGTTCCTTCCAGTTCAAAATTTTTCACTCTGTTCAGTCATAGTTTTGGCGAAACAAATCACCAAGAATGAAATAGGCTTACCAAACCACAAAGTAGCGATGCATATAAAAAGACCCGATCTTCAATAACTAAGTAGAAAAGGGTGAGGAGAGACCTATGAATCTGCTATAAAATAAATTAACTAACTGTCACACTTGGATGTGGAATGGGATTAGTGCGAGGGAGTTCCTCGGGTGGTAAGAGGTTGATGCCGAGCCATCTTAGCCCAGATAAACGCAGCGGACTGGCGCATGATGAGTTTCACATAGTTGGACTCCCGCCTACGGCCCCGGTGATCATCAACGTCTCAAACGAGGTGCGGCTGCCATTTAGTACGTTTCGCCTCAACGGGCGTCGCAGGGAGATCTTTCAGATCGACCCCAGGCCGACAGAATGTCGATATAAGGCAGATGAACCGCCCCGGTGCGAGCGATTGATGTCCTGTGGTGCCTGGCAGCTATTGGGAATTTCGCCGCTCCGCGTGGGACGGAGCAGCGCGATTTTCAGATGAACTGGCACCCCGTGCCACATTGGAAAGGCTCCCTCGGCGACATCACCAGTGGCAACCCGGGACTCTCTCCGCTTTCCCCTCCGTCTCTTCCGCTCGTCGAGCAAGTTGTGACAATGCTGATTATCTGATCATGATTTGCTGATTGCAGCAAAGTTCAGAAAATCCCTATTTGGAAAATGCTGTAAATTGGGTTCCTTTGTTTGGATAACTCTGCAACGGATGCCCCCCATAGCATAAATGGTAGGAAATATTAATTTAAACTGTAGTTCCGCTAAGGACTTTCTAATTGTGAACGAGATTTTAGTTTACGACAAAATTAATGTACGTTAAAACGCTAATTTTATCGTCAGGGAACCTAACAATTTTGGTCAGCAACATCGAATTTCTAGAGGCCTCTAATCAAGGTCAAAGTCTCCCAAATCAAAACCACTCGTCCGACTAAATCCAAAATCGCTAAGTGGATTGAATTTGACCCATCGAGGCCAATCCCTTCGTTTCGAGTTGTACTTGCTGATAACCAGCAGGGGAGAAGTTTTTATGATTCGAAAACTTTGTGGTTTTAAAATAATGAAAGACAAATCTGAAGCCCCTCCCCCAACCAATATCACCGCTGCCAGCACTACGGAAATGTAGATAAGGCATGCTGGGCTAAGTGCATCCGGTGACACCTTGGATTCTCTCCATGGAGTGCACAAGCGAAACATGCGAATTGAAAAGGCAACCATCCGGAGACCGCGGTTTTCCGAAATCGCTCTTGGTAATCATATATTTTGAAAGAGAAAGCGTGACTTCGTCTCAATCCTGACAAATTTCGCGCACCGGAAAGAGGTTTCGTATTAGAGGAAAATAACTTCACCGCCATTTAAAACCAACAAGATTTCTTCTCCGCGAATTGCTGATAACCCCGTGGAAATCGAGAAAGTCCAGGGGAACAAATTTCAATGCCACCGGGAACCGCACCAAAGCAGATACACCGGAGGGAGAAAGTGTTAATCAAGCGCCCTTGCTCACTGGCAGCACCGTTACGGAAGCGACTTTTCATAATCATGTTTAGGAAACATCGAAATCCTCACCATTAAATGGATAAAAAATATTGAGTGGAACGCAAATGGAATTCTAAAACCGAGCTCCGATTCAGCAAGCATTTGATAACCAAAATATACGTAGCCTTTGTTTCCGTTATTGATCTCAAATCTGAGAAAGCGATTCGCGATTATATGAGGAAGGACGATTCCGAGCTCATGGGAGGGTTTCTACATTTGCATTAATGCTCCGCAGGGAGTGTGAAACACCAAACTAGCTTAATTTTCAGATTACCCCGAAAGGGAGACCAATATAGGCCATATATTTTCGCTATAATCTCGCAAAATCTCATCGCCTGCGAGAATCACGTTCGGAGAGAGGGGGAACCACAGCATCGCGTATTTCGTTGTGTTAATCACTGCTTTGAAATTTCTCGAGTAATTTTTGTCTATCAGTTCTTGCAGTCTTATGAGGTTCCCAATCGGGTGCTCTGATCATTTCGAACTCACTGCTATCAAACCTGGAGTCTCTTTTAACGTAACTAACAGCTAAATCTTGTTGTACGTGCTCCAAGAGAAAAACAAGCTACCTCTTTTACTCTTGATTGAATTACCTCGGAGGATGCGGTTACACAACCCCATAGCAGACCCAACTATGTCATGGATGTGCATTTTAAACGAAAAATCACTTCTAATGAGCAGGGCCGTGCGCAGGATTTGCTCGTTGGAGGGGTTTTTCAGTCAGGTGCGAGCTGGTAGCTTGGGCTTTTAGGCCCTTTTGTTCGTGAAACTCGATTTCTGATTAGCGCGAAAGTGTGACTCACCGAGACGAAAGGAGTCCTGACAGAGGTTAACATGAAAGTTGAAAGAGGCACTAAATTTAGGAAGAAAAGGTTTACGAAATGAAACATTAAATAAAATAATTTCACTTTATCCTATCTTCAATTCATCATTCGTGGAACTTTTAGAATGTAGGATCCTCATTGGGGGTTTGAACCCCCAAAAACCTCCCCCCGGGCGCACGGGCCTGCTGATGAGGACACCTAAATATCTGTAGATGCTTACTAATTCTAATCTCATGCCACTGATTAACTTAAGCTTTTGTTCGAGGAGCGGGTATTGCTCATAGCTACACGTTTTTAAAGGTTCAAACCGAGTAGCTAATCTTCACATTCATATTTGTGCTTTGAAATTTAACTGGAAATAATAATAAATAAGCTAAAATTCCCAAGCTTGCCAAGTTAAAGTGGTTTTCGTTAAGAACTGCGGTGAGCATAGCATATTCAATTTCAAAGCATTGCATTCACCATGTAACATCCTGTCAAAGATGGACTTCTTCAAAATTGCAAAAAAATCGCTGAATCCGCTTCGTTTGGTTATCTAAATCCGAAAAGCTAAGTATGGGGTTGCAAAAAAAAAAAACAATCCGGCGGAAGACAAACCGTGAGCCTTGGAACACAGATTCAAAATTGCTGAGCCTGATGTTTACTCCATTAGTAACACAAATGAATGAAGAAAGGGTCTCGATGCATTACTTTGGGCTCTGAATCATTTGACCATTCCTGTAGTAGTCACTAGGGGCGATTTCTTCTCCAGTATGATTGGGCTAACATGGGGACAATATTGTCCCGAAGGTTAATTACTGTCGGTGACTGTGAAGAAAGTCGGTCCCTTTAGGAATCGACCATTCAATATTTCGAAGGGGAGCAGCACCCCCCTCGATCCAGGATCGGCTGGTTTTATGTCAATAGGAACATTATTCCACGAAGCAAGGGACAGAATGTCTAAATTTCCACAACTCTGTTCGCAACAGAAGTCTTGAGTAGATGAGGAGAGATACCCATGACGGAGCGATGGTTGCGTCAATCCAAGCTCTGACGGAAATACGAAATTTCCTATGAGTGAGTATCTCTTTTATGCGACGCATAAGCTTCGTAAGAGAGCTTACTAAGGGTTCCATAGAGAGTTCAATTAAGGGTAAAAATAAAGGTTATATTAAAGGGTACAAATATGGGTTTTATAAAGGGAACATTAAGAGTTTAATAAGTATAATATTAAGGGTTTTATTCAACGAGTGTTACTGTCTTTCATTTAGGGTAAATTTAAGGATACAATTGATGGTTCCAATAAGGGTTTTATAAAGGGTTCATTATGTGCGCAAAGGATATAATTTTGTGTTTTATTAAGGTATAATTAGGGGTATATTTAAGAATACATTAAGGGTTTTTTTATGTGATTTATTGGTTATTTCGTTTCAGAGTAAAATTTGCGGTAAAATTAAGGGTAAAAGTAAGGGTTTTCCAAGACTACATAGAGATTAAAATTAAGGGTTTTATTAAGGCAATTATGGGTTTTATTTAGGGTACAATTATGGTTAGATTTAAGGGTACATAAGGGGTTTGCTTAATGATTAATTAAGGTTAAAATTTACGGTACAATTAAGGATACAAATAATGGTTATATTTAGGGGTTTTTAAGTTGATTCTGTCTCACGGCAAGTGTGTGAACATGGCGCCACATGATGTCTTGAAATGGGCGATGATCTTATGTATTGGGCGATACATTTTAGAGGTACCCGTAATGGTTGGTATGGCATTTGGGCTGGAATGTCAAAATAATATCGTACATTTACTTTTGGAGTTTGAGTCCGGAATAGTGCATATCATTATGGGATCTTTCCTCTAATCGAATACCTCGCGATATTCATCTCCAGAGGGATTTTATTACTGAAATGATAAGCGGAACCTGCTTCAATTTGCTCACACGGTAGCTTAACCTCAGTTCTGATTGAAATTTGGCTGGGACATAGTTCCCAATGCAACATTCAAGAATCACCCTCCTTTTGGGATTAGCAAATCTACCGTTTACCCGGAAAACCGTCCTTTATTTATCAAATTCTATATTTGCAGGGCATAAATCAGCCAATTGATATCCCACTTGGTAAAGTACTCCTGCAGGAAGGGTAGAGGTTTGTATTCATGATGAATAAATAACCCGAAGTATTTTGATTTCCGCAGGAAATGTTTTTTTTCGCAGGTGAAGGATTTGCTGTGCGGTAATTACATGGAAAATGAACTCTTTGCTTGAAATTGATCACAAGTTTTTCATCGAATCATTTTCTAAGAATATATTAACCCCCAAGATTAGTAGGATGGTTTGCTTAAGTTTGAGATAAATCTTCAAACCTGTATCCGGGCACACAAGCAATTATCTAGACATTCAGTCTCTACTGCAGCATCAACAACTGCCTAAAGACCAGTGGACCAGTAAAGAAATGGACCTCCACGAAGTACCTCGAAGCATCTGCAGCCAGCGAAAGATTGGTGAGTTGGGTTTGGTAACGTCCTCAGCTTCTCAAAGCTTGATGAGGGGACAGAAAGATTGGAGCAAAGATAAGGTTCTGCAGTGATTTATGAATTGAAGTATCGGGTATCTCCATAATCACGGATGGCTAAAGAAATTATATTTAAGATCCCAATCGTCTGTCAAGAAAGTATAATTTGAAATAGTGTGCGAATGGAGGAGGTTCGCTTGTTTATAGATTCATATAAATTTCTGAATGTATGTCTTTCTTAATTTTTACATCAGAAACTCATTTTGAAACAATGAAAATGACAACAGAGGAGTAAAGCCGCCGTTTCCTAAATTCGTTAACAAGGAATAAATTCTCAAAACCTCCTCCGATTGACGATTCCGCTATAGAACAAAGTAGTGATCCGTGTGCCTGCCTGTACCAGACACCGGAATTACGTCGTTAAAGTAATGAAAGATGGAGTAAGACCTATTATGTAGAAATGTGAAGCAATTGCCCGGGAAAGAAATCAGTGATGGAATGGCAAAAGTTAAAAAGAGAAATCACTTATCCAGCCAGCATAAGGTGACGTTAGAAAGAATATGTTGAGCATTTGTCCGGGAAGAACATGAAATATAACATCAAAGATTTAGAATTGAAGGCAGTAGTAGAACAGGAAAATGTTGTTAACTGTGTAAATTTAAGTGTTGTGACTACACCCCCTGCCCAAACATCTCCAGACAATGAAGAGGGAGTATTAAGTTTTTTAATTAAAACTTTGATGAGATGAAGCCCTTCATCTGCTTTGTCCTTTTCGTTTATTTCTTATTTTTATATTTTATTTCATATTTTTACCATTACACACCATTTCATGTTTTTATTACTATTTATGTTCTTTTTTGATAAATATATTTTTAAATATTTTCAATTTATGATTTTAATTTATATATTTTCATTGTTTTTTATTATGATTTCAATTTCTTATTTGTTTGTTATCTTCAAAACCAATGTTAATCCAATGAATTTATTTCATTTCAATTCATTCTTTTTGTTTATCGTTATTTAATTTCCTACCACCTTTCCCTCAGATTATCGAACATTAAATGGAGATTTTTATTTTCAATTTTTTCATAACATTGATTAACATTCAGATGTAAATGGAACAAACATAGCAAATAATTTTGAAAGTCTACAAAGTATTAAACTTCCTAGTGCGTACGCTTAGGAAATCAAATAAGAATGTTAAGGAGGCTGCGTACGAATCATTTGCTCCAATCTTGGAATATGGGGAATGCCTGTGGGACCCGCATGAGGTAGGTTTAAAGCGAAAACTAGAAAAGGTACAGAGAAAGACGGCAAGATTCGTCTTAGGCAGATATTCAATATTAGCGTTACTCAGATGCTAGGAGAATTAGGTTGGGAAAGTTTAGAGAAGCGGAGATCGAAGAAAAGGCTAGCTATATTTTTAAAGTATACACAGGAGTTAATTCGTTTGAGGAATTATCAAACATAGTCACTATGGCAAAATGTGTGGCAGAAAAGACCTTAGACATAAATTTAAATCAATAAAACAGCGAACAAACGTTTGTAAAATGTCCTTTCTAAATCTTTCTATTACAGATTGGAATGATTTGCCTGCAGGAGTCTTGGAGCCCTTCCCAAAACTTCATAGGGAGTTTGTAAAAAGATCGGGTAAAAATATAAAGGACGAGTGAGCTTTACGTTGACGAGTACAGGTGGAGCATGGGATTGCCTCGTAGGGTGATGTATGGCAGGGACTTGTCCCTGGGACAGCTACGGAGGCCGTGAAGACCTACTGGGAACCCTGAAAAAACATGTATAATGAGGGAAAAGAAGTATTTTATTTGATACATTTTTGTATTAAAATTATGTACAGATAGGATATATGTATGTATAATATATGTGATATGTGTTGCCATCGGACGATTAGTCCAATTGTGATATTTTTGTGATGATAATAATAAATAAATGAAGGGGATGAGGGCAGAGGGAGGGGATGAGGGTAGAGGGAGGAATGACATATTATTTGCGTTATCTATTAACTTTCGCCGGACTGTTAATAGGGAATTCTTTTTAGAAGTGAATGATTTTGCTTTACTGGAGAAAACGAATCGTTAGAGCCTGTCAGTGCAAGAAACCGGCTTTCACAAAATGTTCTCACTGCACATAATTTTTGTGTTTTCAGTACTCTTATGATAAATATCATCCAAAAGACTGCAATCCACAATCTACAAGGTGATGAAGGAAAGAATCCTTTGAGCAATTGTCGGGGAAATATACACGAAATATACCAGGGTAAAATCGATGGTGTGAGCCGTTACTTGGTTATATTACTATCAGTAGCAGGTACGTCCAGCTTAATTAGCTGCTGATACCAGCGTAGATTAAGAATTGAAGCAAGGATTGGAACAGAACGATATCGTAACTGTGATATCTTAGCTTGCAATTGTGATATTCCAGTTATTTCCATAAGAATCTGGAGGACAAGGAACAGAAATGTTTCCTAGATTAATGTAGAAAAATTACGATGAGATTGACCAGAGGATTTTTGTATGCCTATCCGATTTCAAATACAAGATGAACGTCGGGATTATCGTTCAATTAAATTAATTTTTCACGCGGCAAAAGGGTTTCTAATGGGCCTTAATGTTCGGATTTAAGAATTAATTAAAGGGAAAATCTGAGAAAACCCTCTCGATTTTCAGATGGGGAAGCGAATAAGAGGTACGATAGAGGTAATGCGGGTACTTGCCGAAGGAATCCTATTATTTGAGTATATGCGGGAATGTTTTGTCGATTTTGAAAAGATTTGCGATAGTCAATTGCCGAAACTGGTGGGAATAAAAAGGAAAATTGCGTTGGACTGGAAAGATAGGAGGCTAGTGCAAAATTGGAATAAAATCAGCCTGGTCGTTTTATTAAGAATCGTAGGTGAAAAGGCGATTCTCTTATAACATGAAAACGAATTTCGCCTTTATATCAAGGAGTTTTTACATGACCGAATCCCGCTCGTGAGCATCTGATCAAAGGTATGTTGTAATAACCTGTATAAGAAAGATATTGTGTTGCTTTGAAAACCTGTAAAGGGTTTTGTCATGGATTGAATGGAAGTCATATATAATGGTGTCATAATAAGATAATTGTGGAAAGTCGGGAGTGAGATGGGATTTGACTTTGTAATGAAGGTCTGATGATAACTTTAAAGCATATATTGAATATGAGGGGCAAGTAACATTATCACCCAGAGAAGAATACAAATTGAAATTTATGGGAAGCAATTCTTGATAAATGAGACTGCCATAAAATATAATTAAATGTTCTTAGTGAATTGCATATTTAAAAAAAACATTGTTAATTCGAGTATAAGATATTTAGATACTAGCGTTATATTCTTAGATACCGAAAAAGAACGCCAAGTGAATAGCAGGTAGTTGAATAATTAAAATGAGATAAATAAGAAATAACGATTCAAGATAATGCGACGTAGAAATTGCCATTCGAAGACGTTAAGGAGGTTAAGTAATCGTTAAATGCTGGCTTCAGTCGCAGCTAACGCATTTCGGATACTATGCTACTCTTTGATCGAATTCCAAGAGTGCTGTGATAAGTGGACATGCGCCTCTAAATATTCTGGTCTATGACGGGTTGCAGACGCGCTTCTGTATAATAATCTTGGTGTATAGATTTATATATAATTGTTTATCATTTGTTAGTAATGCTCCTTAAGAAAAGCATGCACAATTAAAAAATAATTTCGTAATTATACCGTTGTTGTAGAAATTTCGAATTCTATAAGAGGGTCAGTGGTATATTACATCTACATTACCCTACAAGCCGCCTTTCGGCGTGTGGCACGGTGTGTAAACACCAGTGGAATCTAAACTACTTCCTTAATCGGTTATTGTCGCGTATCGTTCGCGGAAAGAATGAATTTTTAAAACGATTCGTCCTTGCATCTATTTCTCTTAACTTTCGCTCATGATCGGATCGACCGAGGTAGCAGGGGGGGTTGCTTATAGTAATTTAATGGCTAATGTAGTTTCCCTGAATTTATTAAGCAATCTCAGCCTAGTTTACAATCTCCTTTCTTTCAAGGATTCCCAACCTACGTCTGAGAACATTTTTGTAACGCTTGCTTTTTTATCGTAGCATTTCTTAACAAAACGAACCACTTTACGCTGCTTTTTCTCGAGTACACGTTTCATCCGCTGGATCCCACATACTTGCCGCATATTCCAGAATGGGTCTGACCAAGGTAAAATAACATCGCTCTCTCACCTTTTCATCGCATTTACTGACAATACGCTTTACAAAGCCAAGCCTTTTACTTGCTTTGCCGCAGATCTTTCGAATATGCGTGCTCCAATTTAAGTTATTAGTAATGTTGATCCCGAGATATTCAACTGAATCTACTACTTTTATATTCATTCCATTTATTTTGAACGGGTGATTTGGACGCAATTTTTTCTTTTCGAAGAAAGTAACTACGGAGCATTTACCTACGTTAATATCTAATTCCCATTCTTCGCACCACATTACATTTATTTTTATGCCAAAAATGTCGTACATTCTTCTTTAGACGTTTCGGAAATATTTCTATAAAAATGCACGTATTTCTATTACCGCTTGCAGGCACAATTTCGTCGGACAATTATTTCTAATTTAGTTTTCCAAATGAAACTAAGCCTACTGCCAGAAATAGCAATGTGGATGAGTCATAAATAATGT
Source organism: Sympetrum striolatum (assembly GCA_947579665.1). Lineage (NCBI taxonomy): Eukaryota > Metazoa > Arthropoda > Insecta > Odonata > Libellulidae > Sympetrum > Sympetrum striolatum. Next base: position 18,306,787 of record OX388344.1, on the reverse strand, counting down.
CAAAAGGGTTTTAAACATTGCAGAGTGTCCACCAACCTGAAAAACTCAGGGAATTCTTCAGGAGTACTTGATGAATTTGTCTGGTATCCTGGAAAATAGATATTTTACTCTCTTTTACTCAATTTCTAACCATGACTCTTCTTTTTCGCTCCGTATCAGTTCAGTAATAATTCCCCTGAAAGGAAGAAACGGTTCGATGACAGCGTTGCCGTGACCAATGTATAGCTCATAATACGTAACTCCTCCTTTCTACGTACTAGTTTAACATTTTGGCAATATTGCAAACACGCAGAATGGGACCGTACGGAGTCGAAGTTTCCAGGAGTACCCAATTTCTGTTTAGGCATGAAAAACCGCGAATAGAGCATGATGAGAATTTGTTTTCCACTTAGGTGGATTCGATCATTAGTTGGCGTCACAGTTTGTAGTTGGACTTTCTCAGTGGGTTTTAAGAGTTTTCCTCATTGAACATAAAGGTATTAACAGTTTTCCTCTTCGGAGACTTCCCTCACTATTCGATATTTCTTCGTGTATTACAGGGATAATTGAGAAAGTAATTTAACCATTATTACCTGGTCATTAAAAATTTTAAAACTCCGAAGGGATTAACTAAGTATTTCAAACAAAGTTTACGTTTGGGAAATTTAGAATATTGATATGGGGATACATCGATTAACACTTGGAGGACGGGAGTTTCGACCTACCTAGAAGGACGGCGGCGGTTTTGAAGGCGTACTTTTAAAATTCGTAATTAAATACTTGTTTCAAAGTCACAAAGACGTATATTTTGCAGAACTACATAATGTGACTTTTATGCAAGTGCTGATAAGATGTTTTACCTCATAATTTGTTTAAATTTTAATTAATTAAACAAGACGCGGACCGATGTCCTAAATCTGCAGAGTTTTATACTCTGCAATATTTTTCTTACTCATACTAGACCAATGATACTCATAGTTTCGAAATAAGTGGTAGAAGGTCCGAATTTTTTATGAAAGTCAGTCGCTTTACGCCAAGATTGCTATGCCATCTGACGGAAAGCATATAAAACCACTCGTTCGCGCTTCGGGAAAAACCTCCAGCGAATACGATAGCGGAAGAATTTTTCGAATTATGTCGTGAAAAATTCCATCCTGGGGTTTTCGTCCACGCAAAATCGTTTTATAACATTTACAAATGCATAAAACCACTTTCAGCAGGGTTACCAGCATATAAGTTTTATCATTATAAAATGTTCTTCCAATTATTTTCTCAGATAAATATCAAACTTATATCTCAAATTTAAATTCAGTTACCTTTCTTGAATAATTAGAATTCATTTGAGGAAACACTTTATGAAACAGGACTGCCAACCGTCGAAACGGATCTCTAAACAGAGAGTTGTGTGTTTGCAGTATAAATAACCAAAGAGATATTTTGAGCTCTGATTTGTTTCATGTGATTCGTTGAAATTCTTTGGGATCCCGAACTAGTTTATAAACAATAGGAAGCAGGGTGACCAACATCTTTGGCTGTAAAGTCAAGGTAGCGATCAGATCTTCATGAAAAACCTAACAATTTATCAGGCATTTATCGAAAATGGCCTTATTTTACACATTTTATTCTGTACCTTGTCTTTACAGCCGAAGATATTGGTCACCCTGCTTTCTTATAGTTTATAAACTAATTCGGGATCCCAAAGAGTTTCAACGTATTACATGAAGCAAATCTATGCTCAAAATATCTCTTTAGATATTTATACTGCAAACGCATAACTCTCTGTTTAGCACTAGGAATACCGGACTTGTCACCCCTCTTAGAGCTTCCAAATGGAGTCATTTTGACTCCTACCTTATTATTGTTCATATTTGCAGTTTATCTCTGCTTTTATCGGTACATTGCTTTATTTTATCAGTTTTCTTTATTATTGTAATTCTTAAAACATGTTATTTACAAAAACTGACGTATTTTTTATTAATGTTAATTTTATAATTTATACCCGCTTAGTCTAGAGTAGTGGTTCCCAACGGGGGCGCTACCGCCCCCCGGTGGGCGCTGAGAAGTCTGAGGGGGGCGTTCAGTGCCCAAGTCATATTGAGGGGGCGTTGAGGTCCAGCCGCCGCCCCTTAGAGCATTTGGCGTATTTAATAGCCACTGACGGCATTACTGACATCTTTGTTTCGATTCTTTAACTTATGACGCTACTGCCTTTTGGTGCCAGGTGTCAGAAACATTGTTATAAATGCTTTCTCAGCTCTCGCAAAAGCTTGTGACAGAAGGATGCGTCACGAATGGGGTTGACCTAATCCGTGGAATACTGACGGAATGGAGAGTACGGAGGAGAGGGGCGGAAACGATGTTTGCAGGGCGGCTAATAGTGCGTTTACAATGGAAATACGGACATTGTAACTGCCGTTAAAATTCTGCATAAAGGTTATTTGGCAAAAGGAGAATGAAACTCAACCCGATTAAAAAACACACATCTCCCCGAGCGATTGTTTTAAATCATCTCTCTACTTTGGAATATTCATAGTAGTCCCAAGGATTTTTTCTGTTGATGACACGACCCTATCAAAAGCTTTTATAAACTTTTATTTAATTTCTTCATCGGCCTCCTTCCACATACACTTAATGACGTTGTAAATTAATTTTCGTTCTTTGCTGTGAAGCGCTTTCAGATTCCCAATTTTGGATAGTTCGTTATTTGTAATTGAAAATTATAGGAAAAATGAATGTAGGAATATGACGGAAGGAGAGGAAAATGTGGTAATGATTAAATGGAATGAAAATAAGTACAGGGCAATGAATTGGAAGTGAAAATAAGAAGGTGGGGGAGATCTAAAATGATCTGTTTATTAACCATGAGGATTAGAACCAGACTTAAAGGCAACAAGGCGTAGGGACGGAGCAGACATTACATTGTACATGCTCTCTGCATTTTTCGGGTGTTCGTCCGCGTAGGATGGCTTGGTAACTAAAGTTTCGCTGACTATCCTGTCAGCGTCTTCAGGTCGAAGGATTAACTTCGACCCTTAACACCTTCACTGTATCGAATTTGGTTAACACTGATAACATCATCGGCTTTTACTCGTAGTTTGGTTAATGAAGTTTAACAATGACTGACACAGAGAATAGAAAATAATAATAACAAAACTTTTTATGATTTCTGCTCTGACGCGCTCTGACGCAAATTGTTGCCAAATTAATTATTCACCTTACGTTGATTTTTACATAAGTAAATACAAAAATTTTGATCTCCGAAACATATTTTCTTAATAATTACAATGTTTCCGTACGTATCTATCAATCATATTATTGTGTTGTTTCTACAGATAGATCCATGTCGGAACCAAAGAAAAAATGTAGGCAATACAATGTCGAGTATTTAAAATATGGTTTCATTCAATCACCCACAAACAAGACATTACTAAAGTGCCTCATTGGTAATGAGGTGTGTTCCAATGAAGCTATGAAACCTTCGCGATATGAAGAGCACTTGAGCGAAATACATCCTGAGAAAAAATACATCTTACTTTTAAATACTCAGAGATCAACATTCGAGACGTCCTACTTTGGGTGATATGTTTTCGGCCGCATCAAAAGAAGAAAATGATGGACTACGTGCGTCATATAATATTTCCTTACTCATTGCTAAATCGGGAAAACCACACACAATTGGTGAAGAATTGATAATTCCAGCTTTGAGTGAAGTTCTGCGTAACCGTGCTGCATAAGCCACCGTCTGATATAATTAAAAAAATTCCGTTGAGTAATAATACAGTGCAGAGGTGAATAGACGAAATGTCCGAGGATGTGGAGAGTTCTCTAGCTGAGTTTTTGAAGACTACCGAGTTTTCATTACAGCTTTTTGAATCTACTTTGCCAAAAAACGAGTCTTTACTTCTGGTGTACGTTCGTTTTATAAAAGATGAAAGGATTTGTCAAAACTTATTATTCGCAAGAACGTTAGAAATGGACACTAAAGGAAAATCTGTTTTTGGCGTTTTGGAACACTATTTTGAATAAAAAGGAATTCCTCTGAATAATATATTGTCTGTTGCTACCGATGGTGCTCCGGCAATGGTTGGACGTCACCGTGGTTTTATTTCATATTTGAAAAGAGCGGTACCAAATATAGTCGCCATGCATTGCGTAATTCACCGACAACATTTGGTAGCAAAACACCTTAGTGATCGCCTTCACCGCTCGCTACAGTATGTAATTACTTCAGTTAACAGGATCAGAAGCAATGCTCTCGATGGTAGATTATTTAGGAAGCGTTGTGATGAAAACGACTAAGACTTTAATCGGTTACTATTGCACAAAGAAGTTAGTTGGCTGTCAAAAGGTACTTGTCTAAAACGATTTTTTTAACTCTTTGAAGCAGTTACTAAGTTTTTTGAAAGTAAAGATGATTTATTAGGAGTGAATTTATTGAAATGTAAGAGCGATATTGCTTATTTGACAGATTTATACAACAAATTTAATGAAACAAACTGCAAGGAAATTATTTGAATTTGATCAAATTTGATCAAATTCAAATCGTTCCCTTCCCTTTGATCATTAAAATCAAAATTTAGGAGGATTTTATCGAATTGTCAACAAATGAAGAGTTGAAATTTAAAATAAATATGGGTATCAAGAATTTCGGCTTCAACATCAAATTCCAATCCAAATTTATATCCAGCCTTATGGGCTGCAGTAAAGAAATTTTTCATTGCTTTTCCGTCCTCGTATTTAGCAGAAAGAGGGTTTAGCATGGTGACCAATCTATTAACTAAGAAAAGAAACAGGTTTTCAATAGTGGAACGCGGTGACTTAAGGTTATTAATGACAAAAATTACACCAAATATTAATACATTAGTTTCATCGCATCTAGCTCAGCTGTCTCATTAATAATATTATATTAATTATTAATAACATATTTCAATCTTCAACAATACTTCTATATTTCATTATCTTAAGATTAAAGAAAATTAAAAATTTGTTCTTGTTTTTCAATATATTGCATTTACAATGTAGTTTACCTAAGGGGGGCGCTATCAAATTATTGACTGAAAAAGTGGGCCCTGACTCAAAAAAGGTTGGGAACCTATGTCCTAAACAAATAAGAGCTATGCAAATTGCACCCTTTATGCTTGCTGTGGTAATCTTTCTTCATCAGCAATCATTTTAGGTACAGCATATAATAAAAGAAGCCCCTTTTTTAGCAATTTTAATATTATTCAAGAGTTTCTACATAATTTAGAATATTAGGTCTTCAATTTATCAAATGCCAATCTTGTAATTTCATAATAAATCCAACATGATATCTTTAATTAATTATTAAGAAAGTCTTTTGCTTAACATTGCTTTGAACTGATAATAAGATCTCATTATTTAAGTAAATAGTTTATCATTGATTTGGTTTGTTTTCAAAACCATAAAATAATGTAAATAATAATAGAAAATTATCTTTATTTATACATAAATTTAATCAAAATATCATAATAAATTCCTATCTTCTGGAATATTAACTTAATACGAACATAAAAATCACTAAAAGAGACGTTTCGCAATACACACACTACGCTAAATCACTTTTTGAAGATTCAAATTACCCGCCTACCCATAATGCACCGTGGAAAAAAAAGTTGGGAACTCGGCTAAAAATTACGATTTTTGATGGTCTATTATGGCCATATGGGTGGAGATTTTTCTACTAAACTTTGGTATTTTGTTTTTTCGATTCTTTAGTTTACTTTCAACCTCTGAAAAAGCCTTTGCTCTCATTTTCTGGACCCTTTTGTTCTAATGTCCTCTGGGAAAAATGCGATTATTTTAGGCTTGCGGGGTTATCTGTGGATTTAGAGCTTGGAAAAGGTTAGAGAGATATTCTTAGAATCGCAGAAGCCCATGATTCCGTTCTATTGAGAACAATTTTCTCCGTAAAATAATATTTTAGGTCTAAACTTTCTTATCTTAGGTCCTGAGGAGATATTCGTATAGTTTTTCTGGAGCCTTGGCAAATTATAGTATAAGTATTAAAATAATGGCCCGAACGTAAACTTATGTATGAAATACAGTTTTCAGTGTTTAAAAATGACGCATAAAATTTCTAAATAACGTCTATAACTCGAGTACACAATATCTGATTCTGAAGCGCTTTGAAGTAGCTTGAGGAATGTCATTTAAGGAATTTATGAAATAAAAGTAAATAGACGTCATGACTCGGATGCATGAATCGCATCTTTATGATAACCTATTAAGTCGGAGACCGATAGTAATACAAAAATTGACCTCTTCAGCAAACAGATTTCTTAGAAATGAATGATATTAATTAGCAAAATAGTCTACTTTCCCATCTGTGCGATGAATTTAAACTATTTTATTTTCGTAGATATATTTTCCTGTAGAGAGTATAAATCTGGAAGGTACGATTAGTATATAAAACAGAATATGTTCGGCATTATCTTCAATGACTGATTACCCAGTTAGCATAACCCTCAACATCATCCTGGCGTTTTATTGATACTACAATTATCCATAAAATGCTACCTTCCTTTTCAACTTTGAGACAACATTTTATGGAGCATAATTTTATAAAAGCAACGAGTCGTATTTCAGTGTATCGTGCAAGGAGTTATAGATGATATTTTTTACGATATCGGGCATAGCATTTATAATTTTCGATCACAGTGTTTTCAGTCAAGAGACGTCTAAAGCCAATAGAGTGCCTGCTCAGTTTTAGCGCGCAGTACCTCCGTAGGAAACAGTTGTAGGAGGTGAATCTTCGGCCATTGCTGTCGGTGACCATCTTGACGCTGGTTGTACCGGTGTGTTCGGAAATAAGCAGCTCAAAATGCTAAAACAGGTTGGGATTGGCGGTATCAATAGACAGTACCAGGAGCGGCAATGGCGAGTGATTGACTGCATTCACTGCCATTAGAAACACCAGCGTCTCGCCGGTGAACGCTAATTTAGATCTAACCCAAGTTGTCACAGAATGCGATGGAATCCACATGATTAAAATTCAGGGGGTCCTGAAAGGTATTATATAATTATAAATGCTTTGGTGATGAATTAACTCTTTCCCAACCTATTGAAATCGTTTGTGTTTGATATACCGGGAGATTCCCATAACGTCACTTCTGGAAGGTCACTAGAGGTTGGTTGGGCGGCTTCTAAATTTGCTTAATTCGTATAATAATCTCCTTGTTAATTTTTAAATGCAATTAAATAAATCATCACGCATATACAATGACCACCTATATCGTGTCATATGTACAAATCATACAAAGAATGTCTTTGCCTTTCCTTACGATTGAAATTTTTTTGGATCATTTTTAAGAGAGCCGAGAAAGAATTGTTAGGATGACAAATAATTTACTTAATATAGCATTTATTCCTACTCCGAACTCCTCCGTACCACTATGCTTCAAATTCCAGAGTAAAATAGCACATTTACATTTTAAATAAGTAAGGATGGGAGGATGACATGGGATGAAACAAGAATAATAATATTTTGAAAGGAGAATGATATTGATATGAGTATATGTGAATTAATGTTTGATAATGAGATGGAAGAATTGATTCTAAATACTAAAGTTATATTGAAAGTAGAAATATGAAAATAAATATTCAGTGGATACACATGAGATTGAAGCATATGATCAAATTCTGAAAAACTATATATTTTCAATTATGAACGGAATTCCGGGCAAAATGTTGAAATATGAGATGCAACAGTACTGCGATTGGGAGGAGAAAATTATGCCAACCAACTTAAAAGGAATAGGTTGAAATGTTAGAGTTTAAAAATTGTTGGCTTCTTTTTTCAAATTACACTTAAGGTGCATACCCACGACGGCATTGAAAGTAACGGTTTTCCGTTAATTTTTTCCCAGGTAAAATCCAATAAAAATGAAAATCGAAATTATGTAGTATATTCTATATTTTCGGTTAATATTAAAAATGAAAAAATGAAATTAGAGGTTAATTGTATGCATACTTTAAATTAATCAAAATTAGAATAGGTTAATAAAATACCTAAGCAGTCGCGAATTGTGCTGTATAACTGTCTCCACTTCACTGATTAACTCGTCACAGTTGGACTAAGAATAAAATGAAACTGTGTGTGTGCTAAACACACGAATCAGGAATAAGGCATTTATTAGAGTGACTTGTTCAAGCATCTTTTGAGTTCTTCCTTGCAGTTTCCAAATGTTCTATATAATATTTGCACAATGTCGGCTAAATCCTCTGTGAACATACTTTTATGACTTTATTTTCTGGAGTTTCAATCCTGCGCCTGAAGCATCTGAGTGACCATCATTGGCCTGTTGTAGCAATTATTTTCAAAAGTATCGACTTATGTCATACTTTTTATAAAATTTTTATTAATTTCTTCTAATTCGTAGTAACTAAAATAGTGGCAAATTGATTCAAACAAAGTATCACCTTCATTTTCTCCATGGTTGAAAATTTCTGAGAATTTTGTTGTATAAAATTTGTAAAAGAATAATGGAAAGGTTAAGGAATAAAATGCTACTTTAAGACAGAAGAATAAGGTGGATTTAATTTTTGCTGGAATGATTTCTATGAATAGAGGTGAGTTAGTCCTCTAGAAATTTAGTTGATCATTTATTAGCTTTATTTGAGGGAAGAATGGGGGCAATTTCAAAGCTATGACTTTAGGGATAAAGTGGGATAAAAGACAATGGTGCTGATAATTAGTCTTTAGAATAGAAAATCATAGAAATAATTTTCCCGTTTTATTTTAATTTTTTTATTTAATTTCCGCTTTTCCTTATAGAGGATTAAATTTAAATTAAAATATGCATTACCTTCTGTCTAAAATGCCTTTCTTTCTTAGCCATGCTATGAAAATTTTGCGAATACATTCGGAAGCTGAGCGTTAAGAAAAAACACAAAACTTTATTATTTACAGTACGCAAGATATCCGAAAGATAATGATACTGGAAATCGTGCAGCCTCGTGGCAACCTCGGATGAAAAAAGTTGCGAAGTACGTAAGTATCACATAGGTACATCCTAAAGAATGCTGAATACAAATACTTGCAGCTGAAGGTTAGGCAGTTGAACCATGTCTATCATTCATAAAATAAAATGATCGAATACAAAATAGAAGGCATTTGAGTTGAGGTGCGTGTTTGTCCTGCAATGGGCCAGGGATCATACCCAGCTATGGCTAGTCACATGTCACATACCGTATTTTTTCGGTCTAATGCCGGTATTTTTTCGGAAAGTTGAGGACGACTCAGGCCGTAAAGATTAATTAAACACCGTGAGAAAACCATGGGAAATAATAGGCAGTAGAAGTGCTAGTGCCACACGCTACATTTATTTCATATCGTTAGGCTATGCATTACCCTTGATATACATGGGTGGTCTGAAAAGTGTCAAACATTTTGTCATTTCTCGACATGTTTTCTGAAGATATCTGAAAATTTTCTGAAGATTTCTGAAAAATCTGGGCTCGGAAACTTTTCAGATTACCCTCGTACTATGAATGGGAAACTATTATTATTAATACATTAGAATAATGTAGAAATTACGAAAAAATTATTTGCCTAGAATGTTACGGCAAGCCAACTTGTAGAGGTGAATAAATATAAATGAACCTGGTGTACCTGATTAATAAGCCTCAACATTTTTTTTTAATTTTGGAAACTAATTATGCGTTTTCCTAGAATGTTAAGATCGGTCTCTAAAGGTTGTACGAATAGGAGTGCTCAGGAATAGTTTTCTCTTCTTATAATTTACGCAGGCAATCCAGTATGAAACTGAAGAATATCATCATATTTCAGTGGTTGGTAGGAAGGGAATTGTGAGTGATATGAACAGTTGTAGATATATCCAAACTTGAGGACTTATCTCTCGGATCGGCTTTCTATGTTTAAATTGTGAACCAAAAGATTATAATAATTACCAGTTGACGTTTTTCATGAATGCATTGAAATGAGGTATAGATAATGTGCATTTGAAATTTACCAAAATGTTTAAGGACTATTCTGTTGAATTTTGGTGCTGTATTCAGGAATAAAACTGGTTTATGAACTTTTTTATCTTTTCGATTAGCAGCAGTCCTTGCACGCCTCTTCAAATACTCGAATTTTTTGGGAAATCCATTTCAATTTATTCTTGTTATTTTGTATCAATTGGTGGTTAATTTATTCGTTAAAATTGATCAAAATTGTTAAAGGAAACCAATTTTCTTCTGCAGGATTATCCGTCATAGATTACAAATATTTTATTCTTTCTCAACGAAAATTCTTTCTCAACTACAATTAATCATTACAGACAAAAAATATAGCTTATTTGAGCTTTTATCGCTGTTTAACCATTTAATAGCAGCAAATGTAAAATTTTAAATAGCAAATGTTACCATAAGTTACCTATGAAGGTCACTGAGATAATAATAATAATTATAAAAGGACTTTATAAGGGAAGAATGAGACTAGGAAGTCTCTTCTTACATCTAACCCTTCTATTAGCATGGGTTATGACCATCTTTGTATCTATGAACTTACTTTTATCTTTATTTAACTGCCAGTCTTATAACTAAAACTAGACACATATCTAAATGTTTGCATTATATCCCTTAGACAAAATTAACAAAATATAATAATCTCAAGCGTCTCAGCGCCTGACCCTTGCTTTTATTTTATACATACTCATCAGGAGCTCAAACATTTCCACGTATTACCTAAGCGCTTTCTTCTCAAGAGTTGGAAATGTATTGTTAGAAGGCTAACTAAATGCGAGGAAAAACGTATGCCTTTTTCTCGTCTCGAATGATCGAGGAAACAAAATAATCAAAATAATACGCTTCAAAACTTTGTAGCCTTCGTTGGCGTGCTGAACGACTTTTTGTTGCCAAGTATCTCGTATCAAATTGCAATTAGCTGACTTCCGGAAACACTTTCCAAGCTTATCCCTTCCGTCCGCCTTTGCATTGCAATTATATGCGAGAGAATATGGGGAGCACCTGTAAAAGTGATAAGATAGCTCAACAAAGGCGAAATAAATTAAAGGCTATTGGAGGTAAAAATGAATGTACCCAAAACAGGACGTTATTTCGAAATATCTGCTCACTTCGTAATAATGGCTGAAGATAAGAGTTGGCGAAAAAGTAATCGAAGACCTTCCCCTCATATATAAAGAAAAATAAGCTCACGAGTGGCAATGCTGGAATCAAAAATGAGTGCGAAGGTGCTGCTTTTACTTCTTTTGATGGGAATTTCTTTAGTTTTGGGAGGAAAGTCCAGCTGCGATTACCGTGAGTACATTTCTCTTTTTCTAGCCGAAAACAGACAGGTAGAATGTACAATCTAAAATAACCTCGAGAAAAGAGAAAAATCGTGTAGTACGAAAACAGGAGAATATTTCAATTAACATGCTGAATCATGTGCCATTGAATCATCTATTTGTTCCGTAAAGAACTATGCGCTTGCAAAGTACAACCTTAAGTATCGTTACGCTCAATTTAAATACAGTTGTGGCATTTTAACACTATGAGACTGATACTCCTCACCCTAGCACGTCATACAAGGAGTTGATTGTTTCATTCCTGGTTTCGATATTTCATCAAGTTAAATATTGTCTTTAATTGATTTTCGATCGTAAATTGTTGGATTTTATAAAAATTTAAGAAGTTTTTTGTTTTTAAATGGCTTTTGCTTCGGATAATGAGTAAATGTATTTTTGGATACAACGGAATGGTAAATCATGAGAAAAAATGACAAAATTTGGCTTATTCCTTAGGTTTATGTACGCAAAAAACCAGTGTACTATAACATTCCGTTTATATTCATTATGTGAATCAGGAATACATCACAGATAGAAATAAAAATAACCCCTTCACAGGTGTTAAATTGTATGATTAAGTTATTAATTGCAATGTAATTATCTTATATTGTAAGATCTCTAGGCGAAATATCCTACATGCTGCCTCCAAAGGTTTTAACGACACAAACTCACTAATCTAGTCCAAAGTTATGAAGTGTTTTTATTAGAAATAATAATTATATTTACAGGTTAGATGGAAGAGGAGACTTTTTAGTCTCAATCTCGCCTAATAAAGACCCTAATAATAATAATAATAATAATTATAGTTAATTTGATGTATCCATTTGGATGTTATCAGTTATTTTTATTTGAAAACAGGGAGTAATTACAGGATTCTACTACATTTAAAAACCATTTTTTAAGAGAATATTTACCAAAGACAACCATCTAGTTAGCCTTCTAATTTCATCCAAGTGAATTTTCCGGTCTTTCGCAGCAATCAGTTACATATAATCAATTACCAATTTTTATTTCAGCTCCAGCAGAGCAATGCGGACAATACACGATGTGCAGATCCGGAATGGCGTGCATTCAACCGAATTGCGCCTTCTCTACTGGTCCATGCCCTCCGCCTTACTGCAGATACGTTTGATGCTCATTTCAGAAAAGGTTTATTTCCATTTGAAAAATTATTTAAATAATCCTTTAAAGTCATTGGGAGCACATTTTTCATTAAGTACGAGTAAATTCGAATCAATATTTAATAAGATCGAATAACATTATAGTTAAGATAAATATCATACATAAACTTAGTTTCAATGTTTATTATCTAATGAAAAATATACAAAATACATAAACTATGACACTATATCGTTGCACGAAGTGTGGTTAGAAATGATTAATTTTTCGTATGTAAAACATATACAGTTTGGGCAAATTATTGGTTTCTGATGCAAAACGCGAATGCTGTATGAAAATCGGAAATTATGAAAAAAGAATGCAGGCAGATATTTTTTCTTAATTAATATGGCAACGAGAAAGAAGTTCTTTATAGTTCCTTTATTTGGGTTTCATGAATATGTAAAACCTTGAACCATTATCTTCAATTCTGATATAAAGTTGAAACATTCAAATGGTTGCATAAGTTTGTCTAATGATAAATACCTAAAGTAAGCGAAAATGATTGTTGAGCTCATAAAACTAATTATTTTCTTTTCGAAAGTTTTTATAACTCCTAATAATTTCATTCATCGGTCAAATCTTAATGACGATTTAATGAATAATTAAGAATTTGAAATGTTTTTTGACTATTCTATATGAAAACTTGATTTAGTAAAGCTGAGAAATATCGTAGCTTTTAATTTAGCGTTATTCAGATTAGATGGCAGAATAATTTGTATTACCCATTTTCGTCACCATATTTCAAAATCGTTATCTTTTATTATAATAATAATAATAAATCGTCTTTATTTGGGCGAGATTGAGACTTAAAAGTATCTTCTTCCATCTAACCCATCGTCATTAATTATAAAATAATAAGTAGAAATAATTAGAAGAATTGTGGATGTGAAAAACCTAAGAGATTTTTAGGAAAAAGAAATCCACTGCAGGAAAACACCCACAAGGAAGGGGGTGTGAAAAACCTGCGCAAACCTACCGATAGTAATAGCTAAAAGATAAGAGAAGTGAAATACATTCAAAAGTAAATAAATACACTACCAATAAGTACTTACATGCGATACATAAATAAGAATCAGTTCACATTTTAAAATAGATTGCAATATACAAACTATCATAAAAAACAAAATAGAAAAAAAACGTACATTATCAGAAGAAATAAAAGAATATTATAAAAAAAACAGTATCAAAATAATGCATACAGTATGTACTAGTCAAAATTTTATATAACTTAGATATTTAGGTAACTCTAAGTAAGAAAAAAAGAGAGGAAAAAAAGAAACAGATGAGAATTATTAGGTATAAAGACAGAATAATTACGTACAAGGACAAAGAAAGCATCTTATGCGTTGAGAGGAAGAGCAGGAGCAACATCAGTTGAGTATGTATGAGATAGAGGAGATTTCTTTTCATTGCTGATTGCATTTCTGCATTTCGTGTCAGGGCATTTATAGGAAAGATTTAAGCAAGGATAGAGGAGTAAAATAAGTTGATTCAGTGAATGCATATTGAAAGAAAGGAGTAGTGTTGCTTTGTAATTCGGAAGTCTATCTAGCTGAAGATAATTAAGGCATTTTCTCTTTAAAGAATGAGAGGACACAGAGAGCTTGATATTAGCCGGAAGAGAATTCCATAGCTTGCTTGCAGTTACAATATAAGAGTTGTGGAATGTTTCAGTTCGGTGGTGAGGGATAAGTAGTTTTTTGCATCCTCGTGTGTTACGGTTATGTACTGAATCTAAACTTACAAATTCGTTTGCGATGTATTCGGGAGTATGTGTGTGTAGAATGTTGTAGAATGAACAAAGAATGTGTAGCTTTCTGCGAGAATCTAACTTTAACAAGCCTAATTTATCGTATGATTCAGATATATGGTCGTATTTTCTTAAATGAAAAATGCAATACTATAACTATAAATACTGTAACTATAAATAATATATATGCGACTATATTTTTATACCTACGATAAGAGGAAATCTGTATCACAGGTATTTTTCGATAAGAATATCGAAGAGAACTATTTGGTAATATGCATCATAGATTGTTTTCTTTTCCTCTTTCTGCAGTAACATCCATCTTTGCCAAACCACACTGGAATGTAGAAGAATTGAAATCAACTGCAGTGACATTATTTTGGAGGTGGACCTTGACAGCAAGAGATGCTTGTTATCCTGACACTTGCATACATCGAGCAAATGAAAGCATGGAGTCCTTTGTGCTCAGGGCATAAGCTCTCAGTGCCTATAATGTGATAATAATACGTGTTAATTCACATTTTTCAGTGTATCTCCATTTTCACATTATCTTTTACGTTTGCAAATTGAAGGTCATCATCTAAAATATGAATATGAGTTTAAGCTACGTTTTGAGTTTATGCATTGAAGTGAAAATTTTGATTGAATTTTGATTTGATCTCTTCATTATCACCTTGATCGTTTGTATATCATAAAAGTATTTGTAAAATTACATTATAGATTTTTACTTCTGATCATTAATTATTTCACCACCTATATCTAAAATCCATAATAATCATCTTTGCTATGATGTCCCTCTTATCAAATGATAAGTGAATCAAGACTTGGATATTGTGGGAGAGTTATAATCATATTTAAAACATACTTAGGAGGAATCCTTAATGTAAACAAGCTTCATTCAGACACACCGGAAAAAAATTATTTGAAGTAGGAATTATGATGTATTAGTTTCAAGATCACACAAATTAATGAATACAAAGGTAAATAAATGGCATTATCATTTACAATAATTTGGAAGCTAGAAGCAGATCAAAGACAAGAGAGTCAAGTTTTTTCAAGACACAACTTTCCTAATATTTTCGCATAAATAATGTAAAACATTTTTTGAGAACTTTCAACTCTCTACATGCTACTGGTAAATGCAGTAGCAGTTTATCATTTCAGAATACTTTATTTCAAGTCACTGTTAATGTATTTCAGGCCAATTTTTCCTCCTGCATCGTCAGTTAAACTAGGTCCGAATTCTTTTATCAGTTAACCCGTCATTGATTGAATTGAAGTCATGGAAATCAAATGAAATTTAAATAGATATTAATTTAATGACTACCTACTATGTTGGAGAGTATCGACGCAGAATATTTTTTAGATAAAAATATATCGGAATTTACTTACCGAAAATATTCCCCTTGAAT
The DNA here is from genome assembly GCA_947579665.1 of Sympetrum striolatum. NCBI lineage: Eukaryota > Metazoa > Arthropoda > Insecta > Odonata > Libellulidae > Sympetrum > Sympetrum striolatum. Next base: position 18,291,176 of record OX388344.1, on the reverse strand, counting down.
CGATAGAGTAAATAAGTATAAATATCAGTATGAAATGTAAATTTCTTATCAATTTTCTTAGCAATTTTTTATCCGCAAGAAACAGTGTAGAATTATGAGATAACTGGGTTGAATTGAGTAAAACGTGTTTCTCTACTAAAATGCAGATAACTTTACTGAACATGTACATGCTGGTTCCAGTAGTCACTCTTGAGACCGCACATGAGTCCCCAAGGACTGAATTGGAATGAAAGTTCTTTCACCAATTTTAGAAGTTCTCATTTAAGTATTTTATTATTTGATTTTTTCATTGTGATTTTAGAATGCAATCTCAGTAGCCTTAAATACTAGTCTCAACTAGTCCTAAATAAAAATAATTAAATAAATTACGTTTTTTTAATAAATCCAATACAATGAAGCATAGATTAACATATTTACACCGCAAACACGCATTTTGAACAATCTCACGTGAGATTAGAGGAGGGGGTCGATCCAAATCTCAGGATATCTCACTAGGGGGGAGGGAGGGGTCAAAAAATCGCAAAAATCACCCCATGTAAATAATGGATGCCCCCTTACGGCAGGAAAAGGGGAACTGTCAAACCATCTAGACTCTTTATGGCGGATCATAAAAGAATCACCTGAGGGTATTTTAAACATGACTGAAAATTTTGTAAAGAAACGATCTCATGAAGAATCAGATCAGAACAATATGAATACATATTAGTGATCACACGAATTTTCCACGTTCGCATTTAGCGAAGTGATATCGTTTTTGTGTTTCTGGGGGACAGGGCCCTCGCAGTCCCAAAAGTAAAGTCTCCAAGCGCCCGACGGAAACATTTTTTTCCAAATTTGACTGTACTGCTACGTAGCTCGGATCTTCCTCTTTCTGTGGGTGCCCGATCCTACCAGATGGGACGCTTATTTTGCGTCTGAAACTCATTCGCGATGGCTACTTCCACGTCGGCCGCCGCCACCTCCCTTCACGTCTACGCTCAGTGTGAACTCCGCTCCATTAGTCGTTTCTTCAATTCAAGGGGTGAAAAAGCCGATTTCCATTCATCAAACATTGAAGGAGACTTACATAACGAGATACATGTCAGCAAAAAATGTGATCAAGCGGTGCAGAGAATTTTCTTATGGTCGAATGGAAGTTCATGACGAACCATGTGACGCAATCTGCTCGAAAAATCATAGCAACAATTTTTATGGACACAAAAAGGGTTCATCTCATCGAGTTTATGGCTACCGGAATCGCATTCTTACTATGAGACACATTTACAGAATTACGCAGAGTAATCCAGAATCGAGGTATGCTGACTAAAGGAATTTGCCTCCTGCATGACAATGCTCGGCCACATGTGCCCGTGACATGAAAGCCGTTTTGTATCAGTTTGGTTGGGACGCCTTAATCAACACCCATATACCCCATCCAATTTCCACTTGTTCTTGAGTCTGAAGAAATATTTTGGGGGAAAAAGGATGGATACAGACGAGGAAGTCAACAAGTCACTGAGTACCTGGAAAAGGAGCTGGCGGTAACTTTTAATGCGGAGGGAATAAAAACCTTCCAGTGCGGCATGAAAAGTGCATCCAAGTGAATGGCAACTGTTGAAAATGTTGAAAAATAGAACATATATACACAATATCCCTTTGTAAATATTTATTCGAATAAAGACATATTTTATTTTTTCAAAATATCTAGATCATACTTTTGGGACAATCCTCGTTCTGTAAGCTTCTATTGCCTCTTCTGAGAGTTGGCCCAGTGAAATAATTATTTTATTGGCAATCACTTGCTTCATCGCTGCGAAATCCGTTTTCAAATTCAACAAATAGTTCCTTCTTTCGAAGCAGTTTTTCATTTTCCTTAGTTCGCGGCGGCCTCGCGTCGGTTTAATACGTTGTCATCATAGTTTCATATATTAATTGCGGTGCACAGGCTCTAGTTCTTCTCTGCTTAATCCTTCTGTCCTATTGTGTGGCGGCATTTCGGCTGCATATCAGGGGAAAACATGGTTGTTCTAAGTCTGTATTTTACGAAGTTATATTGTTTTTTGTGTTTTTGGGGTACGGGGGGGCTCTCAGTCTATGGGGCCACTGTTACCCTGCGCCGCATCGATTCAAGTTTTTGTGATATCAGTTTGGAGTCGTTTTATCCATTTTTGGTTGATAGTTCTGTTATTGTTGTGTCAACTAAAAACGAGATAAAACAACTCCTACTTTTTTTGGCTACTAATAATTTTATGAAAAAGTAATTCAGCTGAAAAAAGAGCCGACCTAAACATCCAACAACTCTCCTTCTGCTTACGTCATTCATAAGACTTTGAGGCAATTTTTCATCTTAGAGGGAAAGGTAGATATTTGAATTTAAATTAAGAAATAGAAATCTCTAAGCATGACTTTATAATCTGAAGTGGATATGCTATTTAACACTAAACACTGATGTGCTATTTAGCACTAATACCATTATGCTAATACTAAACAATTTCAGATAATATAACGGAGATAATTTTGACTATTTCTAGAGCTAGAAATAACAATAGGAAGGCAGCATAATTTTATACGATGTCTAATCATAGTTTCATATATTAGTTGCGGTAATACTTAGCTTTGTTTTATGTGCATTCTAAGTTTCATTTCCATTTCAGCAATCAAATATGCTGGAGCAACTAAAAGAATTTAACAGCCAAAAAAGAATGACTACATCAATCTTCTTCATAATTGTTATTTACTACACTGGTTCTTCATTTTACGACATTTATGTAGAGTTGCTGTCAACATGAATTCGCATATTTATTCTTTAGTTTTCCCTTTATACTACACAAAATCTTGACCTAAAATTGCAGTAAACTCCAGGTTGTTAACTCGTTAAAGGTGAATAACAAGTATGCAACGTAAGATCTTTGTGCAGAAGTCAATAAAATCTGTCAGACTTTGAGTTCCACGAATTTTACGCTCAAGTACTTTTTCGCTGAAAAAGTCATATTTCCGGTTTTAGATAATAAAGAAATACTAATCAGGTTGAAAAGTTCATGTGATATATTGCGAAGATACTGAGCATCCGATTTCGACTAATTTAAAATATCTATCTACGCTGGAAGTCCAGCAACTTTCGACCTGGTGTACATAGTTGGTTAGGCCTGAGTCGTAAAAGGAAACAACGAAACCATAAGATGAAATTACAAGTTTTCTATTTTTCCATCATAATTTTTCTGGGTTTATCCAGTGGAAAATTAGCACAAGGTAGGTTTTCATTTTCTTCTACTGATCCCCAGAGTCTAAATGCTTTTCAAATTTCCTGAAATAGGGAAACAGAAGGGATGCTATTCTAAATCTAACTAATAAGTAACAGAAATTGAACAAATGGCTGCAAATTAGAGAGAACATCAAAAGCAAAAATTTTAATTAGATTAAATGAATTTATGTGGTACTAATACTTAATCAGTTTTGTTATACCAGAGGAAAGTTTGCTACTTTGGAATATTAGTTGAAGTGGAATATTTCCATTGGTGTAAAATATCTATGAACCTGTTTATTTGATAATCAATAATGCACTTATAAAGAAATAAATACAGTAAATAAATATTAACCCTCGAGTACTCGCATCCCAAATTGTAACGTCAGTACTGGGTGGAATCTGGGTACGGGGTCAGTGCATTGTGTGGAATCAACCCGACATCTTCCAAAGGGGAAAACTGTCTCAAAATGTAGTGAATAAATTTTTAATTCATTTGTGATGATGTCATATTAATGGTTAACCTGGTTATTGAAATGACAAGCAAACTAAATAGCAAAAATATTCCGTAAAAATTTGATATTCCTGATGCCAAGTATATGGCTGATGAATTTGGAATATTGCATACTAAAAGTACACTGTTTAAAAATAAAATAAAATTTAATATATTAATAATAATTGTTAATTATATGAAATTTATGTATTATCTCTAAATATTAAGGTGGAAACAAGGTCAAAAATGCAATATTTTACGTAAAGGTCTTTTATCTACCTGGCACTACCGCTAAGAAACATTTGTTTAAATAATTAAACTTCCATTTCTGATTTGGCGAAAATGCATGACTGGTTCAGAATATTCTAAAACTCAGCTACTATGAGAAAGAAGAAGTAAAACAGCACTAATAAAAACATATGGAATTTTAAAATTCACATGGGTCGATTCGACCTAGACACGAGTACTCGAGGGTTAAGTTTCATAGATTATAGGGATAATGCATTGGAATAATAATGAAAAGCTATGAATGCATTCTTGTAAAAATATGTATTTAGAAATTAAAATCAGTATTAAAATCTCTAAAGTAATAGAGTTGTTGGATTCACTGAATATAATTTACTTTAATATTAAACAAGTTACCTTTGTTTAATATTAAAGTAATACAAAACATTCTTAATATACATGAACATGATAGGACTGAAGATTTACTTTTCAATATAAATTTTTCAATTTACTCTTATGTTTGAATACAATCTCTCAAGACTTTACTTCAAATTCTCAATCTTTGTCTTAGACCCTACCAATACCACATCTATCGATGAGATTATTCCATGTACTATAATACCCTGCTCTGATGGGAAGGTCTGTGAGGATAGCTGGTGGTGTGGGCTACCAGGTTGCCCACCAATCTGCATGTGAGCTGCACACAATTTAAAGGCAAGTGTTTAAACAAGTAACTCATTAAAAAATCAAGTTATACATAAAATTACACAGCAGGATTTTAATCCATTGCTAACCTGCAACTAATTTATTTCTCACCTAGAATTATAATAAATCCTAGGAGTGAAGGAAAAATATCACATAAAATATGAATTAACTAAAGTGCAAAGAAAACTGTTTGTTAATGTCTTCGATATTATTTTAGTGAATTTCTTAGTTCATTCCTCCACAAAGATCAAAAACACAACTTCAGGCTCTGTTGCTGTTGTTGCAATATCAACCACCAAAATCCCTATGGTCATGGTGTTAAAGCTAGCAATGAATTCGGAGAACTAAATGGATGCACAATATTGCAATTGCAGAGTTGATGAGCTAGTTAGCAATAATTTTGAGTCAATGTATGTACTTATATAGCAATATGTTCCACAGAATTAGTGTTGACTGATTTTGCCATTGGCCATCCATAGGGCTCTTATGCTACTGTTTTTGTATAACAACTTCATATATAAATTTGTGTAATCTAGTTTATGACATGATTTTCTATGATATATACTATGTTTCCAGGGATTTCGTTCTGAGACTAAAAATTCTTTGCCAAAAATTATGTAAAAGCTAGACACATACTCACCTTGAAATTATGAATTGTTTTAAAATTTTCCAAATGAAACTAATTTTCTATCCCAAATTTCTGTCATTTACAGATTATTCTGAAATATAGTAAACAAACTGTATAGTGAGAAACAACAGCTGCATATTATCTGCAAACTATATTATAGGTTGATTTTCTCTCATTTATATTCCCTTTTATTAGTACTTTTACTTTTAATTATCATGCCATGGCAAAATTATCAGTCAAAAATAAATTACATTCATCTGCCTAGAGACAAACATCAAATAATAAAAATAATCTAAGGAGGATATCTTGCAAATGTCAAGGGCTTAGCAAAGCTGATATTCACCATTAATTATGTCTAGCTGTCAAAGATGTTTTGAAAAATTCAATTCCTAAGATTATGTCAGTGAAAAGAGTGCCAATTGACAACCTGAATAACACAATTTGAAAAAAATCATCATTATAAGATTTTCTTACATAAGACTCTTCCTCATTGAATGGCTAACAATCAATGCTGAATTTAGATGCTGAGATGTATATTCTTATGTATCTTAGATGTTGAGATATTGGAGATTTTCTTTAAATTAACAAAAAATTAAAATTTATAACATTCCTCTGGGAAACTTAAAGAAGTTAAAGTGTAGTTATGGTTGGTCTTTACAGGTACTTCAAGGGAAATTGATGATAAGCATTTATTGTTTCATTACATAGCAAAATCAATAGAAAGTAGCAAATGCATCCCTCTACATAAAAATTTTAAATAGAGACATAGTTTGAAGAGGAAAGCATTCCCCTTTATGTGAATTGCTGCTTTTTGTATCAATTTTGAGAATTGAAGTGAAACTAAATTCCAGTTATGAATGTTTATTTTTGCCATGTTTATGAACTGAATGGATAATATCTGGTATAAAGGAACAATAAACACATAGGAGAAATAGGTACTAGGAACATGCATATTTTAAAATATTGAGCTACCTATTGCATTTACAGTTGAGTACTGGAACAACTTCTATTACTGAAATATGAACTCATACAACTCCCTCACTTCCTGATGATAATTATGTACTTTAATGTGAAATGACAGCTGTGCATTTATCAACAAGATTCTGTAGGTATTACAGTATAAGCTAATTATATTGGTGATTGAAAAGTGATTTTCATTTTGGTAAGATAGTTTAAAAATATGTGCAGCTAAGCTTATTTCTTTACTGGAGAGCAAATGCCCCATCTCCTCTTTGAATATTTCACAAGACAAAACTTTGTTTTAAGAAAATTACATTATTATTAAAAGCTAACAATAAAATGGTTAAAAAATGGAGAAAAAAAGCTTCCATATGATGCAGAAAATAAGAGTTACAAAAGAGGGGAAGCACAGAAATGTCCAACTAGAGGGGGAATAGAGTTACATTTTTGCTTTAGTATATGCAATTTATATAGAGGTTTAGCTATCAGAGCAATGCATCAGGTTTCATACTATAATATTTTACGCTGAAAAAATGTGAGGAATGGAATGAATTTAACATATGGCTCTAAAATTGGGAATCCTTGTAACCACATAAAGAAAATAATATTTGCTACATATTACCCTTCACATCTTATTCAATTGTATGTATTTGATTTTTTGATTTGATATTTTGAACCTAAAGTATAAATATCAAATTTTCAGGGTAGGTAAACCTCAATGAAGAGATGATAGGAAGAAGAAAAGATTACCACTTACAACATTACCAAAAGTTGGAACCTTTAAAGAAAATTATTTACTGAATGCAGTATTCCTTACTGTGAATTCCTGTACATTACTTAGGAATGTATAAATTTATAAGGCATGCCGCTGCTATAGACCTGTTTTAATGAATTAGAATGTCCTAAAATATTTTGTAGTTGCTGTATAACTACTTTGAACATTAATAACTTATGGAAAACTCTTATAAAATCCAGTCAATATCAATTTTCTACTTCTTCATTCCAGTCGTTCACTCTCCATACACTTTCCCTTCATTTAAAAGCATTTTGATTTCCAACCAAAGAGTATGAGTGGTTCTCACATTCTGGAGTGTGGTACAAATTGATATAAATTGAAGAAAGGAAATCAGTTGCAGTTCTACTTTACAATTTTACGGATATAAATGATAAATTTGTGAGTATTAATCTGTGTAATGAATAGAAAAATCCTCATTGAAAAGATCTGTAGCAGCTTTTATATTTCTTCATCAACGTTAATCATAAAAAGGGCTAAAAATTCCCACTAATCATGTCTTTAGTTCTATTTTTAATTTATCATTTCAAAATAATAAACTCCCCAAGTAAACTGACTGTCGAAGACCATATTGAAGCTGGAAATAAAAAATCCTCAAAGAATGTTTGATTACTGTAGAGGATGTTTGTTTCTGCTATGAAAAGCATTATTGTATGACTACGAGTGAAAAATGTTAGTAATGGTAATTGAACTTAAAAAAATATGGATTGAATGAATTTATGGAATGGCCATATGGTTTTATTTAATTTGAAAATTTTAGCAGAGTATAGGGTACTAAGTTTTATGTAAAAATAAAATTATATTAAATATTCTTCTTTTTTAATAAAATCTCCTGATATATATTTCTCTGTTCTAGTTATCACCATAATTGTTGTCAATTTAGCGATTATTCTTGGTAGTTCTAGTGACTTTTTGCCTTTCTTGGCAGCATTTTTTCAGCAAATTTTCACTCTATTTTGCATGCTCTATCATATAGATCCCATGCAACAACATTACATACTTAATGTACTTATAAAGAAAAAATACATAAATTAATGTAATAAAAGACACATTCCATATTAAGTAAATAAATAAAACAATTTATAATGTGTTTCGAATTGTAAAATTTAATTAAAAAAATTTCAACTTTTCATTACTTTCATCGATGTTACTATTTCTCATGTCAGTATTTTTGGCTACCTTTCAAGGTTCATCTTGTGACTTAAAAAAATAAAATTGGCATTTCACATCGCCATGAAGCCTATCATCTATTTTTTCCCTATCAAAGCATTTTTAAGGGTGCATGTGTTATGAAATGAAATGGAAAATGGAGAGTTATAGTGAATTGAAATCCCTTAAGGCAGGCTGAGTTTAAGGGTATCGTAACAAATAAAAGGTAATGTTATTGTTTTCCCTTTTATTTCGTAACCCATAATAAATTCTAGTTCTACATCATCTGTAAAGAACTTCTTGAAATTGAAATTCATTCCCTAAAGGCGACCTTTGTTTCGAGATTGTGTTTTGGTTATGAAAGACATTTACCTACTTCGCACCTCTCAGAAAAGACATGATTATTTAATTTTTATTTCAGTTCAATTCAAATCGAAGATTGTATGTTTTTTCCTCCACTACACAGTCTTTAATTCCCATTGTAAACTTCTTTTTTAGATTTTACAACGCCAAATATGTTATATAAATTCCAAATAAACAGATGAAAATCGTTAAAAATTTTTCCAATTGAACTGGAATTTTAAGTAATAATCTTCTTCAATTTTTTCTCTATCTTGCTCATTATTTAGAGCCGAATAGAATCTGATTGCGTAAACACGGAATTTTACTTACACATACTCTGCTTTTTCTAGCGACTTCACTATGCGTGTATCAATTTATAAGAATGATATAGTTGATGGTTTTAATACATCAAAATTGTTTAGGGGATTGTTGGTAAAAAAATTAAATATTACATATTGGAGCTCAAATCCCATAATGGAGAAGCCCAACGTGACCATAATACGGCCATAAATAAATAAGTTTTTAACCGGAGAGATGGCTAACAAACATAAATTTTATTCAAATAACTTTTATCCGTGGGTAAAATAGTTACTCGAACAAGTGATGCATTCCCCCATAAGGTTATTATTGTGTGGACTAACACTTAATTTCATTCACGAGCTGTCGTTTTGCTATAAGCTTATGGGATTGTAATTTTAATAATAAATTAATGAATTCATACACGTTTGCATGAAGCTTTCTCAGGTTCTCCACTCGGTCTGGTGGTGGTTCAGGACGTTACGATGGATGACCCTTCTCATCGACTATTCGACAATGATTCACCCGATCAAGTAGAGAGCCAAAGGGAACTTCTTCTATATTGCATGACAGGAAAGTATGAAATCTTTCAGCGTTCAAGTTCTTCTGCAGGTTCAGACCGTAACGCATCAAACGCTAATACTCTATACCAAAATAATTACGAGAAAGAGGCGAAAAATCGCTGTTAGACCGGATCAGATTGGCGATTAGCTGTGGTGGAAATCGTGTCGGATGTTCACCAACACTATTGCTTATCCACGCGACACTCATCCTCGGAGAAGATTACACGCTTCCGCACAGCATCAGCCGAGATGCAGGGGCGCAGAATCGGCCCCCCATAGTGGGGCGGGACAGTGGTAGGGATACGAGGGGGCGCCCCTCCGAACCGCCGTGGTACGCGAGCGACGCCATGCACACAAGTGTGCACCATTCTATACAATCAGCGGGACCATGGTGCTGACTACCAGACCCTTGACGGCGCCTCCCCGGTGGGTCGCTGTTGGCCGGGAAGAGGCTGGCTGAAGTACCGCTCCGCTGCGCCCAGAAGCCATATTGTATAGGCCATCGAGGAATCGCGTAGAAGAAAGCGCACAGCGGAATTGATCGGCCGTGATTCGAGGGAATAAGGCGGCAGGGGGCGCACTCCCTCTCCGGTAAGTCTTCTTCCCGTTCTTCCCATTTCGTGACGCGGGGGTGCACGAACCGTGGCCCGCGAGCCACAGGTGGCTCTGGACCATCCAACCCTCCCCCAAACCAATTATCTAGCATCATTAATGAAAACAATTAAACTATCTCAAGTACAATTAACATATTAAGGTGTGAAGCTTTCCGGTGTTGACATCAAAGTAAAGAGCCTTCCCTTTGCCTAAAGTAAACATTTAAGATAATTTCCAATCCTTTTACAGTTAAAAAAGAGAGTAAAATTTGAGAGGTATAAGGATTTTTCTATTTGATGGAATAATTAAGTGGAGCCTAAATATCCAGTGGATCAAACTGTGAAAATTAAAATTAAAGAACTTGACATTCATGAGGTGAGCCTGTACGAGTAACCGGTGGTGAAAAAGATGTCGGCTATTCATCTTCCAAAATGCCCTGGATTTATCGACTTTTCGTTTGAGGCAGTTTTCCCCTTATCACCAGGTCATTGTTTTCGCGAGTTTTCTTGCACTCAATGAATCTTAAAGAGCAAGCTTCAAGGCGCTATAGACCCTACGTCCTAGATACTCCCACTCTGCTTTCGAGAAACAACACAATGTCAGCGCACTCACTCTCCTTAGCACCGAGAGCTTCCTTCTGGACGGAAGATCACTGATTCGAGTCCTGTCTGAGCTGAACTCGTGCCCATAGACGTGCGGAGGATGACAGCGCCCTCTCTCGAATCAGAGCCGAGATCACGAAGCGTCGCCCTATCGATTTTCGGGGAGAACTGCGCGGCCAACGAAGGGGAGGCCGCAACCCTCCACGGGGGGGGAGCCCTACTTGGGGGGGAATCGAAAGGAGTCCGTGACCACGCAACGCATTCTACGCTCGTCTGCAGAAAGAGCTGTATTGTGAGGGATGTCTTAACTTCTTCAAGGACCCCCTTGGCTTTCAATAAGGCCCCCACCACTACTAATGATGCAACCTAAGTATGCGTTCCAAGAGATGGAAAGTCATGACTGTTATTCCCTTGTTTACCATCGGTTGTTAGCAATAAATGTGCACATTCATATGCTGAGGGTTTTGAATGAATTTAAGATAGTGGGCTCTCGAAAGACGTGCTGGGTTAAATGCAACCCCTAGGCCACTTCGTCCGGTTCCAAATCGAGCTTCAAGTAGATAAGACCACGAAAAATCTCTTTAAAGCTCCTCTTTAACACTTACAATGCGCAAAAATACTAAAAGATAATAATCGGGCGAAAATATTGTAGTTGTGTAAAAAAAATATTACTCAGAGGTCAGCAGACCGCAATCATATACGTGTTTTAAGAACATAACGACAAATTCCCTCCATTTCCTGACATAGTGCCTAAAATAACTACATATTATTATAAATTGAATTGAATTAACGTTGGCTAGGCATCATGAGCAACCGTGCAATTTATGTATTTCCTATTAAGCTAATGACCAATGATTTACGTTGTTGATATCTTTGTGTACCGAATGAAAATAAGCGGCATGCTGGATTGTATGCTGAGTGCGCCAATTCTCTGGGGGAATGGCCCCCCTGGGCATTGATCTTATGTGACTTACCTTTGGATAAATCAGTGTATGCTTAAATATACAATGTACATACGTTCACAAATATAGACTTTGGACTGGACGGGAAAAGATGTTTTTGAAGGTAGATTTAAGCTATCCTTTGCATTGAGTCAATAGCAGAAATGTTTATCCTCTTCCATTCGTATAATCCTTCCTCATGCTCGATATTATCCTTTCGTATCTGTTCCATCCAATCTCGATGTACGTAAACTCTTATTTAAGGTATCGAACCAATTTCTCTGACATTTAGAGGCTGGCGAACTCAGGGGAAAACAGAAAAGGCAAATTGCCACCAAAACTATGAAAAGGGAGCTCAATACCTTCTAATGCACTTTATAAGCGAGAAAGTATAAATTTCCCTCCAAGCAAATAAACACGTACACATACACTCATAAAATTTTCAGTTACTTATGTGACGGAAAATCAATCGATCAAACGTTAATTTCAAAATTTCTTGCGAGATATTATTTGTGAGGAGAATATCCAACAATTTTCCATTCTTCTCTTAATAATAAATAAGGAAACTAACTAAGAGTCGACCAAGAAAGAAAGAACCATTAAAATAGATTCTCCCCTACATCCATCGATGGTAAATTTCATCAGCTTATGAAACTTTTTTTGAGTTCGAAATATTGCGACTGATGGAAGATAAGAGATGAGGAATTCTTCGAACTGCTTAGGAAAGAAGAAGCATAAAGAAAATACTTTCTTCTAAAAACAATTTTCAGTAGGAGAAATAAAAATTTTCAAGAACTTCACTGAATTCTGATGGTTCATTATATAATTAACATGGAGTATTAGAGAGCCCTTATAGAATAACACTAACCTTTTCTCGATTACTTTGTATTTATGTAATACAATATGAAAGTGTTCAAGATAAAGAATATTTGTTTTATAAACTCTTTCCTTCGTTGAGCACTTAACAATATTCATTGAATAAATGATATCGATCGATACTAGATCACCTTCAATATGCTTGAGAATTGACATCAATATAAAGTATCAGAAATAGATTGCAAAAAAACCCTTTTATGACACTATATTGTCTTAATTGCGAATGAAAATATCTTAATAATAAAGGGAATTGCCGCTTGGAATCCTAGAAAAAATTAGAATAAATAAAAATGTTTAACTTGATAGTTGAGTTATAACAGCCAAATGGAGTTTATTTCTTTTATAATGGTACAGTGAAGTTCATGTACAAGAAACGACAGCTTAGGGAGTCATCCCACAAAATTCTTAACCTTAATTTCGTTGTCATTTCTTTCTTTTATTTTTCTATCTCATCTTTAAGATAGAATTGAAAAATATAATACTGATATTTTAGATATTGTCCATCAATTTGCAATAAATGTTTCTAAAAATAGGGTATTCGATTGAAAATAGTTTCATTCGCAGATATCTAAGAAAATCTAAGGTAATTTTTGTTGATTAGAAGTTTCCTTAATTTCTCAAAAAAATATATTTAGAATTATCTTCCGTCTTAGTCCTGTTCTTCGGAAATAGGATCTCAGGCGAATTCTGACAAAAGTCACTCTTAACGTTGAAAGGGTTTCGACCTGTTTTTTGTGGGGATTCCTTCAGGAAAAGATGGCGCGTTCATACCCTTTTTTAAAGAATTGACGTAATATGTGCCAACGAAATGTTTGTACGAAAGACACTCGCAAATCAACGTATTCAACGGTGATGCATGTGTGAAACGAGCTATTTACGGAGGCCTTCCGCCTACAAAACCACGATTCATTATTAAGTATCATGAAAAACGCAATATCATAATCTTTCAGTCTTTTATCAATTCGTTTTTCGATAAATAAGTTATTGTACGATACACAATATGAAACGAGAATCAAGTGGGAATAGCGAATAATTTCCAAAAATCGATGTATCATTCCTGAGATAACAGAGGCGTAAGTATTCAGGCAATCGCTTTATGGATGTAAATTGGAATAAAAAATTGCCTTCGTTGACGCAGCAAGGTCTCCATTTATTTACTCATCGGGCGTGTTAGAGAGAAGAACGCAAATCGGCTGAAAAAATTCACACGGACTAGACGAAAAGAAATTTGTGATCCAATTCGTAGCATTACAAGGAGCCTTGTAGGGCTTTATCCGCATCTCAGGACTTCTTCTAACTTCCGATTCCCTTATCTCTCTCAATTCGTTTTAGCGATTACATACCGCACGTGAGAGCGAACATTAATTACAGGAAATAGAAATTGAATCTGGTCTCACAACAAAAACTGGAAAAACCTATCATATACTAACTCTTGAAATTATCGGATGATTCTGTTGAATTTTTCTGATATTTTAGTTCAAATCTGATATCTAAGTTATGAGAATTGAGATTTCATGATTAGATTCAATTTTATCATATTTTTTCGCTTCTTAATTTTGTTCCCTTATTCATGTTCGCATCTGAATAACTAGAAAGTTGTTTCTTACTGCATTTCGATTCCTCTCGTGCATCACGTCAATTTGGGGACAAAGACATCGTTTTCGTTTTCTAAACTCTCTTATGAATTCGTCCATTTCCAACATTGAACTTGTTCGAAGTCTTCTGTCAGAAATGTCGGCAAATGAGCCTAGACAGAAGTGAATTTAATTACATCCCTGGGAGGTATGTGTCCTTCAACGAGATGCATCCCGAAAAACTTGCAGTGTTCTTCATGTTCTCAACCGTAGCGATCTTTGGAAGATGATGCCCGCGTCACGGTGACACTGACTAGCAATTGAAGCAGGAATGGCGTCACGGAGTAACCGAAATATCGGCTGAGGTAGTTGGAGTGTAACGTCGCAGTGCTGCAATGCGAAACTGTGACTACGAGCACTTTCGTCGAGATCCCCGAATCTCTTGACTTATCAGACTGACAGACAGACTGTTTCCATTCAACCCCCATGAAACTCTTCGAATCCAAAGTGGTCGCACACAGAGGTCAGCTTACTTTCAAGGGGGGTGTGTACATCCGGTCGACGCAGTAGCAATACAGCTTAAGATGATAGTCTCCTATGCATGCGCTCTGGTTACCATAGCGATTCAGTCTGCTCACTCCAAAATTCGCACTATAAATGTCGTCTTTACCCTTCTCTGGCCTTGAGCCCACTGTGCCCTCGAAGAGCGCTCCCCCTGGATTCGTCTTTACCGTCACAAGTACTGCCCCTTCGCCCACCGCCCTAGCCTCCCTCACCTCCGCCAGACTCAGGATGGCACATTTCCTTGACCCCTCATCGTTCTCTTGCAGAAGAGAGTTTATCGACTTCACCAGAGCCTGCCCCGCTCTGCGGGACTCATCTGGTGAAAGTAGACCCTCCGCCTTCGTGGAGCCGTTGACGCATGTGCACCAATGGGGCGTTATATCCGCATCCGAGCACTTCCTAGAGTGTGGCACAGGTAGGAACAGACTGATACCCCTTGGCAGGTGATTGGAAGTCTCTAGTTCCCTGGTCCTCTTGGCGATAGAGGCCGTAGACAGGGTTTCCGAAGGGGAAAGGAGATCGGCGAGGGTGAAGTGCACGTCGAAAGGGGAGGTGAGCCGGTGCCCTCCGTTGAGGACTAGATTCCGCATAGCCTCTGGGTATTTCTGCTGGAATGAGGGCGGCAGGACGAGGAGAGCGTATGGCAACCTCTCCTCTTGGCTTCCCTGAGGCGTCTGTCGGAATTTTCCCGCGCGCACGCCGTGGTCGCTTAAGAAAAGGACCGCAGTTTTCTCTCGGAATTGAGGCCTCAGGATGTGCCGCAGGTGGCGCACGACAACGGGGTCTGCCTCCCGGGCGAGGGCGAGGCCGTCGTGGGTCATGGTGGTGCTCCACGCGAAGACGAAGGTTGGATGCTCAGTAGGGAAGAATGCGTCGGTGCACTTGGATGTATAGCCGAGGACCACCTGCAGATGGAGAAAACAAATTGGTATAATCGATGTTCCTATAAATGTAACTCTAAAGAGAATGCCATCTTCCCTCGTATGGATTTAAACTTATTAAAAGACAAACCTTGCTACTACTATACAGAAAGGACAAAAAATTTTGAGTAGAAAATAGAATTCATGATTTTTTAAATTTTAACGGTAATCTTTAAGGACTACGTAACTAAACACAGTGCGTGTTCTACATGAATGGAATTTCGCTTACTTTAAGAATAAGCTGAAGGCTAAGAATACTATTTGTAAGCTGTAGAAATTCAACAGATTCTCACTCAAAGGAAGTATTTCATGAAGGAATTTTTAAGAATAAGCTTGAATCTGATTTTCGAATCATTGAGAATCAGAGAGGATTTTGAGACGTGTGGTCATAAGTAAATAAGTAATCTCTTCAAAGAATAACTGAAAGATTGAAAGGAATGAAAATAAGATATTTATCAACTTATTTTCTTTTCACTGGCCCAGAAAAAACTTATGCCGTTAAATTCATAATAAAGCTTTTAATATTTGAAAGAAAATTTTTCTTGAAAGAAGAAGCTTCCGAAAGAAAGAATGAATTCACCTTAAGAGTAATAAAGAGTTAAGACCATCTCAAGGGCATATGGAAATAGCATTTTATTCGCAACAAAAATTTGTTCTCCTTTTAACTATGGAAACCCTTAAAATGAACTCAGGGCTTATTTAGTAATGTTTTCCAAGACCACGTAAGGCCTCTTATAGAGACAATCATTCCTACTCATTTTATTCATGAAAACCGGAAATAAAAATTAGTGCGGCAAAAATAATCTGTTTTCCTGTATCGGTTTTCCGTTCGTATCTGGTTCGATACCATGTTATTCACCTCTTAAGATACCTAACCCTCTCGTTATATCGTGGAAAAATTCTTGAGATTTGGTAAGCTCTGAGGAAAGATGAATAGTAGACTGGTTTTAATATCCTAAATATTCGCAACGCAATATGATCAGCAAACAAATTATTGCTGACAATTTGGAAAATTATGAATTCCTAAGTTTGGTCCGTCTTGAGTTGAAAAGAAAATTTGATTTGGTAATTTTATCCTAGGCCGCAGTTGGGTGCCTTGCGCAGGAAGTGTTGCTTCGCCAAATTACTGGAATAATGTATCTCATTTTCCAATTTTAGAATGAACATCTTAATTAAAGAGTAACGCCGACTCAGCCTATCAATTCAAAGCTTCTCAAAGAAGATCTGAGCAGAGCAGTTGAGAAGTCCACGAATAGCGCTTGATTGATAAAAAGCGAGACTTACAAAATTCCTGCTCATGGTTTCGTCAATCACGAAAAAGACATTTCATCCAAATTACAGATAAGATTTTTACTTTGACTTCATTCTAGGATAGAAATTATAGTTCTAATACACAAACGAATCGGGAAGTGTATTTGTGAACTGTCATTTATTATTATGGCGTAAAAATGCTTTCTGGATTACGATGTAAAAATTTTGAGGGGATTTCTGTCATATTCTTGCGAATATGACGTGAATACTTCGTGCACCCTTACTGAAATATATATATATCAAAGAAGGGGAAGTTCACTGGATTAGCTTTCAGGAGAAAATTGCATCTGCTCTAATTTAGATAGGTGTCTGTCACTAAACAAACTTTGCTGTTGTAAATCATTTCGTATGTTAAAGTTGTTAAGTTAAAGCTAAGCAAGCGCAAATGCTCATTGGCTGACGATAGCAACTCTCAATTGTATAAGAGGCACTACAAATACAAGGGATAATAAGTAAAATAAACATATCTAACTTCACGAAATACATCTACTTTAACTTAAAAAATTACATATAATAAAACTTAAGACACAAATGAAAGACTAATATCACAGCAAAAATATCGAAACCAATCAGAAAATCGAATATCCTAAAGAGATCATCAGCATTCAACGCGATTCTATTATATAGACCAAAAGCAATCGTAAATTACATAAATTAGACAAAATGACATCGTACTTTGATCTTACATTCAGAGAAGGCGTTTCACTAGTCAAAATCGAAACACATAATTAATATTAGACTCAAACACCCGATTAATTAGCCATACGCTTATTTTTAACATTCATTTTTACGATTAATAGTCTGTTGTTATATTTATATTCTTAGTAGTAAGGGAAACAAACCATATCTGAGTCAACCGAAGTGAGCCTTCGTGGCCGTAGGAAACAGCTACTGATAGACGGTTATCTTTCATCCTCAAGCAAACATTTCTGAAACAGCTCATTAATAGCGTCTCTTGCTTTTCGTCGAGGGATTTTCTTTTCATCTGAACTTTAGCCCACTAATCTAAACTTCAACTTCAGGATAGGACTTCCTTCTAAGGACCTTAATAAAGTAAGTTCATATCGTCATTTCAAGTTTATCCGATTTTATTACCGTTTCTTTGCTTTCGTAATTTTCCGAGGCTCTATGGATGAAAAAGCGTTGAATTTTGCAAGTTAGTTCCATATGTTTGCTATCTGATCCTTACCTTCCTCAATTCCTTACAAATTTATTGATATATATCATAATTATAATATATGATTTAATCTAATAATCTATATTATAATTATATTATATTATTTATTTTTTTTCTTAGTGGGATTATAATAGTAGGAAGGAGTAAAAATAAAATTTAGGGAACTAAAAGCAAACCAGAATCCGGAAACCAGGTTCCGCCTGAGTAAACATTAAAATGTGTAACTTCTCAATACCGATTCACATATCCGTTGATTTACGATTCTAAAAAAGGCAAAGATTTTATCGTTTCAATGTCAGGGCTAATCATGCCAATGTTTTAATACAATTTAAATATCGTACAAATGAGAGCATTGTTCGATACGGTCATTTACAGGGAAATAGTTTGTTCAGAGGATAGATTAGCCCTTTCGAACGACTTAGATAGAATTATGAATTGGTGCGATGATTGGCAATTAGAGCTTAATGTAGAAAAGTGTTCGGTAGTTAACTTCTTCGAAAGTAAATCTATAATTAATGATTATTCTTATAGTCTCCGAGGGGTAAACCTAATGTCAGTAGAATCGGTAAAGTATCTTGGAGTAACTCTCACGAATAATCTATCATGGAGTGCCCACATCCGAAATATATGTGGAAAAGCACTTAAGAAACTCGGCTTCGTTAAAAGAATTGTCGGTAGGAGCGAAGAAAAGGTTCGCGAGCGATGTTAGGCCTCACCTTGAGTATGCATGTAGTGTATGGGACCCCGCCGAGAAATGTCATATTCGGGATTTAGAAAAAGTACAACGGAAGGCGATACGATTTGTAAAGAATTGCTACGATAAAACAGCGAGTGTCACTCAGATGTTACAGGACGCGGGATGGGAATCATTAGAAGATAGAAGAAAAATTCAAAGGATAAATTTATTAAATAAGTTCAGAGAAATTACGTTTTCAGATGATGTAACCGATATAATGCGACCCCCCTGTTATATGGGCCGTGCTAATACTGCCCGAAAGATTAGGGAAATAGATGCTAAAACGAATCGTTTCAAAAATTCATTTTTTCCGCGAAGTATACGCGAAAGCAACCGTTTAGGAAAATAGAGTCAAGGTGCTTGCACCCCCTGCCACACGCCGATAGGCGGCTTGCAGGGTTCTTACATAGACATAGACATAGATACCATATTTGCCAGGGACAAAATAAGCTATAATAATTAAGGCCAAAGGTAGGTATGGTTAGATGTAGATTTAGGTTATTTATCTTTCATTATACATCTATATTTAGATCCATTACAATCAGTCTGTGGCTGAACGATGCTATTTGAATGAATATATCGACAAGCACGGGGAACAAGAAATTCATGATAAGGTTTAGTTGTGGCAAAAAATGGCGAAGTCACGCATTTTTAGGATCAATTTGATTGATTAGATTTTATACAGACTTCCATACACAACATTGGAAACATACATAACGAATGCATTCGGCTGAGCTTCGAAAGTATCCCTCATAGATTGACTCACGAATTTTTCCGTAAATAAAATGCCAGAAATCCGATATGTACGATTTACAGTTGTGAATTGTAAGGAAAACGAATCGGAGCTTCGGCGGAAATCGAACTTTTGAAGTTGAGGGAGGAAGTCCTTGATAATGGCATTTCCGTTTTGCCAAGCTATAGTAGGCGACAATATAATATCTCGGAATGTTACAGGAAAATGTACTGTACTTTTGGTTAACATTTTCGGTTGATGTTACGAACGCAAAGAAAAAATAAAAGGTAATACTTAATCGGTATTTTAAGGTGAAACGGATAAATAAATGAGTAGATGGATAGAAATGATTAAGATTAGTGAAGGAAAAACTCATCGAGCTGGTAGCATATTTACTACGATATTTAATGTTAGATACAACCCTCAAGTGTACGAAATTGGCGAATTTTTCTTATTTAATAAGTTTTAAGGTGATTGTATATAATTATTTATATATTAGGGACCAAAGTTTCTAATTTACATTCCTTTCATTCTTATTCAAACTTTTAATCTTTCGAAAGAGACTGAGAAGTGTCGAGTGTCAAATGATCTGTCTAATATGTAATGAATTAAAAACATTCCTCCTCCCTTTCATCCTGAATCTTCCATCAAAGGATCATTGCATGTTGTTCCATCGTTCCCAGACATTCCTGTGTGACCAATCGCGAGCGATAGAAGCCTAATGCTCCAAACTACAAAAATCAATGGCTCCATATTTACTCTTGCAGAGCATTATCGACGAAGCGTGTTCAACTTAACCACTTTCAATCGATTCTTATTTAAATTCAGTCGCCTCTAAATCGGTTACCGATCGATTCTTTTCGCAAATAACTCCCCATCAATGGAATCGATTCGAAGAGAAAGCTCTCTTATCTTCGCTTTTATCGGAAGTCGTTTCCACCGTTTTCCATATCGACGGCTACACTCACTGTTCCTTCAAGGATGATTCCGAGGAATGAACATGAAATTCCCTCAGTTCATTAGATATCAATTTATATTTATTGACAAAGATGAATGAAATCAACCATGGAGGTTGATATACTTTAGAGATCGATTGTAATTTATTGAGGAGATGAAGAATGTTCCTAGAATGAGAAGTGGAGAACATTAGGCAATTGAGACGGAAAATGGAGGCCAAACAATGATCCACGAGGATTTTGAAGAAATAAATGAATCATGTTCTCGATCAGTACTATATTATATATATATAGTTGTATAAAATTGTCGTCCACTATCGTCACTGACAAGTTCCTTGAGAAGTCGCTACATGCTTATGTTTAACATAATAAGTATCAATAATCTAGCTCATTTTAGTTTTCTTTTCAGAAGAAAGCTTATTTTTTCCTTAATAGGGTGAAGAGGGATTCAATGATTTTCCTCAATGAAAATAATTGAAATCACAAAGGACGACGATATTTGTGCGAACCCTTCCTCATATTATTGAAGAGACATGATGTATTGATATACTACCCGAAAAAGCAATACATTGTTCTTAAACATAATTTTTCAATTTATTCATTTAATGTACATTTATTCACATGTTAGTATGATGATATCTTTGGGCACTAAGATCAAGAGAGTCTCAAAACTTTGGTCTCAAATGTTGCCACGTCATTTTTTACTTTACTATTTATTTGAATTGATTTCGTTTCGTACGTGAGTATGCTACATAGTTAATGTTGATCTTCTACAATGACAATTTTATCTGAAGAAAAGACTAATAATAACGGTGAAAATCAAAACGTTACCCGAGACGACATATACCACTTTAGGTAAACACAGATCGAGATTTCAATTCACGTTAATAAAGATAATGGAAAATTAGTTGAAAATGTAAGGAAATTTAACATACTATTGAAACTGATGTATTATTAAATTGTTTTACATAGGTATAGTATAAGGATATCCATTATATTCTGGTATTTTACGTCTAATTCAAAACAGCGAGTTTTAGTGATCATAAATTCTATTTACCTGACAGGATATAATCTAAGTTTGCTAGCTGATTTTAATGCTTTATATTAAATAGACACAAGTACTGAAGTTGGGCAGCAAATGTATAGCTTTAAAATGTAAATACTGTGCATATTTCCATATTAAGTGGACGTATAGTTTACCTCCGGACCTAGAGATTTTAGTGAGTCTTATTCAGTTAAGAAGGGTATCTTAAAATATTAAAATTAAGACCACAATCCAAATCTAAGCAGCTTACAAAAATACGTTGTATATTTTTCCATTTATGGATTTCTTTAATTTACACCGCAACGATCAAAATTCTTCTTATCTGCGATTTATATCTCCATTATTTGAATTCTGGTGCAAGCCAGCTGTTTTCTATCTACCTATCTATGTTTTGGAGAAGGAACAAGATAGCCGGATTCAGGTAGATTAGAGAGCTACTAACCTAGAATATCGAGATCAAAGGTGGATAAATTTTTGTGAATTTAGAAGTTACTTCGTCTCAGTTTTTCGGTTAATTGTATCACAGAGATGCCAGAAATAAGTATGCAAATATTGAACCTAACTTAAACTTAAAATCACATGCATAAATATTTAAATTAATACTTAATAACATATTAATAATTAGCGGGAGAATATCGGTGAAATCATTAGCAGAGTTATTTTGCTGTAAAGAACAACGTCAAAATAATGGCTTCTGAATTGTGGGTGTGGTCTAAAAAGAAAAAATGTGAGAAAAACAAGCCATGTAAGTGTTGTCGATTGTAAAGAAGAGAGTGTTTTGACAATTTAAATTAGGCAACAACAGAGGGAATATGTGGGCCAGATATAGAGAAGTGATTGATGACAAAAGTAAATATTTAAGGGGACAGATAGAGACAAAAATGACATTTCAAATGATATCAAGGCTGGTGTCATCTTATATGTTATAAAACTGTAGACATTGCTATGAAAATTTAAGATTGTATATAAATCCTATAGCTTCCGCGACACTGTGATTCTCTCTCATTTTATCTTTTTACTCGTAATATTCTTCATTCCCTCTCCAAAGGTTCTGGAGGCTTATTTGCGGATGAGGATCCAAACCCCTATGTTTGCATTCGGAATGATGACTTGTGTAAGGATATACATTATAAAATAGTAAGAGAGAGTACATAATGTGATAGTATACCTATAGAGAGAAAAATGTATAGCTTTTTTAAGTCGCAACTAAGCATTTAATTTGGACTATTTAAGTACAAGGATCCACAATATTAAAATTATGACCGATATCACATTTAATTAAATCGATTATAAACAACATTGTGGGGAAACAAACAAAAATACGCATAGCTAATATTATTTCTGATGCCTAGTGTCTAACTTATGCATTATTCCTTCAATTTTCAACTCCCTTTCTTCCAATACTCATTTTGATTCTTTCTTCTTATCTCCGAAATCTATCCAGAATATGATTCCGCGAGCTTGACGTGGAAAATTACAATTTTCTATGATTTTGTTTGTTTGTTTGCCCATATTCATTTGTTATTTTATTATATGTTTAATTCGTTGATTTTTCACGATTTTATTGCTATTTTGTCCTTTATTATTATTATTAATCATCAGCAGTAATTGGCTTCGTGCTGTATGTTGATGCTTGTTAATAAATAAATAAATAAAAATAAAATTATCTTTTTCTCGATTCTGAAGATGTTCAATCAACGGCTAATTTGCTCCGGTTGGGGTTGATTATAATTCCGTGGCGTCGGGCTTAATAAGAGCTTAGGCTAGGGGTCGTGTGATCGATGCTCGGGGCAAATCCCTCGAAACAAGAGAGAATCGCGTGCCGCCGAAGGAAGCGGTCGATAGGCGTACCTCAGTGGCTAGCCTTGGTCCGAGGCAGAGAAGAGCGGTGGGGTAGTTGAAATGGCCCTTCTCCCTCTCTGCTGCCAAAATGAAGGGCCTCAAGTAGTAGTCGGAAGGCTGTTCTTTGAAGCCCAGTCTTTCGAAGTTAAAGATGCCGATGTTTGGAGCATCCTCGACCAGCACCGTGCGGTAGCCGCGTTCCTCGAAGCGGTGCCACAGCCATGGGCAACTGTCCAAAGGCTCGTACGCCCTCCGCCAGCACAGCTTCTTCAGCTCGGCTTCCGAATACCCTGTCATTATGGGCACCACGTTGGGGAACGTGTTATCCGCTACCTAAGGCAGAGCAGAAAAAGGAAAGTGAATCTTTCCTATAAAATTCTTACTTGGATGATAATTATTTTAAAATAAACAAACACAATATTTCGTGTTGTTAATCTTAAATGTAACGACGAAATAAGATCATTCCAGCGGGTATGAAGGACTATATGGCCAGTAACGATATTGCTTAGCATGAGCATTTGTAATTGATGGTGATAGAATTATTATTTGTTATTTATCATTAAAAATAAACATTATTTAAAACAGTAAGATAAAAATCAATCAAAAAACTAAATGAATCTTTTCTGTAAGAAATGAATATTTTCTACTAACGATGAGATTAAGTTTATTTATGTTATTGAGGACAATGTATGCTCATACTTTAGACCCGAGTTTTCCAAACTTTTTCTGCAATGGAACACTTCGCAAACCTGGGAAGTTTAACGGAACACTTAGCTTATTTTTAGGTTAGGTTTTTTACTTGTAAAATTTTAAAAATCATTTGGTTAAAACAAATTATTTTTAATTATAAAACTATAATATTATAATAAGAACATACAAATATGAATAAATAAATTATTTACATGGCGCCACTTTCGCTTAAAACACCCTCTTACATGCACACATACATAAAGGCAGGAAATTTAAAATTCACTTAAATTATTACTTGAAGTAGATAGTAGAAGATCTTTAAATGTATTGCAGTGAATAACACCTTTCCAAATTGTCGCGGAACACCTATTCAGGTTCAGCGGAACACAGTTAGGGAAACCCTGCTTTAGACAGTTATAGGTGTAAGAAATTCAAGCTAAACAGCATATATCATCTACTTTTATTTTATTTTCTTAGATCTCCACAAACATTCATTTAAAGATTGATTACAGTAGAAGACGTAAACAATAACAATGGCCGAACCCATTATTATTAGCATGAGAGATACCGAGGAGTAGCTGCAGTTTATCATAACGATAATTAAAGTAGGTTATAGTAGATAATTGCAATTTGCATAACAACTTGGCCTCCTCTGTGCATTTTAAACAGAGTATATTTTGGTTTGCTATTTTGTGTTTACAATTTCACTTATCTTTACTCAGGACCAGTGAAATGAATTGAGATAATACAACCATATAAGAAGCCATTTTATTTGTACCCTGAAAGCTCTAAAGTACAAAATATTTTGTAAAAGAAAGGCAAGTTACAAAGATGAAATTAATAAAAATAGATCGATAGCGATTTCCAAGGTCGTCTTTATTTTTATTTGAGACGACGCATATTAAATTATAATTAAAATAAATTATAGCTACTTCATGCCATTACTTTAACTGATCCAAGAATGTTTTAAATGATCAGCCAACGTAAGTTGCGCGTACATATTGTACGTACAAACGATATTGACAAGTAAAGGCAGACCGGTGGCATCCAAGTGTTCAAGAGTAAGTTCATATAGCTTGGTCCTTGAAAGTACGTGAGCGAGGAAGTAATGATATCATCCGAGCATGCTCGAGGTGATAGTGGAATATGCATTTCAAAGCTCTTTTCTTGAGACAAGAGGTATGACACGAAAGCAGGTAAGGCACTATGAAGAAATGCGAACCAGTCCTCATATAGGTTACTGAAGCCCGTTCATGAAGACAAACGTTTATCCCTTAAAATGTGCTAGGAATTTCAAACACAAAGAAATGAGAGATAAAATAGCGATAGATATTAAAAGATAAAGTGTTACCAAAACGAAGAAGGACCGCTGTGTCTTAAAAAGTTTAGTTGTAAATCAATCTTTTACTTATTTATCTTCTTCGCTCCGACTTTTGATCAAATTGATTAAACGTAGACTTTTGATTCCATTCCGGCTTTGAGTTGAAAATATTCTTCCTTTGATTATCTTGGTTCAATATCAGTTGCCTATATTGAGCGGTCGTATCAAGGTAATATGCGTGTCTATCAAGGTAATATGCGTGTCTATCAATGTAATATGCGTGTCTATCAAGGTAATATGCGTGTCTATCAATGTAATATGCGTGTCTATCAAGGTAATATGCGTGTCTATCAAGGTCGTATCGTGGTAAATATCATTAATAATGCCCTTTCGTCGAATTAAGCAAAACATCGAATCCCACTGTTCGACATTATCTCTAATCATGCACGTTCTATTTCTTACTTCCTGAATTTCCTTTAGTTTCGCATATAAAGGGGGACTAGCGGAAGTGGTTTGGAATCCAAAATTTGAGATTAATTTCTCTTTTTTGTTGCGGTGGGTTGTTTGAGTAACTAGCACGTACGAATCTATTAGCCATAATCAGAGGCTCAAAATTTATGATTTAAAAATAGTTTAGCATGATTTAGAATGTATAAATTCCATATTTTACTTTTGCCCTTAGGCACAAGATGGAGAAAATGAATTTAGTTTACTTTTAACGCATTCTTTATGACTAAGATAACACCAATATCGCATTCTTTATGACTAAGATAACACCCTGTCTCTTTTGCATAATTTTTATCTATTCTCTGCTTGTCGTTCATAATTCTTCTTACTCTCCTTCTTCACAACATATAGTTTTCTATCTGTAGGTTTCGCAGGTTTTTCACTCTCCCCTTCTTGTGAGTGTTTTCCTGCAGTGGAGTTTTTTTCCTGAGCCCTCAGCTTAGGTTTTTTCAATCCACATACTAGTTTTATCCGTGTACTTTTGCAAACTATCTCTTTCTTTCTGTTTCGCATATGACGATGGGTTAGAAGAGACTTTCTAGTCTCAATCTAGCCCGAATAAAGGCCATTTATTATTATTATTATCAGTGGTTCTGTGGTATGTGAGAATAATTATTCTAAATTCTGAATAATGGTATAAATATCTGTCTTTCCGTAATGAATACCATACAAAGTTATCATCGAAGGGTCATTGATCTGCTTCCACGATACCTGAACTTATTCCACTATTTTATTCTGGGTCAATTAGTAAAGCAAGGGAAATATACCTCACTCTACATCTTTTCCTGTAAACCTCATTCTCTCTCCAAAGCTATTGGTAGCCCCTGATGGAGAGGATGAGGTTCTCACAGCCCGACACCCTGAATATTCCTAAGAATTATAAATATCTAAGGACATAGACTCCATTTTTATTTAAAATTGAATGGATTTCTTGTTTTATTTAATGAAATTTTTAACTTTACATCTTTTCAAGCAATACTGAAACAAAGTGAAACCAAGCCGAATTTTTTAGCTACTGCTTTCTGTACTCGCATAAAGGTTTCTTTGCCGAAGACCTTCGAGGTCTTATATAATTATTAAACGGACTGCACTTGATCCTTTCCTACCGTAAACTCCGTTTAAGAAGGCGTTACTTCGAGGAAGGCCGCGATTAATTTACTTCATTATCATTCCCTACCTAACTTATAGGAACCGATTTATTTTAAATAAGGGCAAGGATACCTGTAAAAATGACACCACTGTAGAATCAGGATCATTATTGCATCTGAAAATGTACTTTTTAGTATTGCAAAGCTTTTGAGAACAAAAAAGGGCCTACAGTAGTTCAATTATTCAGTTTGTCTGAACCTGAGACGATATGTAACTGGAGAAGTTTCCCTGTGCTAATTTTGAACGGAACCCATTCATAAATCCAGAGAGAAAGTTTTTCATTCATTCACATGCATCTTCAGTCTAATCCGCTAACTCGGAAGAGTATAAAACGTGTCGTTTCACAGATGATTAGTCTGGATGAGACTTACGCCACGTATTAGCTTAAAGATTGGACTTCCGCATGAGTTTTCCCACGTTCATATTTTCTTTTCTCCTACTTGGCTCCATTCATAGAGCGCATCCTATGCATACCTTGTTATATCCGTCCAACTCCACTGCGCCCATTTCCATGAGGAATTGCCGCGTCTGTGGCATTTGCCTGTGCAGATTGAGGCGAGATGTGGCATCCAGTCCGATTATTACCAAGTTAAGGCGCTCTTTCTTTTCTTCGCTGCAAAGAGGTCGAATGAAAATTATTAGGATCGAGTAACATACCATACAACGCTACTTTTGAATTTTTTAATAGATTAGGTGCACTATGCTGAAAAGTGGGGCAGTCTCTGTGAACAACCGTCATCCAACATTAGATGAATGATGGGCCGCGATATCGATCGGTAAAATTTTGGCGCGTTTCACCGTGGGTTACACAAATTTGTTATTACAGATTCGTTAACTGAAAATGAATGCGAGGAATAGTTTTTTTTTCGAGAAAATAAATAAATCTGTAGCGGATACACGGGAAGACCCAGTGAAATTAAATTTAGATGAGGTGGATTAAGTACCATAATTATCTTTTTTAGTCATGCAGCATATACGAGAAGAATATCGATCTAACTTAATCAGGGACCAAAGCTAAGAAAATACAACTAAATACATTAATAACTTAAATAGTATTAACACAATCCAATGCAAGTACTTTAATTTCTCAAACTAATCAAGAGCGATTACCGAATACTGAACATCACATAAGAACTACAGAGAGCATATTAGATCCGATACACGATGACATGAAGTAGACTTTGTAACAACAGTCAACGCACTGGACTAAAAATACACAGCACCTTAGAATAAAGATTACCCGCACGTAAATACCAACCAAAGATGAGAATAATTACCAATTCTACCTAATGATCAATAAGTGTAATCATAATTCGTGCACAAACTTCAGTCTTTTGTCCCCGCGAAAGCGCGTTTTCACGAAAGAGAGAGCTAATTTGCATTATGTCCTCTCCGACTCTCCTCGAAGCAAACGACTAGTGGAAAAGAGAGCGGAATATCTGTGTGGCGGGAAAACGAAGGCATTAGCCAATGGGTGTTCACTAATCATGCAAAATACCCGCAAAAGGAACTAGATCGGGACGCTTTGTATTCATGCAGTCCACATTATGAAAGGAGCTCGACAAAGCCATCGCCTTCTCGAGGCGCAACGCGTTTGGCTTTGCCGAAAGCGGTCCCGGGCTCGATTCCCGGTGTGAGTCAACGTTTATCATTGTTCAACAACAATTAACCCGTCAAACCACGTGAGCAATACCCTAAATATGAATTAAAGTATCGCCATTTTGGCTGCTCGTCGTTTCCCACCACAAAATCGAGTCAAGAGCGACTCTTTGTGAGATGCTCGAACCGAGGACAAAGGGAAGGTACACCGCCGAAGTAAATAGTTACAAATAGTTTTTGAAAATGTATTTAAACTATGAATAGCATCTATTTGAGGTGATTAGGACTTATATTAATCAACAATTAGATTTTTTTTGTAAAAATCAACCGAAGGCTTAACTGTCTGGAAATCCATGATAAGGAATTTTGAAATGAATCAATCACTTACATATTTCCTCAGGTATATTAGGAATCCATTTATTTAAAAATTGCCTCTCCTCATGCTTATCTTGAAGAATCTGAGCTTAAAACATAATTTTATAAATCTGTTACAATTTAAAGCAATATTCAATATCCCTTTGAAAAGGTAATCTACTAATGAAAATATAAGCAGAAAGAGGAGATCTTTAGAACTTTATTCCTGTATATATTATTCAGAACCGTTCATGAAAATATAGATGAATAAATATCACCGTAGAGAAGAATGCAAACATGTCTCATACAAATTAGGATACAGCAGCTATGATAGAACATATTCTGCTGGTGACCAGAGTTTAAATTCAACCCTTTCATCAAATCTAATTACATTCCGCCTCAGAATTTTATTTCAGGATATACCAGGAATTGTGAGGGAAATAAGAATAGCTTTAGCTTTCTTCTGCGAAAGGAAATAGTGTGAGGGATAAGATACTTGCATTATCTTTATAAAAAACCTGAAGTTACTGATAAGTAGAAAGAGAAATATCGCCTGTATTCATGTGGTTTTATTTTTAAAAGTTCTTCAACAGCTATGGTCATTTCGCATGTATGGATCCACTCGGGTAATCGAACCAAATGCCACTTTCACCAAAGGCGAACGCACTACCCTCTTGGCTATTTGTTTTCTTTAGAATGAATATGGTATCTGCCATTATG
Source organism: Sympetrum striolatum (assembly GCA_947579665.1). Classification (NCBI taxonomy): domain Eukaryota; kingdom Metazoa; phylum Arthropoda; class Insecta; order Odonata; family Libellulidae; genus Sympetrum; species Sympetrum striolatum. The sequence continues at coordinate 18,261,590 of OX388344.1, read as the reverse complement.
ATAACACTTCCACCGGCAAAGAGAGCTCCTTAGTAATGGCTGATCGTCAACTAAAAATTAGAATAACCTTAGCTTCCTAAATCAAAGAATGTGAGAAACATTTTTGTGATTATAACACATCGAAACGGTCTCTTCGATACAAAATTCTTCCACGGAGGAAGCATAAATTTATCGTGATAATCTCAGCTAATTTAATTTCCTTTTTTCATCAAATTCTAATTTTTATAACCTGTGACACGAGTTAACCGGTCTATGGAATAATTAATAGTGAGAACATAGTAGTTTCCAGCAATCTCCGTCTCTACATTGTTTGTTGTTTGCCCTATATATCTCAAGTGACCCCCTCTTCCTTGACCTTCCCCAAGCGATACTCAAACAACACTGGGAGCGTTATGCATCCGTTTCCGTCTCGTTTACCCTAAAGGCTTTATCTAATGAGGCTCTATTTCATAATTACATCCACCATTACAGCGCTTGTTAGCGGACATGATGGGAATTGAAGAATTAAAATCTCAAGGAATTATAACCAATTGCCAACCAAAATAAAAACATGTTTCTAGGTTCGATTTTTAAAGATTTGGAATGATTCTAGAAGAAAATTTTCATTTATAAGAACTAACGAAACTACGTAGCTAATAGAACTTAAACCTTGCAGACCAAACTTTTAACTTTTATAGTGAAAATAAAGTAAAAAAAAGGCGTAATAAATGTTAGCATGGTTCAAAATGTTACTCCAATGTACATCGCGGTCTTTAAATTTCAAATCCTATCCTTCCAGCCAAAATAAATTTTGAGGGCATGAGGACTTCTTTTGGAGTATGCATGTGCTTGCTATAAACAATATAGACTAATAAAGACGTATACCAACATAAATAATGTTTAATTAATTTTACTGTTTGTATGTGCAAGGAATTCTGAACAATATTCAAAAGAAGAATCACTAGTTCTTAATTAGAAGAGAACTAAAATTACTAGCTTATGGAATAAGTGTTAAAAGGAGTCTAAAGAAAGACCATTTACAGAGAAAAATTAACCTTCTTTTGCCTCCATCTGAATTAGTGATTGGTTTCAAATGTTCCTTTAGTGTGTTTATAATAAATTTTGATCTTCTCCAGTTAAAAATTTTAGATGCACACTCTATCACTAATAAGCAATCATCAGGATGTGTAAGTGAACACCAGGCGGGTTCTATTTATTTATTTTCCATTGCACCGCAGACATCCATTGATGTAATGAACAGAAATACTGAACGAGTACTGCAATATCATGGTTTACCGGGACTGGAACCCGTGACCAAGGCATAGCCAGGCAGCTTTTGGAATGTATTTCGTTGAAAGCACTAACTGTAACCGTGATATAGCTCTTAATCGAATAATTATTTCACTGAGTAACGAGCGGTTCTTAGACATAACTTCCAATTATATCGTTTTCACTGAAGGAAACAAATAACTTATCAATAATTTCTACACCAAGAATACAGTAGTAAGAAGGCTGGCTCTTATTTAAGACTGAAGTGGTTCACTACTGCGAAGTTACTGATATGATTTAAGTTATTAAGGACTGAAGTGGTTCACTACTGCGAAGTTATTGATATGATTTTAGGATGCCAAAGGCAATCTCCGTTGCACTGTCTTCTTACCTGCTCAGTTTGGAGCTTTTCGTCTCGCATTTCTCTTCCACTTTAGCCTTCTTCACTGGAAAAGCATGAAAGTCAGTGAAAGACATGTGTTTCCCTTCGTGCGAGACTCTGCACGTGACACGAAGGAACTCACGGTTCTCCGCGTCCACTTCCACCCCTTCTTCGCCGGGGAAGAACTTGCAGTCCCTATCGGTGCTGAAATTGAAGAATGAGGTTCTCGTTGTAGTCTCCTCTCCCATATGAGAAAAGAAAAGGCAATTAAATTCCGGAAGCCATTCAAAAACCATTTTATGGGAAATTTCGACTTGGACGGTGCGGGTTCGCAGCACTCTATTCTTTCAGAATTTCTGAGATCCAGATTTGGATGAGGTTTCGATAAGCGTTTGTCGAGACAGCTTCTAAGCACTAATTGTAAGACAAGATCTGCTAAGTAGCTTTTTCAAGACATTGTTAATGAAATTATACCATATTGTATACTCATATCCGATACTAAAAGTTTTTATCATATGTTATTAGTAATTATCACAATATGACAAGTAATATCGAAAACTTAAATAATTTATTATTGCATAGAATTTTATTCTATTTTACATAATGCTATGAATTGTAAAACAATTTGCACTTCTTTAGTTGAAATTCCTCAACATTCTCGGCAAGCAAATATAAGAATTGAACTTTTTCGAAACCTCAGCTTATTCTAGATAACTTGGAAAATGCGGTTTGTTCATTCTTATTTGCAATATTAGCTGCTTAAATCTGAATTTTCTCTCAGAAGATTTCCTTAATGTGCTAGCAATAATCTTAAAATATCTTCCACAGTTAAGGCCACTTCGCATATCCACCTGTGATCGAGCGCGGAACCGCTTTCGCTAAGACCGAAAGATCTTACCATTGGGCTATCCGGTAGCCCTCAATATTCCCTTTAACTCTCACTCTGAACAATAAGAAATATCTAAAGGAAGGATAGTTATAATCAGGTCTGGAACAAGTGAATGTAATTCTAATTGGGCTATTATTGCTATTAACCTATCAAAGACGAACACAAATAACTATTCTCTAACCAGGATTCGAACCCGCTTGGCAAAACATTAAACCACAGTCCAAGAGACCGGAAAGATATTATAAGATACTCTTCGCTAGAAATTTCCACAAAGATCCAACATCACTCATAAGCACTCCGACATCGTGTTCCAGGATGGGAGCTTATAAGATTTGAAATAAATATGCTCACCTATACATGTTATCCACCCATTTTGGAGTGTTCCCCAAAGATCTCTGAATCGCCCTGTAGCAGCACGACTCCTCTTCGAAGGTTGGCGCTAAGAACAAATGAGTGGCATTGGACTCAATCGGGGGCCCCGGAATATCTGGTCCTGATCCTTTGTCCCCCTTGATGCAGTCTACCTTCGGCTTCCCCGTCTGCAGATAGGGCAACACTTTGCTGGAGAACGCTGGCCATCGGCGGATGCTGCATCCAGGGGTGTGGATCAGGAACCCTCCGTTTTCATCTGAGCCTCGGCTCTCGGAGAAATCTTCATCTTCGGCAATATCTTAAGCGGAAATATCTTGTTAGTATTTTACGATGAATAGCTAAAAACTGTCCTTCTACTGGAGAAGAATCAGCATTGAATTAATTGGCGTTTCGAGGTTTTAACTAATCAATTACTTATATGTATTCCTTAGTTTTTTAAAACTTACTTCTGATTAATATATGAATTATTTTTCAATCAGTTTACTGCCTTTATTTTAATTGCAATAATATAATTGCTAATTTTTCATTGTCTCTTTACCTTAAACTATAGCCATTTATAGCAAAAATAATATTTGAGATACAAAGACATGGGTGGTGAATGAAAAAAATGAAAATAAGTGGATTCATCAAGCATTTTAGCATTTTACGCTGAGAGTCGTCACTGATTAACCTTGTGTTATAGCTTACATGAAGTAACATAATCAATTTAGTATTGAAATCATTTTGATTATATCATATTAAAAATATAATATTTCACTCTATGTTTCAACTCAAAGAAATTTTCAGACAAATTAATTTATGTCTGGGCCACTAGCGAAATGTGAATTTTAATAATTTTAGAAGCACTTCTATGAAAATTTAAAGTATATAGACGGAATACCGCTGCTTTGCAATATTGTAACTCGAATATATTTGGAACATTAAAGACCACTAATCAGAACCTAATATGCCATCTTATAGATGCTTAATGAGGGAGGATCTTCTCCTCCGAAATTTCCCCTGCATTCGAATTCAAAGTGAGCGTCGTTGACTTGGTGGAAATCATTATCAATAATGTTTCATTTAGAAAATTATGAATTCCATAAGAATAGCACATCATGCTTAGTATAATAATAATATATAATTGGTAAAATTTCATTTAATTTTAGAAATATATACGAAACCTCAAATAATGTTTTCTGGTAGTATTAGTAGTAGTATTGTTAAAAGTGCTTCGACAACTTAGGTCATTTCGCGCATTGGCTCCCACTGTTTTCTGATAGATTTAAGCTATCTACCGATTCTGATTCCTCAACATTAGAAAACACAACTACAATGGATGCCTCTTGCTTCTTCCAATAAAGCAAACACTATCAATCTTGGCAAAAGAGAAATAATTCAAGGTGAACTGTTAGAGATAACCGTATAGTAGATCACGTGAAAAGCTATAGATAACGGCATGAGTAGTCAATTTCATTTCCTTATCGATCTCATCCCGTTTATAGTGACGCAAAAATAGTCCAAGGTGGGATATCCCAGTACCGCTATACCATAAATAGATGTGCGTTTTCATATTTAGGAAAATTGGGGAATGGTTCAAAAAGGTATTGGTCAGACATTTGGCAGACGTCATTTTCATTGCTTTCAAAGCATTTAGCTTCTTTCCTCGCTACCTGCAGAGAAATCCCACCGAAAAGGCACTGTGATGACAGTACTTGTTACGATTCATCCAGTTTTATTCAAAATTTTAAAATTAAATCGTATGAAAACTACATTTTTTTCTTAATCTTGATTATCTTCTTTTTTCTCATTAAATATTCAAAATGCGATAAAAGATTTGAGGATTAAAATTAATAGCTTCATAAGAATTGATTATAGTTAATAATCGTATTAAAATTAATTAACATAATATACGCACTCAAAATTTAATTTTACTATTTATAAAAAAACGATACGTTAAATTGATGTGAGCACTTTCAATGTGCATCAACAATCAACATCAACAAAACAACAAACGTCGATGTAGTAAATTAGCAAAGGTTTTTTGTAAGAAATCTTATATGATTTTTATGACAGCGACATAACGAGTAATTGAAATGCTAAAAGCAGTGAAGAGTTCGATTAAACTGTAAGATGTCGATATATTGTGAAACTTTGGAATGCTAACGCTGCTGTAATTTTTATGACAACCATTCATTCTCCGGTGTGCACGGCTAGACTAGACTAGGTTTTAGTGGTAATAAAGAACATTCACATGAGAATTAATCTTTGTAAATTCATTTCCGCACAATTTTAACTTTCAGACTATACTTAAAGATATGAATCTTGAAATTCTTGCCTGAGTTATTTACACTTGTTGGATCTAGTACACTAAAGAACGACGTTTCCTTTTAATAAAAAATAGAAATTCTAAGGGAGAGAAGGAGATTATTAATATGAAAATAAATGCATATCCATTACTTTAGAAACTATGTGATAGTAACTCATTTCTTTAGAAGATTTTAGTGAAACTAAAGAAGTAGAAGTGACATATTGAATAGGATACTAAAAGCGAAGATTGATATTAATAGTAAAAAGAGATAATTTAAATTCAAAATCCATCGATATACGAATAAAGGAAAAGTGGGTTAAGACTTGTGTGTCGATTGTATTGTTATATGGGAGCGAAACGTGGATTGTGGGAATGGCAGAGAGGAAACGGCTGGAGGCATTTGAGATGTGGTGCTACAGAAGGATATCATAGATCAGCTGGACAGAACGACTTTAAAAAGGCGGCGGGATTCGTGGATTTGACATCTTCTGCGGCATGAGGGATTGGTGAAAACCATAATTGAAGGGATGGTGGAGGGAAAAAACAAAAGAGGAAGGCCAAGATTGGAATATATGAATCAAATAATGGAGGATGTGCTTAGAATTGAAGAGGATGGGGGAAAATAGAGAGAGAAGGAAAACTGTTGCCAACCAATCCTGAGGGATTAATAAACAGAAGAAGAAGTGAAACTTAACTCTTGAATCTGAGAGTTTCCAGTCGTTCCGAGATTTGTCTTCAGATTTATCCGGTGCATACAAAGTTAAGTTATGAAACTATTTTGGAGAAAAAGATTCTCGGCTGTAACGAGTTACTCACTTGTATTTCTGCGGTCGTTTATTCTCCAGGTGTTGATGATGTAGAATCCCCAGGTAATGCTTAGCGCCATTGCAACGAGCCATGTGGTTCTGGAACGCCTAATGCCAAACATTCCGGCTTTGCGGCTTTGCGGTTCCCTGTAGAAATGCGCAATGATTGTCAGTAACATCTGATTGAGATAAGATTAAGGTTTGATCTAATTATTATTATTTGTCTTTAGATAAATTTCCGAGCTCTTCACTTTCATCTTGGGATTCAATACGTTTATAAAGGGAAGCCTACTTATGTTTTACGCACCCTTGGTGAAGCCAAGTCCTCTTTCCCTTCCGAAGAGATAATTTTACAATTGATGAAACAGCAGTGAGAGATAGCGTTTTACAATCATGTTGATCATTTTTGCATCTATGTTAAATTGCACACGATACATAGGTTTGGAATTGCTGTGTACCAAATCGTGGTACACAGTGGTACACAGGCACCAGTTCGCAGCAGTTTTCCTGACTTCGCGGTGTCAGGGCATTGCTACTGCCGCGTTTCTAGAAGGATGGATCCCTTCTAGTAAAATGGTCAGTCTCTTCTAGCAAATGAAGGTTTTATGTATTGCCTTTCTACATTACAAGTTTCTGAATTTTCTGCTTTTGGAAGTGTTTATGCGCGTTGAATAGTTTTGAAACATAACGGAAAAAAGTGTTTCGGTGAAACTGGATCCAATTTTCTTCGTCAGCCGAGTTATTGCTTTCTTTAACAGATGCGGAGAGAAAAGCAAACAGAAGCGAAAATTCATCTGAGTAAGAAGCATAAAATTGTTCAGCATCGAGGTTATGTTTAATTATTAAAGAAAAAAGAAGAAACGGAAGTGAAGGTTGTAGAACTGAAGTGGGATTTTAAGTCAGGCGGTTTTCAGTTGGCAAATTTAACCACATAGGCACCATGCTGAGAAGATCGCCCTCTATATTCGCAACTTCCTTCAGTACATTTGTAGGTCACTGATACCCGATTAGTTTACTTTCATCTTATGCTCAAAAAATTACTACTGTAAAATATACCGTCTCACCTCCAAATATAAAAGTAGCATAAACTCCTCAAATTCATGCCCTCCTCCCCTCTGCAAAGATAATGGTCACTCTAAAAAAAAAATAACCACAAGACTGTATCCTGTCTATGAAACTGCGAGAGGATGTTTGCTCTAAAGAAATTCTCACTTGGAACCTTTATAAAATTTATAGTATGTACTCAAGGATGAATCATTGCGTAACATTTTCTTATTCCCGATCTAAATGAGACAGTGTTTATCACTTTATGACTGCTGAACTGAACGAAGAATTCAGTGCGAATATTCTCTTCCCAAAAAAGTCAAAATGAAGCACGAAATATAAACAGAAAGTATTCCTTTCTCAACGTTGAAACTGTCTTATTAAGATTTTTAATGTACACCCACGGCGCACCTTGTGTATTTGCTTCGAGGTTCACTATAAAGAATGAAGTTAAAACACGTTGAACGCGTTTCAATTTGAATTGTGAAGTAAACCTAGCAACATTCATAAACCGAACTAAGAGTTTTCAAGAGATACTTGGCGGAATTCAGGCATTTTAAAGGTAAAGAAGATAAAAAATACGTTTACGCTTCCGCTAATACTCAATCGATATTCATCGTTCAACGATGTGAACCAGACAGGTTTTGAGGTGATAACTCGGAATCATGATAATGACCCTCTTTGTGTTTACCATTGATGTGCTTAACATAAAACCGCTGTAATTCGGGAAAGGTTCCTCAACTTCATTAATAAGGAATTTAAGAATGAAATCAATCAAAGAAGCTTTAACTTTGTGGAACTCCATCCTTGTAAATGGGTGGGAATAACTGTGCAAAATTCCACTTTTTTGTGGAAAAAAGTGGAATTTTGCACAGTTATTTCCACTCATTTACAAGGAATTCAAGAATGTAGTTTAAGGATATTGTTGTAGAATCTTGGAGGTGGGGTCGACCACCTCTATGGATGGCCTTATCTGGACTCCTTTTATTTCTCACAACAACCTGTTTACAGAAAAATTAATGTCAATTTATTTGAAGCAGAAGAACTACGTAAGTCTAAGAAGGTTCGAAGTAGGGCTCGCGGTGTGTATATCTTTATATAAACTAACCATTACAAAAACATAATTTCAGATGTTGCCATCTACAGCTGGAAAAGATACTTTACTTGTTCGGTTCGCAACCCCTTTGCACGCAATGACATTTTTTCACTACAACAGCCTTCTATGAACGAGAAGAAATCTAATGAGCACATTGCAATCCTATGAGCTTTTCCGGACATAGCTACAGTTTTATTTTATTGCGTCTGCATGCCTACTTTCACTATCACCTCGCGTATTACGAAGAGAATATTTACTATTTCATCAAGTGAAAATTAACGATAAATATGAACTAAAATGAAATGCAAATATTCTCCAATTATATAACCAGGTTTAAATTCATTTTACTGTTTAAAACTTCGATGTCGCACAGATAACCTGTTACTCATACTTCACTATGCGACCTCTTCCCTGACTCGAAAGATCGCAAAAAAACTGTTTTACATTGCGAGGCATCCAGAATAGTCGTACGCTGTGATTCTGAGTTGGAACTAGATCTTGGATACATTGAGATGAGCGTGAAGGATGAACGAGGGTATTTATATCCAAATAAGATAAACACGAACGTAATACAAATACGCATCTATGAATCTGGTGGCTCACGAAGTAATGATAATCAGTTGGCGGAGCTTAAAATCTTATTAGATTAAATAAATTCAATCGAAGTAGCCTTTATTTGGTGGAAATTAGTTATTTTAACATGATTCCGTCTTATTATATGTCATCACAGTCGTGCAATCGTCTAGTTACATCAAAAGAGTGACTTGGCACTTAAAGAGTAAGCATTCAAAAGTAAATGATACTAATATTTCGTAGAAAATTTAAGAAATGACTCCTAGCCGTAAGTATTTTGCAACCTAATGGGAAGAAGGGTTAAAGGACAGTTTGTTTCAAAAATTCGAATTGTCAAGCTAATATGACCAAGTCAAATTGTGTAAAATTCCCTGTGCCCCAACGAAATTAACGTAAGTCCGCAGGCAAAGTGTAAATTCCGATGTAAAACCAATCACGCGTATTGTCAATGAATAAAACAAAAACTCAACCCCAGTGAGTCCAAAAATGTGCCGTTTCCGATGTAAAACCTAACACCCCCACAGAAGGGGATGTAGTGTCAATGAATAAACTGTAAAACAAACCACCCAACCCCCTTGCACCCCAGTGTGTTCAAAGATGTCCACCGTCAGAATATTAAAAAGTTGAACAAATTAAGTAAACTTAAAAATTAAGCAACCTAGACCTGTCCAAAACCGTCCAAGATTCCGAAGTGCAAAGTCAAGGACCAACCCATCGGAAGCATGCACCACCCACCCAATTGCAAGGTGCGGACCGAAAATGAAGAGTGTGTCATAAAAGACAGTGAAGAACAAACAACAACCAACAAACAAACCGCCGAGACTGAGGAAATAAAGAAGAAAGAATTAGGTTGCAAGTGACAAACCAAATACGTATTTCGGCAACGAAGTTGCCATCATCAGTAGATGTGTGAGTGTGCTTTGACTTGTGGATGAATTTATACTCTTCTCCTCGTTAGTGGAGTGAGGGAATGAGTGACGTCATTCAGTAAGAAGAGGGGTGAAAAAGAAATTGGGCCCCGGTCGCTATTCATGGTTTTGTGTTGGTTTTTGTAAATAAAATTACTTTCGAATGCATCTAATTTATCATTGTTTTGTATATTTTTGACCAACTTAATATTTTTTATTCTTATCGGGTGATTAAATTCCTGAATATATTGTGCTACACTTAATTTTTCATGTCTATTGTATTTACTAAAATCTCGTGAAGTTATAGAAAATGATAACACTGTAAATCTTTCACAGTATTGGACTTTACTCACTTAGTGTGTATCTTCACATAGCGTGTATGCATTACTAGTGAATAAAGTCCAATAGTGTGGAAGTTTACAGTGTTATTATTTTCTATAACTTCAGAATGTCCTTCCACGAAGTTCTGCCGAATATGCCTATGTCTATACCTTGCAAGCCGCCTTTCGGCGTGTGGCAGGGGGTGCAAGCACCTTGACTCTATTTTCCTAAACGGTTGCTTTCGCGTATACTTCGCGGATGAAATGAATTTTTGAAACGATTCGTCCTAGCATCTATTTCCCTAATCTTTCTGGCAGTATCAGAACGGCCCATATAACAGGGGGGTCGCATTATATCGGGTACATCATCTGAGAACGTAATTTCACTGAACTAATTTAATAAATTTATCCTTTGAATTTTTCTTCTGTCTTCTAATGATTCCCATCCCGCGTCCTGTAACATCTGAGTAACACTCGCTGTTTTATCGTAGCAATTCTTTACAATATGATAGAATTCATACTAATATCTCTTGTTTCCACACTTTTTGTGCCGCGATTACACCCATCTAGGCTTTCTGCAGAAGCTATATATTTGATATCTGTGAGTATACTCAAAGAAGGATGAACTGCAATTTTAACTTCCAAAATTTAAGTTCCTGCTGAAAGTGGTCATAAAAATCATCGCGAGTCAAACCAACGATACACTAGAGTGGCCCTTTCAATGACCACCTGTTGATATGACTAACTTTCAAGAAACATACATAAACGCTCATTAATCAATTTATCCATACTATTGCTGCTAAAAAGGAAAATAGATCGAATTAAATCGAAAATAAATCGAAAATTCAGTGGAATGCATCTGAACGATTTTCGGTCGATATCGATTCAAATATACACAATTAGGAACTAAATGATGAAATTATTAAAAAATTAACTTACGTAAGCTAAAAATACGTACTGAACATAGACACACATACAATAAAAATTTGTCCAACTCTTCTACATTGTATTTTTGTCTGTCATCACCCAAATTACAATGTAAGTCTCGCCAGTTTGAGGATTCAGTTTTGTTTGAACCTGACGATGGTAATGTACCGAAACCGGTAGTTCCTTAATAAAAACCTTGCGGAAAAGTATAAATCTGTGTCCAGTTATGTCTTTCCACAACATCTCGGCCGAATCGATAGATTATACTAAAAATACATAACTGAATACAAAATGCATTGCCCACCAAACGCCTCTCTTACCACTAGTTGCGCTTCCTTGTGTCATAGAGGGCCTTCAACGCTCATCGATAGTTAGATAAAGACTTCGAGAGTTAGATAAAGTCAGCGGTTCGGTATAATCGATTATTCGATATTGAATGTTGAAATCGTGAGCTTACCCATCGCATCCGCTGGTCAGTTTATGTTCTGATCCGTAAACAAGAGGAAAGTCTTCTCTTTCGCGATCCTCAGGTAAGGAGAACGCCATCACGATAACTTCGGATGCAGCCCATCGTAATCCTTGACATTGCGGCATTTCGAAAGGAAGGACGGCCACACCGGAGAACAGCCACGCTCGCCGCGGAAAGTAGAGGCACTATTTATCAGCGCGTTATGGATGACCTCTTATTTTATCGCACAGGAAGTTGTTTCAGACGCATAGAGTAAATGTCTGAGAATGTACGGGGCAACGAGACACTATGAAGATATGTTAACGTAAAGTTTCTAAATTAGTTATAACTTATTAAGTGACGATAATTAGTGAAAATATAAGAGAAAGAGGAGGCATTCTTGAAGAAGGAAATCTTTCTGCAACGGAAGACGCAATGGTATATTCCATACGATAATCAGATCAACTAAGAAGAGTATTCACAAATGTATATGTTTCGTTGAGCAAATGTTGCTGCCCTTTTTATCACCGAATATTATGTTTATTTATCTAGCCATTCCCATTCATCATGTATAATTAATTGCGAATTGGGTCCATCCAAATGCACTTCTTTAGTGGCAGCCTTAATTTCCCATTCAAATATTTCGATTCTTTAAAATTCTTTGCGAGAGGATAATAATGAAAGTTGTGATGCATTACATGCATGTGTTTGCGTAACATAGGCTTAATCTGAACATATTTACAAGCTAAACACATTAATTTTGAAACATTTCAAATGACTTCAGTATCAGATCAGATAAATACACACACAGACGTACACCATATTTTTTTCTAGTCTGGATTCGAGCCCACGCACTGGTATACAAATATATTTAATGTACCGATCTTAAACGATAGTATCCAGTAATTTACTCCATTCAAACCATTATCGTCTCATCATTTGTTCACTTTGCAGTAATGATAGCCAGTTGACCGAAAAGAATGTAAATAAAATCCCATTTCAGCTCATTTTCTTCCGAATTTTCCGAATCATTTGCAATAATCCTGCGTTAGACTTCTCATTAGAGTAAAAAGGAACATTATTAGCCGCATAACCATCTTAAAAATACCGGTTAGTTTTCTCTCACTCCATCATTAAATCGTAAAAAACTCCGCAATTATTTCCATGAAAACTCATTTTAGACGTTAGACGCCTGTGAGCATTTCTAATCTTATCTCAAGGAAGTCCCATTCTCTTTTCATTACGGAATATTTTTAAGGAAACTTCAATGATTTTTGTCAAACAAGCATTTATAATGAAGATTTTAGAGGAGGAACAAGGAAAACAGGTAAAGGATATCTGCACGAAATGGCATGCAGCCAGGATAAATCACAAGAAAGAATAGACTTGAAAAAAGTCAACTCTTCCCGGTCACGTCGGACCTTTTTTTCAAGTCTAATCTTTCTTGTGAAGATTTAAGAGTTAAAATATTCAAAAATGCTCCAAAATGGTTGAAAAAATATTAAATTCATTTTATTTGAGACAAATCTGGCCAAAAAAAATCAATAGGACAGTGCATGACGTGTCATTGCTTATTAGATTACAAAATAAAGTTATCATCACATTTAAATAATTTCCGGTGATACCAGATAGATATTATTATGTGAATAACGAGTGATATGATGAAAAAGATGCTGAACGATACAAAATATATGCACACAAAATTTCGAAATACGCAAGATTGGAAAGTCAGTCATGCAGCTAGGGAATTCCCCTCTGAACGCGAGTCGTTCTGAATCATAAGTGCATGAGGACATTGAGAGTGAAAGGCGGAGAATTGGAATCAGGCGTCAGCGTAAGTATTTGGGCTTCCCCGAAAGAGTGAGATTGGTCAAAATGCTCTTGCGGAGGAGGAAAATATAATAAAGAGATTCAGGTTCAAAGAGGAAAGTCAGTCAAAAGTAATCAGTGTGGGCGCTGAGAGTGAATTCCAAGTAATCTCTCCTTTCCACGAACTTACAATTCTCATTCGATCTTTTGGTTTCATTTTCTGCTATTGTATAAAAGTATCTATAAGACGTATAACACATAAGTAAGTCCGCGATATATATATAACGTATAAGTAAGTCCGCGATTGCTCAAGCATCACATTAAAAATTTCTTGGAAATAAATGTATATGATATCTAAAAGATGCCTCGATCGTAAGGCATACACAAATTTGATTTACTCTTAAGTAAGAGTAAGGGGAATTGTTTAAGATTGTGAAACAACAAAATATTGAGGACAAATAAACTCTGTTATACCAAATATTATACTCTAGATTTTTCGTACCCACTTTTTTCAGTTAATTATTATGGATTCTCTAAACAACATTTTCCTCGTAATATTCACAATTTTGTCTTCAGAAAACTCCCATTTGAAATAAAAATCACAGAATATAAATACAAAACATATCTGCCGAAATCACGTGTCTCTATTTTGAGTTTTTTAAGAAAGTAAAACCCAAGTAATCTCTGTGATTTGAGTTGGACTCGTTAACCGTTTTTCTTACTCTCATGGCTCAAATTGGTTTGAGTCCTTTTCTATGATTTCATCCTAAATTTCCAGCTAAATGATTATATCCTATGATATTACTTTTAACTTCACAGCACGAATAAAACAAATGAAAGCAAATACAACGATTTTTATTTTTCTTTGAGTGATTTGATTTATTAATTTTTTATTTATTTGTTTTATTTATTAATGCCTCACATACAGCGAGATGTCAGTTTCCAGTGAATAAGTAACATCACTGATTGAACTGAAGGAAATCTTTGGTTTAGAAAGGCGGCGGGTGGGACAAGAGAATAGTTCAGCCTATTCTAAGACACCTGACGACTTCTTGGAAAAACGGTCGGGAGACGGACTTATTCAATTTTATTGATTATAATATAACATTTTAAAACAATAACAGACGTTTGCTGAAATGAAAAGTTCTGAAGACAAAGCTGAATCCAGCTATCGAATTCAAAAAATCTGATGTGGTCAGCACATGACTTTATCCTTATGTAAGATGTAAATATTTATCTACAACAGTATTTTCGAACTCTAGATTCAATAAAAACTTGGAATATATATACAAATACAGTTTTTGTAATTTTTGTAGATAACTGTATATACCTAAATATCAGATTAATGGAGGAGTTTTGCAAAAACGGAAACGAGCTTCGAAAAATAAAGCTCGACTTCCGGTCATCCAATTTACTCCAAAAACTAATTAACTCTAACGACACCAACCAAAGTGCTATAGATGAAATTTGGTGTTGATACAACAAATAGTTTTCATGTTAGAGCGCCCACAAAGTACATAATCAGCTACTTCCGGTTTATAAGTATTTCACAAATAACTCCTAAGCAATCAATGATAAAAAAATATGTTTCATACAAAAGTTATAGTAAATTAAATTTTCTAAAACTTTTATAAATAATAGTATATACCTAAATATCATATTCATAGAGATAGTTTGCAAAAACGGAAATTTGCTTCGAAGAATAAAGCTCGACTTCCGGTTTACCGATTTACTCCAAAAACTAATCAACTCTGACAGCACCCACCACAGTGGTATATATGAAGTTTGGTATTGATACAACTAATATTTTTTAAGTTAGAGCGCCCACAATCACACACACACACACACGCACATACAGACATCATTCCGAAAATAGTCAAAACGTGTTCTAGGAACCCCAAAACATGTATTTCCGTTGAAATCTCGAATTTTTTCATGAAAACTTTCTTTATACTACGTATATGGAGAAAGTAAAAATGGTCAATCGAGGAGGCTGAGGGTTTCCAAAGAAGCTAACGATAAGAGCCAAATTTGAGATACATTTTTTTCCTCTAATGCCATTGAGTTGGATCCATATTAGCATAGACCACCTGACGTGACGAGACATTTATTGAATAAATCTTGTAGAATAACCAATAATCTTAAGTTTGGTAAAAGGTCTATTTCCAGTGTTTGGGACCCATATTCTTCAAATACTTCAACTAATGAAACTATAAATAAAATAAAATACAATACTAATACAATAATAGTAATACAAAGTAATCAAAAACTGAAATATTTAATAAATCAAAAAATACTGAATTACTATTTCAAAGAATTAAAATAAACATTTTGATAATATTTGTAAAAGTTTAAATGAATTTTCATGATTATCAAAAAAAACTTTTAGGTTTATTTCACTTTGAAAATTGACTGATTTTCTGTTCCACAATTGCACCAAGGAATTTCCTACATATATATATTGCGATAAATATAAAAACACTGTGATCAATTATTTTATTTTAATAATTGATAGCGATATTATCTTCAATCCCCAAAACCAAGCTATTGTACGTTTACTGCCTTACTACCCTTACATGTCAAATGATAGCGAAGTATTAATCCACTAACCATACCGACTCCTCCCTCCATCCGAATTCTACCATGTACTTGTGACTTTAACGAAGAAATAATGAAAATAAACAAATAAACTCAAAACCTATATAAATACAAATACCTCTGCTATATCGCTGATGTTTTCTTGCAGAGCCAAGGATGGATACACCAAGAAACAGAACTGAGAGGAGACTGTTTTCTGGAACCCATAGACGCACTTCCCCCACTCGTCGTCATTTCCGATCGAATTTCCTTCCATTTTGATGAGAAACTTGTCATTTCGTCTGAGCTATTACTACAAAACTCAAAAACGCGTGCATCTCCACGACTCTGAGACGACCGTACGTGACCATCCATTTCCTCTCCTTTCACAAAAACGTTTGTTCAGACAGTTTGCCGAAGTCATTAGTACTGAATACGTAACTAATAGAGGAGGAGGCAAAGTTGAGTGGAACAAATGATGGAGGTGCACGCTCTTAGATTACTGTAAGTAACCATTGTTTCTTGATTCGATTTCTCAGAGAATAAATGAAAGTACCAACTGCCCACGTGTATCGAAGATGCACCTCAATCAAAGGACGCTTCCCTTTTTTGTAATTAACTAGTCAAATGTCCGCGGTGTGGCGTGATTGTGGGGCAGAACGTGACGACCACAAAAAGTGACAATTGCAAATGCAATGCAAGGGGTCATTCCCACCTCCAAATTGGGAAAATAACTCGTATTTCGCTCAAAATATTCCAAAATGACAACTTATCTGACTCAAGACCGTTTCGTAACCCTTATGTAGCCGCATGTCATCAGTAGTGTGCGGTCATCTTGACCCTAAACTATAAAGCGCTTTTTAGACGCCATTAGCCTAATGAACATATGATATTTTACGATCAATTTCAATCATGTAAGGAATAAGAATGACAATTTTATAGCAAAATGTTTTGAAAATAGCAGGGTAGTTTATGATTAGAATTCATTGCGATGAGGACAAAACAGAGAAGTGAATTGCAATGCTTTGCAGATATGTGCTCTGTGAATAAAAATGTAGTATTTTAGGTATCAAGACAACTGTGAAGAAGAATGAGTAGTAAAATAAATTGTAACTTGACGTAAGAACAACGACTTTAGTGAGGAAAATATCTATATTCATTATATTAAACTTTTTATAACGCGTAATACTTGTCTAAAGGTATTTTTAGCTTAATAGCATACATTTCATCATTTTCTACATTACAGACTAATTGATAAGAATGGATAAAAAGATTGCATTAATATCTTAGTTTTGATCCAAGCTTTTAAAATTAATTTTTTCATTAGCTAAATTCCATTCGAGTCGCATTTACCCGAATCGAATACTCGAGGTTTAAACGTACAACATTTATATATTTTTCCGCTGCGAATCGAGCTACTCTCAGGAGTTCTTTGTTATTTCGAAGGATTTATTCATATTTCGAGCCTCCTGCAGATTTATTCCAAGTTATCTAAATTTAAATATTGAAAAGTTCCCTCCGAAAGAGCCTTATGAGGGCGGCAAATCGTTTTTGCTTCTTTGCTGAATATTGACTCTCGACAGCTCTTTTTCGAAGTCTGACGGTATCTTAAGTTGATAGTTATACTGAAAAGAGAGATCGCAATCGATATGCTAAGAAGTCACGTGGAAGGATTTTCGGTGCTTATTAGTATGCCTGATTGCATCATCATCAGGGATGTATAGCATCAAAGGGATGGGAACTACCCTCACTGAGGGTCACTCAAAAACAGTTGAGAAGACAAGGCTGTTTCAAATGTATCGTTCCGACAACGTGCGATGATAAATTTTATCTCGAAAGAGAATATCAAGCCACCAAAAAATGGCCAGAGATAGTTAATTTGTTTTTTACTGCTTCGGACGTGTATTTAAAGCAAGCTAAATATCTTTCTTTCACTATATAGGAAGATTCATCATTTTGGCTTAACTTGCGAAAGTCTTTCTTTCACCATGTGCCTAATGACTTTTGCGGCCTCTTTCTCCATTGCCCGACAATCCAACCAAATAATAACGTTCTAACTCCGAGCAAACGAGCCACAACGTCGGACGGAAAAACAGAAAACGTAAGTTATCTAAAACGATTCAAGTTCTCAGAAGGACTTTGTGGAATAAGTCGGTGATATCGATAAAACCTAAATATTACTCGACTAACTTCCTGATCTACCATTGCTATCCAGTGGTATAAGTTAGGCGTCGTCTGGTTTTCTTGCACAAGCATTTCATTTCTGACTTCTTTACGAGTAACGCTTATTTCAGAAATGACAATAACTACAGCAGCATAAGCGATTGCATATTGGATATTGAAATAGTGCTAGCCTGAATTCAGGATCATGAACGTTTATCGAATCAACGTTAGTGGTCGTAGATAACCATAAGAACGGGTTATTGATACTTGGTCCCATGGTCATAACTTAGTCATCAATATTACAAATTCTATTTGTAGACACAATAAGGAAATCTATATATTATATAATATTTACATAATTTATTATTAAATTATCATTAAATTATTATTTAATTATTTGTTATCTAATTATTATTTAATTATCAATTATTAATTAATTGTAATATAATTATTATTTAATTATTATTTAATTATTATTTAATTATTATTTAATTATGTCACCATAATTATTAGCCATAGTTTTATTTTGTAACAAATAAATGAGATTTCATTCGCTGGATTATATTTTACTTTAAATAGTTTAAAGTGCTTCATTCACAACTCTTATCATCCTATGTTTTATTCGATCACGGTCAAAATTATTTTATATCGTTTTTAAATTCTATCGTTGGAATTTTGAAAAGTAATCATAAACACGATAGCCATTTTTTTGTTATGTTAATCATATAAAAACTGAACTCCTCAAGAATGTTAAAAAAATCACATAAACACCAAGAGGTTTGCAGTATACACTTCAAAAATTAAGAAAAAATATGACTATACACGAAATATCTGATTCACAATAAATTCGGATTTTGAGTTTAATTTCTAATTTGTGAAAAGCTCTAAAATGTCTTGGCCTCTACGAACGTTTTCACTGACAATCTTTAAAAGGCTGGTTGTTCCTTCGTTCGTTCTGTATTTAGTGCGGAAATCCCGATTTCAGACTTTTTCAAGAAAACAGTTCGTATCTTTAAAACTTCACATTTCGTGCCATTTGTAAGTAAAGGTACTATTGTATTTATTCAATTTTAGGCGCCTTTCTGCATATGTATGAACTATGATGTATCAAACAATAACGAGGAATTTTCCTGAAAACAGATTCAAATGAAGGAATGAAGGCACTGAAACCAGTGATTTCTACTTACAGCCCGACAATATCTGCTTAGCATGGAACGTGTAGAAATTTACTTTTGAACTAAATGAAGTGGAATACGTCAAAATCATTACAAATCGGTACGTACATCCTTATGCCTTGCTTTCGAAAGAAAACTCTGAGTGGACGACGGATACTTTAATTGTAACCGGAAGATGACGAAAAAACCTGGATATAATTAACTAACTTCATTTTTATACTCTTTATCTAAATTAAAGTCTCCTTAGAAAGGAAATTAGAGCTACGAAACCTGTTAAAATAAAAATGCAATTCAGCCTGTATTCATGTAATAGTATTTTTAAGGGTAGTTCATTTCACACGTGTGGACCCGCTAGCAGGCACTGAATCTAGAACCACTTCACCAAAGGCGAAGGCTTTATTCACTTGGATATACAGAAACCCCGTGAGAATGTTTGTATGTATTTTCTCATAAATGCTTGCTTAAAACTGGAAAGCCGTATTTTGCATATTTTAAGTATTGTTTTCTTATCAAACGGAAAGAGTGACGAATTCATACGTGATATTTGTTATCTTATTATAAGTAATTTCAAAAGATTGTAGCTATGCAAATAAAGTAACGACGTATTTAAGGAAAAATGAATATAATGTGCGTATTTTTTTTCGGTTTCTGAGCATTTTACGAATGGTAATTAGTCTGCCAACCGGACTCAATCAATCGTTGGTCATTTATTTGATAGTAACTCATAACGTTCAACTGTGTACGCAAGAATTATTGTGTGATAAACAAAACTAACGGCGCAACACAAAAACTCACGCCATAGCCAGGTCGAAACTGTTGTTCGTTGTTACGTTAAACACACCAATCCCAACACTATCCCTACCAAAAAAGTCACCTATTTCACGACAATATGCAAATCCACGTGCATATACCGTTGGAATTCTTTTCAGAGAGAGTATCGATATCAAGTACTTTTTAACCGTCCGGCAAACTCCCGACGAATGGAGTGTGGATGCAGTATGAACACTCCGAAAGCGGCTGCAGCACAACTGGCTCAGACAAGGATCGAACTGTCACTATCTGCACAGAAGGCGTTATTTACCTTTCAGGTGAATTAGTCCGAGGGTGGGCGCTCTGATAATCGTCCGCCGAGTCTTCAATCTCAAGTCTTCGGACGACTCTGCAGATCTGTTGGCGTCTTCGGCGGGCTATCGAGGGTCACGGGGCGAAGGCGCGTGACCCCGGTTTATCTGTCGACATTTGCCACATTGCCCTCGTCGCATCTGCATTGACCACTGCTCGAGCACAAACTGCCTGCTGTTCTGCTCTTCGCTCGTAACGGAGGAAAAAAATCGCATCGGAGATTGTTTGGTCGCGGATGGATTTGGTCGGGATGACGCGCCGCTCCAAATGGGCTATCGGAGGCGATGTCTCGGGCGGAAGAAAGACCAAATGGGACTTAATTGGGGAGGAGGAAACTTCGATCACTTGGGGTTTCTGATACGATTCTTTGTAAATTTCGAAAGCGAACCGAGAGAGGGGAATTTCTACGATAATTTCAATTCCAGAAAATACTTTTGAATTACCGTTTATTTGTTCCTTATTCGGTCCTGAATTATCGATGTGAATCTGCCGTTTTGATTGATAAGGTATAGCTTTATCATCATCATATCAGAGATACGTTATATTTATTGTTAAATTTCACGATATGAAGTGAGATTTGTCAGGGCTGACAATGAGATAAAATACGGTTACATTTTGTCTACCCTGCGCCAAAAAAAAGCAATTGGAAAATATTTTATCCAAGGTATCTCCTATCGCGATGATCTGGTATTAAGAACTCCTTAAAGTATTGCACTATAGTGAAACGAAATTCAGCTATTTCCAAGAGTTTGTTCTCCTAGGAAGCTTACTTTAGGAAATATTGAAAAAGAATTCTTCACCAAAATATTTCAATGAAACACAAAGTTGCAGAAAGGAGGAAAACTGAGAGTTTACGCAGTGAATGTAATTCCTAAGTTACAGAGGAAATGGCTATGGGATGTAAATCTATTGGAATACAAAAAAGCGTCTCTTTTTTTCGAGGAAATAGTACACTTTGCCACCTCTTCAAAGGGAAATACTTTTTAAGCCACGAATTTTTAAGGAATGTATATGAACACTCAGTGGCGGATCTAGGATCGAGGGGTGGCTTGAGAGTTGGGATTAAAGATTAATTTTCTATTTATTGATTTTTGTAAGAAATTTTATAAAATTAAACTCAGTATACATATTTGAATTATGCTTATTATTATCCATCGTTGTAGATATACAATATTTTCTTCACATCTCAATAGTATGAACGATGATACATTTAAGTAATTATTCTTCATGTTGACTTCTGGGGAGGGGGGGGGGGGGCTACAGTCCCCATAGCCCCCCCCTGGATCCGCCACTGTGAAGACTATATTTTGAGGAATACTATTCGTACTTGAATAACGTTAAGGATTTGTACTTTTAGTCACATAAATGGTTTTGATGAGATTCTTTAAACATAATGTAGAAGAAATGGCCGATGATAACATGAGAGAGGTGCTTCTTTCAAAACGATGTGGATTGTCTTTTTCGTGTTGAGGTCGGAGGAAGGAAGTTCTTAATTTAAGCGTTCCGCGAATCCAAGAGATAAGCACTATATTTTAAGGACTGAATTTTCTTTAAAGATTCTTAAAAAATTAATCATTAATCGAAATATTACTATCTGATAGCAATTACAGTGTATCCTATAATTTTGTATTTCTTTACCCATGATTAAATTTATGATGGCTAAAGCGTGCTTATAACTTCAAACGAAACTCACGTGGGACTGCATCAATCGAGAAATTACATAATACACACGGAAAAATGGGCGAGGTCATCGGTATTTTCGTCTTGTGTCTACTTTGATCGCCAAATCAAGATGAGCGTTATCAGCAAATACAAACGTGTCTAAGAATCCCATCCGTCAACACTTCCGTTCTGTTACACAATCCTTCTTCTGAACGGCTGCTTGTTAGCTTCATTCATCCGTGCATAGCGGTACCAGGCGGAAAATGCTTTGCACCCAACTCTCAGACCCATCTTTCCAAAATAAAAGCAAAGCGTATTCTTCCTTGCCCTAATATTTGGGTCGCGAAGTTCCGCTCATTTGCAAAGAGAATGTGGAAGCAGGGAAAGTGTCAAAATTGGGAAAAAGTTGACCTTGGGGTTTGCTTAGGAGACTTTGTGTTCTCTCCTTGAAAATACCATCAGTAGTTTTACGAACTCGCTTGACCCTTCTACTGTATTACATGTATGGAACATTCCCAACATTCACTAACCATTGACAATACAAAGTATCATATTTGTTACACATATTTTATAGTATTTTCTCTTACTTCAAATATTAACTAATAAAAGAAAATTAAATTATAATTAAAATTTATGCATTTTAATACTCACACGATAACCTGAATCAAAGAGACTGCACCGTAATTTCTGACATTTTCATTGTAGCATTTTCTCACGAAGAATGACTATGATAATCACATTTTTGAGCATATGAAAGAGGATTTAAAGTTTTTCTCAGAATTTTTATTTACTATGGCTATTTCATTCAAGCAGTCATCTGGCAGTGTATTCAGAAATATGAAGAACTATAATATGAAATTCGAAAATTAATTTCCAATAATGTTTGCATAAATTAAGGGACGTCGTGATTAACGTCCTAAAACTAAAAATCAATGGAAACGAAAATTTAAGAATTACCGATTCAGCTGCTACGGAAGTCTTATGTATACCACCTCTATTCGGATACGTTTCACTTTCTACTGACCCTCTCTAGCTTTCCCTGCTCTGCTTTATCTGCACCTGCGAACATTTTATCAAAAGTGTGAGAATACTATCGCTTTTAAAGGGAATTCCGCTTAGGTAACCTGTATGCATATCTTCCGGTGAAGCATTGGCGGAAATACTATCAACTGTATCGTTGAAACATTAAAGATGTTATTTTCTTAGCATTTCATTAGATGATAAAAAGAAATATAGAATGGAATATTAGAATTCAGCTGTGATTCAGATATGATTTTTACCAACGAAGAAAGATTACAAACCGAAACGGCCTCTCCGAGCTAGATCATTTACTCAAAAATTTTCCAAACATTCAATTCATTCGTTAAAGTAATTATAAATAATTATTTCATTCAAATGAGCCTTTAAGCTTGAATATTATGGATTAATTAATAATTTTAAATGAAAATGGCAAATAAATGAAATCGCAGATAACTTCTGAATTAAATTACTCTGTTCACTTAAGCCGATTGGTGCAAATAAACTAACCTATTTTCAGCAAATTGAAGAAACGTAGCAATAAATATGCAAAACTAAGGCTTAGATTTTCATGATTATTTGAGTATAAACAACAAAACGAAATTACAGCTTTGTCTCCGAGATAGCATCCCAGTATTGCTATCGAGTCTCTTTCTTTCACTCCGGATTTCTGTCCGATGCCTACGCTAAAAAAATTCCGTTTTTCAGTTCTTTTTAATTAAAATACATCAATACTTTGGTTTGAATCTTCATCAGGAACACTTACGGGGCTCAGTCTTTGCGTGAGGTGTCTCATTAAATACGTACCACTTCTTTCAGGACTTTCGAAACTAAAATATAAAAAGAATTTTCTGAGCAAGTTTATGTAGTATTGCATTGATATCGAATAAATACATTTTCTTTTAAAATGTAGGTTTATATGATAGAAATGGTAAGAATCATTCAAACGGTCTTACATGGCATAATTTAAATATTTAATGCTAACGTCATTAATACCGCCTGCTGTCATAATAATTTGATCGACAATTATTCATGAATGGGATCATAATTATAATAACCTTAAAATCTAAAAATGTCAAAAATTCTGAAAACTTTTATTTTCTATATGTCGTAACCATATCGCCAATGACATTTGATAAATTATTTATATCTATTTACCATTTTATTTGAACTAATTTAGGTTAAATCAATCTCCTTACCATGCATATGCTTACAGCTGCTATTTCGATCAACTGAACGCAAAGTGCACGATATTTTATCTTCGATATGCTTTCTACGCTGTTTTTTCTTATCCTGGAAGTTCTGAAATTCATTACTGGAGATAAACGGCACCCTTCGATCTCAGAAGCAGACTCAAGCGTCAAACACGTGGCCGTCCTTTTCGCCAAAAAAACTAGAATAACGAATTAGATGAGTGCCAAACTCGAAGATATTTTGAAAGGCTCCAATTCCTCTCTAATTCCTTCTATGATGACATTATTTTACTGAGGCAATTCTACGCTTGAAGAGCTCTCGGGAAGGAAATCATAAGCGAATCAAAAAGCAGTGAAACGATTGAAATATTTTGTAATGGCCGTGTATCTACCCCAACGAATGTAACTGTATTGTGATTTTTCGTTTTTTTCTTTATCTGAGAGCAATTTTCCATTACCACAATACGCAGCAGAAAAAAACGCCTAAGATTGACTTGGCAATATGGTTTATCATTCTCAACTATTTTTTATTACTTTGCGACGAAGCAAGCAACACAGTTAACTATACACTCTTAATTTGAAGAAGGAGATGAAACATACGTATTCACCCATTAAAATTATTCATATTGATACATCTTCGGCATCCTTGACAATTATAATACGCGATTGATAAATGGAAAATTTCTTCCTACGGTGCTCGTTAATAATGTACCTAATAAGTTACTGTAAAGAATATGATGTTACGAATAAGTCACCGATTATGTGACTATCAAAGCTCCTGGTGCACATCTTAACACGTTCGCTTTGCTCTTTTAACTTGTCAGAAAGGATAAAACGTTTTTTTAATTTATATATAAGAGAATCTAAAATCTCAGAGCTCATATACATTTACTGAGTAAAACCTTCCCGTCCAATCACTCTATTGTACGCGGTATTTTTTCGTTTTCGTCACCATGAAACCTCTTTTTGAAATACATATTTACTGCCCGCGGACTCACAGCCATTAATCGTATTAAATATTCTCAACTCGAGATTGAAATAGTCGTTTTGTCACGTGATGAGGAAAATTAATTACAAAATTGTTCGAATGCCATACTTACGAGAAAGTAGAAACCATAGGCGACTAACCTCTCGCCGCTTTCTCTTCATTGGGTTATTTACCAAAACTATATTACAAAAGTTAACATGAACTAGATTAGGAGAATATAATCAGTCTTTTATATGGCACTGCTTTAAAATTATGCATTTTGACAAAACTTTAGCGTGTTTTTTCCAATTTTGTGTGAAGGTCAGAAATTTAACCCCTGTTTGGCACCAAAAGGCAACTTGCGGATTATTTATGAATATTAATATCTATAATAGACTGTAGAAAACTATATTGGTTATTTATCTGTAGATACTTGATTAGACTTCACCGGAGGGCTACTTCTTAATTAGTTCCCATAAATATTAAAGACAGCGAAGCGATAAAAGCGAAATTTAAAAGTATTTCTTATGAAAACGCTTATCTCCGCGCGGATGGAGCCGGGGATTAAAGGGAAAATTAATGCGTATTATATTGTCATATTATATCGCGTATCATCTGGGTGAAGATTTAACATTGTTTCTAATTTGAAAGTGAAATCAAAGCTTAACAATTTTGACTCTCGATTTTAAGGCGCACATTCATATAACACAGAATCCATCTTTGACGTATAAAGATTATGTATAATAGAGAAGAAGGCCTTTTCTGGAAGGAGTAACATTTTTCATAAGAATGCTTGCTGATGCGTTTAAGCACTGGGTATGGGGGCATGGGTATGCGCCTATTGGAGATCCAATGAGGACTAGGAGGGAATTTTTGCCGAGGAGTTAATTCGTCGGAAATTATGAAGGTTCCCCACTGGTCCATTGATGATCACCCGCGGCCAAGAACGGCGGGGCGCGGATCTTCGCGGCCTTCGCATTTCCTCCCAAATGGCACTTTTCTGTTGTGCCATCAATATCTAAGAAGGCCACAGTATGTGACAATTACTAGTAAACGATAGGCGACCACTGCTACGCATGCAACAGGCGTTATTTGTCGCAGACAGTGGCCATAATTCCTTCCGTGCCGCGTATTTTGAGAACTTTGTCAAAAACGTCAAAACGATAACAATATTACGAACATTAACGACAGTTCTTATCGTTATGGTCACTTTTTTATGACTATTCTAATCTATATGTATGTGTTTCGGCATTGGTGATTATTATTACGGGCATTTTCGTGATGGTTTTACCAAATTACTTCATTACTTCATAATTCTATAAGGAAATTTTCCTAGAAAAAACATTAGTTTTCGCGGGGAAATGATTACACTTCTTGTGCTATAATTAGATTCTAATTATGCTGTTTGTTGGACAAATCACAAATTTTAACTCCATATTTGTAGTAAATATACATTACTTAGTGAAGAATAAATATGCCTCAGCCGAAGGCAATATTTCATTGGATAAAAGTTCTTGTCTTACTCAGGAAAGGGACGGTATAAGGACACGTATTCTCGTAAACCTCAGACAGGTTAAAATGTCTGTTCCTCCAGAATGTGAATTATGATAGAGGAAAAAATGTGGTTGGTGTATGAAAACGTGCTTTTTAATCATGCCTCGGTGCCTACTATTGATACAAACTTATCGTATCGTTTCGAGGAGGCGTTTGCTATGTTTTCGATAGTAAGCGATTTACCACCGAGTAAAATCCCATGAGAACTGTCACGTTGCATATCTTAGGTGTTGCTTACTATTTTCTGAGGTGAATCACCTGCACAAAAGAGAAAAAAATTCTAAACCACCAATTGGTAGTGTTACTGTTTAGAAAAAAATAGAAGGGTGTTCGTATGAAAGTCTATACAAAGTTTAAGTTGGTATAAAGTGCAAAATGAAGGAGAGAAATTGGTACTTTTTCCACAAAATTACCAATACAACAGGAACCAATTTGAATGATGGTTTTCCACCATATCTCGCCCGATTCTGTGAATTTTATTGGTATAAAGTACAAGAATCCAAGTAAACAACGCACATAAGTTTAGCCAATCTTCTATCCAAGTATACCGAAATTGAAAATAGAAATCTCTATATTTTGTAGAGAGAAATTGGGTTTCCACTGAATTAATTCGCACTCAGCAATAGTTTTCTACAACTAATAATCTTTCCAATGCATTTATTTCTACTTACATTAAATCTCTTCTAATCTCCATTATATATTGTACTGGGAAGCATAATTTATTCATGAATCATAATATTTTATAACGAAAGATAAGATTTTTGTAAAAGGTGACGCACGAGTCTAAATTTGAAATAACTCATATTCACATGTCTCAAATAGTGTAGCTTATAAAGCATTTGTTTTTATTGGCCTAAAACTCAGGAAGAAGATTTTTTGTTATGTAAGAGTTGTTCAACGCTGAATTCCTACGCCCAATATGTAATATGCTAAGTTTGTTTTCCTAATCCTCTAGGGTGGGTAATTCCGACGCTAGAGTATTATAATTCTTCAGAAATTTTAACTTTAAATCTCATTGTGCTATTTAAATGGCGATACTGAACACTTCATTATTTTAGGTGTGAGAAATACTATTATCGAAACATATTTTTGTTGCGAAAATATCCAAGCAAAAGTTTCAAAAAATATTTTGTTTAATGCAACCGGTTCCGATTTCCAGACCGTAAAACCGGACCGGTTTCAGCTATGAATAGTTATCATTAGGCCATGACTATTACCCGTTGAAACTGATACATTATACTACATAACTTTTAATAGTTTAAACCGGTCCGGTCGTATTAAACAAAATATTTTGGGTAACTGTTGCTCTGTTAGTTCCACCATAATGCAGTTTCACCAAGTAACGGCATCTTCAATTAACATATTGTTGTTTTGCGTAGCAAATAATCTTTATAATGTCTAAGACGAACTCTCTTGATTGCGAAGGTACCTGTCCAACCTCTATGAAAGATAATTGTATGATATATTATTTTATGATAGCTTCATATACAGTCTAATTGGTGTTTAGGCCACTTAGGTGTTCTACCATTAGGTAAGTTCATGTACCAGAATGTGCCATAAACCATTAGGGTCTATTCAATGTCATTTATTTCTTTCCTTGTTAACTTCCCCACTCTTAATGATATCTTACAACTTTTACCTTTGTATGCCTCTACATCTTTTCTCTTGAATTCTACATTCAGTTATTCTCTTTAGAAGTCCCTATCCTCTCCATATTTGTCCTACCCATTATCTCAGTCTACGCTCAATTATTTCATTTAAAACACTCTCCATCCATCAGTTTCTTATAATTTCGTTTTATATCATAATCGACCCAAATTGCATTTACCATTCCTTGCCCCATCCACATCTTTTCATAACTTCTTTTCTCAAGGTCCACTTTTCACACCCATAGAGCAAAACACCAGTGATTTTACCGATATTTCGCTGATTACTTTGCCGAGACGTTATCTGCTCCCTTTACTCCGGGAAAGCTTCCCTTTTAGAATAGAACTTGCCAATAAAGAAAGAACACCACCTAAGTAGAAATATTTTCCCACCTTTTCTATAATTACCCGTGCATACTGATGGTTAACTTAGCATTCTTTTCGTTCGAATAACTAATTACTTTAGTTTTTCTAAGATGTATTTTCATCCCAAACTCCCTTGCTTCATCGTTTAGTGCGTTTACTGGAATTTGTAAATCCCTTTAAAAATAGCACATTCTTGCTTCGTCTTCAGCGTTTCTTACTGACCCCACTACTTCCCCACCTACTTTTAATCCCTCATCTACATGTATTTCTTCCAAAGCTTTTCTAACCATTTTCACTGCATCTACATTAAAATGTGATGGTGACAATGGACACCTTTGTCTTACGCCCCTCCTCAACTCTGACTATTTTGATTTGCCATCCATAATTTTTTATTCCATAACTCGTACTCTTGGATCTAAGTACAAATTTTGCAAACTTCTCTTATCTATCCAGTCGAACCAAATTTACGCACATACCTAATCCGTTTCCGCGTAATCAGTATTTTTTCAAGTAAGATACATAAACTAATTGTGCGATAATCATCAAATTTTTATTGTTCTTTTTCTGTAATGAAATCAAGATCGTCATAGTGAAATCTTCCAACCAATACCCTTAATCTGAAATTCTCCAACATAAATCGCAAAAATACGTATTACCCTTTTCCCAGATTTTGAATGAATTCGTCTGGAAATTAATCAACATGCGCTGATTTGTTCCCTTTCATACCTCACAGTTCTCTATTATTGTCACTGACTTCAGGGGGAATATCGTTACTTACATTACATTACAGTACAGTATTACATTACAGTAAGCAAGAAGTAGTTCTTGCTTACTTTCTTTAATTATACAGTTAGGCTACATATCCTTCCCGTAAAATACCCCAACATATTTCATCCACCATCCCCTTATGCTGATTGAATCCTATAGGAAGTTTCTCCTGCAGTGTGTTATAGTGGCCATTCTATTGCTAATTTTATTCACTGTTAATTGTTTCACATTTACATAGAATAGGTCCCCCTTTCCACTTTTATTTAGCTTCTTCACTTTGGAGCTTGCTCATTCTCTAATCAAAGTTTGCAGAGGTCCATAATATTTCTTTGTCAAATTAAAAAGTTTTCATCTGGGCAGATTAATCTTTCTGCTCTTTAAACAAGCCCTTTTCTAAAATGCATTTTTACTCAATCATTCATTCTTTCAATTTTCTTAATTAGCTTCATGAAACTTTTGACTATAATGCTGTTCCAGCTATGATTAACTTTCATACTGGAGAATTAATAAACTAAGTTAATGAATTTAATTATTAATAATGGAAATGAAGTTTGACTTAACACAGGAAAGCGTGCAACTTAATTATTATTTGAATTATCGGTAATTTTACAATTTTGTTAAACCTTTATATCTATTAAGACCGAGGATATAAAGCTGATCATTCATTCTAATTTCGTAGTTAAATTTGTGTGTATCTAAATCATATTAGCGGTAAGAATTACAGATTTTTGCCGTTTACTACTTTATACGGTGCATTTTGATAAATTTTGACCCAGAAAATGTATCCACTGCAAGTACTATTGGAACATGAGTCATTTCTGTGAGAATGTCGGCACGTGTACGGGTAATAAATTCTGCCTCAGACTTCATTAATGACAGCTACTTTAGTTTACTACCGAAGCAACCTTACCGCCTTAACATCTTTATGATCTTCTCTAGAGTAGCCTTATTTTATGAATCTATTTACATTTGCTCAGATGGAGTTCATTTTCATGTTAAAAATCAACTCAAAACCAAATTGATAATGAAAGGAATTTAGAAGCTAGTGCTTTATAATCTCTGCATTCATAACTCAATCTCCTTCTAATGTTTTTGGTGGTAATATATAAATAAATCAACACTTGCTTTCTTATTCATAAGTCTACATTTATTTCCTTTCAACTACTAATGTGTATTGATAAAAGAAATGCAACTTTAGACATTTTTCGGTTGGCTATAAGGTAATGAAATAATGGAAAATATTAGTTTTTATAATTTGGAAAATTATCTAAGTAGTCTTTCAATGACTGGAGAGCATGTTAGTTCATTTTAAAGGTTTGAGAAAATTATTGCGTTATCCCGTCATCAGCAGAACATTGAAAAATGAACTCATCGTTGAACATCAATGGTACGCCGCGAGATGGCGAAAGAAGCAGTTAACTATGATTAGTTCCGTCTCCTGGAATCTGTTCACTCACAGGAAAACAGCACATTCAGCATACGAAGCTCTTTATGAAGGAATTCAGGTCATTAGCGTCTTGAAAGCGCGTTTGTGGATTGTTTTACTTGGTATGGAAACTCTCAACCAATATTATCTGATGCTTTACCATTATTGCAAATGGCGGACCTATCAGATTTTAGCTGAAACTGCCCTATTAAAGAGACCATGGAACGTTGCTCAAGGATGATTTATATCTCTGCAGACTAAGCATAAACTATATGAGAATAGTTATAGCTGCCATCAGAAGTAGTTTGTTAGTTTGACGCGGGTATCATTTCTATTCGTACGTTTAAGGCTTAAAATTCTCCGAAGAATGAGATCATATTGCGATTAAAATTAGCGACGAACCTTAAACTCACCTATAATTTGGATAATAATAATAATAATAATAATAATAATTCGTCTTTATTTGGGCGAGATTGAGACTTAAAAGTCTCTTTTTCCATCTAACCCATCGTCATTAATTATAAAATAAGAAGTAGAAATAATTAGAAGAATTGTGGATGTAAAAAACCTAAGAGATTCTTAGGAAAAAAAATCCACAGCAGGAAAACACCCACAAAGAAGGGGGTGTGAAAAACCTGCGCAAACCTACCGATAGTAACAGTTAAAAGATAATAAAAGAGAAAAACATCCAAAAATAAATAAATACACTACCAATAAGTACTTACATGCAATGCATAAATAAGAATCAGTTCACATTTAAAAAAGAGATAGCAATATACAAAGTAACATGAAAAACAAATTAGAAAAACAAGGAAAACGTACATGGATTTTCATCCATAAAGTACATTATGAGGAAAAATAAAAGAATATTATAAATAAACTGTATCAAAATAATGCATACAGTATGTACAAGTCAAAATTGTATATAACATAGACATTTAGGTAACTTTAAGTAAGAAAAAAAGCGTGCAAGGGAAATAATCGCTATAGCTACTTCTGATCAATAACAGTCGGACATATTCTAACTTCTTGTCCACTTCGCTCTTCGAGGCATCAGAGAAGAAAACATATTGGATGTCCAGTAGGTAGGATGTTGTAGTTAATGCATGCCCTGTCACTTTATTCTGGTGGCTTACGAGCCGAATATGATACTATAAAGTATACTATACTGCCATAGTTTGGTGGGGGTCTTTGTACATTGTATATTATTGTACTGAGTTTATTGTTAAGATTTATGCTGAAGTTTTCCTCCCGTCCTTGGGTGAATGCCAGACAAATTGTATGGTTAATGGTAGATATCTGGGGGTTTCACCTTTACTTTTTTTAAGGTAGAAATTTGGAGGGTCACCCTCCTAATCCGGACCCTTCGCTCGCCTTCGCAGCTCAAGAGCGCCCGACCATCAGGGGGGACCATAAAAAAACTGACCTCGTGGAATACGATTTAAAATGTTATGAAAAATTCAAATGAGCAACAATTTACTATATTCGTCATCTCACTCGTCCAAAGAGATCAAAAGAGACAAGCGTCTTTTGATCGACGTTCTACGATGAAAATTAAGATTTTTCGTGATTTTGCTAGAAATTACCCGTTTACACACGGCAACGTTGCCGCTGGGGGGGGGGGGATTTCTAGCAAAAATCTAGAAATCTAGAAATCCTTCCCCCAGCCCAACCCAACCCCCGTTGAGATTCAACAGGTACCTCAGCTAGTTGATAATAAGACAGCAAACCAAACCGAGTGGGCCAGTAAGCTATTTAAAACACCCGCATATGTGACTGAGCAACGTTGCCGTGTGTAAACGCGTCATTTCTAGAAAAATCTTAATTTTCATCGTAGAACGTCGATCAAAAGACGCTTGTATATCTCTTTGGGCGATTGAGACGACGAAGATAGTAAAGTGTTGCTCATTTGAATTGTTTATAACTTTTTAAATCGTATTCCAGGCGGTCTGTTTTGTTATGGTCCCCCCTATTGGGAGGGTCGGGCGCTCCTGAGCTGCGAAGGCGAGCTAAGGGTCCGGATTAGGAAGGTGACCCTCCAAATTTCTACCTGAAAAAAAGGAATGGTGAAACCCCTAGATATCTACCATTAACCAATTGTATAGTTATCTTACTATATCCCCTCGACCACTGCCACCTTGTATTCATACCAAATTGCAGCGATTAAATAAAATAAATAAGATTCAAGACACTAACATTCTGGTTTCTTCCATCCTTCTGGTATTCTACTTCAAATCATAGTTGCTGTAACAATATTCGTTAATATATAAGACTTTAAAAGAGCAATGCATCCGCCATATGTCACCATGTATCCAATCGTGAGTAAATTATTAGTCGACCAGTTACGTCGTAACTTTTTGGCCACGCTAGCAAAAACAAAAAATCTCGCTTCCCTGATGCCGAGACTTTGATGCATGAAAATTTTTAGAGATAAAAAATTCTATACAGATATGTGAAAAGTTACTAACCTTGCGCTTTGAGTTATCGTTCTTTATCTGGGTTAAAGTCAATTGTTGTAGAACGGGAATTTCGACTAAAATCCACCTCAGTGGACGTCGTTATCGATTATGTTCGCCGAATCGCGAAAGACAATGTTTGAGACGGAGAAAGGTGCTCTCGTTGGAACGCATTTTAAAAGAGATTTGGAGGAAGTAGAGCATCCGCTGTAGCTCGGGTAGAGCGTCTCCTAAGAATAGAATAATGGATGCTGAGAGAGGACGAGATTGACTGCAGGTAAAGGAGCAGTGAATAGAGCCTAATCATTGATTAACGAGCGGAATTGTGAAAAGAAGATGGCTGTACGCAAAACTGTGCTTGTGCCATCTTTGTTGTGAAGAAAGTGTTGATCACGTTGCGCGTAAGTATGAATAGCAAACTGAAATGCAATCGAAAATGTCTGTATGTATTTTTGGAAAGCAGAATATAAAAACTCGGTGATGACTGGTTAATTAATGAATTCCAACTGAATGTAATTACTTTTTGAGTTCAATATCTACGTTGATTATTTACTTTAGAATAATAATGAATGATGAATTTCCGAAACATTATGACGACCTCTCTAGGATTCTTCTATGACTAGTACATAAAGGGCGTGTTTTAATTATTTGAATGAAACCATTTCGAAATAAGAATATATTTCAAGGAAATGTTGTATGTGTCTAAATTATTATCAAGACTGAAAAATGGACTTGTAGTCACAGCGGCAAGATTTATCAGATTGTTAAACAATACTTTTTTCATACGCAATAAAGGATACAAGCATATTTTCTCCGCAAATTTCAGATTACTATAATTAATTAATGCCTATAAAATAAGATACATTAATACCGCTTCGGGAAAACTGGGCGATATCAACTCGAAGATGAAAGAAACCTTTACAACAAAGTGGACTCGATAGAAGCGGACAAGCCTAGTGGCTTTTTAATTCTTTATTTTTCAATTCATGTTTGTGACCATTGTACAGTAGGTGTAGGTAAGCTGTAGAGACTGAGAAGATTAGCTAATACTGATGTAATTGGAAGGTATTTTTAGAGATTTTCTTTTTATAAGAACTGCCATACATCCAGATTAATTCTTTAAAGGAATAATCTGACAAATGAATGGAACATTTATAACCTTTTTTTTAACTTGTTCTCAAGTAAATTGTTTAAATTCGAGTTTGGGTGCAGGAGAAGTCCAATAACTCCTTAGCCCCTCAGCTTTACTTCGCCTAACACAGGGCCAAATCGTATAAATGTAAAAACATTTATTGGGAGATTATGTTGAACTCGAAATTAATTTGGAAAAAGGCGCAGATATAACTAAACCTAGCTCACAATCGTCGTACTAAATGATGGATAACGATCACCAAATCGGAAACATACTGGAAAGAAAAAACTTTTGGCCTCAATTTTCTATATATCAATACGATATTATTATTATTCTATTGATGCTTCCTTAAAACACTTTCATATACGATTATTTTTCTCCCTCAAACGATAAAATTCGTCGCAAATTTACACGACATTTGCAACCCGTTCGATCCGCATCGATTGCTTAGTCGTGGTCAAACCTCTCAATCAACGGACTGGTTTGTTTTTGAAAGCTTTACGCTGCAAAAACCACTCCATTCATTGAAGCTCAGTCCCTATTGGCGTCATGGCGCTCAGACCATACTTAATTCTATGGTTTATTATAAATCGGCAATTCTATCAAAGACTGCAACGCAGAATACTAAAATTCGTCCGAAAAGAATTGAAGAGCCACCATCACAGTCGATTGCCTCTGAATCCTAGGGTAAAGAAACTGTGGCGAGAACCAACGAACATATGAGTGATGTTCTTCCGCGGACGGTGGCTTCATTTCGGACCCTTTGGTGGCCTCTGGTAGACGCCTTGCGTCTCGCGGGATTAATTATGCCCGAGCTGTGCAATCACTCCACGCGAAATTTCCACTCCTTCTCGAATCTTAAATGATAAAACAAAAGACGGACGACGCAATCCAAACTTCGGAAAGTGTTTTGATAGTCTATGCATCCATCCCGTGATATCCCTGTCCTCCATATACAAAATCTGATGTGGCCAACACATGACTTTCTCCATATTTATTGAAAATAGAAGCCTATACAGGTAATATATAAATAACTCCAAAACATTAAGTGTTACAGGAAAATGTTTCATACAAAAGTTGTAGTAAAATACATTATCTATAACTTTGGTACAAAATTGTATATACCTAAGTTGCATTCTGACAGAGATATGTATGAAAAACTTCCATTTCTTGATAAACAACAACTTCCGGTTAACCATTATTCAAGAATAACTCTTAAACAATCCGTGTTTCGAAGAAATTTTTCATACAAAAGTTGTAGTAATGTACAGTCCTAGCCAAAATTAACGCAGCACGAGCTGTAAGGATCGCTAGGGAGGTGCTGCGTTAATTTTTTCCAGTAGTGTACATTATCTATAACTTTTGTTTATAATTGTATATACCTATTCTGACAGAGATATTAAATAAGCAAAATTTTGTTCCGGTTAGACCGCAACTTCCGGTTAAGCGATATCAAAAACTAATCCACTCTTGCCATTGTTAGGAAAATACTAAATATGAATTTTGGAAATGATCGGATAATTACTTTTTAAGATAGAGCGCCCACAAACCTTTTTACCACAGACAGAAACACATATAGACACACAGATAGACCAGTTCGGGAAAATAGCGAAAACGAACTCTCTACCCCTAAACATCTATTTCCGTCGAAATCTGGATGTCGAATTTCTTGCGAGTACAATACTTTCTCTATACTACGTATAGGGAGGTAATAAAAATCTCGCTGATGTATGATTCAGCCACGTATTTACCAAAATTATAGGTCCAACGACGGATATTTTTCAATATCCAATCCATTTAATCCTGAATTAATCTTTGAGGATTATTAACAGCTATATTAGGGATATCAGCGATTTTGCGACGTCGAATTTCATTTAATTTTGAAATTTAAATCATTCTTTATTTTGTAGATACTCCTACGTTTACATTATTGAAGTTTCCATTCAAATTGCGAATAGATGGAACATTTACTTGGAAAATACCTCTAAACTGGTACAGTAAAAAAGGGCCGTAAGTGAGCCTTGACGTATAATAAACTCATCAGCCATCTTCTCAACCTTTTACACACCACAATTGACAACTCTATTCACAGCACGTTACTTCCGTGGAATTGCTTTCTTAACTCCTTTGTTGTTTTTCTAAGAAACTACCAAGTCAATTAACTGCCAATGGATTACAGCTGCAGGTAAATGACAAGGCCTCAATAAATCGATACTATTTTATATCCAACCGGTTTCACAAGACTATCATTTACGTTAATCGTCAATTAATCTCTAAATATACTGTCATCAGTAAAACTACTCCAATAATTACTTTCACGCTTCATATTGAAATGGTTAAGTAATCCTACTCACTTTCTAATCGTCTCTGGTCAATTCTGTTTTCCAGTATGGGGTCTTTGGGTCTAGATTACGTTTCTCTATCGATAGATTTCCTTTGACAATGATGGGGAAAAAGGTCCGAGACATAGAGCGGAGTTAAATTTTAACATTAAAGATAGAAAAATTAAAAGTCCTTCCCCGATATATTTCAGAGGCAGACATTTTGTTTAAAGTATTATAGTATCATTTATATTAGAATATCACGAATCACCTGTAGTGATGCTCCAATCAATTAGGAGTATTAGAAGACAAATGAGAATAGACAATTTCCAGCCGTGGTGACCTAAGTAAGTGGACAATATCAAGAAATTAATTTAATATTTTTATTGTAAAGTCAAATCAGGAAGACGTAGAACTCTTCTCATACTTATGAAGAGCATAATAGTGATTTTAATGGGAAAATTAGAAAAAAAACTAATTGAATTTGACGAGTGAAATGTTGAATGTCAGAGACTCAGGCAGCCTTAAGAATATAAGGGTGTCTATAAAGAGAGGTGTGAATATGTGTGAAGCGGAAAGAAGTCGGAAGTATGCAAAAATGTCATGAACGCAGGAAACAAGCTCGCACTCATCTCGAAAGTGGGCATCGTAAATGATACGTATGTAGTAAGCTATCTCAAAAAGAAGAGAAAATAAGAGGCATTTTTAGCAATTTTAAGCGAGTTTGCTGATTAAGAACTGGGTCGGTAATGTTTAAAAAACAGCCGACTTTTAAGAAAATTTAATTTAAATCTAACCCTTCGGAAAAATTAATTTGATAGAAAATATTAGAATGTATAACACTCGCAAACTTTACGTAATTCTTTGCTTTGTCTTTGCCAGAAAGTGAGACCTGACCGTTCTATTGAAATATACGGGAATTTTCGCAATATGGATGGACTTTTCTGGAGAACTTATGATAGATGACTTTGTAATAAAAAGAAGATCTCAATTTGAGCTTTAATAAGAGCCTTTGAATAACCGCGGGCTTCTTTTCAATCAATCCTTACCTTACATCGGTTTAATTGACGAAGTTGCCAACTGTCTTCACCCCAGCACAATTAAGCTCTTTTGTCCTTTAAGTAAACACTTTGGGTCTCTCATCCACCCACGCCACCTTCCCCTCTCAATCCAATTCGAAGACGTCCTTCGTTTCCATGGGAACCCTCCTCCGCCTCCACACAATTCCCACCATCCTTACTCCTCCGAATGTGTATATATATGTGTAACATTGCTATCTCTATCCTCTCGACTCTTGCTCATTGCTCCACGCGCTGTCCTCGCCATCTCTCGAGGTTACTACACAATTCTTTATCTAGCTTCGCCGAGTAATTCCTTTTAACCCTTCCAGCGTGACAAGTTGCATAGTTTTAGTTTAATCGCAAAATTTCTTTCTCTCTCCATCGTCTTTCTCCTGCTCTTTTAGTGCCATTCGGTGAGTCTAGCGCTAGTAAGACTCAATGATAAATTTCATTCCCTTAATTTTCATTCCTTTTTGTAGACTTCTAGATTGTGTTATTCTGTTTATATGCCAATCATATGAAAATGCATTACATTGTCTAAAAAGCAGTCTTTACTATTGAGGTGCACCTTAACGAGTTCGTGTTCATTTCTGGATAGTTTCTGTTGCATTTTTGTTGGACTTCTTGCGGAACTATCGAGTTTAAGAATACTCTTCTTGTTTCCGCAAAGTAACGATTAGGCACGACCTTAAAATGTCGCTGGATAATCATTCATGTTCACCCGCTGGTGTTGATTTCGTTTTACCTCAGAATTACTGCCGTAATAGTGTTGGTCCATAAGTCCTTGGCTTGTTAGTCTATCTGAATGATTTGTGAATCCTTTTGCTTCCTTGAGTTATGGGCATGTTGTTAATAGTATCGCTGTGATCCAACTTTATATCTAAGTTTGTTTGAAAGCACTGCACTGTACCGATGACAATTTTTCATCTACAACTAGATCTAAGGTATATTGTACCTCATAATTGGATTTGGAATCAAATTCACTATAGAAGCCTCACCTATCAGCTTCAAATCCAGAGCGTATTGCTGATTTCTTCCCTCAAAACAGTGTTGAAATTATTGTTTAGATCGTTGGATTCGTACGTTTTCTGCCGCTCCCCCGGATTTGCTTACACAATTCTCAAAATATTTCTTAGAAAAGCCTTATATTTGGTGATAGATGAAAAATAGGTGCTCTTTTATTCAATCCAAGCTTCGGAATTCAAAACAAGCCCAATCTACTCAGCCATATCGTTCTATGGAAATATATATTTATGTAGAAATCATGCTTTCAGGAAGCCTCTATTGTACATCCTCACGTATGAGTATGAGCACTTATAGCTTTCCTCTATAAGTGCTCGTAAAATGGTCCCATTTTGATCATCTCTTTCCTTGTTTTGCAGACAAATCCTTACTGAGAGCAACCGACATGTGAGGAGGAGCAGAGAGGGTGCGGCGGTGCAGCCACTGGTGGGCCATCGCCGAGGGACGCTCTGTCCACATCTGAGGTACGTACAGCGGTAATTTCGCTCCTTCTGCCTAACTGCTCGGATACTTTATTTTTCGCTCTGACTATTATTATATTATATCCATCTGGTAGTTGATTTATTATTTCATTTTTTTAATTTGTATCGCATTATATTAAATTTTAGAATGAAACTTTTGATAATTACTAATTAGGCCGTATAATTACTTGTGGCAGTTATTTGAAGGTTTTTAGACATTCCTGCAAGTGGCACGGTAGTAAATAAAACCTTCTAATCGGGAGTTGGCCGAAATTTTATAATCGGAGCATCAATACGTTTTCATTTTGGCAAATCATGAGCTGTTATATTAAGGGTTTCCTCTGAAAACGAATGCAATGAATCCAAACTTTATTTAGCCAAATCTTACACCACACACAGTGTTTACGAGCTCGTACACAGTTTACAGCTCGTACTTGCATCACTATGTGTAAGCGTCCCTAATCAAATTCAAATGTATTATTTACTATTTTTAAAATCTAAAGAAAACAATTATGAATGTTATTCTATTAAAATAAAACATGCATTAGGTAGAATAGATTTTTAAATTTTTAAACGAAGCTAAGAAGCTCAGAATAATAACTGCTAGACCAGACAATCGTGATCTTCGCTTTCTGACAAATAACCTCGATATAATATACATCGTTTGATGTTCCGTAGACGATCGAATTATTCATACAGCGTACCAAAGCATCTTCAAGTTAGAAAAGAAATGTTTTGCATTAATACTCTTGTCATACGAGCTAATTCCCATACTTGAAGATTCAAATACTTTTTCTGCAAGCTCAGAAAAGGGCTTTGATGTCGAAATAAATATTGCTTTGGTCAATTAATTCTTATTATCAAGTTCTGATATAATGTCAGGACCCTTTGTAAGGACATTTTGTTTTCTTCCTTGGAACTTCTTTTTGATGAATGATACTTTAAAAAATAATTAATAACTTCACCAATCACGCTGTATAAATCAAATTTAATAAGGAGTAATCGCTTATGAGATGATTTATGTAACTATTCAATGAACTACATACATATTTGTACTCAACCGCACATTAAGAAGGTTCTGGGCAATTATTTCGTGATAACTATACTGAATATAAATGGTAGTTTTCAAATTAATTAAAGAATCAAGATCTCTTAAGAAGGAAGATTTTAGGCTCGTTAAAAGTTCGGTAAAAAATTTCTGACGAAAAATTACTGCACTCAAAATCAATAGAGGCATAGTGGGAAAGGGAATGAAGTAATTATTTACGTTCGTTTACTCTGAGATCCACGAATTATACATATATTTGCTGAAATATAGAATGGGTTAAAATTAGATATTCATGGTCTTTTAATGAATATCTGAGATGTTAAAACGAAACTTCATTGCGTTATATCATTGCCATAGCAGTATACTAGTTATAACACTTCGCTACTACATCACACTACGACTAACCTTCGTAGTGCTCGGCCTTCGTTCAAAATGCTTCGGAGCAACAGGTTTAGATATTGACCGCTTGAATTATGTCTCCAGAGTATTAGAGACTAGCATCTACCAAAACAAACATTATGCATTTCCTGACTTATGAATTATTATTAAGCAACGATGATTAAATCACATCGGTTGATTATCGATAACTAACAATATTTCGGTTTAAATAATACCGGATCATTTGAATTGCGCGAATACATTACAATATAAGAGATAGAAATTGTCGATGTATTTTTTCTGTAAATAGTTTAAAATCTTCGGAATGATATGTCATGATCGAATGAAGACTCGTCAATTGATCAGGTCCAACCAGGAGAAAATTATAGAAACGATTGTGATTCAAAACGTTAATAAAAGCAATGCTAAATTTCGTATGAGGAAGGTAAGCGTAATATTTTTCATATGCATTCTTATTAGTTGGTAGGAAGTATTTCATGAGAATCAGGTTTCTCTTGCTTTATTGAGCGCCTGTAATTTAGGCTATTTATGAAATTTCCTAGCTTTTGAAGGAGTCGGTTCTTTATACCATAGAATTAAAAATAAAAGAAACTTTTCTTTTGGGGAGAAGGTCACTTCAATGTATGGACAAAAAGTGTGACAGGTCTAATTTCGGCATTATGATTGTAAGCCTTGTTTAAGATAATGGAGATGAAGTGGAGAAGATGTGAAAACGAGATACGGACGCCATCGTTTTGAAGATAGTGGTATTTTTACGATCAAGTATTTTCTCTGAATCATTAAAATCCTGGAAGTGGCTGTATATTAATCTACATAAGCGAAATTAATTTAAGAAAAACAAATAATTATTCCTCTTCAATAAAATATATTGTTTACAATGGAAATATGTTATTATTTATTAGAATCAATTTACCACTCGGGTAATCCTATGGCAGTATACGGAGCAGTTCTTTTCCATGGAAACACTTTTCTATGAATCAGGTTAGGATTTAATTATAAACCTTTGATCTGTTTAATTATTTTTTGTATAAAGACAGCAATAATTTGGCTTTATTTTTCTCCGGTGCATACCCGAGACCCGAGAGGGCCTAGACCTTTGGCAATTCATAATTGGATTTTTCTTCAGAAACAATTTAACCAATCAAATATGACTACTCTCATGTGTTTTAAGTAGCTTTACCGTTTCTCATTTAAGTAGATTATGTTTTACGTCCGGAAACTCATAAACTTCCGAATATCTAACTTAAGCATTGAAACTAAGCAATACGAAGATTCATGAGTCATTCAGCAAACAAGAGCAATTCTTTATTCGAAAGAAGGAATACTTTGATGGAATGGTTCAATGAATTTGATATATTATAGTTGCTTTATCTTCTGATCGAAATCTCTAGGACTATAAATTGTTAATCGAACAATAGGAAGGATTAGATTTGTTATCGGAAAGAAGTGGACACTTACCCTCCCCATTTGACCTTTCTCTAGAGCACAGTTTCCCAAACTATGTTCCGCGGAACATCGATGTTCCGTTGAACCTGAATAGGTGTTCCGCGGACATTTGTAGCCTTAATGGAGAATTGGAGAATAAAAGTAATTAAATGCTTTATTTATTCATATCTTTATGCTTATGTTATAATATTATAGTTTTATATTTAAAAATAATTACTAAATAAATAATTAGTAGTAATTAAACGATTTTTAAAATTTTACGAATAGAATTACCTAACCTAAAAATAAGCTAAGTGTTCCGTTAAACTTCCCAACTTTCCGAAGTGTTCAATTACAGCAAAAAAATTGGAAACCCTGCTCTAGAGCATGGAAAAAATAGAAGGATATGGGAATAAACATAAATAAAATTTAGATAGATGCACAAGTTTCATCGATAAAGGTAATTACGAAGTACACTCGTTAGAAAAGTGTTCCATAATGAAATCAAGATGTTCAGGCGTTACTTTGTGGAAAGCCATTTGAAAATGAAAAAAAAAACACTGTAAATTTTCCACACTATTTTATTTTAAAGTACGACCGGTTTCGCTACCGGAGTAGCATCTTCTGGAAGAAAGAAAAAACGATAGAAAACAACGTAAAACACTTTCAGTAGTATTATATTAATTTCCTTAATAAATTTCATAAAACCGAGAACATGGATGAGTGCAGATGTAACGATAATTCTTTATATACGCATCCATCTTCTATTTCCGACGGAATCTGCTGAAGGCCCCTCCGCATTATTTGATAAGATTAGACATAGGATTGGCGAGAATGGATGCAATCATCGTGAGTGTTCTTTGACAGATGGACACGGCGGTGCTTATCAGGAGAGAGACGGAAAAGACACCGGGGGCCTTCGGTCGTCGCCTCAAGAGGTTCCTCGTTTGGTTCTGCTTCCTTTCAGCGGCTTCGCTGCTATTCCTCCTCATCAGGCCAGCCGGAAACTACTCCGAACCCTACGGCACCACGCAAAGGATACGCAGTAATGAGCCGCCAGGTAAGAGCTCAGAAGATGGACCTTGGTTAAAGTTCTTTTAATTACAAGGGGAAATAAGTGCACCGAAAGAATTGTCATTATATGAAGGAGGATTTAAAAAGGGATTGATATTCTCAAAGCCTGAGAATGAAAAATTCTGTTTCGTATACATGCAGATTTATATATGATTAGATAACGCGGTGAGCTTCGTACCACCTAATTCTATCTAGTGTATCTATATTTATTTCTCATATTTCTGTTATATATGTCGAACTTACCTTCAGAAGTTTACAATATTCAAATTCTCATTCTAAGTCCTCGAGTAGAGAGAGAGAGTGAAACCGTTTTGAAACTCTAAACTAAAAATTCAGTAAACGATTACGTTGCTGAAAATAAAAGTTGAGTGCTACTGACGCTTAAAAAAAATTGTAAAAAATTAAAATTTAAATGTTCGTACTTTTTTCCGTGCGATTCTTCACAGGATATTGTTCGTAACAGCAAATGTTAAAATCTCATGGAATTTTTTCTTCTTCATAAAGTGTATCACTTATTATCGGCTTAAATTTAACTTGACTTATATTCTTAATG
This sequence comes from Sympetrum striolatum, assembly GCA_947579665.1. Classification (NCBI taxonomy): domain Eukaryota; kingdom Metazoa; phylum Arthropoda; class Insecta; order Odonata; family Libellulidae; genus Sympetrum; species Sympetrum striolatum. The sequence goes on along the minus strand of OX388344.1, from coordinate 18,217,889 downwards.
CATTTGATGGATAAATACATGAACTTGGAATCAACAATCGTCTTCATTGTCAAGGGGGATGGGTTGTTTACAACATCGAAATTTTGATAAAATATTCACGCATTTAATCAAAATTCTCAAAATTACGATTCGTAAACGATATTTCACGACCAAAATAAGAATCTGTATTCTATTATCCTTATTTTGATGCTTAATTCGACTTTTTACGACTATTATTTCTAATTTAAATTTTCAAATGCAATAAAGCCTGCAGCGAGAAAAATGAACTTTACGTGCATTTCTATTGAAAATGCTTTTTCGATTTTTCATTTTTATATATTAGAAGAAGATTATAAAAGCATGAATGAAATGGAAGTGTAAAAGACTTGAGTAATTTAAAACTTTATCAAAAGTAAAAAATTGAATCAAACCAATTAATTACAGATGAAATCATGACTAAAATGTGGAAATTATATTTTAGTCCGTAAAGATACATAAAGATATTTAACGTTAACATGCCTTTTTTATTCCGTAAACACATATTTATTTTGTTATCATTGAAGTCTTCCTGAACCAATATTTGGATCTTTAAGAGATATTTTATAAATTTATTTTATATTTTAAAAATGCATGTAATGACACGTAATATTATTAAATAAATTATTATACATAATAAATGTAACAATTTGTACAGCTATAATTATAACTCATTAAATTTATTAATTTTATTCTCACTGTTAAATTGCTCCTAATGCATACGATATGGATGTAGATTGCCGATTATTGGCAAGATTAAACAACATGTGATGGATAAAAATTGTAAAAATCAGTATAAATGAATTTTTATTTTGAATTTCTGGGAAAGTAAGATCAGGCGTATGAAATGAGTCGTTACTGTATGGACATTCTTTTAGAGATCAGAAAACAGAGAAACAAAGCAAATGAAGAAGTTACTATTATGATCAATATATTTTCATATCATATCTCTGAATTTGGTGCATTTTCCCATTTTTCGGCTTTTACTACGCTAAGACAGTTAAAGCTTTCAGATCGATATCATAGCAAATACTGATTAAGAAATTTCTGCGACGACTTGTCGCGCCTCCCACTAAGATTCTCCCATAATCCATAGACTTGTAACGTTAATAAAATATCAGTTTACTATATCTAATTAATAGATTCTATCAATATTTAAATGGCCATTTTTATTAATGGTATCTTTACTCTCAATGTGGAAGATTAACTTCTAAGATCGAACTCAATCCAGCCAATAAATCATTCATATCAGTCTCAGAATTTTGTTTTGTTTGTTCTAGAATTACAGATATTTATGAGATTTTTTTCTGCTGCTAAAACGGATACGTAATACGCCCTTCACTATACTTAATTCGTAAATCAGTTCACAATCATTCAACAAATTATTTTTCATTTTTCGCTAGCTTTGCGTGTCACGTATTTAGATATTGGAAAAACGAAGTATGTGATATTTAACGTAATGCCACTTTTTATTACCCCCGGTTTTTGGACAATCTATTTCAATACTTCTGCATATATGACATTTATACCATCCTTTCCGATACTTAATTCAGCCTAAGATGAACTCGAGCAGGCTCTGAAAAGGAACGAGTGCCGTAGTTTTTGAAATATTCATTCGTGTTTGACATGAGGAGTTTAAAATGTGGGTTACCAAACGCTGTATATATTGATTTTCGTAAATGTACGCGTGTAAAACGGAACAAATAGGAGATCTTGCGCAAATTTGACAGATTTTCAAATATTATATCATTAATAAATCTAAACGGTCGTACGTAATAAGTACATATATAAAATCAAGATGTTCAGGCCGAACGTTGTGGAACGCCATAGCAAATAAATTTAAAAACGTTCTTCGTATTTTCCACAATATTTTATTCAAAGAGACCGGTTTCGACTATTACAGTCATCTTCAGGCAATAGGTATTACAGAAATGACAGAATTTATAGGATACTTTTTTCGCTGGAAGACTCCTCCAGCGCCAAAACAAAGGAAGGAAGTTGGACCCCCTCGAGAAGATCGAAATTTCCCGCAACCTAACCAACGACCTCACCTGCCACGACCCCTCCCCACTCCTTTCTCTTCCATCAAAACTGCAAATTATCCTATAAATTCTGTCATTTCTGTAATAACAATTGCCTGAAGATGACTGTAATAGTCGAAGCCGGTCGCTTTGAATAAAATATTGTGGAAAATACGAAGAACTTTTTAAAATTTATTTAAGTACATATATTATTAGTATAGAAATTAACAATTCCTGCTTTTGAAAGAAACTCTTATTTCCGTTAGAAATAACGTGGAGCAGAGTGCTTGAACCTCCTCTCGGACACGTGCTACCGTCTCCTTTTGGATGAATGGCGTCTAATTTAGACGTCTTGCTTCTCAACTGCGTCCTTCAATTCACTCTCATCCCTCCTTAATTGAGCATTCGGATGTCTTAAATTAGATCCTCTTGTATTCCTTCGAATAAGAAATAGAATCATCAAAGAAGATCTAACGTAAATCTACTCTTTTTCCTTGTAATTTACTTTTACTAAGTCTTATTCTCGAAAGCCTAAATTATAAATGAATGATGACGAAAGCTCTTCACTGTACGAACATTTCTTTCATATTAGTATACACATCCTCAGTGCGTTTCTTGTAGCGTAGGTAGGTCATCACCTTGATTATTTTCAATGTTCATACTATGATTGACAGTAAAAGCCAAGAGAACCTGACTAATTTATTTATTTTGAAATACTCGTAAACTCTCCTTTCTTTCTGAAGTATAATTTTGTATTTCTATGAATAATTTAAAAGTAATAGATATCTCTGATATATACAAATTAAGTTATCGGAGGGTTATAATGCATCTAAATAGATATTTGGATACATTCATTCACGAACTCATTCATCGTGAACAAGATTGATTATTAAACCAACTTCAAATGGAGTTCCTACGCTCATTCGAACAAACATACCAAAATAAAAATGATAACGGTATCGAATTTCAGCTTAGATGAAGATGAATGTTATGAAGCGAAAAAATCATGAAATTTCTTTCAAATACTTACAAAGTGATCCAAAATGATTGTCTTTTTTCGATGTATTCTTTGAGGATTTGCTACAATCGCTGTTGATATTTGGGGTTTTATATGAAAAATGTCAGAGGAATATGTAGGAAATACATCTTAAATGAAATTTTGCGTTGAATGAGATTAAAATCATACAAAATATCAACAGACGCGCAAAGGTAGGCAAATATGATTGCTGCCTAAATAGTCGATTCAAAAGACCCATCCGAATTTCATTAACGTTGCGTACTTATTTCGATCCATACAGTTTTCAAAATTCCCTTTTGTAATCAGAAAAGGTCTCTTCTTTTCCAGCTTTATTCCTTAAAGTACGTAATCAAAAAGATTTAGGGCCAGACGACAGCAAAGGTACTTGCACTAGTTAGGAGCCTTGCGCCTTTTGTTGGCTTAAAAATATCGGAAATTAATATCGTATCTCAATTTTAATGATTTAGAGTCGTACAAAGGGAAGTAATATAAATCTCATTCGGTTGATTCATCTTAAGGCGATTATAATGAGAGAATAATGTGATTTACAATTTTATGCAAAAATATTAGGAAAAAGTGAATGAATTATTTTGATTAAATAGAGTAATTTCCTACACTGATGACAAGAAAGACAATATCATTAACCGATTCCCGAAATTATGTTTGACGAATCCTTGTAGGGTGAGGGTGTATGCCCGGACAACGTATAAAGGCTACTCTGAGTAGTTAGGCTCATTAAGTTCGTTATTTTAGTCATGGACAGGCCGAGATCGAAGATGAAAATTCATTTTTCACATTCTAGACCTTAATTCATTCGAGTTAATGCTTTATCAACTCATGTATATATTTTCGTCTTTCCGCCTCGTTCTTTCTCATGCACTTATAATTATGACTCATCCTTCTGAAGCCATGAATATTTCCGGATTTTGCGTGTCCAGATACGATAGAATTAAGAATGTCCTTAGGCAGCGATGTGATAATCATTCCAGCAGATAAGCAGCCATCAGAAGAGGCGGAGGATGCTCTATCTCCATCTTCCCGAGGATTCTTGGTCATGACCTCCGGATGCAAGATCCCTGATCTCGATCCCATGGACCCAGCCGTTCGCAAATTTGTTGAATTCTACGCCAATGGTGAGACCTGCATTCCGATTCATTGAAAAATATTCGCTAAATGAAGGTGTCACATTGAGTATTTGGATGTGATCAATCATCTCAATTAATTATCTGTTTTTAATTTAACTAACTACCAATTTCAATTAATCTCAGTTAGAGAAGAATGAATTTATGTCTGATAAAGATAATATTTTAATGTCATTTTTTATATATTGGAGATGTAGTCTTACATATTTACTCATGAATATAACTGGAACAGAAACTGAATTTGCTCCTACTTGTTAAATTACTCTTCTATTCTGGAAGTCTTCTTTTGACGAGACGTAGTGCTATGGTGAAATGTACCCATCTTTTATAATTTTAACGTTGTTTATTACTTGCGAGAATCAGTTCTCAGAAAGCTAATAAACGAGTATGGTATGATAATCTAATTAAATGAGTGCACGTTCATCTCGAAAACCACGATTTACATAAACAATTAAGCAGATAACTTGAATTTTAATAAACAATTAAGGAGTGGAGTTGGGATATGTCTTAAAAATTATGAAACTTATATAAACTATAACTTTTGTACGTTGTCGAACGTGGAGAGCCTTTATAAAGTATTTTGACTCTTGGTCAGCAACAATCTGTATCCTGATCTTGGTCGGCATCGTAGGACCCTTTCGTAGATGGTTCTACTTGGAGAGGCTTCTACGAAAATGTCTAACAGATTCCAATTAAAAAACTTACCAAAGCCTAAAAAGGTGCCTTTCTTCTTATTTTTAATCTTATCTTTAATTCTTATTATCGGTCATATTTTATCGAATAAAGAAATGCGCCAAAGAGTTACTTTTTTCCTCACTTAATAAAACCAATGCAGAAAATAGATTAAAATCTTTTAAATTTCTAACGCTGTTTATTGACATGCCAGTGCTATTTCTACAAATCCTTTTAATAACAACTGAGCCCCTGTTTTGAATGCTGACAAATATATCGGACCCTCCTGTATCTCTTACGATTTTTACAGCGTATTTCTTAAGGAGAAAATTATGAGACATCCCGATTACTTTGCATTTCATTCAACTTTTATATCTCCGTCAGATGTGAGGAATACGACTGGAGAGAAGGACAGCGACAGAGTGCCTCCAAACTGTGCAGAGAAAGTGGGTCCGGCGCTCGTGGAGTCCAACACGACCTCTTTGTTCGTTGTGACCTCAGCTCTGGAGTATTACAACGCCTCTGGTCTGGAAGATGTCTACTGCTGCTTCAGACCCTTCCACAGGGTCATGGCGAATCCAGAACACTACGACTACTCCGCCGACAATAAGATAGAGTAAGGACGGTAACAAGATGGAGCTTCTGTGAATCCTTCAAGTTGCATAAATGGCGATTCAGTTTTGGAGACGGTTTGCTATTTGTCGAAGTAGATTTGTTAATTATGATTATACGTATGATTGCTAAACAACGATATCGTCCCTTGCCTCACCGAATGCGAAGTAGAGTAAGATGACGAATTCGCTATCTCCGCCACCTTGCCACAGGTAGAAGAAATTGCCCAGACCCTGAAGGTACCCCTGGGGTCGAGCAACATACCTATCTTGATAAATTGCAAATCAGGTTGCCCTGTGAGAAGTAGTCGACCAATATTTGATTAGTGAACTTGTTGATGTCATTTTTTGAACAGACAACTTAAGGAATTACAATTGTACGGTAAGTTATTTTAACTCTTGCGTAAAATATTCTTAAAGTACAAATCAAAACCTAAACAATCATAGCAAATGTACATGTAAGGAAGGGATAACCTCATGAATGGTTCTACTCCAGTGGTGGTGAAACATTGGCACGCGAGTGAATTTATTTGAAAAGCAAATTCTTAGAACACCATCTTCATTACGTAAACGTCACTTAAAAATTGATGACCCGCAGTAAATAAATGTGGATTATGTTCATCAGTAATGATAATTAGTGATATTTTTGTCTATTAATGATAAAAGGAAAGGGTTGAGGTGACTTTGCACATAAGGGCGTGCACCCAGGAAAATTCCCAAGGTAAAACGGACTTGAAAAAAGTCTGACAGGGGCGGGAACCTTCCCGGCTCTGTCAGACTCTTATCAAGTCCGTTTTTTTTCCTATTAATGATATATATTACAAGATCTTCCTATTGTCGACATTGTAAAATGCATTTAACCACCTCCGGTTTCGGACCACATTGACACGCAACTCCTTTACATTCATAAATATGGCACTCTTGCTGCAAAAGTTTGCTTTTTATTGCTTTGTATTTTTCAGATATGACAAGTTGTGTTACCCCTTTCAAGAGGACGGCACGGCCTCCGTCGGAGAGCACGAATTCGTCCGCGTCGAATGCCGTCTTTCCTCCGACGACACTTCCGATCTCATCTACAAGGACTTCCACGCCTTTGCCCCGGTCTCAGTGGCGATGAAGAGGGCCCAGGAGAACAGGGGAAACGCAACAGTTTTACCATCCGATCACAGATGGAGCGTCCTGGTCTTCGGGATGGACGCAGTCTCCAGACTCAACTTCCACCGCCAAATGCCCCGCACGAAGAAGGTGTTGGCGGAAATGGGAGCCATCGAGTTCCTTGGTTACAACAAGGTATGAACTGGAAAGCAGGCAACCGGAGTTTAGTGTAACTGTATCAATAAACCCAGCTCGGAACTAAATGTAGTACCATCGCGACATAGGTTTTGAAGTGTGGTTTCATTTGCAGGTAAGGGAACATGCAAAATCGTCAATAATTCTGTGTTAGTGCTCAATCAATAATTCTGTTAATGCTCAGTTAGTTGATATTGCAATCTCCTGTACAATAACTGTCATTATTGGACAAACCATCCGATCATAATGCAAAGAAAGAAAATTTGGAACACGGCTGTTAAAGAATTCGAGGTTTAAAATCTCTTATAGCTGTATTGGTCGGCTTTCCTAGTCTCATTCACCGGTATTCGGGGAAAACTAGGAAGGACCTTTAAAGTAATTGGTCCAATCTGGGCATCATAAAAGAAACCCCTACGGAATGTTTTGGCAAAATAAGGGATATTGCTTCCGAAAATGGTATGCATCTAAATTCTTCGAGGAGCTCTCATAAAATACTCAAATATCACGAATTTCCTTGAATTATCAATTTTTTTCATTTGCCGGTTCAGCAGACAGACCACCCTGTTTTAGTCTTGAATGATGTATATAGATACTGGAGAGAGGATATTTTCGGTCCTTTTTCCAGAAAGGAAAGAGCTACTGCTTGCTGGCTTTCGGAAAAGCTCTTATCATTCTCTATGTTTATACAGAGAAGATGGTATTGCTATTGCTTGCTACAGGTGTAAATTTCAATTTTTATTTAAATGATTCATATTACGACAACTTAATTCCACTCACATTAACAAGAATTCAAGACACCTCGTCAACATCAGTAACTTATTTTTATGCCCGCACCCATACGCCATCGAATCTCAGTTTCAGCAGAATTTCATAGAGGAATTGCATCAGCATGAAGTCAGAATATTGCTCAGAACAGACGGAATAACAACACCACTAAAAAATGAATTGCTGAGCTCGTAATAGTCAAGATAGAAAAAATAGTTATCTAAATAATATTAATGCATCTCATTTAAATCCAAAAACCTTGAACTAAAAGCTGAAATACGTTTTTAAATACTAGCTCCATCACCTTCGAGTATTTGATTACCGTTTTACTGATCTTATGCAAGAAAAAGCATTTATCATTGTTATATTTGTTGAAAAATATCGAAAGAAATAGATAAAAAATCAAAATAATTTTTTCATCATGACAAATACACATTCCTGTTTATCTGAGACACTTCGAGCCTTTATCTTTAATGCGGAGATTATTAAGTCGAAGTGCTTTCCAACGTTTCTTTGGGTTATTTTAAAAACAGTTATCTTAGATTAAAGTAACTGATAATGGTTAAAAAATGCTATTTTATTTCTGAATGTTTTCTTTTATCATAAGCTTACATTTCAACTCTATACTGACAACTAGTTTTTCTTTAGCAAAATTCTTTGCATCATCGAGCAGTTCAGTCTTATTAGTCTTAACTTGACCATTAATACTTTTCTTAGTATAAATTTATTAATAGCAACCATATTTTGAAAGATTCCGCAGTTGCTAGCATGGTATCAGTAAAACATCACAGTGCAAAACTTATTTTCTATGAGTGACCAGAGCTCGAAATTTAACCCTCGACGGACTACGGATGCCATATGGCATTATCCGACACCTACTATTATTTCATTTTGTATCACAGAATAGGAGAGCTCGATGACAATGTTACAATTTTGTAATTTTTTGGCTGGTTTCATGTGTCGTTTATGTATAATTTTTATGGGTATTGTTTTCAGACAATCACAAAGCGAAATACGTAAGAAATTTAAAATAATTACAAAAAAATAATTCCGGCCTTGGAGGGTTAAGATCCATGACATTTGCATTCATAAATCTTTCTTGAATCGTATAGTTTATCAAAGTTCTCATTCATTTCATAAGTTTTCCCAAGGATTTCAATTTTTCCACCGATTTAACTCAATCACGTGTTTCGTATGTTTTATTTAACTTAAAGTTTTATACGATCAATTTTCCATTCTTTTAAGAAATGACGGAATGGAATATACGAGTATAACCTATTTGCAGATCCTGTTTCCATTCTTCACTCGTATACTGGAAATCGACCACGAATACGTTGCTTTCATGACCATCCCTGTAGCATAATGTCTGTGATGATATGATTCCTTCAATCCCGTGAATATTTCTCGTTTACTCCTCTTTCAGTTAACTTCAACCGTATATTTAGCCGATTCTCAACTTATACCTTACTTTAATTCGGACTTCCAATCTTTTCTTCTGCAGGTTGGGGACAACACCTTCCCAAACATTGTGCCTCTGATGTCTGGAATGACGGAGGATGAACTGAAGAAGGCGTGTTGGCCAAATCCCCAAAAGAAGCTGGACGACTGCTCATGGCTCTGGCGTCAGTTCGAGTCGAAGGGCTATCTCACCGGTCTCGGGGAGGACTGTGCGTGGATGTCGACCTTCAACTATGTGAAGGTGGGCTTCCTCCAACAGCCAGTGCATTTCTACGTTCGCCCGATGGTGCGCACCTCCGAGGACGAGGCTGGCCACAGCAAGCGAATGAACGCCAAAGTCTGCGTGGGCCCTCGCCTCTCTGCCAGCAACATCTTCGATTACATCTATAAGATCATGAAGAACGTCTCAGATGCAGCGCAGAGCTTCTTTGGCCTCTTTTGGGTGAACAGCCTCACTCACGACTTCCTCAACTCTGCCGGATATGCAGATGAACCTCAGGTAATATGTCTACAAAGTCATCAGCCATAAGGTTAGTTATCTATTCAATCCCTCAACCATTAGATTATTATAGGGGAAAGAGGTATGGTAGTAAGGATGAGGGATAAACTAATTTGCCATGGCATTACTCTTTGAGTGAAAATACCAAAAGTGGATGAAGTCGACCAAATTGCAGCACAAGGATAATGAGAATGGCACTCCTTTCATAACATTGCAAAAGAAGTCACTCAGATGAATGCAATTACTCGGCATAGTCAATTTAACTCTTATATTATCACAGAGATGAACAAAAATGAGACAAAAGCATATGAAAGACATTTCCTTTACCCTGTGCCCTGTAATATATGTTGGCAGATTATCTTAACCTATGAATGGCCAGCCTATAGCGTATCCCACGAAATTGGAGCATTGCACAGTCATAAGTGGTGTATAATAATAATAATAATAAAACGGCTTTATTCGGGCAAGATTGAGACTTAAAGCCTCCTTTTCCATCTAACCCATTGTCATACAATATATAAATAATCAATTTAAAGAGATAGTATGAAAAAGATATGAGAAGAATTGTGGATGTAAAAAACACTCTTCGGAAAACTCTTCGGTAACTTCTTAGGAAAACAATGTATCCACTATATTGGACCATAAGAAACGTTAAATATAAATTTAAAATTTATTATTCACGCACAGATATACCTATACATACATGTAAACATTATATATTCAACTACTGGATATTGATTACATTTACTATAATTTATGGCCCATTGAACGAGCTTTTATAGCGTATCACGTACAATAACGAAATAATTAACTCTATTATGAAAGGTTGGCGATTCGTAACTCAGCTCATGCATATATTAAAGAAAGAAAAGAATGCTCACAAGTAAGAATGTGTGGAAAATATAGATTTTACCAGTTAAATAAAAACATCAGCAGTTATGATCCATTTTTTATTCCAATAGAGATTCTGTAGGAGTTTTCTTTTTCATCCCATCGCCAAATAAATATTTTTTTATTTTGAAGGAATTATTATTATTATTATTTATTGGAATTATACTTGCCGATTTCGGATCCCATCTTTTATCATTTCGCAAATTTTCACAAAATCACTACATTCATTCTACATCTGAATATTTACTTTTAATTTTTCTATTGATTGTAAATTAACGATTCTAAAAGGACTAGGATTTTAATTAACTAATTAAAAGTTAAAATACAGCAGGAATTAATTCATGTTTCACGATTTCAAAAACTCGCTCTCTACTACCTCTAATTTTATTTAAGTACAAGTGTTGCAACTTAGAATACATTTTTGAAATGACAATCTATTTGGGATGGCAACCTTTAATTTAAGGTTTTACCCAAAAAAAACTAGAATACATTATACTTTTAAAAATGATTGAAAAATTGATTATCCAACCTACTCGTAGTTCCAAGAATCTTCCTTGCCATACCTTAAGATGGTGAAAATTCAATTGTCACATTATATATTCTGATCAACATTTCCAAAGAAAGAAAGCATGATGGGCTCATTCCATCATTATCAGTATCATAAAGGGTAATAAATCCGAGGTTTCGTTTGTGGTAGCTCTCCAAGTAATTGTTTCTCCTATGAACCTCTTTATCCTCCCAATTTACTAGCTTTACATGAGTAGTCTGAAATGTTTTGGCACGTTTTGGTTTTTGTAAGCATTCTGTAAGCTAATTTGGACACATTGTTGTTTGACAATCAAATACAAATCTTTGTTGGATCGGAAACTTTTCAAACTACCCAAGTAACTCTGATCACATGTATTTTGGTTGTATAAATTCGAGTTAATCTTCCATCCTCCATACATCCTTCTCCTGGTAACTTCCAAACCTGTCATTACATTAGGAGACTATCATATCTCAGAATGTCCTATTAATTGCCTTTGTTGTCAGATGCTTGTTAACTATGTTCTTTTTGCTCTTCTATGGATTACTTTATCAATTACAAAATCTTTCTCCTATCTAAGGCCCTGAAACATTTGGCACTAAAAATTCTTTCTGCTGAGCACGAAATATTCTTATTCCACTCCAATTAGGTCCAATTGCTCCGGAAAATTGCGTCAACGGGTGCACTTAATCGGACGCTGATCCTATTCCTGAGCGACCACGGCATTCGGTGGGGCGGCATCCGGGAGACGTACCAAGGACGCCTCGAGGAGAGGTTGCCCTTCGGATTCGCAGTAGTGCCACCTTCTTTTAAGGAGAGGTATCCATCGGCTGTGGCCAATCTGGTGCGCAACGCCAGGAAGCGGCTCACCACCACCTTCGATATGCACGAAACGCTGAAGGACCTCCTAGATCCTGAGGCCACCATCTCCTCCGAGTCCTTGGCGCGACGGTCCAAGGAGTTACTGACGAGGAATGGCACCAGGGGCATCAGTCTGTTCCTGCCCATTCCAGAAGGAAGGACGTGCAAGGATGCGGGGATCACACCCAACTGGTGCAGCTGCCACGCAGGGGAAAAGGAAGTGGACACTGAGGAACCCATGGCCATAGCAGCGGCTGGGGCTCTTGTCGACAAAGTGAATGCCTTCCTCGAGCCTTATCCGCAATGCGCGAGGAGGGAGCTTGTCGCAATTAAAAGTGCCATTATTAGCTCTCCACCGGAAACACTGCAACCACACCCTAGGAAAAAGGTGAGAAACACGAGTTACCTATATCCTCAAGCGAATTTCTTCCCTTATTTAAAAGTACTGAACCGAGATTCCAACTTTAGCTTTATTTTTAATTAAATTAATTTAATTAATCCATCTCAAGGATTGTAAGCAGTGTATAAGGAGGTAGCGGAATTGTATCTGAATTTCAGAACCCAATAATCCTTTGACTTCTCATAACCTTCAGGTATCACTTTCACTTCCATCGACTGAACGAATAGACCTCTACTTTCCCATTTAGCATTTGAAAGAGAATTTTATATTTTGACTTCAGAACTATTCGGGTAAATTAAAGTGACTGAGGCGCTCCATTTATTAAATCTCTGAGTTACTGTTTAAAGGAGATGTTGTAAAATGCGAGTTAACTTTAATTAAATGAGATTTAATCACCAAAGTTACTTCATATACTGCTAATAGCTTCCGAATATTTCCCACCTAAATTTCACCTAAATTTTTGAATAATGAGATAACACAAACTGCTATCTCACGCATCATAATTTGATATTGAGTATCCTTGTTGAATAAATCTCATATGTGTAACCATGCTACTAATATGCTTTGTAAACTATCCTGGGTACTCTTAAGGAAAACCTAACAACGTAGTTAGTTTCTTTGAGTGGAAATATTGCAAAATAAAGATTCATAACATATGGTCCAGTTCATTGAATTACGTTTCGGTTTCTTTAACTTTTTTGATTCATGTTTAATTCCATAGCTTCACATGAATTCGAAATAAAGCTTGCTTTAACAAGTCCTGAATTAAGGATGCATTCAGCGGCCTATCGGTAGAGCTCCGTAAATTTCATATCAATTCATTAGAAATTAATTTCTTCATCTGATCTTTTGGATTTAAAAAACTATGCTTTTAGGAAATATTCCATACCCGTAATACCTTTGTGATTAAAATTTTTTTAAATGACAATTGCATTTCTCCAAACAATATCATAGAACTCTACGGAAAAGGCTGAATTATATAAAAGCCCCGATCTACGCTATTTTAAAGACATTTTTTAAGTCCGTTTTTCCTTGTGACTTTTCCTGGGTGCACGCCCTCATGTGCAATATACCTTTAACGCTTTCCTTGTGATTCCTTAAGGGGAGTTTCTCCTTTACACCACTTTGTGTTGCCGGTGCCTCGATGAGGCCATGGCACTTGGACGATGCCGCACAGTCGGACGAAACCACACTTGCCCTAGCACAAAAAGTTCCCAAAAAGGGCTTTCGAGTATGTTCTGGTCGAGTAAGAAAAAACAAAAAAAAGTAGCCTAGATGGTTAAGACAGCCTCCCGGATAGAGGAAGATCCCGGGTTCGATTCCAGGCCCCGTCAGTCATTTTTCAAGTCCGTTTTTCCTTGGGACTATTTTACTTGATTGTTTTCCAGTTACGAAACTATGTCACTCAAGAAATATTTTGTGCGAAATCACCCGAGTCTTCTGTTATTGGGCAAATCATTTAGCTTATTATGATAATTCTTTGTGATTATTGTACACCCTTATGTAAAAATTGCTTATTTACATAAAGTTGAATGTATTTTTATTTACACACTTTTTACATATATGCATATTTTAAATTGCATTTTTATTTATTTCTATTATTTATGAATTCATGTTATTTGATTTAATTATATATAAAAGTTCACTAAGTTTTCTTGGTATTTTTAATGTATTTTCTCTATAGGCGAATCCTCTCAATGTGGGTTTTCTCTTAGTCAACTATCAGTCTCGAAGATGTTTTCTCACGCTCTCCTCTTTCTTTTTTCATTTATTTGTAAAAAATATTCAAACAAAGTAGAGGTTAGAAAGTAAGAGAGATTCACTTGCGTCTAACCTGTCAGAATAAAAGATCAATCCATGCTAATCACGAAGGAGGTCTGTGCACTAGAGGCAATCTGATTTACTTGCACGTCCTTTGCAGACTCTGCAAGATGTGTCTGTGGTGATAGAGGCCGCTCCCGGAGGAGCCCTTTTTGAGGCCACTGTGCGAGTGGTGCCCAAAGAAGAAGAGAGCGGCGTAGTCTCCTTGGAATTGGCGGTGGCTGGGACCATCAGCAGGATCAACAGATACGGCAACCAGAGCGCATGCGTCGACGAGTTTCACATGAAGCTCTACTGTTACTGCGGTTCCTAACGAAAGTGTTTTTAAGAAATGAAGTCCCTTTTAAATTATTGCTGCGGTGGCTCGAACTTCATCGTTTTTTTTAGAATTTCTTTCATTTAACTTAAGAATGATCTGATGGAACCGCATAACGACTGATGGACCGCATAGTAGAGAGCCTGCGCGGAATTTTACTCATCCTCGGAGGGGTATACAACCACTTTAGCGAACTCTTTCCCACGATTCGACATTCACTTCCTCGTGGTTGCAAGTTATTGCCTATGGTTCTCTTGATTTTCTTCGAAATCTGTCATGCGTACGCCTAAGGAATTTGTGAATTAAGAGGATTCGTCAACACTACTGTGCATAGGCTCACAGCATGAGTATGGGGAGAAAGAATATTAATAGTGGACGGAGGTTGGTACAGAAAAAAGGCTCTTTACTATTACTTCTATGAAAGAATGAAAGGACAGCTAACAGCCGCGGATGGTCCTACCATTCTCCAGACGTGGCAAAATGTAGCTCATCATCGTTAAGCGCTGAAAATTAAAACGGAGTTATTTTCGAGCGAAGAAAGGTTCTGACTGAGGAAACCAAAGCTCTCACAAGTCTTACAAGGAGTCACGTGTTACAATGCCTTGTTTGAAGTCTTCTCTATCTCTAATTTATCATTTCATTTTCACCTTCACTGCCATGTTACTTATCAAGAGAGTAATTTATCATTCAAACCGTAGTCTTTTATACATTTTCAAAAAATTGTTAGAATGGTTGAACAAGAGTTTGATCCAATCAATGGCTCAAGGAGTTTGCTTTTATCGTGATAATTGTATTTTTGTGCATTTCAATGTTTGTATAATTTATTTTTGTCTTTTTACCGTAGAGAGGCTCTTTGGCTTAATATTTTGTAAAACTTTAACTGCTTTCTTTAATCCTTAATTTTTTTGCGAGAAGTAATATAACACGTCGCAACTTCCTCTCAACTTTTACATATTTTCCTAGTCGGACTCATTTATGTGCTATAATTTTCTATTCATATTCTGCCAAAACTCAATATTATTTAATATACGTAGAAGCAATTATTTATGATTGATTTTGGAATAATTTTGCAAAAGATTTACATTTTGACCAGCGATCAACATTCATTTGAAGCCCAAATAAGACGGATACTTGAACTTGAAATTCAATTTCAGATTCTTGAGCAAAGTTCTCTCATTATCTTAGTCTTTTTATTTTTTTGGAAATAAATGGAATGTATATTTGTTTAAATATTCGTAGGAAACATTCTCGATAGCGGAGCTCTTTCGGTGAATACTCATGGAGCGTACGAAATGAAGCTTATTCCCAACTCCGGAGGAGGGCTACGGGAAAGTGCTTCGTGTAGAAAGTTTGATATTTCTGAGCAGTGAAAGACTTCTCCGCTTTAGGAGAGATGAGCTGTGATTGAAGTCTCTTCAAAGATTAGGAGACTCAAAAAAGTGTTACTTCGAGTCTTTTGCTGAAACTGCATTGACTTTGGACAATTTGTTGACATTTCTGAGACATTTGATCGTTACCAAAGATGCTAGTCCTGTGTATTTAATCATGTGTGGTGTTTTTTAAAACAAGATAATGTAAAAAGTCGGCTTGTGCACGCGATAGGATGGATCCAGAAAGAAATAAACTGACGGTGTAAGCAAACATTTCGACTACGGAATTCATTCACATAAATAGTATGCCTTTCATCAAATATCCCCTATCATGTTCAAGTTTAAAACGTATGAAACAGCCATTGACTTCTCCATGGATGTATTAAAAGTACTCGTAAATTTTGCGTTAAATATTTCATCTGCAGAAGCCGATTGCATTTTCGGCAAAACGTCGAATAATATTATTAGCAGTGCTGCGATGCACAAAAGCACAAACACATTCAATAATCCTTATAGTTTCCTCCTTATGGTTTAGGGGAAAAATGACTACATTGTATTTCAGTTACACTCTTATTGTAAGCAAACACGCGAAATCGAGAACAATATCTGAAGATAGGTAAATCAAAGTAATTCTTAAATATCAAGTAGTATCTTAATTATATGCTATAATTCTGTTATGAGCGTCGTAAGTGTTTAAAAAAAGCAAATGAGGAAAATCTTTACAACCATGAATCGCGTCAATTGCACTATCTTAGACTGCGAAGAATGCAGACGATTATTCCTCTGGAGTTTTCTTATGTGCGCCCCGTTCGCTTTGATCCGCATACTACCATAGTATATTAAAAAACAAAACAACAACAAACTGTCGTTTATTAATTTCAAGGTGGTACTTTGCATAGCTGATTTTATTTGCTTATGATTGATATTTTAAGTGGGATGAAGGCTTTCTGCAGAAAGATCTTCAGGTGAGCTAAAGTCAAGTGCTTGACAAAGTTGAAAAATTTTTGTTGATAACCAAATATATAAGATTTTTTGTTATGTTTGTAAGATATTAAAAAACATCTCGTATTTATTCGATTTATTATATAAATTCTGTTCCTCCTTTTTAATTAAAAATTAGCAAAATTACTTAAATGGGAATGTGTAGGTTTTCGACGATATAATCCACAATATTATCGTGCAATCATATAATTTTCAGGTCTAGCAATTAGCAACATTAAGTACTTCTCTATGTTCTGTTAAGTAATGTACATATGACTGCCAAGACAGTAAATAAACATTCAACAAGACTTTTACACCTTTGCTGTTACGGTAAGTTCTAGTTTCATAATTAACTCTTTTGTGGGGACAAAATTATCGTGATAATTGAAAGCTATTTTCACTCAACGATCACGATAGCTGCAGCTTGAGAACGACATATGCACATGACGTTATTCGATTTATCTGCGTCCATAAACCTGACATTAGAATGTACGTTTCTAGTAGCAATTATTTGCCACTCACTCAGCCCTCCGTCAGAAAACAGTATTTCCCATGGAGCCTTCCGCCTACCAAGCGCATTCCTGTGCCTGCTTGCGTTGCAGACTCCGGGAGCATTGACTCCGAATACAACACGACAATCACTAGAAAACTATATCGTGAGAATCAGTCTCCTATCCCAGTATTCAATTATTCACAATATACCTCGACATTTGGACATTTAAGAAAATACTAATTCGTTTACCAATAATATGATCGCAGAATTATACTATTTTATTTACTGTTATCGTTTAAGATATGCTCAACCCGAAATTTAGCTTCTTTATTCTAAAAATCTAAGCATTGAATTTTAGTTAAACTTAGAAGTTAGCTACAATTCCATAATATTCAATTCAATTATTCAATCAATACAATTTTCTTAGTTTTTTCAAATATGTATATCTCCTGAGACAAGAGAGGAGAATAAATTTTCAGTAAAAACTTATGCGATTAATATAAAATAAGAAGCTATAAACATTTTATCAAGGTACTTGAAGAAGGTCACAGTCATTCGTAAGATTATCTGAGGTTATATGAAACTCACGAAAACCTCTTTCCTCATTTTTAATTATTAAGAAATGATTACATAAACACCCAGAACATTTTCATTATCCCAAAAAAAAATCAGTATACTTAATTCCGGAAACTAGAAGGAACTTTGTGATTTGTAACAATCGTCGTCTTTATCAAATCGATAAATAAATTCTTCAAAATTGTCGTATCCTATGATTTATTATTCTTTTACTTTAATTCATTAGGAAAACATGTTTATTCCACAGGAGGAATTTCAGAATATTAAAGATCAAGACTTGGATGAAAATGTCCACCATGAAAGAAACATTCATAAATTCCAAGGAATTTGAGAGTTATCTTCGCGATTGTCCTCAAACACATGCCAGAGTGTTCCCTGATGAACCCCTCAGATGTGATACAGAATATTCAAATATATGAAACATTTTGCTTGATCGCGTTTCAAATTTTGTGTTTATAATATCCTGATTCATATCACTGACATGCCATATAAATGCACGCAAAAATAATATGAAAGCAGTCTGATAGCATGACATCTAAAATCCTGTTAAATTGATCTAAATACTAAAAGGAGAAATGAGTAACAACAAAACTTTTAATTGCAAATGATAGCACGTGACATTCTACCATTAATCGTGATGTATTTATTGATTTTGATACCCATATTTTACGAATACAAATAAATTCAGATATTTACATTAAGAAGTATATTCTTCTAAAGATTCCTAATTTTTATTAAGAAAAGTAAGTGCGAGAATTAGTTTTATTAATTCAAATTTCATTTAAAAATTAAGAAGGGAAAGAGGGACAGAAAGGATAGTATTGGCATACAGAATCCATGCATTATTTATAACCAAGTTGAGGAGAGAAAGGTTTTCTGTGCAAAAGAGAAACTTGAGGCTCGGAATGGGCGGCTAGAGCAGCCTTCTGATCCCATGCAGCCTTTGGCGGTCCAGAATCAATGAGCGGACGACTGGAGGGGTCCAGGTAACTAGTTAACCTATGGATAGATGGAGGAGATGGAGCGAGAGGAATATAGTAATTATTGTCTGTATTGTGGGCAGCCTGCTCTGTACTATCATACGAGCTTGGTTTAGGGTCATAGCCAATATTCTGAAGGGGAACGGTATACTCACTCTGTTTAACGTGGACGTAACCAGAGGGCTTTAAAGTGTGTGTGGGAGGAGAATGCTGTGTTGGATGAGTGTACATGGAAGAAATCTCTGTTTTTGCGTGGTAAGAATGCTGAAGTACTTTTGGAGAAGGTTTGTGAGCGCTCGAAGGAGGAGAGGGAATGGTCGGTAAGATGTGATTCTGAGGCTGCTGATTGTGACTGTTTTGAGCCGGTTGATGAAAATGGTTAAGTGCATCTAGACCATACTTACTAGAATGGTGGAGCGGCTGACTACTGTGGGCCTTGTGAGTGGAATCGTCTGGAAGACGGTAAGGGATCGGAATGGAATATTGCTTTTGCTCTTCTAGATTATCAGGGGGAACATATTGACTTGGGACCACAGGGGCATACGCACTATTTTGGTATGATTGATCATAGGACTCATCAGGTATTTTTGAGGGAGAGGAGTAGGCGTTCTGACTTTGTATCTCTCCAATTGGTCCCTTATAATATGAGTTGGATTGAACTGGGTGACCGTAGCGGCTTGAATAAGCATATGGTTGAATTGATTGACCGTATTCATGCGGAAGGATATATAGATTAGCTTGAGTTGACTGATCATAATTACCTATTTGGGTACCGTGTAGATTGGACTGAGAATTCTGGGTTGGCTGAGAATACTGCGTATGAGAACCGAGATTACTGAATTCATTGTTTTTAGAATGGGAATTGTACTTAGTTCCTTTGCCTGCTTTTTCTAAGTTACTTTGCTGGCTATATTGTTCCAACTTTTTGTGCGCATAAGATGAATGTTTGTGAGCGCCCAGAGAAGAGAGATAGTTCTGCCAAATGTGTTGACCCGGCTGAGAGTTGTGAGTCGCTGGATAACTTTGCGGATAGTATGGAGCATAGTTATTTTGATAATAAGGGTATGCTTGATTGTTTACTTTAGGAGGATATTTATGAAAGGATTGTGCGTATTGAGATGGGTGACTAGAAGTTGAAGGTAAGTGTGTGTATGGTATGTGCTGTTTTGAATAAGAAGCTCCATCATAAGTGGTTGGATATGCTGATTGCCCCCGATGAAAATGGCTTGAATATTGCGGATGAGACTTTTGCCGAGCAAAATGGGAGATGAGCATATTGTACAGATTTAATGGTTTCTTGGGAGTGCGAGTTTTGCCATTCCGTTTTGTGGTTTCCTCCGAGGAATCATCCTCTGGTGATTCATTGGCCCTAGCTCTAGCCCTATGCCTAAGTTCTTTTCCTTTCTTCTTTGAGTCTTTATCGGCCCCAGCAGAGCGTTGTCTTGCTTTTTCTGCTGGAATCGATTCCTTTGGCGATTCCATGGATCCGCTTTCCTGGATTGCTTTATTTGTCTCAGGTAAGGATTTCTTTCCATCTTGATCGGAATCTTTGCTGGACATGAGTTCGGATTCAGCATTCGTTCGCGAAAGGGAATTTTTGTACTCCTCAAAGTATTTGCATGCTTTGGCGAAGTCTTCGACATCCATTTCTTTGAGTAATTTCGATATCTCTTTGTTTTCAACCCCTTCATCGGTAGAATGAAGGGATTGTTCGAAATTTTCTTTGCATGGATCTTCTTTTTCAGTTGAGTCAGGGGCCGTGTCAGAAATGGATTCATCCGGTGCTGATGGCTCTGCCTCAATGTTGGTAGCCTGGTCATCTTCATGGTTGTCTTCGGAAGATTGAGTTTTGTCGTCGGTTTCCGATCCTTTATCAGTGTATTTATCACTATTATCGTCGGAAGACGTGGTAGCGGGATGATCTTCCGAAGAAGGCTTCTTGTTGGGGTCCTCGCAAAGATTGTTCTTAGAATCGTTTTCCTCGGTCTTTGATCCATCTGATGAACCCTCCTCAGTATCCTTGGAATCTGTGGATTCGTAGTTTTCTGTTTCCTCAGGTGTTGAAGAGGCCTCGGAAATCTCCTTTTCACCCTCATCACCTTTCGAATTTTCCGAGTCACCATCGTCGGCAGCGTTTCCTTCTGTCTTAGAATCCTCAGAGAATCCTTCCTCTGAAGGCCCCTTCCCTGCCTCAGCATCGTTTGATTCCATGGGTTCCTTTTCTCCATATCCATTGGAGTAACCTTTTGCAGTGATCCCATTCTCATCGCTGTGGCCTTTGGAGTAGTCATCTCCTTCGTCCTTTGACTCTTCACCCCCCGCGAATTCTTGGTAATTTGAGTAATCATAGCCTTCTTTTTCCTCGTTAATTGAATAATCTCCGAAACTGTTCGTTTGGTCCTCCTCGACTTTTGAATAATTTGAGTTATCGTCGTCGGAAACGTGTCCTTCGCTTTTAGAATCATCAGGATGACCTCCCTCTGAATATTCATCCCCTTTAATGTGTTGGGTATAGACAGGTTGGTATTCTCCTGCGCCTCCATTTTGATCGGAGTAATCATTTTCATTATTCCCTTCTTCGCCATAGTCTTCGGAATAACTGTAATAATCGTAGCCCCCGTCACTGGGTTCGTATTCAGTCCCTCCTGAATAGCTTCCCTCTGTTTCAGTATCTTCGGAATTAGCAGGCTGGCCAAGTTCCCCTCCTCCATATCCATCAGAGTATCCGCTCCCACCAGATTCCTTTTCGCTCCCATATTCTTTAGAGTACATGGATTGGTATGAGTCATCTTTGCTCCCTTTTTCAGCAGATGGGGTGCCTTTTGCCGAAGATTCCTTGTCTTCCTCGTAGGTTGAAGAAATTGAATTATTGTAGCCAGAGTCATAACCATCGCTCTGTGATGCCTCTGAAGGCTCCTCTTTTTTAACCTCGACATCTTGGTTACCTTTCGATTCCTCTTCTCCCTTGTCATCAGAGTCCTGACCTTTATTCGAGCCCTCTTCATCTTCAGGTTCTTCAGAAGGCATTGAGGTATCGTCTCCATCACCATTTCCCTCGGGCTTTGATCCGTCTTCACTCTCAGAATGCTGAGAATAGAGAGGATCTTCGCTCCCTTTCCCATCGGAGTCTTCCTGAGGCGAATCCTTATCGACACCGTATCCTTTAGAATATATTGTGTAATCTTCGCTTTGGTAGCCATTGAGATCTTCATCCTTGTATATTTTTGGATAGGAGATTGTGAACAAGTTGAGATAGTTTCCGCTTGGAGTGTTTCCGGCATTTGATTCTATTGAAGGATTATTTATTGAATATATCTGGTAACCATTTGCCGCTCCTCCTTCGTCTTCCGAATCTTCAGCTGAAGAAGGTCCAGTTGTGTAGCCGTATCCTTGAGAATACAAGGAATTGCTCGCCTCGGTTTCAGTGGAGGATTTGGAATCATCAGGATCCTCATCATCTGTACCTTCATAATAATACTTGCTGTAAACGGGGCTCATTCCACCGCTTGAGTCGGCAGCTGAAGAAGTTGAAGAATCTGTATATTTAGTTGAAGAATCTGTATATTTAGTTGAAGAAGATGGTTCAGTAGCTACATCGTAACCTTGAGAATACATGGAGTATTCCTTATTTCCCGACTCATAACCAGCGGAATATTTTGAATCTTCGGAATCCTCGTGCGCATCATTTTCGTCGTTATCCTCGTCGTCCTGTGCATCCGTGTGGTAATAGGAATCACTCGTAGGGCCGGAAGTTTCTTCTAGAAAGGCCTCCTTATCGCCTTCGTAACTCTCAGTAGAGGGAGGTCCTTGCAGCGGCGACATATACGAATCTCCAGCCGCATCTGGTCCATTGGCTTCGTCGTAAGAGTCTGTATAATCAGGGAAATCTTCCATTTCCGGAGAATATTCTTCTGATTCATCCCCGTAGTCGGAATAGTAAGCTGAGTCTCCTGAATAACCATCCGCACCAGGAGATTCCGTCCCTCCGCCATATGCAGGCGGCTTTGATGGCATAGACGCTGTCCACTGCTGGTAGGACCCTCCGTAGATAGGCTCCTCCCAATATTGGGGATATTTGGTGTCCGGCGGTCTCTGTGTCCGAACTCTGCACGGCATGTTGTATCGCCTCTCCGCTCCGTTCATATACACGTCTAACTTGCTAGGGACGTAATCCATATGACTCGATTTAATGTTGCAAACCCTTCCTCTTTGGTATCCACCCCTAACCCGGTTTCCATAACCGCCATCACCTCCATTAGAGTATTCCTTGCTGCAAGTAGTGCACCTCGGAAACCCTCGGATCTTCTTGCCATCACCGTACAGTTGGGGGTTTTTCCGTCCGTCCTTTTTTATGAAGTCTATTGAATGGTAGAGACTCCTTGGATACCTCATCGCGTAGCTGTATGGCCATAATTCCGATATCTGAGGAAAGTCCCTTTTAGATGCGTTTGGTCCAGGGTCAGCTAACTGAAATGCACAATGTATAATATCCTATTAATATCAAATCTTTTCATGATGCAGCGGCTTAAATAGATATTTGCGATTTAATGGAAGCATACACTTCTATTCACTAGAATAAACTCTCACAACTTCAAAGATTATTAAGTTAAGTTTCAATTTTAACGATTCCAAGCTTATTTCAAAAAATATTTGGTATATCATACCGTGAAGTATTCTTTTATTTTGAGCAGCCTTGCCAAATTCACATATGCATGACTTGTCACCCTTATAATGTTCATTGATAAATCGTAATACATGAATATCTGTTAACATTACATGGATGTACAGTAAACCCTCGCTAACACGAACCTCAAGGACCGGGCGAAGAGTTCGCCTTAAGAAAAATTCGTGTTAACCGTAGCGCGGCAAAAATTTGCGAATGTATTAACCAAGTAACTATCAAAAAACTCTATTGAGTCTTTCTTTACCACTTGGTAGGTAAAAATATTCTTTTTATTATAATTAAAGTTAATTATCAATTTTAATTAAAAATCGTTTAGTTTTAGCGATAGACTTACAATAAATCGGTAAAACATTTTTATTTACATTACAGTCAGGCATTACTTAAATAAATAAATTAACCAAAGTCTTCAAAGTCAGAAATTTTCCTAATTTTTCGGCCCCCCGTTGTTCTTTACCTGTATTTCAAGCCTTCCTTTTGTTATAGGCAAGCCATGGTTCTTTTTCTGCCAGGCAATTCCCCTTAAGCAAACTATCTGATTCACGCGGTGAAGGAAACTTCGAAATTCGTCTTAATCGAAATTCATGTGAAACGAACAAAACCCCATGAGACACTATACATTCCTGCCTGGACCGTGATACTGTTCGTATTATCGAGAGATTCGTGTTAAACGAGTACGTGTTATCGAGAATTTACTGTATTATAAAGTACATAATCACAGATTTTAAATGCATTTTAAGTTCTAACGGACCAACATCGGCCCTCTGCCCAGACGCTAAGGGAATCGAGCGTACTGCTTACACAACGCATCGATACCATAGAGCTGCTCCTCTCTTATGATTTCTTTATGAAGGCTTCGTTAAACGATGGCCGATGGATCCGAATGAATTTATCTGCCGATTTCTTTAAAAAGACGATTACTCAATGACAAGTAAATGTATATAAATTAATTTTGTGCGCGTACTCATGTTTCCCCACAATAAAATTGTCTATTTTTTGCAAATATTATTCAGACTAATTCGATGATGAAGTAAAATGGAGACTAAAAAATGTTAGAGTACAATTTCAATACTCCTCTAATAAGATATTGTTTCACCTTCCATAAGAGCAAATATTAATTGAAAGCAAAAGGTATCGAACGAAACGGAATTAGATGTGATTCCTTCCGCTGCATAACTTGCGGTAATTCAGTATAAATGCAAATTACTTTGGTTAATTTGGATAATTTCAAAGAGAATATTTGCAGCTGAAATATATGCTAAATAAGAGTAAAAATTCGCTGTACTTTTTACTAAACCGCAAACGCATTAGCAAATACCCATTTCACTAAATTAAAATTAGCACCGAATAATCCCAAAATGTATAATAATGAAACAATATCTTTATTTTATTTCAACTCCCGCCATTTTCTCCAATAACATTTCTATTTCCCGCTCATTTGGAAAGTATAAAAGGATCCAAGGAAAAACATTATGACTGGTCATGTCACAAGTGATACATTTCTCTCTGTCCGATTCTTCCAATCTGATTATGAATTGATCTCCTCTTATTTTTCTTTGCCCAGCATCCAATTTGTCTATACAATATTCAGGGCCTCTTTAATGTTAATGTAACTACAATATGACCGGTAGATTAGTAATAGTATTCGAAAGTAGTAGTATAATAAAGAGAATAAAATTAAAGAATTTTTTCATAGTTTCCTGTTCTCTCCAAGAAAATAAACACAAAATGTCCTCATTCCTCTCATTTCACGGACACCAAATTCAGTCAGCTCTTTTTCAGGGACGGATCCAGGGGGTGGTCCTGAGGGACCGGTACCCCCCCCCCCCCCATATATCACTTGTGCCTATGATGAAAATGAAACTCAAATAACGCAAATAAACACACAATTTAATAAGCAATCTCTAGCGAAAAAGTTCGAGTTTGTCTAACACAATTCTAACGTCACGTTTTGTGAAAGCCGAAAAATATTATTTTTAATTTTTTCGATCGGACCCCCCCACAAAAAATTTTTCCGTCCCTGGCTCTTTTGGATCACTGAATAATTTGAAAATCAATTTAAGGACTCTCAGGTTGTTTTTAAAACAAATAATAACATTTTATAATTACCAACTAAAAACATGCACTTAGCTAGCTTTTTATCAGTCATTTATTTTTTATTTTCAGCGCCTAGATATGGCCTTTCAAAAAGGTATACACAATGATAGATAAACATTTCTATGGTCTATAAAGTTGATCATCTAAGAGTGTCTCAGCAGGCCATGCTTATTTATCCCTGATTAGCCATTGCATTTAAGAGACAATGAAGTGTAACTAAGAAGTTTTCCTAATAAGGCGTGTTACGAAAAGAAGATTCCTTTGACACTTATGTTATTGGGTTAAATAATGTGTTTAATATTTAACTTACAAAGAATATAATGAGGTGCGGAAAGATGAAATAGATTTACTGTATAAAAAATAGTAATTGACCTACAGACATAATTAGGATGACTCGTTTGCAAAACGAGTCATCCTATTATTTCAACTGATTGCGGATTATATTATGATATTAACATCAGAGAGAGGACACGTTCCTTCATATTATTGGTGAATGGCTCACTCATCTTCAACGCGGCGTAAGAAGTAACTGATTTGACTTGACTTAATCCCATTTTTCAAACAGTTATTTTTAATGGTCCTTTTTTCAGGTGCATAATGCTTTAGGAATTCAAATTAATTTATTCTGTCCCCGATATTACAAATCCGTTTATTTGATAGAATATTAGAATTAAATAGCATCCGTAAACTCAAAGTAACATAAATTTTTTTATAAAATAATCTCCAAATTGTTACGTAGCCGAACCAGGCGTGAATAGAGGCTCAAAAATCGTAGCAAGCGAAACGAATTCTTTACCTACGAAATATCTAAACAGCTCCTTTCTTAGAACGCTAAGTACCAGTCCAGACATATTCGCAATTAGGAAACTCAATTACACTAAAATTATTTTAAAACTGTAATTATTTACTGTAAGATGGATTCTGTCGCCCTTTTTGCAATATAAGAGCGTAAAGAAACCATAAAATATACGCTTTAAGAACCACAAGTTTTTCTTTAACGGAAAGTTAGTAGTAATGTTAAATCACAATCATTCATACGTTCCTATCTCTTCATGCTTACCTCACTTTAAGCAAAACCGTGCATCTTTTCACACGTGGCCTTTCCTTCTTCAAATTATACCTGCCTCATTTAACTCCATACACCTCTTTCAATCAACTATCTTTTACTTTGTCCCCATTTAGGGCCATTCACTTTCATCGTAAAAATCAGCTTA
The DNA here is from genome assembly GCA_947579665.1 of Sympetrum striolatum. Taxonomy (NCBI): domain Eukaryota; kingdom Metazoa; phylum Arthropoda; class Insecta; order Odonata; family Libellulidae; genus Sympetrum; species Sympetrum striolatum. The sequence goes on along the minus strand of OX388344.1, from coordinate 18,191,191 downwards.
TTTCCTTATTGTGTTAATTGTTCTACCAAAATGAAAAGATAGGTTACATGGTGAACTAATTCTAAAATACAATTAACACTGATCAAAGCAGGACAAACAACAAATGCAAATTATCTAAATACGAAGCATTGTGATTCCAAATCCCGGCACTTTTTCATTTTTCGGGATACGAGTCACTGTGTTCAAAATTTCCGGTACTCGAGACTGAATGATAAGTCTGCACGTATAAGTTAATGTTGACTAAGCGAATATGACAGTTGTTGTAGTCTATTTGTTTTATCTCAAAAGACTTTTAGTCTAAGTTAAAATTAAATTAGAACTTTTACATAGAAAATATTTTCAGGCATGTTTTCTTGCCCGACTATCACTGGCTTGCTGTAAGAAACTGTAAATATAAGCGCTGAATTGGAACGCCGTACTTCAGCTAATACTTATGGACTGAAAATGAGTGACTTTATACCATTCATTATATATTTATAATTTAAATGATTTGTTTGTAATCTCCTGAAGTCATGTGTAATAGTAATAGTTATAGTTCAGCTAGAAAAAAGGAAATTTTGATGCGAATTAAAAAACTGAAATGCAAATATTTCATAAACATTCTGTATATTCCTACAGTGTATCTACAAAATATTTAATCTTTAGACCAATTTCAAATTAAATTAACTTTTCCTTTGCAAAAATCCTAAAAAAATACTAGAGCACCCATTGAAGAATCCTGAGAGTCTGTTTTTTTTTATTCTGGTACATAATTTCCCACGGTCTAGAAAACTCTCTCACAATTCAGTCGTTCATCAGCTGATGTGGGTTGATGTCAGTTTCTCAGTTTACCACGCTTTTTAAAGCCGATCCAAGTCTTGGGTCCGTTTTCCGCTAATTTTGCACTTTTATCTCCTTTCATATCGTAATGGTCTTCAGGTTCATTTTCAGACAAGATTCCAATTGAAAATGGATACAGTAAATACTCAATAGCATGCACTCGTTTAACACGAATCTCCCGATAACACGAACAGTATCACCGTCCCGGCAGGAATGTATGGGGTTTCACATGAATTACGATTAAGACGAATTTCGAAGTTTCCTTCACCGCGTGAATCAGATAGTTTGCTTTAGGCGAACTGCCTGGCAGAAAAAGAACCATGGCTTGCCTATAACAAAAGGAAGGCTTGAAATACAGGTAAAGAACAACGGGGGGCCGAAAAATTAGGAAAATTTCTGACTTTGAAGACTTTGGTTAATTTATTTATTTAAGTAATGCCTGACTGTGATGTAAATAAAATTGTTTTACCGATTTATTGTAAGTCTATCGCTAAAACTAAAAGATTTTTAATTAAAATTGATAATTAATTTTAATTATAATTAAACGAATATTTTTACATATCAAGTGGTAAAGAAAGACTTAATAGAGAGTTTTTGATCGTTACTTGGTTAATACATTCGAACTTTTTTTGCCGCGCTACGGTTAACACGAATTTTTCTAAAGGCGAACTCTTCGCCCGGTCCTTGAGATTCGTGTTAGCGAGGGTTTACTGTAGTATCGTTCCATTCCTCCTCAATCGAAATATTTTGACAGTTCAACTCCTTCAATATTCGGGAAGATTCTCCCTAACAGTGATAATATTTTCATTATCTCATCAGAGAAAGGCAGCGACAGCGTCCTTTATGTAGCTACCTCTTATTTTCCCAGCTGTTGAATAATTCAGATCTTCCAAAAATATAATCAAGAAAACAAGACACTTGACCCTTCATTTTACACTTTTTATTTGAAATTGAGGTAATAATTCTTCTGTCAGTTCTGTTTAAAATTTTTGAGCATGTTAAAAATTATATTAATTAATGTTTAGTCTAATTTGAAAAAATATGGTTCGCAATATTTCGAGCGAGTATTTCTCGGGACTCAGGATAATAAATTTCCCAGGAAACATTTCTCGGGCATATTCTTACAGGAGTCCCTAATTATGAGTCTCCGACAAATCATCTCGTATTTTCTTACGATAGATCTCCTTGGATTTGTGCCGATAGTTCAACCGACGGAGTTACCAGTAATAAGAAGTTTTTAGTGGTCCATTTTTGCAGTAGTTACTCTGAAAATCCCTTAAATAAAATAACTCCCTTCGCTTCACTTTATAAGTTATGATTGTTAAACTAATCCACCCAGAATTCATCATTCTTATTTCTGCTGGAGGCATCATGTTAAAACAGAAATACTTTGAAAAACATCTTATCCCACAATATCTTTGAAGCTCTCTTCCTTATTAATCGTGCAGAATTAATGTCTTTAAGTATTACGTCATTATGTTGATTTTACAGGTTCTTCTGCTTATTCCACACTCCAATCACACTATTCATATTTGCACCAAGTAATACATCATCACGAAACTATCCGTATTTAAGTTAAATAACTCATCCATTTCGAGCTTAATTTTAAGTTCAACTTTTGATAACCATGGTTTTCCTTTCTTAAGGGGTAGCAGGTGTGGGATTTAAATGCTATCCATGGTCATAATGCAGAGGTACAGTTCACCATAAGCGAGGGACATCAACTTACCGTCATCGCTATCACTATCAACACTCCAAAAATCTTTGAGCAGGTCGCCATCTCGTATTCTTTCGGTTGCGATCCCATGGTGATTCCTCACGTCATTATGGCCGCGTATACTCCAACAATTATAGTGACTTTAATGCACTATTTCAGAATCACAGAATAAGGAAGCACTCTTCGATTTGGAACAAACTTGTCGACTGGAAGGTGGACTACGTCAAAATCGACAATCGCTTACTAGAGGACATTCCATTCTTGGTATTTGCAACAAATTCGTTTCATAACTTCGTTTTGCAAGCGCCAAACGCACGTAATCGGCATTTTTGCTCGCGTGTTATACACGCCCACGTCTCGGAAAAAAATGCGGTCGTTTTAGAGTCACTATTTTGTCTTCATTACTCACATAAATAGCTGCCAATCAACCCTGCGTTAGTCCAGTCAGGCATTTGCACCCCTCAATTACTGCGGTTGGGTGTATCTATAAATAACTTCGATTAAGCGTTAACTTTCTGGCATCACCTATTCTCAGGTCAGCATAGATAATTCTGCGAGGCTTGGGTATGCAGGAGTTGAAATGTTGAGAGTAAAGTTAAGGAGCCTCAAAGCACTTGCTAATTAAGTATGTACTAATGAGGTTGATGAAAATTTGAGAACCGTCAGCGCTACTAAATAAAAAATGTAAGCGTAATAACAATTTTGACGAGCATCAACGACCTACTTGTGAAATTCAGGGTTTATTTGAATGGTATTTCATTGTATTCGCTCTGCGATTCACCTTTTCGGATTATTCGACCATCAAAATAAAAGGATCATTTGAATATCATATATGATCATTGAATATAAAATAAATCTTCACTACTTGTATTCATAATTAAACACAGAATTTGATAAGAATTTTGGCACTATTGAGCAAATATTATTAACAATTTTACTCTTTATGAATGATTTTACACTGATACATACAAATACTGATGAATCACCTTGATCATCATACCCTGGAAATTACTTATTTCTATGTTGCGTAGTTTTTTTTCACATCCTGCAAGATAACGTCTGCATCGAGTAATTATCATATTTAGCTACAGCATCATAGTTCTCTTTTTATTTATTCAGAAGATATTTCGAAAAAAATAATATATTTTACCGATTAAGGTATCTGTCTGCGGGTAGATGTAATTTGTAGCCAATATGGTAGTCCAATTGATGCCAGGGAAAATTAGCTTAACTCAATAAGGCAGGTTATCGAAAACGACAATTTTTAATCTTAGCAAAGTTAAATAATGAAAATGAATGCCTGATGATAACGTGAAGCGTCAATACCATCGTAGATAAATAAAATTAACAGTGATAAAGGTGAAAGTTTGTTCTTTTTGTTCTTTGCATTATGGAATTCTGCCTCAAAGCCGGCAGCAAAGTATTAAGGAATTGAAGGAATAGTTCTCGGGTCTCCAGCCGGGTGCAGGCTTCGGATAAAAGCTGGAGACCCTAGAACTATTCCTTTAGCAACTACGCCGGGAAAAACAGAGATCTTTTCTGTTAATGAATTAATAGTACTATCAAAGTTCTCATAATTTGTAGCCCAAAGATATAATCAAAGATAAGAATAACGATTCTTTTCTTATGAAGCTGTCTCAAGTTAGACCGATGTTAATTTTTAATTTTATTTTGCAGTAGAAATAGAACCTGAAGACCAAAGTTAACTTTATATAATCATATTGTAGGAGCGGTGTAATTTATCGGTGATGGAACCGGATACCAAATGCTGCGTAGATGTAAGGTGTCAATATTCCGTAGGACTTTGGCATCTAATTTTCGAGTTTTAGACGAATATACATATGAACATTCGATATTTCAATATAGGTTAGCTAAAGTTCCCGTAGATTCTCAACGAGGAAAAATAAACTGATTAATACACAAATTAAGACCTACTTATCTCTCAAGAAAATTATTCTCAATTAGCACTCAATAAACCGTAGATTGCTAAATGAAAACAAAAGGATATTAGCCACTTTATTTGTAATATTGTTGACATTTCACTTGGGAAAGTATATTATCCCAACAAACACGCTACGTGGCATTTTGGTGGCGAATGTTGTTAATGTGGTAAGAAAGTGGTAAAATCGTACAACAACTAAATAACAACATTAGATCATGCTAACTTCGTAAAACTGTGACCATTACGTTGTCATTTCCGAGTGATTTTAATTTATAGAATTTTTCATCAAGAAAATTTTCTTCCACATCAAATCTATTTACGCATAAAACTAGAAATCAGAAGGATAAAACCTGTAATCTCATTGCGGAAGGTGATTAACTCCACATTATAAAATTTTGCGAAAATTAACATACATATGCATTTAAGTATTATACATTAAAGGAAGAAATAGCGTAAACTTGTTAATTACTTTCTCCATATAAGTAGTATAGATAAAGTATTGTTTTTCCATTGTTATCGTAGTGCATGAATTTTTCAAATAATAAGGAAAAATATTCAAGGTTAAATAAGGTTTTGCAAAGGATAATGGAAAAACGCAGATTAGGGCAAACAATTGTTCAGAGACGAGTTAAGTTTGTTGGGCACTTAATGACACATGAAGGGATCTGAAGTTAATAACCGAAGGAAAAGGCAAGGGAAAGAGAAAGAAAGGAAGGCCAAGCCTGAAATTTCTGAGTTAGATAATGAAGGACGTTGGATGTAAAAGCTACGCGGAAATGAAGGGGAAGACAGATAAATGAGGGGAATATATATTTCTGTAAATCAATCGATAGAATGAACATTGAAGAAGAAGAAGAAAGAAGGAATTTTGTTTCAGCCGCCCTTATTAAAAAACGATAAGCTCCGGTTTCGATACATCGAAGTCATAGTCGATAAACACTGTCATGGCGCCGTAGGATTGGTAATCTTATTTACAATCCAAGGTTAATAGAATACCGTGGCTGTAAGTATTATACTGTTGCAGGTATTTAAATCCCGACTACTCTTACATCTTATACAGCCTTCCGACTACGGTTCAACTTTGTTGAAAATTATTTTTTTCCGTTCTCTATTGCTGCGATTACAGCCGTTTGTTCTGCACCAGATCTAAGTGTTTTGTTTGAATATTTACCTCCGAAGCTCTCTACGTTGTTAAATAGGGTAAATTTCTAGATTCACACAGTAGTAATGGAGATATAGAGTTTCTCCCAAACTGTGTGAAACTAGAAATTTACCTTAAAGACTTAGGTTTGTTATGAAATTCTAAAATGAAATTTTACCTGTGATTGGTGTCTGTGTTTCTAACTTGCTGTTCTCTAAAATTGTTTTCTCTGAAGTATTTTCTTGTTGCCTCGTATTACACTACCTGTTATTCTGCACCGCTTGTTAATCTACTATACATTATGATCAACTGTACATCTTTTGTGAAGTATCCATGAGCTGCTTAAATAAATTAATCTGATACTATCTACAATTCTTACTCTTCCACTGTGTATTCCACCCCATCACTGCGAAAAGCTTGGTAACTTCAACGTCTTATATGAAGTGGAAACCTAAAATTTATCCCTCCTCTTTTAAAGTTTCATTGCCTATTGAGGCAAATTTCGATTTTTACTTATATAATCTGGAAAATATGCAATGTTTTTCAAGTTTAGTTCTTTGGTGTTCATTGGCTGCTTTTTGACAGGTATTGAAATGAGACATTGTCTGAATAATATACTGTAATGAATCTTCTATACATATGCACCCAGTAATATGGTTTTCTTTTTAAGGTTTTGAATGTCCCATGTTTTGCTTTTCCTTGTCTTAATCTTTTTCTTCTTCCTTCCAGGAATTGGCGTTAACCCTGTTCCGGCTTCACTTTACAATCTAAAACGTGGTCTTCCTACACTCCTTTTACTTAATGGCTTATGTTCCATTGCTTGCTTTGGAAATTTTTCTCTAGGCATTCGAATTACACGCTCTTTCTATCTGTTTTTGTATTCTAGTAATCACTCTGACATCACCTGAACTCCTAATTCCTCTCTTATAGATGTACTCCTTATTTTATCTATCCTTGTACGTACATTCCTTAACTGCTCAAAGAAATTTAATTTCAGAGGAATCTATATGTTTTAATTCTCTCTGTTTTGCTGTCCAACATTCTGATCCTTACATCATAATAGGGACTGCCATCACCTCGTAAAACTTAATTTGGGTTTCTTTTCTCGTTCTATCTTTTAATTTTCTTCTTATTGTACCTTATACTCTGGAAGATGTTAATTTTATTTGTGATGTCTTTATCATCTTCATAAGTTAGATCACATCCTAAATATTGGAAATGGGATACCTGTTCGAGTACTTGGTTTTCAATAACAATTTTTGTTCTAATTGGATAGCTTCCTAAGAATGCCATTGTTTTGTTTTAGCTGTCAAAATTTTTAGTTTAAATATTTTACTCAGTTGATGTAATTTGTGAACTGCCATTTGCAGTTTATCTTCACTATCTTGTATAATAACCTGGTCGTCAGCAAATAACAATGTGTATAAATACCAAGAAGGTCTCAATTCTATGCCTGGTGCAACATTATCTTCCTTCCATTTCCTTAACCTTCATCCGGGCGCGTGGACGGTAGTTTACCGTCACATTCATAAAAGTGCGTGCAATTTTTGCCAGGAGGTGTGCGGCGCGCCCGGATGAGGGTTAAATGGTCATCTATGTATAAGTTAAATAAAGTTGGTGACATACTGCACCCCTGCCTAACACCTTGGTTAATAGCAATTTCTCTGGTCAACTGGTTCACTGTATTGATCACAATTCTGGTATTTCTGTGTAGGCTCTGAGTACCTTTTATCAAATGCTTAAGAAATCCTCTTCATTCCATAACTAACCATAGTGAGTCTCCGATGACACGATTGAATGCTATTTCAAAGTCTATGAAAGCTAGATGCGTCTCGAGGTTAAACTCTCACCGGTTTTGTATAATTTCTTTTAATGTAAAAACATCGTTAATACAAGACCTTCCTTTCCTGAAGGCGGCTTGTTCTTCTAATAAAACATAATCGGAGATAGCTTGTAGCCTATTATTGAGTATTTTGCTGTATATCTTGTATGCAGTATTTAGGAGACTAATGACTGTAGTTTTCTGAGTTACTCCTCTTTCCCTGTTTAAAAAATGAGTCAAGCGTGGCAACCCTCCATTCATCTGGGATGTTTCATCCAGCACATGTTGTACTGATGTAGAATTCTCGTTTTTAGAGTTCTACCTCCATACTTTATCATTTCCGAAGTAATTCCATTTGTACCAGCGGCTTTTCTATTCTTTGATTTATTTAAAGCAAACTCCAGTTCTTTTAAGTCGATAGGGTCTACACCAATTGATTCCTCTGGCATAGGAGACAATTTGTCTCCTATCCCGGCCCAGCCCTTCCCTTAAATCCCTCTTTTTCTCTTCTATATATACTGTGAGTTCTTATATGTATGCACCTGAAGATGATGCTATGTATCAAAACGCTGGGTCATCTAAATGTAACAATTTCTCCTGTGGTAGTAGTATAAATAAATCTATTCCTGTCAATTTGCTACTTTTGTCATGGAATATCACCAAGTAAAGCCTCATTTAGTCAAATTTAAATTAAACAATTTTGGGGGACGCCTCAAAATAATTTCAAACTTTCAAAAATCAGGACCATACTAACGAAATATTTGCTGTGTATTGTAACTTTTCCTAACAATTAAAGTTTTTCTATAAACTTTTCATAGCAAATATATTATAGCAATTTTCACTGCAAAAAGTTTTGCTGCCGTAAATTTGTAAAATTTATAGTTTCAATACAATAAATGATTCACTAGGTAGAATTCCATTACAGTTATCTGCCACTTATATATTTCTATTGTCATTAATGTTCTGTAACACATCTTGCCCCTATACAAATTATTGCACAAATATTTATGCAATAGTTAATATTTTATTGCATTATAGTACTTCAAAGTTTCTGATATAAAAACTATTAATCGCAAAATATTCTTTCATATTTTTCTACCTTTGTAAGTTATATGAAAACTACTCATAATTGATTAACATAATTTAATATAACTAACATAATTAATATATTTAATTGTTGGGAGTTGGCTTTTCATAGGAGATGTTGAAAGCGGCTTCTTATTGATGTATGTGGTTGAATTAGAAAATGTAGAGTATGTGTAGAATTTTCAGTGTAAAACTATGCAAGTTTTAGAATCCAAAAGGTGTTAAGTAGTTCAATTGTTTCTGGAAAATGCAATGTCAAAGGAAAGATACACTTGTTTAATTGAGTAAAAAATGGGGGAGATTAATGAATATGTGATGATGCAGTCCTTATTATTGCTGCTAAGTGTGTCAGTATCTGTATCTATGTTAGAAATCTGGTTTTGCAATTACTGATGTGGTGAAATGAGAGTTACTGAGGAATGAGTGTGCTGAATAGTGGAATTAATTAGGTCACTCCTTATGGAAAGCCAATGAAGTTTTACTCATTGAGGCATTGTGCTGCACTTGCATGGAAATGTTCTGCTTGATTAGGAAAGCAGGACAAGCTACCTCACTCCTCATCCTGCCTAGTAAGACTCATTCCCCTCTGCTTACTCTATATAGCTCATTTAAGAAGGAATTACCAACCAGCCTTCATCCTGAATACTTTACTGATAGACCAAAGTAATTTTCAATCTCACAAGGGAAACATAGTGAAAATAAAGTTATTGAGTTATGAATGAAGGTACTCTTTGCCAATTAGAGATGGGCGCCATGCCGATTACGCCAGCCGCCGTCAATATCGAGCATGCTGCCGCCGCCGAAGAAATAACTACGGCGCGCCACCACCGGAAATTTTATCGGTCGCGCCGCGGCTGGGCTTGGATTTAAAAACAAAGTCCCACAGTTGAAAATATGCTGACAAGTAGTTCGAAGAGATACGTTTTGAACTGATAGAACACATCTCTGGCTTTCCAAGAGGGTGCTGAGTTATACATGATATCGATATCTGTTACGATTAGGCCGTTTGCACACGTCCCGGCAAAATCGGTGCTGGTGTAAGAGTCAAGGAGCACTTAACGGGCAGGAGTCACTGTACAGTGAGTCCCACCAGGAGGTGGCGTTCACTTGATAAGTGTGCCTTGCCCGGGCAGGGTAAAGGTCAGGAAGCTACCACTTAACGCATAGTTTTCTTCACATATTTGCAGTTTTTTGCCTTAGAATTTGCGGAAACTTGTTTCTAATTATCAGAAATAAGTTTTAAAGGAATTATAAATTATTATATCATATCTTATTAGTAAACAAAATTATTAATTTTAAATAAATGAAAAAGCTATTTATTGTTGGTCTTTCCATTATAGTTACTTGAGTTTTGAGTTGAATAAAACTTAAACAAGAGTATTCACAGAAAAACAAGTTCTACCAAATTTTAGCTTGATATATTGCATGTGTAACTATGTAATAGAAATTATTTTGTTTGTATCTTTTTGGTACTTTATCACAGTCAGAAATAAATAAGTTCCCGTTATTTCGCGCTCTCAAACAGAGCGCCCAATTTGAAAAATGATATCTCAAAAAATATTAATTTAATCAACGCAAAATTTTAACACAATATTGCGGTATATATTTTTAATCAAAATTAAAAATTTAAATATATTTCCTTGCCACCAGAAGTGATTGTTACCGATTATGTAAAACAACTTTTTCTCATTAATGAAAGTGTGTACGATTGCAAACTTGGTTTCGTTACCAAGCTCTTGGTAGAATATTTCATAATACGTATATATAATAATATATTTCATATGTAATATAATTCATAAAATACATTGTGGAAGATGTAACTTCTGCAATGTATGTTCGTTTTTGAATGTTTATAATAGAAAATAGGGATTTAAAATAACACAAATAAAATTCAGTCTTTTCTCAGAATACTATATCGCTGGATGAATTGTAGTGAAATGAATGAGGTATAGCGAAAAGTAGTAGGCAACTACTTTTTTGAACGCATTTTTCTCAAACCTCTCGACATTCCCATCAAAATTTTCAGGATGTATTTTCCCAGAATATTTACCAGGAAATTTAAAAGCATCGAAAAAATATCATAAAAGTAAGCAAATTATCAAGAATAAGAACTCCTTTGTTTCTGAAAATAGAGTTAGTATTTAAAGAACGAGTACAAACAAATTCGCTACGAATTTCCGAATTTTTCATTTTAAATATTTTTCTTTTCTTATTTTTCCTTGTAAATATGATAATAATTAACTATAATTAAATTTCACTGAACAGCTTTCAATTACTGTATCTCCGTGTGGTAAAATATTAAAATTAATTTAGGCTAACTTTCTCTTTCAATGCGTATGTTTCTACTACGTGCATCAATCTCTCTTATGAACATGGGGCCGTTTGAGATACGTTGGGCTTTGGTAATGGCAAGTAATGTGTATTCATTACGTATCATAATTTATGTGAATACTTTGATAAAAACCATCTTGAACATACATATAAACCAAAATGTTAACTCCAATAAGAGAATTTTCTTCATAAGGTACAGCCGTATTTTCCTGGATTACCTTCAATTCCTAATAATCGAAGCATCTTTTGATTTATAAAAAAACGTCTAATCCAGAGTTCTAAAACATTATAATCGATTTGAATATCTTTAACAGAACATAGTGTATTCCCGCAACCAGCACTCCCATTGAAAGGAGTTTTTGTATATGTGTGCTCACACTCGACGATAAGAAAAGCAGACTAGAGCCGCAGAGATTGAATAAAATGGTATTCATCCATGACAACTATGTGTTGTGCAAAGATTTTGTTGACAGAGTGTAACCTTCTGCTGAATGTTATTAATATATTTATTTTAAACTCCTCTCATTCATTCATTTGTTTAATATTTTTTTAGTTTGTTTAAACTTAAATGTTTTGTATGCGTTCATCGTTTATACATTTTTTTACATTTGATTATACATTCTGGAAATTTCAATTGAATGTTTATTCCTGGATTTCATACTTGAAAAATGTGGCGCAAATGTGATGTTAAAACTAATTCACAACAAGAGCACATCCATTGATTTACATTCTACTGGCTATTTGTGCCCAATTTGTGATACCACTCTTTAAACGTTCTTAAAGTAATGTAGCGTATTTAAAAAAAGCATGCTTTTGTGAAAATAAGGAAAGCAACGTATTGCCAAATTAAACCCTTTCGTTGTAGAGCAAGCTAGAATTGAAAAATGCTGGCCAAGAATAAGGAAATATTTTTTGAGTGTGAACTTTGAAACTTCGCATTGCCTCAATAATTTCTGCATATAATATTCCCAGACAGCGTCTTATGTGAGCTCGTTTTCCTTAAATCGGAGGGTCCAAGAGAGGACAAGAGAAAGAAATATAACTTAAAAGACATGTTGCATAAAGTGAGTATTTCTCCAACAGAAGCTAATTCAGAGATCTGATGGAAGTGATGCAATAATACAAATATTCAACTGTGATCACTTAAAAAATCATAATTAAGCTTAAGGGTTGATTATTTAACACTGTATTGATTTTTTTCCGATGATTCTGCTCATTTGGGTTTGGTTTGAGGCTGAAGAATTTTGCAAAAATTTAAACCTGGCATTATTCGTGAATTTTGACCACCTGTAGAATTTTAATAGGTAGAAATCAGCGTAAATAATTTGGTAGTAATAGACAGGATTTATTCGAGAATTGCCAGTACTAAACTTCGCACTCAAGAAAAGGATTCTTTTGCCAGGTTTTTTCGATTCCAGCCCATTGTGCTGCATAGTCAAGATAGCTCTACATTGTCTTTATTGGTATGATATAATTGTAATAATGTACTCTCAGATATTCAAGTAATTCGCCTTTTTTACCTGCTATATACGAACGAAATTTTACACGCCGCCGACGATTAAGCAGTCAGCGTTCACGCTGTTACGCTGCCGCTGCCAGCTTCATTTTTCCCCTACGCTGCCGCTGACAATAATCATATTGGCATAATCATGTCTATTGCCAATACAAATGAAAGATGTGACGATGGACTGCTTTGATAAAGGGAATCAATGTATCCCAGCAAAACTGAACTGACTCAGGGAAGGAAATGAAAATTCATGCAGTAAAAGTTTATATATATATTATATAACTATAAAATTTATATATTATTATACAGTAGAACCTCAATTTTACGAAGTTGAAGGGACCCAAAAATTTGCGCTTTGTAAAATTCGGGCTTTGTAAATTTGAGGTTTTCTTTCGAGCAATTGAAATCTCTACAATACCAATCCAGGTTCAGTAACACAGTGCATAAAGTTAAATGGGACTGAAAGGAAGGTAATATTTCAATAAAATGAATTATACATCCAGTTTAATGTTTAATACAACAGAAAAAAATTCTATACTTATTACTTTTTAAAATAATTATAAATTATTTTTTTGTTTTTTGGAAGTTTCAATGAGAGATGAGGTAATTTTTTCAGTTAATCAGTTAATACCTTAAAGGTAATAATTGAATGAATCAGGTACACCATCAGTAAACATTTGAGAATTGTGAAGCACTTTTATGGAGTGTCTTAATTCATCCCTTGTAAGGGGGGGAAGGTGCTCCTGGGTCAACTTCATAGCTTGTAGAAGAGATATCTAAGTTCAATTCATCCTAATCTTCTTCGTCTTCACTAAATTCACTGCAGTTATACATCACCACATGAGAGTCACACTTGACATATGACTCAGCATGAGAGGATGCATCTGGGATGTACTGATTTAGTTGTGCCATTTCTTTACTAAGGAGGTCCTGTAGTGTGGGAACCTCCACTAACTCCTCTGTCTCTATAATTGATGTGTCACCAAAACCAGTTGATATCCAACAGTTGGAAACAGTGTTTGCAGTGACACTGTCCCATGCTCTGGCAATTCCTCGCACAGCATGGAGCAATGTCCATGGAGGCACATCTTGCACATCAGAGGCTTGATATGCAACTAATGTATGCATACTAAAGCTCTGCTTATAGAAAGCAAAACTGTGCAGGTCTAAACTTGTCAAATAATTATGAGGATGAAGTCAAACTAATTTCTGTCACAAATAAGAGTCACAAGCTCATTCTCAGGAAGAAAACAATAGATATCACATGCAATTCTCTGTGTGCACTATAGTAGAAGCAGTAGTTGTAGTAAGCGCTTTGACAGCTTAGGTCATTTTGCCCAAGTGCTCCCATCAGGATTTGAAATCAGAACTGATTCTTCATGAGTCACGAGCGTTACCCACATGGCTCTCCAGGAGCCAATGTGCAGTATATTTGCATCAAATGGAAAGGAATTAAAAATTAGACTACGATTATACTGATTCTCTTTATAGCATAGACTTTATTTCAAAGCCTAGGAGACTCACTTATGTCAAAGTGAATGAAACTCACAGCCATGAATTCCAGGAAACTAGCTCGTAAATATTTTAAGTCATTTAAGAACTTTACTTAAGTTAATTTGAAACTCCCTTTTTTTATATGCGTTCTAATACGCTGACGTTTAGCGGTGATCGCGGTGATTTTCGAGAATTACTTACTCGCGGGTACTTTAAACGATCTTGTCGCGTGACAAATCACAAGTCGCGATCGCAAATTCTTACCTAACGACGTAAAACGCTTTTAATTAATAAATTACGTATTGAAAATGCATCAAAATTTAAGTAATAGTAACGTATTACTACAATTATAGTATTCTTTAATTAAACTAATTTCCATGACAGCTGCAACGAAGAACTTCCACAGGAATGCTACTTTCAAGTAAAAGGTTTACCAAAGTTCTGCGATGGGGTTGCGGCGGCTATCATATTACTAATATTAAATAATTCCAGAGAAAATATGGAGGTCGCAAAGGATATAAATATAATATATATCCTTTGCGACGACGAGTAGGTATTTTTTATACTCAAAATGATAGAAAATAAATAGAACTTACCAAGGGTCCGAAGATAGTGCTGGACGAGAAATCTTCGGTAGTGGACTTTAAAGGTGTAAATTATTCCCATATCCAGCGGTTGAATCTTGGTGCTATTTGGACTCAGAAAAAGTACATTGACGTTTGGTAGCACTAGTCCGCCTATTTTATGAACTGGGGCATTATCTACAAGAAGTAGAATATTGCGATTCTTTCATGCGCTCTTCCTCTGCAAGAAGATAATTTGCTTCTGAAAAATGTCCGTCGTCATCCATGCTTTTTTATTACTTTCATACAACACAGGAAAATTTTTCACGTTCTTGAAGCAACGCGGAGCTCTTGATTTTGCAATCACAACTGGTTTCAACTTTTCGGATCCATCTTGGTTACATATCAGCATTACTGTACCCTATCCTTAGATTTTTTACCTCCGTGACATTTCTCACCACGGGTCCCGAGGGTGGAGTCAGGTTTTCATGCCTTGAAAAACAAACCTGTTTCATCCTGGTTGTACATATCTCGAGGGAAATATTTAGACACAATGTCATCGTTTATTTCACGCCACTGCTCAACGTCTTTTGTGTTGAGGTTACCTTCTTCTCCACAGATTTTCATTGAAGTTATTCCATATCTTTTCTTATATCTATCCACCCATTTGAGGCTTTAAAGTTGTCGCACTTCAGTTTAAGAGCCAAAACCTAAGCCTTCTCCTTCAGAATTGGTCCACTTATAGGCAATTTGCACGCACGACACTTAAAAAAAATTTTGCAGCTGCCTATCAGTTGATCAAATTGTGACGATGAGATGTACTTTGTTTTTAATGATGTTGTTGTGTGACTCAAAATTGTTTCACTTGAATTTACGATTGCTGCCAATGTAGGTAAAGAAATGCCATTCTTCCGAGCAATTTCTGTTTTTGTCTGCCCGCGATCACGTACTTCCTTGATAATTGACATTTTGGTGACCAAAATCAGGGACTTCTTCTTTTTCTTGGTCAGCGATGTTTTTTCCATTATTTTACTAATAGGCTCACAGGATATCACAACATAGACCACCTCGCTCAGAGAGTGATTCTGACTGAACGCGCGCGACTTTTCCTCGCTTGGAGACAAACATTTTTCAGGGTGTCCACCATCCAACCATTATTTTTCAATCTTTTATTAACCCATTACAAATCCGAAATCCCTGCAGCAGCCTTGAGATTTTAAATAGTCGCACTCCAATTTAGCAGCCAAGACCTGAGCCCAAAACTCCCCAAGTCGAAAACAAATTGTTATCATGCTTTATTTTCTCAATCTCTCGTCCAAATAGAAACTTTACTGAGAGTTTACACAGAGTTAAACTCCTGGAAACTGTTGATCTATACGATCCCACGTCGCGGATTCGCGATATTACCAGAAAGCTTGACGAAGGAAGAAAGAGCACGGTTACGTCTTATAAGCTATAATTTTTCGCGAAAACTGTAATCAAAATGTTTGTATTCCACGAAAGTTTCACATTTTCCCATCTAAAATACATGGGATGAGGGTCTTCCCAACATAGACGATCTGGATTCAGCTGCTCCTGTTTACGGCGATCGTCATCCCATTGTATTGAGCTCAGTGCGACAAAACCATTTCAAATACTTCGTAAAACCGGGGTTCAGTCACTCCTAGGGACCGGCTTCTCACTTCGTAAAACATGAAATCGAGGTTTTACGTAAAACCGAGGTCATTTTACGTGTACAAAGATCGGGACCGGCGGAATGGTTCGTAAAACTGTGCCACTTCGTAAAATCGAGGTTCGTAAAAACGGGGTTCTACTGTATAATTTATTTATATCATTATTCAATGGAATTGAACCAATAAATGATAAGGAAGAACTTAATGAGGCATTCAAACATGTATTATAAACTTCAGTAACACATATCACCACATAATGCAACTACTCATTAATACAAATCCGAAAAATAGTATACATGTAAACAAATGGCACTAGAGCATTGATAATCCTCCAAGAAAACTGCCTGGAAAGGATATACATACATAGATATGGAAAGGTAATTTAATAAATATATAAAAATTAACCATCTCTTATAATCATTGTTAGACACCATACCATGTATTTCCAATAAGATATTATACATTTAATAGTTATTCTTTCCAAGTATTATGATCACATAAAAGTAAATCTAAAGAATGATAAATGGAAAAAATACCAAAAAAGGATAAATATACATCGTAAATTACCAATCAAGATCATAGAATTCAAATAAACAAATCAAGAAAAAAAGCAAATGCCTGTAATAACCAATGATAAGAACACTACCAAAGAACAAAGCATGCTAGGCATCTAAACAGCAGATGGTATATTTAAAGGCAGAAACACAACAGTGATTACACAGTAAGACATTTTCATCTAAATAAGACTGAGGAGAGAAAATGTTCACTCAGCAAATTATATACAACATAGCATAAGATTCGATTATCAATAATCCATGAAAACCCTTGTATGTATCCAGATAAATCTATTATAAAGTTCTTGTTATGACACATCTACATGCATCGGAATCGAAGTAATTAATCCTTTAACAAAGCGGAACTGGTTAGCAGAGTCACATACATACTTGAATAGAAATTCATAAAAGTTCAAGGATATACTGTATTTGCTGCTTATATAAGCTTGCCCAGCATATAAGATACACATCCATTTCAATTGGGCAAACTCGAGTTAAACTTAGGTTGTACTTCTGTTTAATTTTTAGGTTTCAGTTTTCATGCTATATATTGTTATGATAAAATTCTCCAATCAATTAAGGTGGTTTAATGTAGTAATTCCTGCTCCTTCAATATTATTATTATAAAATAGAGCAAGGCAGTATTTAAGTCTGAATCTTCACTTATAAAATGCACAGGTCATTTTTGATGCATACTTTTGAAGAAGAGAATAATCTTATATGCTCTCAAGTACAGAAAATTCAAATGGAATTTAAAGATAATTTATTTTAACATTAATAAGTCTCATATACTTTACTGCTACCGTTACATGTCAAATTCCTATTATTATACTATTTTGAGGACTATTAAAAAAAATTATTTAATTTTTAACAAAAATAAGACTGAACATAAAACTCACCACATGAATCAAACAGAGGAGAGTTAAAGAGGAAAAAAGTAACATGATAAACCACAAAAGAACAGACAAAACCAATGAACTTTGTAGTCAGCCAAAACTGCAAATTTTAATATAACAGATTCACACTACAGCATGCTGAAATAATACAGCACCCATAATATTTCAACTAAACTGAAATTTTCAAAATGAGTAATAGTAAAAGATCAATTTCACCATTAAATATTAAAAGATAACCCAGAGAAGGTTAAGTTATAAAAAAAATGAAAATTATTATAGTGGTCCCTTTCTGCAGTAGTTTATGTCATTATACATTTTTATGTGATGGTATACCATTTCTATAAAGAACAGATCAAGAAGTACCAATAATTATTGAAAAAATGCTTTGAAAGGGAATAGGAATTTTAACGATGATGATTTAAAATACCATTCTCATAAGAATCCCAAATGCCTTAAAATGAAGAGAACCTCTTAGCTAAAACATAATTATCCACAATCTATAATTTTCATTGGGAATAGCATGCATCAAGTAATAAAAAATAACAAGAGACTGCTTCCACCAAAAGAAGTCTGCTTAATTTACCTATCAAGTGGTTGTGGTTGGAGAAACAATTTAATTATTACTTCTCTGTCAGATTACATTTGTACATATCATGGTTTAGATCTTTACCTTACTCATACATGATTAAACATGGTTGGAAACATTCATTATTGGAATAGGCAATAAGAGGAAAAACTCTTTCATTAAGAACCACTGAAGCATAAAATAACTTAAATGAAGATTAATTGTAAACATTTCTATTACCCTGCAACAGTTACAATTAAAATTATTCTTATTGAATGAAAGGTGCTCACTCAATTTATTCAATATGTATATAATAAAAGGAAATTTGAAATTGATAACGTCTTTGAATAATACAGACTATTTTAATGTAATGAATTTTTGTAACAACAGGTTGAGTGTCAAGGTAATGAGGAATTATAGTTTTTGGAAAACTTTGATAGTGAATGCTTTGAAATTTTTCAAAGCATTTCAAAGTGAATCGAAATTCATATCTAAGAAAATATCTCTAAACCAAATGATATATCAAAATCCAAGCATAGTCATACATTACTTACAAAACTCACATTTAGGATACTAGGCATATTAATTGATGCCATAAGTACAAATGTTAAAGGATAATATATAAAATACAGGTATTTGTATATTACTCACATAGAAATTCATGCTGTAACTTAATTATAAAAACAATCTTCAAAGGAATGAGAGAATCCATGGAAAATTATGCATTTATTCTCTACTTGAGCCAAATGAGAGTAAAGTATTATGTATGATATGGTAGAGATAGAAGAAGCATTTTAAATTTTTTTATTTAATCAAATAGGTTTATGATTTTATGGTTAAATATTTGCAAATAATCATTTTATATACATTCCAAGCAAGCGAAAATTACTTAACCCAACCATAATAGAACTAGATCCTAGAGGATGTAGCTGGAAAACATCTGATGTGATCAAGCTTAACTTTGTGGAAGGGAGCAATATTAATATCTTCTAAAAATTTAAACACTAGTTTTTCATAACTCAAATGACGATATAAACCTTTGTTTGTGATACACTTCGAGATTTATACATCAATTTCCATAATACCATACCGAGGTATACCCGCTTGTTGCCTTTCTTTCACAAATGGTTTACCATGTTTACATGTATTAATACTTAGTGCAAATGAGCTGTTGTTATTACAAAACGAAGAGTACCAATTTACTATTCAAAACTAAATGCATAAACCAGAATTCCACACGTCAGCAATAATTAATTCATCGTATTTTACATCGAGTTTGTTAGGTATGCCACGATGTTGCCCTTCTCTTCCTTCAACAAATATGACTCAATGTTAACATTTCCATTGCAGTCGTGTATTCCAATGCAAAACTAGGCCTTTGCAAATTAAAATGACGATATAAACCTTTGTTTGTGATACACTTCGAGATTTATTCATCAATTTCCATATTGAGATCCACCAAGAGATTCAGCGGAAGAAACTACGCAACTTGCCAATGCAGAGATCGACCCGGAAGAGGCTTATCAGAGCTAGAGCCGTTACCGCGTTTCTCGAAAATAGCGCGAAAATAGTGCGACACCAGCGCCACCGCTTCGTGCAGAACGGCAACACCGCATAGGTAGTCCTATGTTACCTTTCTCTCCAGGGAGAAAAAATCATTCGGGAGACGGGGGCGAGTCGAAAACTGAGCTCACTCTGTCTAGAACCGCCGGAGAGTGAACGTCCTCCCCTCAGTCCACTCTTCTCGAGGCCTTCCATGGTAAGTTCTATAGCAATTAGGGTGGGATTATTTAGTGCGTAATGATAGTATTAATCCGGACGTGCCGAAAATATTGCTTTTAACTGTTGTACTTCTATATTTTAGCGCTGATTTAGTTTATTTTATAATTACGGCCCTTCACCCACTTGACGAATGCTAGAGAGAGAACGAGGTCCTCATATTTCGCAGTCATTAAGGAATACTGTCACCTTCAATTAGCGAACCTGTCAGTCCCGCGGAAGTTGATTTTCTTTTGGATTTATTTTCTCGGGTTCTTTAAGATGGGCGAAAAAACAATTTATTCGCGTAAGCTTATTGAGTTCCGGATTTGGTTGAATGCTAGTAGGAAATGTTCCTGAAATGCCTTCTACTCCTTTTAAGTAATTTAATCGCGCGTGCTAACTGCAGACCACGTGGGGAAAATTTGACCGGTCGTCTGTTTCTCTAGATTGTTTCGCATTATTATTTGATGTCCGTTCGAGGGCCCGAGCTTTCAAAGTATTTATATCTCGCAATTTCGGATCATTTTATTGTTAGTTGATTCGTTCGCTGATTGTAATACGTGTGGTCTCCTCGCGGTACCAAGCAATGCATTATGGCCGCTTTGACGCCTATCGGGCTCATTTCCCCAAGAGCCATTTGCCCAAGAAGGAGTTGATTACGAAGGCCCATTTATGTTTAAGAATAGCATACCTGGCATGGTGGTTATTGCCAAGCCGTATATTTGTATTTTAATCCGCTTCGTAACTAATGCTGTCCATTTGCTGTCTACCCAAGATTTCATTGCGTGATTCACAGATTTATTTCGAAGCGCGGAGTGCCTAATCACGCAGATTGTGATCCGTTGGAGCGGATAAATTGCTGAGAGATTGTCCCGTTTAAATCGCTCTGCACCTCGGATTCATTCAGGGCATACAATCGAATGGAGTTTCAATCCACTCCTCAATTTGACAGCAGCCGGAGTAGTCTGTAGAAAACTACTACTGCTAGTACCGACTACTAAAACAAGTTTTCCATTCTGTTTTTCTTAGCCACAACGAATTTCACTGTCAAGTATATTCAGCGATTTTTTTCTCATCTCCCAGCTTCGTTTTTCTTAAATTTTAAATATAATGAGAAAGGGTAACACAAATCGTTAATGCTAAATTCTTCGTGTTATAAGATAACGGCAATGGATTAATTTTATTAATGAAACTTCTCGCCAAAATCTTTTTGAGTGACGAAAAATAAGTTACGATATCAGAAAAGGAAATGATAGTCCATTCTCATTTGCTTTGCTATCCCTCATCTTGTGTAGTCTCATTCGTTCTACTGTTAGTAGGGGATTATGTTCAAATCAGCTTTCGTTCTTGATAACGCATTTACAAGTATTATAGTGGTATTCGATACCTAAAATCATATCCGAACATAGTGCAATTTCTGCAGCAAAAAATTGAATATATTGAGCTTAAGCTGATAACGCCAACCAAAAATATTTAAATTAATGTTTCCATTGAGCCATGGATCGCTGTTCGAGTGATCTGTTAAATTACGTTACCAAGACAGTCTCTGTCGATGTTTGATGTCCGGGTGATTATTTGTATATATATAGGGCAAGATTAGTGGCATTACCACCGACGAAGGTATTAGGATTCATTTTGGTGGTGACGATCAGCGGATTGGATCAGATTCACAGTTCATGACAGGGAAGGGGTGAGATGGGAAGGGATGAAAGAGATACGAAAAGATAAACAGGCCCTTTTTTTCTTTTTTCTGTACTTTTTCATATCCGATTTTTAATTCGTTCTAAATTTTAAGAATTTATTTAATAAAAAAATATTTCAATCAGTGATATAGTAGAGGCTTATAGATTATTTGTAAGGTATTTCCTGATTTTTGGTTTTGATTGATTGATTTTGATAGCTTAAGAGTTATGTCTGAAAATGTGCGTTTTAAGAAACTTATCGGGAGTGGTTCCTGTGGTGTTGGCCAGCCGTTTCCAAACTTTTCAGCCCGAGGGCCGCATTAACTATCAAACAGCTGTCTGGGGGCAGGCTTCACACTCGAGGTCCAAATAAAAAAAGAATCAAAACAGTGATGTTATTTATAATTATTAATTTATTATAATAATTATTCTATTTTAATTCAGTAAAATCATTACGTCCACTTAAGCAGCGGCTGATCTTGGCAGGTTATCCGTAATTTCCGTGATTCTTTTCCGTGGATAAAAAGGTCTCCACTGGCCGGATGAGAGGGCTTCGCGGGCCGCATTTGGCCCGCGGACCGTAGTTTAGTTTTCCCTGGTGTTGGAAATCGGGTAAATAAAGATCGCGACGAAAAATTACGTGTTTGTTCAAAAATGGGTTTTGGAAGGCGGTTTTCATTTTCTTTGAGTCGGACGAGCATGGAGCTTCCTATGTTGTGTCGTAGTGTTATATTTTGCATTGTTTCGAATTGCTTCATGTGTTCCTTGGGTCCTATTGATATACAGGGTGTTTCCCGGGAGCCGCATGGTTTTTAAATAGCCACAATTTTTTGAATTTTGAACCAAACATTTTTTTAAACAATGTATTTTACAAACTGGGAATTTTAAGAAAATTGTACAAAAAATGAAGTAACAAAAATAATATCGCGTAGATGGCGCCCTTCCGATTGAACACATGTTTCCAGACGTTCCCTGAAGTTACGCATTGAAATTTATAACATTTCTCGTGGAATGGCTTGGATTTCTCTTCGTATGGCATCCTTCAACTCCGGTAATGTTCGTGGCTTTTCAACGAAAACACGTGATTTCAAGAAACACCAAAAAAAGAAGTCCGGGATCGCCAGATCGGGGGACCGGGGGGGGGCAAGGAACATCTCCGAAACGAGAGATCACTTTTCCAGGGAAAGCGACACTTCTCATCGAAATTCGAGCAGTGTGGGCCGTAGCCCCGTCTAGTTGGAACCATGTGTTTTTATCAAAATCAAAATTTTTCTAACCGTAGAGGCAGAAATGCGGAGGTTTGAGGCTCGCTTCCTTAGCGAACTGTTTGGGCTCGCAAAAACATATTCATCTGAATGACTTTTCTGAAGAAATTATTTTCCATTTACGTACTACATTATCCTTAACCTTGAATTAACTCACCCATCTCGTATTTGTGGAATTATCACACGTTTTTATGTATTCAGTATTATATATCCTACGTAATGTATTAAAATTATTCGTTTCTCTTTATGCACCAGAAACTCGGTCACGGCGGTCTTTCGCGCACTCTCAGTATTTCAACACACGTGAACAAACAAGTGAAAGAATGCATAAATGGCGGAATTATTTGAATACAGTTCATGTAACCTTAGGGCAAGTTGATATTGATAAACCCTAATCTATGAAATAATGAAATTCGCGTTACCATGGCGTAAAATCCTTACCCTTACGGATTTTTGACGGCTAAGTTTTTTGGGAACAAAAACATACAACTTTTGATATTTTATTTAAAACGCCAGAGTTACAAAATACCAAATTATTCCATCTAACTATAACTAAATTCCCATTAGGAGAAAATCTGGCACCTCCGCACTCATGCACATTTGGTCACTTTTCTACGGCTAGTAACTTAGTATTCTGGCACCTCAATGATTCTGGATTTTGTATCCTACCGGAAAGTTGCTAAATATACCCTCCGAAAAACTCCTAAATGGCCGTTATCCCTAATATTTATAAGTAAAAGGAAATTTATGTAGCAAAGTTTGCAATTGTTGAGATCTCAGTAAATTGCCTCCTCTTCATAAAGTCTGACATCAGCTCCTACCGCTACATCTACATTAATACCCTACGAGCCGCCTTTCGGAATGGGGCAGGGGGTGTAAACACCAGTGGAATCTAAACTACTGCCTTCTTCGGTTATTGTCGCGTATCGTTCGCGGAAAGAATGAATTTTTAAAACGATTCGTCCTAGCATCTATTTCTCTTAACTTACGTTCATTATCGGATCGACCGAGGTAGCAGGGGGGTTGCATGATACCGATTGTATCTTCCGAAAATGTAGTTTCCCTGAATTTATTAAGCAATCGAAGCCTAGCTTCAATTTTCCTTTCTTTCAAGGATTCCCAAACTATTTCTGAGAGCATTTTTGTAACGCTTGCTTTTTTATCGCAGCATTTCTTAACAAAACGAACCGCTTTACGCTACACTTTCTCGAGTCCGCAAGTACACGTTACATCCGCCGGATCCCATATACTTGCCGCATATTCCAGAAGGGGTCTGACCAAGGTAAAATAACATCGCTCTCTCACCTTTTCATCGCATTTACCGACAATGCGCTTTACAAAGCCAAGCCTTTTACTTGCTTTTCCGCAGATTTTTCGAATATGGGTACTCCAATTTAAGTTATTAGTAATGTTGATCCCGAGATATTCTACTGAATCTACTACTTTTAGATTAATTCCATTAATTTTGTACGGGTGATTTGGACGCAATTTTTTCTTTTCGAAGAAATTAACTACGGAGCATTTACCTATGTTAATATCTAATTCCCATTTTTCGCACCACCTTTTGATGAGGACTAAATCGTTTGAGAAAGATGTTCGGTCTTCCTCGTTTGTTATTTCCATATATATAGCAGAGTCATCTGCAAATTTCCTCACATTGCTATGTATCTCGTCACTCAAGTCATTAATATAAAAAAGGAAAAGAAGAGGTCCAATTACACTGCCTTGAGGTACGCCAGAGGTAACTTTGACTCTATTTGGGCTAACGCCATCCAGTACAACTTGTTGTTCCCTCTCGCAGAGAAAATCCTTGACCCAGTCGACTACTTCCTTGTTAATGCCCGCTAGTTTTAGTTTGTAAATTAGTTTGTAGTGGGGGACTCTATCGAATGCTTCTTTGAAATCGAGGAAAATAGCGTCCACTTGCGTTTTACTTTCGGCAGACTCTAAGATATCGTGTACAAATAGAAAAAGTTGGGTTTCACATGATCGGGAGTTTCGAAAACCATGCTGGTTCGCGTTGAGGAATTGATTTCTATCTAAAAATCCCATGAGTGAGCTTACGACAATATGTTCCATTATCTTACCGGACAGCGAAGTTAATGATATGGGTCTATAATTTCCTGGGTCCTCCTTTAATCCGCTTTTGTAAACAGGAGTAATATTAGCTAATTTCCAATCGGATGGGACCCTACCTTAATTCATCGATTTACTAAATATAATTTTGAGATAAGGGGCGATGCTCTCTGCCAGTTCCTTAAGCACTCTTGCCTAATGCCTTCTGGCCCTGGCGACTTATTTGGCTTAATTTTGCGTAAGATTTTAACTATACCATCTGTTGTAAAACTTATATTTGGCAAGGAATCCAGTATATTAACCTTAGGGAGGATCTGTTACAATCTGATGTGAATACGCTTTGGTAAAATTCGTTTAGAATGTTCGCTTTCCTCTTCGAATCGCAAGTAATGTTACCTTTGATATCCCTTATAGAGCTCACTGTTTGTATCTTTCCCTGTACCTCTCTAACGTAGTTAGAGTTAGTTTAGAGTTAGAGTTTAAAGTCGCTGTGGGCGTTACGCATAGCTCGCTTGGTGTCGCATTTTGCTTTCTTATGCATTTCTAGCAATAGTGATCGTGGTGGATTTGGAACAGGCTGATCTATTCCCGTAAAGGCCTTTATATTTTCGTGCAAAACTGTTTGTGGTTAGCTCTTCTATCATCTCTATCGTACCATCTGGGCTCGCAATCATTTTTAGAGCATTTCGAAGGTATATACAAATCTATATATTTATGCATTATCTCAACGAATGATTTCCATGTATCCTCAGTGTTGTTGCTGCTTACGAGCGACTTAAATGAATTAAAATCGGTAGTTAGTTTTACGTTAAATTCCTCGAAATTGGCTTTGGATTAAAGAATTTTTTCGTCTGGGTTTCTTATACTTGCTAAGGTTTATCTTAGTATCTGCAAAAACGCCTTTGTGGTCTCCAAGACCATCGTCAATCCTAATGTTCTCTTTGTGCTCAGGAAAGTTAATTAAGAGGAGATCGAGTATATTGTCACCCCTGGTTGGCGATTTTGTCTTTTGTAATGACGGAACTGATAGCATAAATAGTTCTTAGTTTAATATCAATACATAGATATATTATTCTGTAAGGAGCTTCACAAAAATAATCACTTTGCTTACGTAAGCATTGCAATCCAATTTTTCTTCACTATCCAACATCTAACTTTTGCTGACAGGTATCTCTGAGGAGAGCTCAAGTCATTTTTTTGAACCTACTTTAATATCGTCGTATTTTTATTCTTTTTAATGGTGCATAAATGAATATCCAACTGTTAATGGTTTTAATGCCATGTTTTTTAAGCTGGTGTTCCTCTCCAAGAAAATTACCTGCTGACGATGTCACAGCATTAGTTTTTTACTTTCAAAAACTGACCTGCGTTCAATGAACAAGAAAATTTTTCTTGGCTATAGTGAACCTTTCGGACGACATTTTCACAATGATTGCGTTCCGCTAAGACGAGTGAATATCTTAAATTGGGAATAAATTGAAGTATAATCACATTGGAAGTACTTAAATTAGGTGGTTGGATCAAAATTATCATAAATTGACTGAAAGTGATTACTTTTTGTGTAATGGAATCTGTCTTCAATAATCACATTGTTTCTGAAAGAAAGCTGTAATTGGAAATTAATCACACATTTCACAATTGTGAAAACACTATCAATTCAGATACTACCGAGGAAAGAAGCGAGAGGCTCCTCCATCCCTCCACCGCTATTGCATTGAGAGCGGTGGAGGGGGAAGCTAACTTCGCTTCAGAACAAACCGTTCGGAAGATGAGCCGTGCGAAGCTGAATAACATCACAATTATCAGATCAACTACGTTTCGTATCTAGTGGTCGGAACAGCATTCAAAAGTATAGGTTCGATGGTGAAAGCGTACTCCGCTCGGCGTAACTTCGCTTCGCATTTGGTGGCCACCCGGCTTAAGACTTATAGGCTAAATTGGAAGATTATTCCCCTTTAGTAGATGCAAGTGTCTGCATTCCATTAACATGCATTTTAAAACAGGGATTAGCATCACCTTTTACTCGAAGTTTACCCTCCTTTACTTTTCACCACAATTCCTTGCAGAAAAGATTTCAGCATGGCCTCCATTGAGATTATCATAATTTTCCTTTTTTGTCATTTTAGCCTCATCATACATATTCAAAGTTAATATTATCACACCATGAACTTCCATAGCCTCTTGAAAAATTGAATCACTTAAGTAACATATCTATTTTACGCACATATATGAATAGGAGAAATTTCTAAGAATAAATTAACTAGCATGATTAGTGGAGTACTTTGCTTAAGTCGAAGATAAATATTCAATGCCGAACCAATTAACCAAATATAAATAATGAATTTTTTAATATGCGTCTTTAATACATTTATTTTGCAATGTTAACTCCTTTTAAGGAATTAATTATGACAACCCTAATAAACTGCTAATTTCTAAGCTTTTAAGAAGGAATATATTCTCAACTTCCGATTGACTGATCCGTTTTTGAATTTCAAATGAGTCACAAAGTTCGAACCGCAATATTAGATCGGTTAAAATGATTAAGAAAGTATCTGCAGGAAGAGGATCTATTGTATGTAATCACCACTGATAAATGGAAGCACAAAAAGATTTTGAGAGGATAGCTTTGCATAGTAGATAAGAAATCATTGAATTGAAACAGAGATGATAGAGTAATTTTGTTATTGGTATAAGGTGTTTGAGAATGTAGAAAAAAGTACGATAGGCATGTTTATGGTTATGTCTCATGCACAGTCTCTGCTTAGCTTACATGAAATTAGTGGTTTATCACTTTAATTTTGTATCCGTTTCTGTAATAGGTTCTAATCAATGAATAGAGGATCATGGTGAGAACCTATGAGCGAGCAAAATAAATTAAACCAGTTTTGCTTTCTCTCCTTCATAGGTATAATGGGAGACGAAACTCGCTTCCTTGAATGCAGAGGACTGCTCCATGTGGAAACGTGTGAATTCGCAGATCTCGAATATGCCTTCCCTCCAGAAGATGGCCCTCATCTTGGTAGACCCCGGAGAGATGCCTCTCGGATGCAGGGGCACAGAAGCGGAATTGCAGCCACGTCACGACGACGCCGCTGGTCACATGAAACACCGCTCAGCACCTGTACCAGAGGAGCAACCGCTCTCCTCCTTGGCACAGAAGAAACTGCATCCACTTGCCGCACTTGGAAACCTGATTAAACTCATCCTCTTCCAGAAAGTCGAGGAAAGCTGCGGTGCGAACGGAGGACCCTCGTTCCTCTCTTCGCCCGAAATATCGCCATGAAGACAATCTCTATAATGCTTTGGTCAAAACTATACTAACAGATCCACCTGGATGAGATTTCTTAGTGAAAATGGATCAATTTCTCCGTGAACAAGATGGGCCCAACGAGAGGCGGAGGATCCAACTTAGTTTGCACGGCTACATTAAGTCTGTATTGGCGATTTGGTGGCATGATAGGGTTGGACTCCCTCTTTCAATGCCGTATCATCATACGAATGTACCACAATTCTGAGCCCATGATAGGCTCCAGATGCACCTTCTTCGGCTTCTCTTCAGCCAACTTCTTCCCCTGTCTGTACACCATCTGACGCGCATGAAAGCATCTCTCATGGAAATGCCAGAAGTGGATAGAACCGCTCTGCTGCCACTGAGGCGAAGAGGATGCTGCCAAATACAGCTCATGCACAGTTTGGATGGCAGAGAGATAACGGATACCGGGTACGAGCACCCCTGCCACCCCAACACTGGTACAGCATCCACGACTCGACTATGTCAACACCACCAGCAACTTCGTATTGGGGATGGAAACAAGTCTACCAAATCCCGCCACTGGTCTAGTCAGAATGGCTGGCAGCAGACCCACACTTGACATGCCGCACCTGGTGACTGATGCTCCGCTCGAGTCATCCTATGAAGCCGCTCCTCAAGACCGTCGGCGATTCATCCCAGTCTTTCCTGAACACAAGCACAGCTCCTTGCCACAAGCTGAAGCATTCTCGCGGATTCTTCATGAGGGCTTGCGCCCTTCCGAGAGAACCTACTTGTTGTAGGTATATTGCAATTTTGTTTAGATCTAGTACCTTTCTTAAAAATATTATATTAAGCTAAGTCAAAAAAATGAAAAAAAAACAAATATAGAAGGATAATTTAAAAAAATTAAATAAAAAAATAGAAAAATAAAATGAAAATGAAAAAATATAAAAATTAAAAAAAATAAAAAGTGAAAAAAAAATATGAAAAAGAAATAAAAAAATTAAAAATTTAAAAATTAAAAAAAAGATAAAAAATAAAAATAAGAAAAAAGAAAAAAAAATGGAAAAAATTTAATATAGAAAAAAATGGAAAAAAAATGAAAAAAAAAGGAAGAATAATTCAAAAGATGGCTTACTAATGAAACAATATCTTATGAAAAAAGAGAATATTTATTTTCTTCATTATAATGTATTGCTTATAATTATATTTGAGTTGATGTACTTAATTTGTGCCTGCAAACTGTATTATATATTGAGTTAGATGTAGTTAAATTCGATTGTGTTTGCTTTGCTTTGTTTGATTTCCATAATGACGATCATTTGAAAGTACTATGCAAAATACTTCAGAAACGTGAGTTACGGTTGTATTTTAACATGATTCCTAGTTTTAGTGACTTCATAATTATATCACTTGTAGATATAAGAAACAAATCTAAATAGAATTGCAAGGATCTCTGTGATACATTGAGTCTATATTTTAATGTTTTGTTATTTTAATTTTCTCTGTTTTGATACTCTTAGAGAAAAAATTTTAATGTAAAAAAATCAAATGAAAAAAATGTGGAAAAACTAAAAATATAAGAGAATGGAGAAAAAATTTCAAAAAGAATTATCTAAACCCAATGAAAAAGAAAATATTAAAAGAAATATCTTGATATTCTCTATGATAAGAGTATCATTATCATTAATTCTACCTAATTGTTCATTTAAATGTTTTGTGAATATAGTTTGTAGTTGCATTTTTGAATAGGAATTAAGTTAGTTTTAGTTAGTTCGTAAGTATTATTTCTTGAAATAAATGCCAATCTTTAATTGAAAGGGCAAACTGTTAATCCAGGATATGATAAGGCAATGCTGGGCTGTCATCCTTTTCTATTGTTCGATATAATACTCTTATTAATAAAACTTAAAAAAATATTAAAAAGGATATAAAACCATATAGGAGTTCAGAAAAATTATTTAGCCAACAAAATAACAAATCTTTAGCTCAGAATATAAAATTAAAATCAGGATGGAAAAGAAAATGTTGAAGAATAAGGGTATTGATTGTAAATAATCTTTCTATCAGTTGTGTATGATTAGAAATCATTTGTAATTGCATGTTGCATTAAGTGAGTCTCAGTTGATTCGTTTTTTTTTGTAAAAAAAGTGCCAAACCTGAATTTTAAAGCCTGGAGTGTCTTCTGGAGGTAAACAGATCTAGGCTGTACTACCACATATTGCCTTTATAAGTAAGAAGGTATTTTACTGCCACGTCATCATACGAAGTGCGGCATCAACAACTCGACTATGTCAACACCACAACTTCGTATCGGGGATGGAAACAAGTCTACCTAATCCAGCCCACCAGTCTAGTCAGAATGGCTGGCACCAGACCCGCACCCAGCATGCAGCACCCGGTGACTGATGCTCCGCTCGAGTATCCTATGAAGCCGCTCCTCAAGACCGTCGGCGATTCATACCAGTCTTTCCTGAACACAAGCATAGCTACTTGCCTCAAGCTGAAGCATTCTTGCGGATTCTTCTTGAGGGCTTACGCCCTTCTGAGAGAACCTACTTGTTGTAGGTATATTGCAATTTTGTTTAGATCTAGTACCTTTCTTAAAAATATTATATTAAGCTAAGCCAAAAAAATAAAAAAAAAAACAAAATATAGAAGGATAATAAAAAAAATAAATAGAAAAATGAAAAAAGAATAATAAAAAAATGAAAAAAAAGAAAAAAATTAAAAAAAGAAAAAAAGTAAAATAAAAATAAGAAAAAAAAGGAAGAAAAAAAATAAAAAGGAAAAAATGTATTATAGAAAAAAATGAAAAAAAAGAATAATTCAGAAATTGGCTTACTAATGAAACAATATTTTATGAAAAAAGAGAATATTTAATTTTCTTCATTATAATGTATTGCTTATAATTATATTTGAGTTGATTTACTTAATTTGTGCCTGCAAACTGTATTATATATTAAGTTAGATGTAGTTAAATTCCATTGTGTTTGCTTCGATTTGTTTGATTTCCATAATCACGATCATTTTAAAAGTATTATGCAAAATACTTCGGAAAGGTGAGTTACTGTACTGTATTTTAACATGATTCCGAGTTTTAGTGACTTCATAAGTATATCATTTGTAGATTTAAGTACCAAATCTAAATAGAATTGTAAGGGTCTCTGTAATACCTTGAGTCTATATTTCAATGTTGTGGTATTTTAATTTTCTCTTTGTTTTGGTACTCTTAGAGAAAAATTTTTATTGGAAAAAATCAAAAGAAAAAAAATGTGGAAAAATTAAAAATATAAGAGAATGGAGAAGAAAGTTCATAAAGAATTATTTAAAGCCAATGAAAAAGAAAATATTAAAAGTATTATCTTAATATTCTCTATAATATAAGTATCATAATCATTAATTCTACCTACAGGATGATGTAAATGTTTTGTGAATATAGTTTGTAGTTGCATTTTTTTATAGGAATTAAG
The DNA here is from genome assembly GCA_947579665.1 of Sympetrum striolatum. Taxonomy (NCBI): domain Eukaryota; kingdom Metazoa; phylum Arthropoda; class Insecta; order Odonata; family Libellulidae; genus Sympetrum; species Sympetrum striolatum. Next base: position 18,159,571 of record OX388344.1, on the reverse strand, counting down.
TTAGGTTTTGTTAATTTTAGTTAGTTTTAAAGTATTATTTCTTGAAATAAGTGCCAATCCTTAATTGAAAGGGCAAACTGTTAAACCAGGGTATGATATTGCAATGCTGGGCTGTCATCTTTTTCTATTGTTCGATATAATACTCTTATTAATGAAACTAAAAATATTAAAAACTGTCAAAAAACCATATAGGAGTTCAGAAAAAATAATTAGCAAAAAAATAACAAATCAATAGCTCAGAATCTAAAATTAAAATCTGGATAGAAAAGAAAATGTTAGAGAATTAGGGTATTGATAGTAATTAATCTTTCTATCAGTTGTTGTTTATGATTAGAAATCATCATTTGTAATTGCATGTTGCATTAAGTGAGTCTCAGTTGATTCGTGTTTTGTGTAAAAAAGTGCCAAACCTGAGTTGTAAAGCTTGGAGTGTCTTCTGGAGGTAAACACATCTAGTCTGTACTACCACATATTGCCTTTATAAGTAAGAAGGTATCCTTCTCCGCAAAGTGCCACGATATCGGACATACGATGGCCAATGAGTAGAGATCTCCTCCTTCACTGCACCCTCCCCTGCGGGATGGCCTGGCGAAAATCCTCAATGTAGCATCTCCCGCATATTGCCGCATCACAGTGCGGAAATATCATCGTGACACTCCTCAGATGAGTCAAAAACGCAGTCGGGTTGCCCACTCAGCAGTGCATTCATTCATGCTGGTTCTCAGATGTGCCGGGTCTCATCGCAGATTGTCACTAAGATAGTCACCGCCACATTTTGCAACGGCTGCGCACACCTTGCAGCCGTCACACACTCGAAGCAGCCCATGGCAGCATCGACGCAACTGCCGCGTCCAATTACCTTGATGCACCCACTGGCTACTCCACCAAAGAAGAAGGCCTGGGAGAATCCTCTCTTCTTTATCCCGCCACAAGTGAATGGCACCTCCAAAGCGCCTGAGAATAGCCATTCTCCTGAATCGGCGTACCGCACCACAGAGATTGCCCCGGAGCACTTTCGTGAGCTACTGGCCCCACAACAGCTGACCCAAGAAACGGAAGCGGCTATGAAAATTCCCCTGAAAATGTCGATATTGCCGCGCTACTACCCTACAACCTGCTGATGCAGCATCCAGTCCGGATCGGAGATTGGGCGGCATGCTGTGCTTGGAATCCTTTTACTGCCACGTCATCATACGAATGTGCGGCATCAATGACTTGACTATGCCAACACCACCTGCAACTTCGGATAGGGGATGGAAACAAGTCAATCTAATCCCACCGCCAGTCTAGTCAAAATGGCTGGCAGCAGACCCGCACTTGACATGCTGCACCCGGTGACAGATGCTCCGCTCGAGTCATCCTATGATGCCGCTCCCCAAGACCGTCGGCGATTCATCCCAGTTTTCGCTGAACACAAGCACAGCTCCTTGCCAAAAGCTGAAGCTTCCTTGCGGATTCTTCATGAGGGCTTACGCCCATCCGAGAGAACCTACTTGTTGTAGGTATATTGCAATTTTGTTTAGATCTAGCACCTTTCTTAAAAATATTATATTAAGCTAAGCCAAAAAAATGAAAAAAAAAACAAATATAGAAGGATAATTTTAAAAAATTAACTAAAAAAATAGAAAATGAAAAAATATAAAAATTTAAAAAAATTAAAAGTGAAAAAAAATATGAAAAAAGAAAAAAATGAAATAATTGGAAAATATTTAATACAGAAAAAAATGAAAAAAAAATAAATGAAAAAAGAAAAATTCAAAAAATGGCTTACTAATGAAACTATCTTATGAAAAAAGAGAATATTTAATTTTCTTCATTATAATGTATTGCTTATAATTATATTTGAGTTGGTGTACATAATTTGTGCCTGCAAACTGTATTATATATCAAGTTAGATGTAGTTAAATTCCATTGTGTTTGCTTCGGTTTGTTTGATTTCCATAATCACGATCATTTTGTAAGTACTATGCAAAATACTTCAGAAACGTGAGTTACTGTACTGTATTTCAACATGATTCCTAGTTTTATTGACTTCATAAGTATATCATTTGTAGATTTAAGTACCAAATCTACATAGAATTGCAAGGGTCACTGTAATACATTGAGTCTATATTTCAATGTTGTGGTATTTTAATTTTCTCTTTGATTTGGTACTCTTACGAAAAAATCTTTAATGTAAAAAAACCAAAAGAAAAAAATGTGGAAAAGCTAAAGATATAAGAGAATGGAGAAGAAATTTCAAAAAGAATTATTTAAAGTCAATGAAAAAGAAAATATTAAAAGAAATATCTTAATATTCTCTATAATAAGAGTATCATAATCATTAATTCTATCTAATTGTTGATGTAAATGTTTTTTGAATATAGTTTGTAGTTGCATTTTTTAATAGGAATTAAGTTAGGTTTAATTAGTTATAGTTAGTTTGTAAGTATTATGCTTTGAAATAAGTGCCAATCTTTAATTGAAATGGCAAACTGTTAAACCAGGATATGATATTGCAATGCTGGGCTGTCATTCTTTTCTCTTGTTTGATGTAATACTCCCATCAAAAAGGATTGAATGCCATCAAGTAAAAACATTTAACTAAAAGAGATTGTTGATAAATAATAAAATGGAAAATGGAGAAAAAATTAAGCTGCTAACTAAAACATAAAAGAAAATTGTTCAAAATCTCTATAAGTAAGAGTATTTATTTTAATTATTTCAAGTAGTTGTTTATCAAATTTTACAAATGTTGTTAATAATTATATCCTCTTTTGTCATAAAGTTAGCTTTAGTTTTTTGATAAGTAGGGTTTTTGTGTAAGTTCCAATAGAATGGGTGAACTGTAATATGTGGAGCATATCTTTTTATGCTGGTATAGCCCAATTTTCTGTTGTTTGTTCAAATACTCTTATTAAGAAAATAAATAAACATATATTAAAAATAGTTCAAAATAGCTGAGCAAAAGAATAAACCAAAGAAATATATATTCAAAGAATAAAAGGGGGGAAAATACCAAAAACGGAAATAATCAAAAGGAAAAAGATAAAAAATGACTTGAAACAGAGGAAATATATTAAGAAAAAAAGGAAAATATTTATAGATCTTCATAATAATGTTTTGCTTATAATTAATTATATCTAACAGAGTATGTACATAATTTTCAATTATTATTTCCGCCAAAACAATTTAACATTTCTACCAGTTGATATGAATCTTTTATAAATACAATTTTAAATTGCTGTTTGTAATAGACATTAAGTTAGTCTTAGTTTGATCAAGTTTTTGTGTAAAAAAAAGTGCCAACCTTCCCCCTTGTGGTCAAACCATTTTCACTATCCGAGAAATGGACTTCAGAATCACTCTCCGTGTTCACCACACTCCTTGGTGTGGGCCAAATATGGGCTGAATTTTCCTCCTTCGTTTTTGTTGCGTGCATTGGAATCATTGTCTGCAGGATATCCTTCTGTAATCTTAGTATTTACCATGTGTAAATCATCGGGTTATAAAATTTAAAAACATGAATTAACAAACGAACAAAACTATGTATTTTACGCTATAAGTTAAATCTTTTTATGGGTAAATGGACCAAGATGATCTAAAACAGGATGAAGTGGGGATAGAGGAGGTGGCATTTATTTATTTTTAAAACTCTTTAACCAAATTTGTCACAAGATTAAATCTCCTCCCTACGCAGGTGCATGCTTCTCTCCAAGTATCTTTGTTACGTAATAGATGTGTGTTAAAATAATTTTGTTTGAGATGCTTTGTGAAATGATGTGATAGATATTTAAGGGTTGGTAACTGGGAGTAATTTTTGGTGTTGTTTGGTTGAGAGCGTTGAGAAGGCGCGGTCGCCTTGAGGGACTGAGAAGGACGTGTGTAGGGAGTGCCGACGGAGGTGATATATCCATCATCATATATCGGGGTTTTTCAATAATCTAAACTTAATATAACCTAAATATACGCTACTCGATTAGTCTTCGGTTCAATCCCAAACGAAGCCAAGTAATAAATTTAATTGGTTCGTAAGAGAGCAGTCTTTCACAGCAGCAGGATTACCCTCTCTAACTATGTGTGAAAACTCAAGCACAAATATTGGCTGCAACTGCCTCAAACGACGTCATACTTTTCCCATATATTCCTTGTGTTAGAATATTTAATGTGCTCTGGCATCAAACCCAGAAACAGCATGGTCTTACCTAATTTTTTTTCTTAAAGTTTTAATATACATCTTCTAGCAAAGCAAGAACTTCCTATTAAATGGATAAGTGGATCAAAATAAATATTGAAAACTACCTCAATGTATTTTAAATGGGGAATATATTTACCGTCTGGCTTCAAACCCGGGTCTTTCTGGTAATACTTTTTATGCTGCGCAACAGAAGATTGCCATTTTTAACTATCTGTGAAAATTCAAGCAGAAATATTGGCTGCAACTGCCTCAAACGTCGTCCTACTTTTCCCTTATATTCTGTATGTGAAAAATTTTAACGTGCTCTGGCATCAAACCCAGGAACAGCATCTTATCTAATTTTTTTTTCTTAAGCCGAGTTTTATCACCGTGAAAATTTCATATAATCAAATTATGCTGATTATCTTCTATGGAATTTGCCACTCAAGATCTGCACACTGTACGATATACAATTGTAAATAGTTGTAATATTAATGTTGTATTATTATCTATTGGGTAAGTACTGTAATATTAATGTTATATTATCTATTGTGCATGTGCATATAAAAGTAATTCATTGCCTGCGGGAGGTTTTTGGAGGGGTTTCCCTCCAGTCTTTTGGCGAATGCCAGGCAATCCGTTTGTAATTTAGTATTTCCCCCTACGCCGCTGCCACCAGACCTGATGGCCTAATCGCAGCATAATTTGAATAAATATCTCAAATTGTATGCTCTCATTTTCTTCGGGTAACGGGCGGTCAATCTTTGGTCCGTATTCTTTGGTATAAGTGGTTACAAATAACCTGTTCTAGGAGTTGTCCAACAGACTGTGAGGCAGATCCTCTCGCAGTCCATAAATTGAGCTGCTGCTATCGCAACTTCATAATTTACGTAGCAACAAGTGATTTTGGCGGATAATTATAAAAACTAATTGAAACCATTTTTGGTTGTTTGAATCTTAATATTGCATCCTAATCTTAACAGCATCCCGACGGCGTTTCTTCCTGACGAATGCGATCACACTTTAGTCCAAATCCTTGCACTGGTTCATGATAGTCAACTCCTCCGTCCAACATGACGGAACTTGCAGGATAAAAATAAACAAATTTGGACATGAACCGAAGGAATATTTTGCCAATTATACCTATAAAATCAATATTTATAAAATGTTCAGTAATTTAAACTTGAGACCATCACCCTCCACCGTTAATTCCAATATTAAATTTAAAGCTTGTTCTATTAGTATAGTATGAATGTACAGTGGCGGAAAAAATTATCGCAACACTATGCGGGCGCACCAGTGGCTTTCCACCATTGGTATTAATATAGTTTTTAAATTAAATCGCTACCTATGAAAAAGGAATCCACAATCTGTAAAAGAAGATTTCATTTCTCTGGAAGAAGCTATAATAATATAACAGGTTCAACTAAGGTTTTTAAATTAGATACAGTGCTGTTTTATTAGATTACTTGCAAGTTTGAGAGGACAACTAATATACGAAGGCACTTAGTAAGCCAACTGCCATTTATTAAACACCCGCATGGATAATCTAATTTTATTTTGTATGTATTGAAACAACAGCTTACTTATATTTATCAACCTAACCTCGATTAAAATCCAAGCATTCTTCATAGCGTTTTAATTATTTGCAAATCCCTTCTGGATAAAAATCGAACACCAAGTAATGTACCCAAACTGTCACTGCATTTTGAAGATCTTCATTGCAATGGGTGCCAAGAAACTTCAAGTGAGTGAAAGGATAGAAATCTTATGGAGTCAAGCCTGGGAAGTATGGGTGATAATCAATAAATGTTCTATTTGAATCACTCATGACAGAGAGCAAACAAGGCTTGGGTTCATCATGAAATTTTATTTTTCCACCATAAATCCAAACAGTTTTATCTTTTACCTCCATCATTCACATTGAATTATTTGCCTAAGAAAAATTGAATAATAAAATACCTTGATATGTCTCACTGAATATGCAATGTATCCATTCAAGGGATTCAATCATCCAAATTGAGACCATCATTCAGAGTTTTTGCCCAGTGTTAGTTACGTGCAAATGCTATGGATGCTTTCAAGAAGACCAAACATACTAAGGGATTGATTGACCTATGTTTTATGTCAGCTTTATTCTAGGGATTGCTCCTATTGATTCATACCGCTGCACAAATACTTGCTACAGGAATGTACGTGTTTGCGATTACATAATTTTTGGGATAATCTTAATCACCTCCGTAGGCGGGGAATTTATTTCTGATCCTTGGGTAATAAATCACTTATCGCAGTCAAACTCTCCAGTCGTTCAAATAACTAATCCCATTGCTTACAAATACACTGTTTATTCAACAATATATTCAGTCATACACTTCTTACATAACCGTCAGATCTACAGTATAGCATTGAATGATGTTATCAAGATGAGGAAATATTTCAAATCCGATGGAAACATTACCAATAGTATTTTCAGAAATATTCTTCAACTATGTCATATATTTTTACTGGGTCTTATTTTAGTAATAACATTATTGGCTAAATATGCTCTTGTACATGATCCTATGATATTACCAACCTATGTTTGTCTCGTGTATTGTCTGATAGCATTCTTTGTTATTCACCACCTCATCATCCGTCTACTGCTGCTATTTGGAGACTGGTTGCAAGATTTAAATGATGTTCTATGAAACAGCATGGAACTGAATTTGTTTCCAAACAAAATATTATTATTTAATTCGTGTTACAACTTTAGGAATGCATCAAAAAGATTCCTTAGTAAGAGAAAAATTTGGAACTACGCATCTGTTCACACACATTTGCTGAAAACATTAATGGACCTTAGGAAAATAGTTGGTCATATATTCCTTCATCAAATGATTTCATATCCAGTTATCATAGTATTGATTTATTACAATTTGGGCACAAGTGAAACATTGACAAAAGATCTCCCTCTTTGGACATTAACAATCTCGTTGATTGTCGGTAATGTTCTTGAACTGTTACTCTTGACAAGCAGCCTCACCATTATCCAGAAGATACACAGTCAGGTAAATAATCTGTACTTTTTCAAAAATTTATTACCATTTTGTATTCTTTAGTTGGTCCCTTCATTGTTGTAGGATTTAATTGTATCTTTAGTTTTTGTATAATGGGAATTTATTTAATATTGGATAAACATGATAATATTTCTGCCAACTACGATTGAGTTATTGGGATGGCATAGACTACAATTACACCACTGTCAGATTGCACAGTTTAAATGTAAATGTACAAAACTTTTTACAGTTTAATTTTCGAGATTCATTCAGTATTCTGCATCTTAATGAGTGATTATTATATGCAAGGAAACAGTAAATATAGTTAACATATCATATCCTAAAAAATATAACAAACTCCTCAATGCAATGGCTTATTGCAATACGTTTTACTAGTAATTATTCCATGCAAGATATCAAGAACAACAAAGAGCAGAAACGTCATGAAAACATATTCAAAATTACAGCAAAAACTCTATGTTGTTAGTGAGTCTAATTTGAATAATATGGAGTCATGTGTTTTTTTTTTTTCAAAATGAAAAGTTTCTGAAATATTTTTTTGTTATTCTCTCAAATTTAGTTGCGGATTAGGATCAGATTTTTTCTCACCTTAAATTTGAGGTTCTTGCTTCAAATGCACCAAATTCATGGAAGAATAATTGTTTGAGAGTCATCACTCCATTATAACCTATCTGATTCAATCTTTAAGATAGATTCTAAATTTATAGATCACATCATCTTCCATATCTAATGTGATAGTAGAAATGGTATTTATTTTAAGTTGCACTGGATTCTTTTGGAATGATACATAGTTTTTGAGATACCTGATTACTTTTCCCTGATTAATAATTTTTGATAGTGATCCTGATTGTAAGTTGGCATGGATGTTATGTGGAGCATAATTTGAAAATTATTACTGATTGATAAATTTGGGCTGAAATGTAGTCTGTGTTGCTATAGTGCTATAGGGGTTCCAACAATTCCATTGGGGCTACTGCAGTCCTGCAAATTTAACTATATCTTCTAAAAAATTCATGGTAAACAAACTTTTACTAGACCACTAATTTAATATCCGAAAAAACACGACCTAGTTTTCATAGCATCGCTACATGAACAGGTGACAAATAAAAAAACACTTCCGGATATATACACTCATGAAATGGGTGTCTACCTTCTCTCCCCTCCCCCTTTCATGAGTGTATATATTCGGAATTGTGTTTTTATTTGTCACCTGATGATGTAGCGATGCTATGAAACCTAGGTCGTGTTTTTTTGGATATTAAATTAGTGGTCTAGTAAAAGTTTGTTTACCATGAATTTTTTTACAAGTTAAGAAGTACCATAATGTTAACCCTGAAATGGTTTTGTTTAACTATACCGATTTAAATCTCTCTTCTAAATTTAACAATATTTTATCTACAACATACCAAAAGTGTAATAAGTGAAGAAAAAGGTTAGAATATTTTTGCTAGAACTGAGGTCTAATCTAATCTTAGGCATTCTTTTTCTCTGTGAGGTAGACACTTCTTACCTAATTGGGAATCATTTGTCACTGCCATTGAAAGCTCAATGTTTACTTCTTTCAGGATAATCATGATCATCATCATCATCAATGGAAAATATTTAACAGAATATGCTATACATATTAATGTGCCTCCAAAGTTTCTTTTGTCCGTATTTAATTGATTTTTATAATAAATGTGCTTTTAAGTAATGAATTTACTGTAGTTAATAGTACTAATAATACAACATGAAAACAACCTTGTTTTACCTGATATTTGCAATCTGTGGTAAATATAGGAAAACAACCTTGAACATGTCATTGAAATACATTCCATAACAGTTTTGAAGCTTCAGAAAATGAATAATAATAATTAAAATTAAGCAATTTAATTTAATTATTGATAAATTTATAACCATTCACACACGTATCCCTCCTCGAAGTATTGTTTTGCTATTATTTTGTGAGTAATTTTGGAGATTAACAAACAAAGGACTTCCTTAAAAAATATCTTGAATGGGTTTCCCAAGATGAATATTAAAGGATTTTTATACTCATTGTGAATTATTATATTAAGAAGGTTTCAATGTTTAACTTGAGTATTATTCTTGATATTTACTCTTGCAAGTGATTTCAATAAAATTAGAGTTATGTAGTATTGATTAAAATCTTGAGGAGTATTAATTAGGACACTTTCTGGAAGGTAAAGATCCCTTTGTCCATTTATTGACATTACATATTCAATTTCACCAACAACATACATCCATTACACATTAACCTAAGAGCCAGGATATGTATGTCTCTTATTTTCATGCCATTTCAGGCTGAACTGACTGGAGTGATTGTCTCTAAAGCAATACTCAATGCAACAACATATGAAGCTTGCCGTGAGGTAACTTTTCTGAAAATACTTTGTATCTCTTTTTTCTAATATTTTGCATAAAATAAAAAATACTGAATTTTTGAATGGAAAATGAATTAATAATAAGCTTATTATTACATTAATCTCTATGGTATGAGGTTTATCACTATCAAACATAAATGATTTTGTAGTCCTTATTAGCAATATTTTTTACTTAGTTATTTGGTAAATGAATATAGTAAAGGAAGTTCTGCTTATTAATCCTTGGTTTATATAATATGTGGCTCCCTCTCTATATAAATATAATATAATAATAATTAATAATAATAGATATATAGATACTTCTCCGGATTCATTCATATAGATAGGATAGTAATTCACAGGCAAGAGTCATTGACTTAAAATTTTTTACAACTTATTGGCCATAACGTATAACCTCCAGAAAAATTGTGATTTTGAACCTCATTGTTATGGGATCGATTCCAGAGGGCCCCAAAGTCCCATTTTTTCCATTTAAATGCATTGCTTTGATATTCCGGAATTTAAAAAAATTCTTACCGGAAAGGTGGAGAATCAAAACTCTAGTAGCCTACATATATTGTCATGATCTATCGATAACATTAATGACTTTTACAGAAAATATCCGGGGTTTGATGCTAGGACGATGCAAATATCTGCCCTTTAAAATACATTGAGATAGTTTTTCATTATTTTTTTTTCATGCACTTATCGAAATGATAGGAAATTCTTGCTTATATGGAAGATGCATATTAAGCATAGCTTTTTGAAAAAAATTTACATAAGACCTTACTATTCCTGGGTTCGATGCCAGAGCACATTAAATCTTCTCTCATAAGGAATATATGGGAAAAGTAGGACGTCATTTGAGGCAGTTGCACCTAATATTTCTGCTTGAATTTTCATACATAGTTAGAGATAATACTCTTCTGTTGTGCTGCTTACAAAGTATTACTCATTAGAGATAAAAAATAAAATAAAGGACCACCAGCAGTCTCTCAGAAAGTATAAATTCTTCAGCTGATGTGGAGGCTGAAATAGATGCAGAAATATAGTGTTCTGATGTGTGTATTTTTATATCTTTTCAGTAGTATGAATACAAAATAAACTATTGAGATTGTTAGATTGTGTTACAGATGCACTATTCACAAAAGGAAAGATCTTATTTTCTTCCTTTTAATGACTATGCTAAACTTCCTTTGCCAAGGTGAAGATCTACATTTTATGATCACTGAAGTCAGTGAAGCTGTCCCATTAGGTATTTCATTAAATTAAAATATCAGTTGCTGAGAATTCTCATGATACCATGAGAATCAGTTTGGTCAATATTTGAGCCTCTTGCTAGCTACAAGGAAGCTGGTTCAAGGGAATTCATTTAGTGTAGGTGTTTTCTCTGGTGTGAAATTATCCATCAAATGAAGCAATTAATTTAGAGATAACAGATAACTTAGATATAAAAATACATGTTGAATCTAATTTATGTACTGCAGAAGTTATATTGAGTTGGAATAACTTATCACATTTGTTCAGATGTCATAAGAAAGGTAAAAAAACAAGGCACCTCCCGCCCAAGGTTTGATTGTACAAAAAGACAAAATTGTTACATTTTAAGTACAGGAAACCTCTGACTAATGCAAATAGCATGATTAGGACAACAGTTCCTGAGTAATTAGGAGGTCCCTCAATTGCACATCTGTTCTTTCCCCAATCCACTTTGCAATTGCTTCAGCAGCCAACCCTACTCTCTGCATGAAATGCATGAAAACTGGAGCATTGTTGATTCGAAGGGTTTGGAAAATATCAGATCCTTCGTCAAAATCCACAAGGGTGAAGAATAATTTATTAGAATGAAGTTGAGATTAGCAACAATTAAAAATTCATGACATGTAGTTATACTATTTCTTTTATTGACATCCATTGAAGAGTATTTCACATATATTTAATAGGGGCAACTCAACCATATCATGAAATATTCTCATGGCCCTATTTTGCAATTCCTATAGATTTTGTAAGCTTTCATCATAGGCACCAAATTAAATGGATGAACAATATTCAAAGTTAGGCAAAATAAATATAGTTTATCAAAATATTAGTCCATGAACTTCAATGTTTAGCTCTTGGAAAATATTCTATTTTAAGTCCAGCTTTTTTTTATTATAAAAGCGATATAACTCTTTAAGTTCAAATGTGAATTAATGACTATACTGAGTAATTCAGTTTAATCCATAGAATCTAACTTTAAACATTCAGCAAGGAAACTTGGCTAATTTTAATTTTTTACTGTTATTTTCTTTTTAAGTGACAAGGGAGTTATAGAAATGCATTTTCATTTCAAATTATACAATATAAGTTTATTAAATTTTATTCAAATATTCAACTCAGCAAAAGAAGAATTTAAATTATTGCATGCTTCATTATAAGTGCTCTCTGAAGCAGAAGCTAGGACGTCATCTGCAAAAAGAGTATCAAGAACATCATCCAAGTATAATACTAGGTCATTCTGTTTGAGATATAGAATAATTGCATGTTTATAACACCTTGTGTAACACCCAAGTCAATAAGAGTTTCATTAGAAATTGATACTTCTTGTTCTTTGATTTCTGTAGCTTTTTTTAAGTTTCACTGCTCCAATACCAAACCCATATTTTCGTAACTCACACATGACTACATCACTCACAATTGGCACTAACACACATTTAAAATCTAGCAAAGCTGCAGTAGTTATTTTACCTTCATTAGCCATTAAAGAAGGAAAGTACCATCAAAATCCCATAATCGAAAAGTTGGGCATCCCCATTCCATGTAAACTTCATGATTTCTTTGATCATGACTTTGAAGTACAATAATGTAGGATACAAAAACTTACAATACAATTCAGGGAACAGTATATGTCCACAGGGCCCCTCCTGGTTCAATCCAACTTGCTGAAAGAATGAGATGCATGAAAGTTACAGACAAAGAGGAAAACCTTTGTTTATCCACATTGAGCTCAGCAAGCAGGGCTGGCTTTATGGGCAGGCGAATAAGGCAGTTGCCTGGGGCCACCAAATTATTTCCTTACAAGATTATTACTATTAATTTACTCTCAAATAACTCACAAGAATATTAAATAGAAAGAATCATAATAATATAAGAGAACAATAATATAAGAATATTAAATAAGTCTATTTATGGCCGGAAACCATTTAATTTATTTAATTATACAAATGAAATTTAGACAACGTCTCATAACCCTCCATTTCAAAAATGGCGGATCGTGAAACTTGTCGTGCGTGTTACAAGCAAGTTAATGCAAAGTTTGCGCACATTATGTGCAGCAACTGTGATGCAATTTTTCATAAAAAGTGTTCAAAGGTTAAAGATAGTTTATTTAACATTCTAACTTCGAATGAAGAAATTGAATGGTTCTGCACTAACTGTAACCCCAAAACGTGCAAGTCTAGTGATGGTGTGAACATTACTCTCATTAAGAGCCATTTCACACTTCCCCGGCAGCCGGCTAAACGGCACCGTTTACACGGTCATTTATTGAAAGGTATATGGAGCCTTTCACATTTGCCCGGCAGCTAGCAGCCCGGCCTTCCCACTACTTCGGACGGTTGCCGGGTCGTTTTCAGGCGGGAAATACAAAAGATCGTTCAATCCCAGTAATGTCAAGGTGAATCCAGGCGATTATTTGGCCCTTCTTTTAAGAAACAATAGATCGAAAACGTTGTACTGTCTACAGCAATAAGATTTAATGAGGTTTCGGTATTAAGGGGGTGTTCCCATGTAACGGCCGTTTTTCAAAGCGTTTTTCGGAATTTTACTGTGAAGAAAGCATGAAAAATTTTTCAATGCGGTTCAATGTAAAGTTTTATGGATCTTTGACCTACAAATAAATTTACATTTGGTGAAAAAACTTTCGTCCTTTGGCCACTGCACCCTTGCCAAGTTAGTCCTTCCAAAACACGTTGGTCGATGGTTCGCACGATAGCGCAAATACGGTTGGTCTGAAACGAGCATAAATGTTTTTATCAATTAACAACGTTGTGATTATCGTTTAACGGGGACTTTTTTAATTACGATAAAAATTTTCAAAATGGTGGGACTTGGGAAAGGGAGAAAAAAATAATTTTTCTCCCTTTTTTTCATCTTAAAAAAATTCGTCAAACATTTGTTATTAATAATAGGGGGATAAACCGCTGTCAAAGGATAGCGAAAACCTTACCACGCATTTAAAAAGAAACCGAATCTAAATCCGTGTATTATTTTTATAGCAATCGTGCGAACCAGTTTGAAAAAAGTGGTTTTGAGAAAAACGCGTTCAAAGTTTCAAGTTAGCTTTTTTTCGGGATTGCGTCACTTACAATCAATCGGCGATTCCGAGGCCGTACAACACACCTTCCTCAACCTTTGCGAACTCGTGTTTAGCAGAATTGCTTTCTCTCCGATAGATCCTGGCCCTTTTAGCGAGATCGCTCATGCGCCCCTCCGAATGGATGATCCGACTCTCGTCCCGTATTAGGCCACAAAACAAACTCAGTCCTTGAAAACCAATTCCCAGAAGACGCATATTAAGCCGTTTCTGTCTTCCTAACTTTTTTCTTTACTTTGCGTAGCAGTTGGAAGTGCGATTTTTAATTTCTCTCAATATGAGTTGCTCGGGATCTAGGTAATTATTTTAAATTTTTATTTGCTGTTATTCACTATAAAGTATATAAATACACTAGAAAACAGAAAAATTAGATTCAGTTTCTGACGAAAGTATTAAAATTGCTAGCCGATCTGAATGGGTTAAGCACAATACTACGACGGTTGATTTTGTAGGCATTTCTTATGAGCGGGCACGAATGTATCAAAACATCACTACCACGATTCTTGCATTTCATGCACACTGTAAAGCCCAAGCCACGTTCACTTTTCCGCTCAAAATCCTACTTTCCCATGGCAGTCCTTGCAAACTACAAGTGTAGCATGTGTCGAGAAGACAGAAAATATCGATGAAATTGTAGCTTAGATGTTCGTTGACGACGAAGTCAGTGGCACTTGCGCTCCCAATTTTACGTGACGACGTGCTAGCGTACTCGGTAGATTTCTCGGGCTTGCCGACGTTCCTTTGCAAACTTTTATTTTTTGTTCTTTTGCTTCGGGAACCCATCCTATCCATGGTTGAACAGGCAAATTACTCGCGAATCCAAAAGAATAAGGAGAAGAATATTTCGATACGAGTGGACGCAACCACGACGAAAACGGAACTAACTACATCTAAACGAAACCGTAAGAGTGTGTTAGTCAGAGCCTTTTTTCTCAAACCCTAGCCCTATTTTCCCTTCCTCGGATATCGGAAATAATTCAGGTATAAATACCTGAAATACAAATGATTTCCAGCGCGCCATGTGCGAGCTCGGCACTCCGCGAGAGCGCCACAAAACTTACCTCAAAACTTGGTTTAGGTTTCGAATCCGGCAAAATCCTTTCGGTATCTTATTTTTAGATACTAAATTTGAAAGAAATTTTAAAAAATTTTCGATTTTTTCAAAATGTTACATGAGAACACCCCCTTAACTATTATCTCTATTTCACTTCCTCCTTTTCGCTCGTCGATAAACTATAAAACACGCTATCATCTGCTCCATTTCTTCAGAAATATTTACAATTTAGTAAATGAAACAGGTGGGTGGATATGAAATTAAGGGACTTTGCCGTTTAAACGACTGCCGGATAGATGTGAAACCGCTCGCACCGTGTGCCGTCTATACGGTGCCGTTTAGCCGGCTGCCGGGCAAGTGTGAAATGGCTCTAATGAGCTTAAGTCCATTGTGCAGGACCTTAAGCATGAGATTGATTTGCTGAAAAAGCAAATTCAGGATCGATCCCCTCCAGCTACGAACGAATGTGAAGTGATGGAATCTATCATTAGCGAAATTAACGATCGTACAACCCGGTCCAAGAACGTAATTTTACATGGCCTGTGTTATTCGGAGAGTGGTGGAGTGAATCTCGCACTTAGAAATAAGAATGTGGTTCTTGATATTATCAAAGTTATGCCAAATGTAGTGGAAGCCCCTGTTCATGTCGTCAGAATTGGGCGTCCACAGAACCCTGACAAGAGGCCACTGAAAATTATATTTGCAAGTGAACAAAATGCCAAAGCTTTTCTTTCTGGTTTCCTTACGATTAAAAATTCAGACCCATTGGTGAAAGAGCTCACTATCTCAAGGGATCGGACTTTGAAGGAGCGTGAGTATTATAAGAAGATTAAGGACGATCTTCGAGTGAGAATGGATAATGGTGAAAGTGACTTGGTTATTAAATATATCAACAATGTGCCTAAGATTACTGTGCGTACTAGTCCAAAAAACGACCTATGATCAACGACCTTTCCGTGTACTACCAAAATGTCCGAGGCCTTAACACGAAACTTATTAAGTTAAGACATGCTATTTCCTCATCTGTGCATGATGTTATAATTTTAACTGAAACGTGGTTAACATCTGACGTTCTTCTGGGTGAAGTGATCTGGCCTGGATATATTACATATCGGAAAGATCGTAATGAATTAACTTCAGGTAAAAAAAGAGGAGGTGGAGTATTAATTGCAATTAAAGATAATCTCAATTCTTGTGAATTGAAAATTCCTATTGATAATATTGAACATATTTTTGTCTCGATTAATGGTAAATCATCGCGTGTTCTCCTTGGAGCAGTATATATACCTCCTCAGTCACCTCTGGATAGCTATGAATCCCACTGTAACACTGTTGAAAATATCATCTCTACTGCTGATTTTACTAATGTTCTTGTGTTTGGCGATTATAATCTTCCCTCAGTATGTTGGTCTGATCTTTTTCTTCCAGATGAACATTCATCACATTCAGTAATCCTCTCACCACATGCTAGAACTGTTCTCAATAGCTTTTCCTATCTTGGTCTAACTCAAGTCAATAATATATTGAATACTTATGGCTCGCAATTGGATTTAGCTTTCTCAGATTCTCTTCAAATCACCTCTTCTATCTCATCTGACTCTTTATTGGAATGTGATTCATACCATCCTGCCCTGAATTTAAAAATGAAACTATCTAAAGATATGGATGTTGTCACATACTGTATGCCAATTTACGATTACAAAAATTGTGATTATTGGTCACTGTCACAATATCTCATGGATATCAATTGGGCCCTGATTCTTTGTAACTGTGATTGTAATTTTGCTTATGAAACTTTCTCTTATGTTCTGAGAGAAGCTATAGAACTCTTTACTCCTATAATGTATGTCAAGAGTAGTAGTTATCCAAAATGGTTCTCTACTGAATTGAAACACTGCCTACAACAGAAAAAATTGTACCATGTACTCTATAAAACCACTGGTAATCCAGATGATTACTCAAATTTCTCCAGACTTCGAATCAAGTGTAAGAGTCTTACTAAGTTGTGCTATCATAATTACCTTAACTTGATTCAAAAAAATATTCTTGTTAACTCAAAGCAATTTTGGTCTTATGTTAATAATCTGCGTGGATCTAACAAAGTTCCCAATGTAATGCATCACAATGGTATTAATTATAATAATAGACAGGATATATGTAATCAGTTTGCTGATTTCTTTGCTAAAGTTTACACAAACTATACCCTAGATGATATACCTCAACATAACTTTAAATCTAGTATTGATATTAACAATATGAGAATCACAACAAATGAGATTATGAATAAATTAAATTCTCTCGATGTTCACAAAAGTCCAGGTCCTGACAATATATCTCCTTTACTGTTATTGAAGTGTGGTGAAGCATTGTTGTATCCTTTATTCATACTGTTTAATAAATCCCTTGAAAGTGCTGTCTTTCCAGACAGCTTTAAGACTGCATATGTCATACCTATCTTTAAGAGTGGTGATAGACATAATATATGTAATTATAGGCCAATTGTTATTCAGCCAGTTCTGGCTAAAGTTTTTGAGAGTATTCTTCTTGATAAACTTTCTCCTGCTCTTAACAGGATCCTAATCAGTGAGCAACATGGCTTTACCAATGGCAAATCTACAAGCTCTAATCTTTTATTATTTCATAATTTTATATCTCATGCTCTGGAACATCATAGGCAGGTTGATACAGTATATACAGACTTTTCTAAAGCTTTTGACAAAGTCAGTCATCAGTTACTATTGTCTAAATTGCAAGCCTGTGGTGTATTTGGGAATGCTTTGGCTCTAATTAACAGTTACCTAGCTAACAGAAAATTGTTAGTTAAGCTTGACAACTATATTTCCTATACCTTCACTGCCACTTCCGGGGTACCTCAGGGGTCTCACTTAGGTCCTCTCTTGTTTCTAATCTTTATCAATGATATTGGTGAACATCTAAGTCCCATTAATTACTTGTTGTATGCAGATGACTTAAAGATTTTTCATCCTATTGACAACCTTAATAACAGTGCTGAATTACAGAATTGTTTAGATAGACTAGGTAGCTGGTGTAAATTGAACTTCATTCAACTGAATCTTGATAAATGTAGCACAATAACGTTCCAAAAAATGAGAACTCCCATCCATTATGATTACCGTCTTTGTGATAGTACTCTAAAGCGAGTTCAATCTATCTCTGATTTAGGGGTTATTTTTGATGTAAAATTAGGATTTCAATTACATATACAGACTATTGCCACTAAGGCATTCAAGATGCTTGGATTCATTACTCGAGTGACCAAAGACTTCTATGATATCAATTGTCTTAAGTTATTATATATATCACTTGTTAGATCTATTTTGGAATATGGCTCGGTAATTTGGAATCCATATTACACAAAGTATGAGTTACAGCTTGAAAAGATTCAAAGAAAATTCCTTAGGATTGTTGCACATAAATTTAATTTTAATAGAGAAAGTGGTGAATATGAGGAACTAATGTGTCAACTACACATACCACTTCTCTCTACTAGGAGGAAGCAGCTCGGTCTACTATTTTTGCATAATATTTTAAATGGCTCTATTAAATGTTCTGAACTGCTCTCACTTATTAATTTTAATTGCCCGATAGTCATTACCAGAAACCCTGTTCTTTTTAATGTTCCACACTTACATAGAAATTACATGTTTTATTTACCATTCTATCGCATCTTGAGGGAAGCCAATAAATACTGTAATAGAATTGACTTTTTTAATGTCTCAAACTGTATTTTCAGGAGTTTTGTTATGTCTAATGTAGTTTAGTTTCTGAAATAATTTTAACTTTGTTGTATTTGTGATTTGCTTTCTTCCTTTTAATTGGGTATACAAATGTTTATACTTTTATTTTCATACATTTCTTTTTATTTTTTGTGAATATATTGTATTGTTTAATGTTCAAAGATTATCAAATTTATTTGTAACCATGATGTGTAATAGGGCTCTGCCCGTACATAAATAAATAAATAATAACGAATTTTTCTTACCACTCCTGTGACAGTGGCCAGATGAGAACGAAGCTTCTCAAAACTGAAACTGATGAAGACATGTTCGCGCTCCACAATGGCGCAAGATAGATTTGTTAATTTATCTGTGATTTCCACCGGAAACACTAATACCCGTACCCTTAACTTTTCCGAACCTCTTAACGATTTTGCTACCAAAAAGGCTTTAATGATTATCACATCATATCAAATATTAAGTGAAATATAAAGTGTTAATCAATATTTCTTTTGATCAGTATAATTTGTATTAAACTATATTAATCAAAGAAATGAATAAATAGTTACTAAATCACAGTTGCTTTAAATATATACTGAATACTGTGACAATTTTATTATTTTATATTTTAATAATTAATATTTATTGATATTTCATTGTAAAACATTTCATAGTTTATTGTTCGATGTTAAAAAGCCTGTTGTGATATTTTGTCAGGTTTACACCATTATTGAATTTGCGATATTAGAAACGGGAGGGCCGCCAAATGCGTTTTGCCTGGGGCCGCCAATTGTCTAAAGCCGGCCCTATCTGCAAGCTTCACTTCCATCAAGTACTTCAAGAAAAAAGGAAAAACTAAAGGGTTATTTCAAAGTTTGGGAAAATTTGCACAATAGAGCTTAGTTGATCTTGGTTTCTCAGTCGCCAGAACTTTTTTTTCTTAAATAATGCCCAGGAATTTTAATGGCCTGAAAAACGGGATTTCTTCATAAAATTGAGAAATTTTTTAATAAGATTTTTTTTAATTTTCTATCAGCACAGACTTACTAACACCGGCATGGGACAAGTCAGATGAAATTTTAACTCTATCTAAAAATGCGTTTCGGTAGCCCCTCTTACGCAGCCAGTAAAACAGTCGCGTCATCCGCCTCCAGAATGACTAGGGCGGCTCGGGTGCAGCCTGAGGGTGCGGAGTGTCTTTCTCGTCGGAATCCAGCGTCTCGTCTGCATAGCGGTCAAGCCAGAGCTCATTCAGAGATCTCCAGCCTCTACCTAGCCTCTTCGTAACATTCCGCCGCTTCCTCCGATTAACAAGGAGTGTCTGGAGGTATTGCATAAGCCCCATGAGAGGTCAAATCCATGATCTATGGAGTTGTTTTCACAATAGATCGGAGTATGTTCGGAAGAACTGAAGGGAAATTCCTAATAATAAATGCAAGATCTCCTTTAGCGTCGTTAATATCTGGATATCCAAATGAATTAAGGAATAAATTGCTCATGTATCCAGGTAAATGTAAACAAGCCGATGCTATTGCATTATCGTTGATAGCTAATGCCGCAGTGTCGGAGGGAAGATAAAATTCACTACGGCAAATCCGACACTATTCATCCGATATTTGTGGGTGCTTTCCTGCAGTGAATATTTTTTCCAAAGAATCTCTCAAGATTTATACATCGGCAATTCATCTAATTCTTTCTCATGCTTTTTCCTTTATTTAATTATTCCATAATTAATGGCGATGGGTTACATGGAAGTAGAGATTTCAAGTTTCAATCCGGTCCATTTAAAGATTATTATTATTGTTATCGTGGAATTTCTGTCCCAGGAACAGACTCCCTTTTGCTTGAATTATGCCAATGAACTTTATGGGCAGGAAGGAAGGAATATCTGGATACAAACGAAAGATAATGGGTGAACATCTTATCCAAAATCAAGGGTAAGTCATCTCACCGTGAGATCAAGAAAAATTGCAAATCCACAATTCCGATTACTACTCAAAAATTATATTTTCCTTTTGAGAGAGAATAAAACACTCGTTTAGGTATACCGAAAGATAAAAACCCCAACAAAGATTTTTTATGTAGAAGGTTATTGCTGAACCAAATTGGATAGACAAGTTTGTTCGATATTTGCCTAAATGTGAAAAGGACATCCCTTGAAAACCACCCGAATTCAATTTTCATCATTAATATATTTCAGTAAATTCATATAGCCAATGAATTCGCAAACTAGCAACACTATTAATTTATTCGAGATTATGCAAACAGCTAAATACGGAGCTAAGAGGCGTGTTTACTAAGTAAGGTCCGTTTGATCATAAATACACAACGAACGGTTATTTCAAAAAAGTAAATTTATTTTTAAAGAGTAGTACATTACCATCCGTTCCTCCACCTCAAACAACACCTCAGTGGCAAGCGCTACAATGATGATGACGACGTGAAAACGGCAGCGAACTCTTGGTTATCGGAGCAGGCGGCAAGTCTTTATGAAGAGGGTATTTTAAAATTGGTTAAGAGGTATGATAAGTGTTTTAACAAACTTGGCAACTCTGTCGAAAAATAGAGTAAAGTATGTACTTTCTGAAAATAAATTTACTTTTTTGAAATAACCTTTCGTTGTGTACTTATGGTCAAACGGAACTTTCTTAAAAAACACGCCTCGTACATAGAACAGCCGAAGATTTCAACTTAATTGCTATATTTCATTGGCTCTTAAGTCTGGGATGGGATAGTAAGATACATCTTTAGTGAAACTTACTTATAATTACTTGTGTTGGTGATGGGGTTGTATAGGGGGAGAGAATTTAACCAGCAATTTCTGTTTGGGAACGCTTTGGAATAAAATTTAGTCAACAAGGGCTTTGACGACTTTCTCAGTAAGGACGTGGATCTCAGTTTAGGTGGAGGCATAATCTCCTCCCATGAGCGAGGCTTATGTCATACTTAATATCACCAAAACATACTCCTCTTTCGAGAAGTACCAATAGATGATATGATGATGTGCTTAAATTCAGAATTAATAAGAGTTCCCAAGACACGTTTACCCATACTATAAAAGGGAAAGAAATCAGGGCATCATTTAATTCGATTTTGATTCAATATGTGTTCCCTCTAGTCTGTCTTCTCATTCACATCCTAATGTAAAAAGGCAGATTGATTGGAATAATATTAGTAAGTTAACAAATAATGAAGCATTCAGCCGAATAAAGCATTCTTGCTACCTTTTTTGACTACATATATCATATGAAAGACCTTTTGAGAGATAACATTTTTTCGGGGTATTCTACAGTGTCTTTGAATGTTTTGCAAAGATTAACCAGTCGAAACATTTCCGCGTCTCTCTGTGGTTTTATATTTATAATTTTAGATCGAGATATCTGCCCTGAGAGCCGCCATAGGTGTATGGCAGGAGATGTAATAACACCAACATTTCTCGATTCACCCAATCGAAATCTCGAATATCCTGGGAAAAAAACGATCAAATGTAGTCATCTGTTTTTGTAAATACTTCATTATCATTACATTTGCTATTTATTACAAAATTTACAAAAATATATTAAAACACATTTTAACAATTGTGCATTCAATCAAAGCGATTTGCAAAATTTGGTCAAATTCGGTCACCTCAAGGGACATCACCTTGTCGAATTGGCATGGAATGACCCATATATATCAAATAAATGAGTCGGTAAAAATTTCACATACAATTCCCAATTTTTCCTCGATATTTTATTCACATATAGTTTATAATTTGGCTTATTTAGTAGGAAACTTAATAGACCATTATTTTATTTCACTTTTAGAAGACTCGTGTATAAAAACTGTTTAGTTATTTCCTGATTTATTTTGTTATACTAAGTAACATCTTTAGCTATAATATAGCTATAAATATAGTTAAATATGTAGCTGATAAATATCTATCTTTATTTTGGGAAGGGAAAATTAGAGTTAAAATATAAGTTATGGATAAGAGATTTTATTTTTTTATTGCATCATATAAAATATAAGAAAATAATTACCTACTTTCATTCGCTTTAAGTTTCATTGCCTCGACTACCCGTCATTAAATAGCGGCAGAAAATATATTTTTCCTTCCATTGTGAACCACAAGCACACTATGCTCGCTCAGAATAAGTCTGTTCATGGAAAGTGATCGCTCAACTTCACAGGTTGTCGTAGAGGCATACCTCAGCGTAGACACTTCACAGAGAGTTTTTGGAGAATATTTGGCGTCTGCCATTTGAAATTGAGAGTCTGAGCTAAATCACGCATCAACTCGAAGCCTTCAGGGTAAAGATGCTGTATAACCTGAAGTAAAAAAATAAAATAAAGTTTTCCTCTTAAATTTGGAACTTGCAGTTGCAGTGATAGTTATGTGAGCAAAACTGGTAGGAATTCATCACATATAATGGAAACGATTCATCAGTCACAAATATAACTACAGATAGTTATTTACATTCTTTTTTTTTTGAAGCATTGAACACGCAAGCTTCCAGCCATGTTCCAAATCTCGTGAGGAACGGAGGCAATGGCAGTTCATAGCAAATAGTTATATTTCCACGCGCGATGGTGCTTTCGGAAATACCTGCGAAAATGTTACAAATGAGTTCCGCAGTAATAATTTTGCGTTTGAATTTTATTTTTATTCAGATTAATAGAAAGTATCTGAAATGCTGTAATTTTTTAGATATCGATTTCACATAAGTATACGCTGCAAACGAAATAATGAATAATGCTTGAATTTTTCATTTCTTAAAGCTTCATAACGATAGCTATCGTAGTTTTCCGGAAATGGTATGGTAAGTGAATAGAAAATGTCGGTCGCTAACTGTGTAAGTCTGCGCAGAGTTAGTGATTTTTCAGAATTTCCGTATCTGACAAGGAACTGTGGTTTTCAATATTAAAGCACGGGTCACACTAGGCTGTTTACCAGCTGGTGGTAGCACCAGCAAGCAAGCTGGTTTTGTGGTCACGATCCATACACTAGCTGCCAGTACCAGTGGCTACTTCGCAAGAATATGTCGTCTGTGGGTAGAAAGAAAAAGATCCTCAAGTGACTATTAAGAATTGAAGTGAGTGAGCTTTGTTCGGATATGCAATAACAGGAGAGGCGATGGTTGCTTCGGCCATTGATGCAACGAAGAGAAACGTTGGGAGCATCTTCAATGTCTTTAGAAGAACTTAATGACGAGGATCCAAAAACCTAGAGAAAGGTTTTACGAATGTTTGCAATTTGAAGAGTTGTGTGAACTAGTCACGCCTCTAAATTAATTGTCAAGTTACCAACTTGAGAAAGTCCAGTGCGTAGTTCAAAGAAAAATTAAGCGTTATGAGCGGAATGCATAAATCTTTTCTTCTTTATTTTATGCTTTCACCGCCCCCTTATATATATTATAGATATTCATCGCCTCCCAAATGCACCTAGAGCCATCACCGCCCCCTAGATGTGAAATTCACACTGTCTTTCTTAGTCGGGGCCGAGCTCTACCCTCATCAATCCAAAACAACCTTTGGATCGATGCACTGAGTGAGTGTGATACTTCCATCGGCAGATGTGAAAACACAATTATAACTTGGTGAGACTTGATCTTATTTAATGCAAATTTTGAAGTCACCTTCATTCCTGAATGCATTTCTTACGGGGATAACGGAATCCTATTTTTGTTCATTCCCAGTATGATAGTAACACTCTGAGATAGAACGAAGGACCATCAGCGATACGGTACACAGCGTATATAAAATCTATTCATGATTTATATCTACAAGCCGAGTTTCAAGTTTCCATCTTATACGGAAGTGATTCAAAAAATCTTAAAAATCGCCGCAATGCATTTTAAATAGGGGAATATTTGTCCTGAACTAGCGTCGACCCGAGGATAATCCTTAAAGATGGTTTTCGTCGAATATGCTTGGATTCTAGCGATCCCTATAATTTCATCTCTCTAATTTGCCGAAAAGTGCCTCAAAAAATTCTCGAAAAAACCTGCTAAGTATCTATATGGAGAAAATATGTACTTTTGGGTCTTCTGGCATCGAACCCATGAAACTGAAGTTCAAAGTCGCACTTTTTCTGCCTGTCACACGTTATGACCAGTAGGTCGTAAAACTTTCAAGTCAGCGATACTTGTGGAACATGGTTAGAATTTTGATATTGAGCATTAATTTCCCTTTTTGCAATAAGTGAGAGGTTGAGGCAACAAGTTAAGCGGATATAATGTTATATCAATGATTAAGAGCAATAAATGTACGGGCCTATGAAAATACCAAGCAATGGAACACACTTATAGGTGTGAATTACGATTAACTTCTCAACATTACTAACCAAGATAAATACGTACTATTACGTAATGGATTTAAATTTATGAATAACTTGCGAAAAATACTACAGCAAAACGGATATTTCTACATCTTCAACGCCTAAATGCGTAATCATCCTCATCACATGTATATGAAAGGGGTGCACCTAAGATAAGTTTAATTTATTTAATACCGTGGTGTATAATCTACGAAATTAATAAACCATTGAATAATTTAGTCTTAAAATGTATTTTCCTAATATTTTCGACAGTAACCGAACGGTCAAAGTTAAAAGGTTGATACAAATTATTAACGTCCGAAAAATATAATCTCCAAATTCATTAAGCATTATTTACTTAATCCTCTATCTTCCTAAGGTTCTCATACCACGTCATACCACCTAGCACATAAGACGAAGAAATACTTGCAAAACGCCTGGATCCTACAGATATTTCGTAGTTAACGAATACGAGATTTATATTTTAAACTTTTAGCCTGCAGGATTTCACGTACTACATTACTGTATAAGATGATGACTAACTCATGCAAAGTAATTGGTATTCTCTTGACGACGCACAGTGGGCTGGATTCGAGAAAAGCTGGCCAAAAATAAGGAAGTGGTTTTTTTGAGTGCGGACTTTGAACCTTCGCATAGTCATTTTTAAATATATTCTGTATGTAACTGTGGAATAACTTGAGTTTGTTCCCGCGAATCACAATTCTACAGTGGTTCAAAGTTGACCAAATTTCTCGAAAAATTCTGGTCTTCTATTTTTCGGAAGATTCTTCAACTTCAAGCCAATCCTAAACCAATATGAGCAAACTCATCGGGCGAAAAACGATGCAGCATTATACACCTAACCTGTTTGCTTCATAATACTGGGTCTGAGTGATAACATTTGTATATTTGCAATATTTATACAACAAAATGACTAAGCCTTATTATACTGCAAATTGTCAATTACGATGTCCATCGACGCCGTCCCGTGATGTCCAGCATAGAGGTCCCGCGATGTTCCGCGACTTTCCGCGACGCAGTGCAGCGATGTCCCGCGAAGTCCCGCGTAGCCGTCCCGCGGAGTTCCGCGACGTAGTGCCGCGATGTCCCGGGAAGTCCCTCGTAGCCGTCCCGCGACGTGCCGCGACGCAGTGCCGCGATGTCCCGCGGAGTCCCGCGTAGACGTCCTTCGACGTTCCGCGACGCAGTGCCGCATTGTCCCGCGAACTCCCGCGTAGACGTACCGCGACGCAGTGCCACGACGTCCACGATGTCCCGCGTAGCCGTCCCGTGACGTAGTTCCGCGATGCCCCGCGAAGTCTCGCGTAGCCGTCTGGCGATGTGCCGCGATGTCCCACGTAGCCGTCCCGCGACGTGCCGCGACGTCCCGCGAAGTCCCAGGTAGCCGTCCGGTGACGTCCCGCGACGCAGTGCCGCGATGTCCCGGAGAGTCCCGCGTAGCCGTCCCGCGACGTTCCGCGACGCAGTGCCGCGAAGTCCCACGTAGCCGTCCGGTTACGTTTCACGATGTCCCGCGACGTTCCGCGACGCAGAGTCGCGATGTCCCGTGTAGACGTCCCGCGATGTCTAACGAAGTCCCGCGTAGTCGTCCCGCGATTTCACGCGAAACCGTCCCGCGATTGTCCCACGATGCCGTCCCGCGATGTCCCACGACAATCTACTCCGATTTCCTCCCTAACGCCCGCGTTTGACGCCCTTACTTCCGTCCTAGTCCCGGCGCGCTCCCACGACGGCCTCCGTTGATTCCCTTTATGGAGGCCTCCCCTTATAGCCACCTCTCTACGAAATTCCCGGACGACCCACCTCAGACGCCCAGCCACTGATCCCGAAGCCAACTCTCCAAACGACCTCCTTCCCGATCACCTTCCCTTACGCCCTAACTTTAGACTCCCTCCCTCGACAACCTCACAGGATGTGTTCCCACTCCCGATCCCCTCTCCCCTCTCACGTCCCGATCCCCTCTCCCCAACGTCCTCATCGGACGCTTTCACACGAGGACCTCCCCGTTTGCCTTCCCCCAAGCTTGCCTCGACGCTTTCCCGATAGACCACCCATTAAACCCACCTCCCCACGAGTACGCCCGTCTTTACTTTTATTTATTTTGCCTGGAGCAGATGAGGCCTATAGCCCCTCTTCTCTGCCCGTGTAAGCTCTTTTGAGCAAAATTCAAAATTAATACATTGATAGTTACATACATAAATAATTACATACACAAATAATCACCTTACATGACATTTATAGATACATAATGAAGATTAAATATACATAAATAGAATATAGATTCCAAATTCGTGAAGAATCAGAAATATTGGGGAGATGGACAAAAATATATAATTGATAATATTATGCGTTGATAAATAAAGGAGTAAAATAATTGAAAATGGAATAAACACAGAATAGATGAATGAAATATAACAATAAATGGTTATTTTACGTGCATCACAATGAGTTCATTGAAAAATAAACTTAATAATGGTTTAAATTATATAAGTAGAAATAAGTCTATTGAATTGTTCAAAATGTGATTCAAATAGTTAACTCCACGGTTCACTTCACTTCATAAGTCACGTATCATAATCCTGAAGGAAGTCTTCATTTTGTTCTTCCCCGGTTAAAGTTCATCCCGACGCAGACAGTCGACGCCATCCCTCGTCGGATCTCTGAACGCAGCCTCCTGAAGAAGTCCTCCGACGTCGTTCTTCGAGGAAAAATAACATGTGTATTATTCACCAAGAACAAAACATAGTCGATGAAAACATATTCACGTTAACTCAGGCAACGTAATCCGAAAATGGTATAAGAGGAGGCCACGCAAAGAACTACAGCGAATTGCATTTTAGTCATAACTCAATATTATTTATCGCAATCAGCAAAATCTGGGTGCGTCTGAAATTGGAAAATTATCCTATTCCACTATTATGTATCTACTATTACGTTCGATTTTATAACAAAGTATCTTTACTAAATATTCTAATTGAGGTACATATATTATACCACATTTAGGATGACTTTATATAAAATCTAATTGAATATATAATAAGCGTGATTTACCGGAGCAAATAAAAGCTACAGGTATGTGAGGAGAACATTTATGACATTGAATACATGAAAGTTTAACCAACGAAGATTTTCGTATTGTGCGATGTTTGATAATAAATTGATTTTTATTATTTATCCTGAAAACGAAGTTAGGCTTCATTTTGTTCGTCGAGTAGCACACAAACTATACATTAAACAATGCGATTAAAAATTTGAGTATTTTTCTCCACTAAAGCGACACATGAATCTAAGAGGGAAATTTTACAACTTAAAAATGCCGAAAGCTTGGGAGATTTTACGATGTATTGTTATCATAATTGCGGATGTCCTACACTGCAGTGCATGAAGCTGGGGAAACCTCATTAAAAACAATATTAACGTCTTAAATCTCCTTCATTATTTCTTTGCATTAACATGCTTAAGTTGGAAATTGTTTAAAGCCGCAAATATAAAATGCCATGGAGTTTATAACGGCGTGAACTTTGAGAAACTCTATCCATCTTAATCTAACTGTCTGATGAGTGATTAATTACTTTAATAAAGAATGATGACTAATAAGTAAAAAACATTATTGGAAATCATTAATTATTTCTACTTTAACAATACCCAGGTATGCTTCATGAACTATGGGACAGTTGAATATCCTTTAAAGTTTACTCTGAGATTAAAGAAAAAACAATAAAGAATCGTAAAATTGGAGATTCTTGCGGAAGTTACCCAGCCGGATAAATATAGCTACAAATCCGAATACCGATTACTAATGTTTATTTTCAATAGAAGTAATTGAAGCTATAGGATCCAAGATTAAAAAAATAATAATAATCTATATAACCTTTGTCGTATTTATTCATGCATATGCTTAAGTTTTAAATTATTGTTAACCGGCAACGTATCATGCAATGCCAAGTAGTGCAAATTTACTTTAACTATCTATCCATCACAAACGAACAATAGGCAGTGAAATTGGTTAGAAAAAAGGATAGATATGCTACCAGAATTTTTCTATGAGTTCATCAATATCTAAAAATTTATAAAATAGTAATTACATTAGCTAAGAAGAGGAGTTATTCAAGCCTCACCTCAGGCCATAGCTTCACTACAGACCCTTGGAACAATATAGGAAACAAATTCAAGTAAAGATGTTTTCAGTGTCAGAGATTATTAATGAAGAACAAGACCTTGAACTTGTGAAGTATGCTCAACAATACGGAGTCATCATCGGTAGAAATCTCTTTCGTCTAATTATTCACTAATCGATATGTGAATCAACGATCGGTAACTCTGATGAGAAATAAATATAAAAGTGACTCCACATAAGTCAGGGATCTTTAGTTCTCTAGTGAACTCAATTCAAGAATGTGATACAAGCAAAATCAAGATTGAATATCAATCGCGTAAGGAATTGGAAACGTACTGCGTTGTTAAAAATACAAGAGATATTCCGCTAATGTTATTAAACATCATGCAGCAACGTTTTAAACTAAATAATGGTGTACTATAAGTTTGAAATATAATTTTAAAAGTACTAACCTGCATAGGGAATCCAGAAGAATCCATTTGATAACCCTTCGCTGGACGAACGTTTTTCATTACATTCGAGACACCCGGAAGAATCATCACCAAGAATAGATAGAATGAACTCCCTCAAAACATGAAAAAAGAAAAAAAAAATGAATAAATTAAGCAGGTTATTCAATATATACGGAAAATATAGCACGATGCGTGTATAAAAGCAAGCAGATGTTATTACAGATCAATGTTACTAGAATATCATATGAGACGTCTTAAGACAAGGTACGATACAAAATCGAAGAAGTTTGGGAGGTATCGCTTCGAGATTACAATCAATTCATTTAAGATAAAAATCAGAGATATGTTGACTGAAATGTATCTAACATAAAACACTAAAGGCTGTTTATGGAATTCCAATTGATAATTATAACTCGGATTCACAAAATAATTTTTTATGAATAAAAATATTACATAATGCAAAAATATTACTCGTAAAAATGAAATCAAGGAAATATTGCTAAATTTCGTTGCGTTGAGAAGTCTTATTAGTTTTAACTTACTATAGTTCTAATTTAATTAATATTTCATGACTACGGCGGAGACACAATCTAACGGAGATATCTTTGCGATAAAAATGTAATTTGAGAGCAGAGATAATTAACGACAAATCCATTTACCTGCATTCTATTGTTATAAAACATGAATGGTTCCTACGTTAGCATTGATTAGGCGTGCCTCGTTAACTACGAAAATTAGATATTCTATAGCAGAATTGATCTGATTTAAAAAAACAATAAATGATCATACATTGATAAATTCTTGTTAAAGTTACTGAAATCGGATAAAAATATAGAAAAATAAAAAAATATTGATGAATTTAATGAGAGATAAATTCTTTATAAAGGTGGTTTCCTTTGTTAGAGTCATTGAAGCCAAAGGCACGTCAATAAAAGTAAAATTAATTACTTGAATAACCTTCATCGACTTGATGCATTCTAATCCTTATGTAATATATTTTAGACCAACAAAGTATTTTAAAATATCAAGGAAGCCAAAGATGCAACAAATGAAAAGGATTCCCTATCCGTTGAAAACAAAGGGAGCAGGAGGATTGATAAGAAACAAGGGTCAATATACTAACTGACATTTTTCTATTAGTTATAGATAAATAGCTTGAAATGCAATTCCAAAGAATCACAAATTAATATATCACCATATTATGTTATGATTCATTATATGACGTAATTAGGTTTCCTCGTATACTTAGGATTTATCTGCTTTCCTCTTCTGTTCCTTATTTTTCGGCTTTGTCTCTCCCAACAGCTCTCTCGTTTAAAGCAAGACAAGGGTGTTTGATTTGCTGTAAAATAATTCAGAAAATAGATTAATAGATCGAAATTCAATTCCAAAGAATCACAAATTAATATATCACCATTTTATGTTATGATCCATTATATGACCCCCTCGGCCGGAGGGATTTTTTATTTGACATGTTGGCTCCTCTGCCATGTAGTCTGATTCCACCCCTACACAACAAGACTGGTTTCATGTCAGTACGTTGAGAACTGTCGACGTGACGATAAGTGTCGTGAAAAATGTCAACCCAATCTCCCGCCAAGTGCGGAATACGCGGAGTCATACGTTACCTTGTTTGGAAGGGAAAAACTCCGTTTGAGGTTTATAATGAGGTAAAAACTGCATATGGTGATAAAGCTATGAATCGTACTAGTGTGATCAAGTGGTGTCGCGAGTTTAAAAACGGTCGTACGTCTGTGCATGATGGTCAGAGGAGCGGAAGACCTTCAATTGTGACTGACGAAATTGTGGATAAAATCGAAAATGCGCTAAGTGACGATCACAGATTGACTGTGGATGAACTTTCTGCGATGTTTCCACAAATCTCCAGATCTCTGCTACGCAAAACCATCACAGAAACCCTCGGATATCGGAAACTGTCTGCGAGATGGGTCCCAAAACAGCTGACAGACCAACACAAGTTGAATCGAGTGGAGGCCGGGCCGGGCAAAGGAACTGCTCGCCTCGTTTAAATGCGATGTCCTGAACAATCCCGCGTATTACCCTGACCTAGCACCTTCAGAATACTATCTTTTTACCTCCCTGAAGCTGCACATGGGTGGAAAAAGATTTTCAACCAACGATGAGGTGAAGGGGGAGGTGGAGAAGTAGACGAAGAGTTTGGGGGGAAACTACTTTGAGGAAGGCATCAAAAAATTAATACCCCGGTTCACCATCTGCATTTAGAGGGAGATGACTATGTCGAATAATAGCTTACATATGTACTAATGTAACCACGTAATGTTTTGTTCAAATAAAAATTTTTGTAACCTTCAAAAATTCAGTACACTTACTTTCTGGACAAGCCTCGTATCTGCTTTCCTCTTCTGTTATTTATTCTCCGGCTTTGTCTCTCCCAACAGCTCTCTCGTTTAAAACAAGAAAAAGATGATTGATTTGCTGTAAAATAATTCAGAAAACAGATTAGTAGATCGAAATTCAATTCCAAAGAATCAAAAATTAATATATCACCATTTTATGTTATGATTTATTATATGACGTAATTAGCTCTCCTCATATACTTAGGATTTATCTGCTTATCTCATGATCAAATGGAATTTACGTGTATTAGAATTAAAATCAAATTTCTCGTTTAATGCGCTCTTGAATTCGTATGAACTCGCGTAAAGGATAATTTATTTTCGAAAAATGAAATCGAGTCTTTAGAGTTTATGATTTATAGATGTGGAATTTTGGGATAATGTCGCCTTTAATTTGATTATTATTTATAAAAAACCATTTGATATCTAATTACTGTCTATCTATACCATGCTCTTAGAGGAGAGACGTGAAATAATCCTTTCAGAATGAAAAACGTATATTAATAATCGGAAAGAATAATATAGTTTGTATATATTCGTCACATAAATCAAAAATGTAACAGAATAAATCGAAATGCAATTCATTGTATTTTATTATTCAGTATTCAGTCTGATTTTGATAACTGTATTCCGAAATAAACGGGGAAATTGTTTAGTGATAAATAGATCGCAGAAAAAATATATATTAGAAAAGAGATTGATTGATTATCTATGCAAAACGAAAGGGTTGAATAATATGTATGTCCGATGGATGATACCGAAAATATAATATATACTTGAAATTCTTCGTACCGTTCAAGTAATATTTTAAATCTCGAAAACTGATGTTATTTATTAAACATTATATGGTCTTATTTCGAACTTTGTAACTTCAAATACCTATATACTGCTTTATATTTAAAAAAAAGTTCTCTCACATTAAAGATGTTAAATTATTTTTTAATACAAACCGGACGATTTGCTTTTTACCAATAAACCGTTCTCACCTTATCTCAAATATTAAGAAAACAACATTTAACTGGATGACTTAAATAATGTATGAAGACGTAAATTAATTTATTAAGAAAAAGCTTTCGGAATATTTGTACTGCATCAATAAAATATCTTACACTTGTACTGCATAAAATTTGAAAGTAATGAAAGAAACGGCGAAAATTCTAGTAAGGCAGAAAATATCATTATAAAAGAACTCACCTGAATCGGGAATCCGGAAGATATCATTTTGTTTATCCTTCGTTTATTGGCATTTTCGCTATCACAGAAAAGCATCCCGAATAATCATCCAAAAGTGAATGAATTGACTTTCTCAAGACTAGTAAAAAGAAAAAATCACAAAATAATTTCGCAATTAATTAATTATATCTATAAAATTAGCATGAATTATATCGAACAGATTTTAGTACCAATCAATCTAACTAGTATTTTTTTATGCAACGTAGTTAAACGAGGTTAAGTACCACATCGAAGATGACTTGGAAACATTGCTTCGGGATTCAATTCGATTATTCATCAACCTCAAAAACAGAAATTACTTAACTAAAACATATGCTATAAAAATACTAACGTTGCTTATATCAATCAATTTAAAAATTCGAATTTGTATTCAATAATAATATTCAAAGAAACCGCTAGTTCAATTGTAAATGAGCAAAGCAGAATTCTTAAAACGATGAAGGATAGTAAATTCAAAAACAAATTCTTTTCAGAATGACCGTAAAAAGGATAGTTTAAAGTATCTACTGAAAAAATAAAATTCATCTACCGATGAATTGTGATAGCAAACATCTTATACTAACGTTAATTTAAAATGTAAAGATAGCTAACAGATAGCAATTCATGTTTCGAGGTAAGAATTAAAATATATATATATGCAGAGACAATTAGTTCTACCTACTAATAATGAATAGAATGCAAGGAAAAGGTGAATATAATATTTTAGGGAGCTATTATGAAAGATGTTAAATAAAATACGTCTATTAGGGAAATAAAAAAGTTAAATTTTAAATATAAAAGTCGTTGATATGTCATAGGTTTATGATATCCAGGTAATCTCGAAGAAATTTCCAAAAATATTTAGCATTTTACTCCAACACCCAAGTAAGATTTATAATTAATTTCAAAAACAACCATTCCGACGACGATTTTCCGAGAAAATTAATTGTTATTTAGTATAAACTCTAATGGAAAGTAAGTACCGATAAAAACATCTTTGCAGAGGAAGTTATACAATTTTTAGGAAACCACGACCTTGAGATGATGCCTTTTTTCCTGTTCTTAATTGCTAGTGTTCAAATTACAGGAAAAATAGAGAATGAAAGTAAGGTATTCAAAATAACTGAGAAAAAATTGTAGGTGATACTGGAGTTAAAAAAAGGACGAAACAAAGGGAAATCAAATCGACCTAATGAGATCCCCTTTCAAAACGGCTACAAGTTTTCCGCGTTTGAAACAGCTAACGCGAAGCTCAAAGAAAGTCATCCATTGCAGACTGCAGACATTGCAAACATACACAATTCATCTTGAATATATAAAATAATCAAAATCGGAATATAAATATAAATTTAAATCGTAAGCCAAATTATTCTGTAAGAGCAATATTAGCTGCCCGTTAAAAATAAAAAATATGTTACGCAGGAGGTATTAAACATCGGAAAGAATAAATGTCGGAAAATATCATAATAAAAAAGCTAAACTGTATCTTATATACAAAATACATCATTTGATGATCCTAATTTGAACGCAGTTTCGTTATCACACCCAAGACATACAAAAGAATCATCCATATGCGAGAGAGTTCACTTCATCAAACAAGAAAAAGAAAAAGGCAAAATTAAACTAATTGTATTAAAATTATTTAAGGTTTTAATGAAATAATAATTAATTATTTCCATAAAATATTGTACGATTTATCCGCAAGTGCTATCTGACGCTAGTAGCAATTGCTAAGAGTAGGATTTCCAATACGACCTCGTTAGACGAGTTTGGATTCCAAATCGAAGATTTTAAGAGATGATTTTAATTATCAGAGATAATCAGCAGCTAACTATTTGTCCTATGGTGAGATTCCAAATCGAAGATGTTAAGGAACTATCTATTAGGCATTCAGTTAATTAATTAATTCAACCTCAAACGCGAAGATATCTTAACTAATATACATAAATAAAACACTAGTAGTTGATTAATTATTTAATTTATATTTAAAATTTGAATATGTATCCAATGAAAATATTGAAACGAAACGGGAATTAATAATGTGCGAATAAAGCAAATATCTCAAAAAAATAAATAATGGAAAATTCAAATCCAAAATCTATTCCGAACGTGCGTTAGAAGGATATTTGATGGAATTAGAAAATGTTATTAATGATTACCCCAGAAATTCCGTTAAAGACAAAGTACTGTGCTAGGATACGTTTTAGAATAACGTGAATTTGAGTTTTAAAGATTCCTAACCGATATCCATTCATGATTCGGGGGTGAGCATAAAAAGTTAAATACTACCAAGAGAGTCGATACCAATACTCCAAATTTAAATTAAAAAAAAAATCATGGTAACAAACTTTTACTAGACCACTACTTTAATCGTTACTATGATTTTTTTTACAAAATAAGAAATACCACAATGTTAACCCTGAGATGGTTTCCTTTAAATTCCTAGTCAATTTGAATAAAGTATCAAAATGAAATTTTACAGAAAGAAATTACAGCTGCCAATCACTGCATCCACTGTGTTAAAGTGCATATTGACAGCATCTGACTAAAAATTTTATGGGGAATTCAAAATATTTTATAAGAAATATTTGAATGATTATTATAATTTATTAAATGCCCAGTAATAAGTCAAATAATTAAGTCAAACTTAAAAAATCGTCATATGAAATTTAATTAAGAAACTGAAAAATTTATTTATAACAAAGAATATCTTGTAATGATGCTTTAGTTCATTAGACTACTATCAAAGATGCCTCTTATCTTATGTATACATAGTACATGTAATGATTTCAATGATAAAGAGGCAGCGATGCAGTTTTAGTAATGGGACTGGGAGGAGAGGACTGGTAGTACTCACGAATTGGTCTCGAAACCAGGAGATGCTGATGAGGTGCTCCACTGTAAAGAAAGAAATAAGATTATGAATATGATTGCTTTACATGAAAAATCCTTTCGCTGTCGTTTTCTGTGGAAACGGGTATGGATTATCCAGGAGTCGATTATGGCATTCCGAGAAAATTCACTTTCCCCAAATCTGAAAAAATTAAAAAGTCAAACTAATAAAATAAGATCAATAAGGCATACATAGTGCTTGAAGTTGGAAGGACGACACTTTGACCTTCGGAAATCGAGGATAAAGAATTCAAGGAATTCGGTACGCGATTTCGGGTTTAAGGAAATCATTAGCATCTCAGCTAACTTTTCGGCCATAACAATGCGTTGAGAGCGGAGAATAGGGAAAGCTAATGCATGTAAACAACTTTCACCAGCTCACAGTAATTTTCAGTTAATTGGAGGGCGAAAGTGCATCAGACGAGACGTAATACCCAAATTTTTACAGAAAAGATAGTCCAACACTGTGAAGTCTTAGAGCTCTGATTATTAATGCCAAAGAACGCGTGGATTTATGAATGATCGTTAGAGTCTAAATTGGCATCTGTTATAAACTAAAATTGAGAGACTAAATAGCAGAGACGATTCAATGATAAAACAACTGCATTGTATCGATTAAAATCAGTAAAGGTACAACAAATTATCTTACTCAAGGGAAAAAAATAATTTAATTCTCATAGTATGTATGAGGCATATGATTACGCCTTCTTTTGTAATCCAAAAATATTGATTTAGAGAGTGATCCTAAAAAGCATAATAGTGTAATATTGCAAAGTAGATTTTCATCCTTATCTTAATCACACCTACAACGGTTTTAGATCATCATGCTTCCGAGACATTTAATTTTCATTACGATTCACAGGGAAGTAAAGACTTCCTTTTTAAAGAAAGAAAATGTTTGCTTTATTGTCGGACACAAATCACGTAATAAAGGAATGGAAAATTTACCCTAACCTAGAAAATTTTTCAATTAAAATACGAAGAGGCCCATGAATAAAATTCCCGCTTACCTAATTTAAGAGATCAAGACTTTCGCTGCCATCGGGTATCATCAAGGACGAATCCTTCCGCAGTCCCTTTCTATCGAAAGGAAAATTACTTATGTGGCAGCCCACTTTAGAAATCAGAGAAAATTAAGTTGCTCTAAAATTTGAAAAAAAATTTAAAAACATAAAAAAAATATAAATTCAATTAGGTAAACGTTTTAACCTACATCTATGAGCAAATATGAACTTGTATCGATAACTTACGAAACAGCTGCAACCGTTACCCAGAATGCTTCATGATACCCAGTTTGAAAAAAAAAACAAACGACTGACTACAAAAGAAGGGGTGAAATTTTATTCTTGTGACCGATAACTAAACTTATGCTTATAAAATTCGAGCTTAAGAACGGAAACTTAATTATTATTACGGTTGCCTTCGATGAAAGCGGTCCCGTGTTCGATTCCCGGTAGGAGCCCTAGTGAGAAATTACCTAAGCTGTCGAAGTACTTTTAACAATGCTTACTATCATTACTTATTAACACCAAGAAAAAGGGACTTAATGTTAAGCAAATGAACAAACAATAGATATTGTGCATTCATCTGTTTAAAAAAAAACCAAACATATTTAGACCGGACCTACGCGATAAGTCTCATGCACTAACACCATTCAAGGATTGCATTCAACGGGAATGAAATGTTTAGCACAATCAGCTATAATCAATACATCGTGCAACATGTTTAAGCATTTAACAAAATATTAAATAATTTTCTACCGCAAATTTCGTTTGCAAATCCTTGTGGAATTATCTTCGATTCCTTTTTGAAAATCATTCTCGAAATTAAGAAAGAAATGCACGTACTTGAAATTAATGACAGCTAAAACGAATGACATTTGAAAAATAAGCTCCGGCTAAATCGCAAAGAAATACGCGATGTAAGACGTTGGCTCCTACCGTTACCTAACATAACCGAGATTTTACATGAAGTACATGGACTAATAGTGTGCATCGAGAACAAGTTTGTACGGGAAATTCTAATAAATATTCCTTAAAAATATTCCAAGAAAAATTTGTTTAAGATATTTTATGAAATTTAGCTTAATCATGGGTCGCGACGACCAACATCTTCACCAGGACCATGTTAACACAAGAAAGTAAATTCAAATCAGCAACGGTTATTTTTAAAGACTTACCAAATGACTGCTCCGGAAGAAATCTCGGCGACGACTGAGGACTCAACCGTCTTTCTAGGTTTAAACAATGATGATCTTCTCTGATTGGTCGATTTTGGGTTCAACGTCCTTTGCCCCTCCTATTAATTTTAATTTTCGTAAATAATTGTTATTAAATATGCATTAACTAATGTGATATATTATATTTTTAGAAATAAATATATTCTAAGAATATAAATTTTCCTTTAAAGTAACATTTTTCTCACTAAATGAATTGGATGTTCAGTATAAACATTGTTGCCGTTCTCTGATTGGTTGATTTTAAAATCTATGTCCGTCGCACCATCCCCAAGTCTATTAATTTTAATTTTCGTAAACTTTTTATGATAATTAAATATGCATTCACTTAAATTATAGATATTTATCGAAGTAAATATTTCTTCAGAACATTAAATTTTGCTATTAAGGAACATATTTTCCACTAAATGAATTGGATGATGGTACCAAGCCATTGCTCGCAATTACGGGGAAGTATTAGAATAAAAAAAGATTTCGTATTAAATATATATATTTCTCTACATAGGATAGCGTCTTTAAGGAAATCAAATATTCGTAATCGTATTGCGTATTAATATACCCTAATTATCACATTTCGTAACTTCCCATCTTTCATTTGCAAATGAATGCGATTAGCGCATCGAAATTTCTGGAAGTTATATGAAATGTAACAAGGTTTATTATGGATCCTCACTAATGCTCTAGGTTGAAAACTTAACGATACCAAAAGTGTACATTATATTCACATTGAATCCATTTCACTCGATTGATGGTTAATCACAATTTTGATAGATGGTTTCTAATTTTTGCGTTATCCTATAGTAATAAAATTTAAGCAGGCACGAACTCAAAAGAAGTATGACATTCTTTAATGCAATATTTCAATATCTCATGACAAGAAATGCATTTCACACGGGTCTTACTCCAAATTATCTTACCTCTTGATTCTTTCCTCTTGTAATGCTTCCTTCACTGTGCAATCATTCATTCAAAATGTAGATTACCTCCATACTCTATATATCTTCCCACCTTATGAATATCCTCCTGATTGTCGTTGCTTTTACCTTTAAGTGCCACAAATATTAATATTTAAGACCACTGCTGCAAACGTAAGTCACACGTGAAACTTATACTGATGTAATATTTTTCATAATGAGCTAACGAAGGAAATCACAAAATGGATGGCCTCCTTCGTACACCAAAAGAAACTTCTGCTTAGAATATTTGTCAGCTGAGCTTACCCCTCCGATGCTTTAAGTACTCATTGTATATCCACAAGAATTCGCCACAAGGAATTTTAGAGTTAGATAACGACTCCATAATGAAAACATGACGAGAGAAAACAGTCACCTGACATTAGTCGTAGCTCTTGGACGCCTTCACGTAGTTCACTTTTCGGAAGAAGACGATCGTAAGTTCCCAAAAAGCGCGCAAAAACGCCAAAGCCTCGTGCTTACCTTTAGGTCGTATGTGAAGTGGTCTTTTAAAGACTGGTGATTTTCAAGTGCTAAAATGTTTCACAGATGAGGATTACCCTTAGTAACTGTGAACAAGATCAAGTTTACTCCTGGATTACTTTTACACAGGGAGAGTGTCACAAGTACAACGCAAGGGTTCAATAATCAAGTTAAAAGCTTTGTGTCGACAACACAACTGAAACTCATCTCTGATCCTTGGATTGGATTGAAAAGGTGTGTAATTCCTCAACTGTGATGAACAAATCGTCAAGGAAGCGAAGCCTCAGAATGGATTCATGCTGGAGTTAAAGGTAATGCTAATCTATGAAAACGTTCCGAAGAATGTAACGAATAATAGATATGTATATCTGTATGACGTGTTTCATTGCTGTAAAATTGAATCTGAGACTATCGATTTTATTCCATAGGTTTACAAATAGATATTATATTGCCATAACTTATCTTTTTCCACTGATTTTGTATGTGATAGATTCAATGGTGTTAAACATCACTGAGTGTGGTACTTTATTAAAGAATCAAGCGATTTCATCCACGAAAATATTCCATGAAGAGTTTACAATGATTTATTAACGTAATATTTCTGTAGCGTAATAAGTGTAGCATTTGAATACATTCTTTGGTCTACTAAAACCTCAATATCATTTCTTTATTTTAGATTTCAAAAGGCATCATTCTCAGACCTATGGGCTCAAGCTTCGCAAGTAATTGTCCTGTCCTTTTTTCACAATGGAGGTCTTTATCTAACCTTTAAATTCCTTGCAACGAATGTTTGTGGATATACAATGAGTGTTTACGACATGGGACTGATAATCTCAACTGACAAATATTCGAAGGAGAAGTTACTTTAGAATGCAATGAAGGCCATCCGTCGTGAAATTTACTTCAAAAGCCCGAATTGTACATGAGGGAGAAATTATTAATCAGAGGAAGATTTGGAAAATTGTAATGAGTTTATTAAGGAATTGTAAAGAGAGGAATTTAAGAATTTAACCACAAATAATGTTAGATATAATGCCTATGTGTAATATTACTGACTGGTAATCCATGTTTCTCATGTTATTGTTGACCTCCAGGTAAATAATTTATCACTACATGACGTGAATGCATTTAGGAATTCAATTGAATTACTCTCCAAAAGACGATACAAAGTATGATACTTTTGAATGATATCTCTTATAACAGTTAAATTATTGCTAGCTTCATAACATCACATAAATCTTTACTCATGTAATTATGTCATCGTATATACCTAGAAGAGATGTCCTGCAGCGAAGAATTAAATGTAATATTATATATTATTGGTCTAAAAGAAATATTACTCGCAAAGTCGATGAATTTTTACGTTATTACGCACATAAGTGCTATAGATATGTTTTAAAATTTGATTTTCCGATTTAAATTCGCACATCGATACTCGCTTTCTCCCATCACATTATTGCCAAACCTTAACATCATGTAATACGATATTCAGTACAAATTATTATCAATCGGTCCATTCTATAAAATATTAATTATTAGTAATTATATCTTTGATAGAGAGTTCTTAATTTGAACCATGATGTATCCCAGGGGAGACGGGAAATCTACGTGGATTATAATCGAGGAGTTTAAAAGTAGAATTCATTTTCCAATAAATTTTAATTTTGAATTAAATTATTTTGCGCAAAAATAAATTTTATCTCAGTGGTGATTATAATTGATGAAAACTATTAAAATTAGAGGGAAACAGGTGGGTTTACTGTCAGTTGAATCATCGACCAATCACAGCGCTGCATTCGGTTCAACGTTCATTCTAAAGATTTAAACTTCAGTTACTTCGGAGACGTCACCTACTGAGGAGCTGCTGCCGGTCTTTTTTTCGAAGGGAACGTTGACTTTTGAATTGTAGAAGTGCAATAAGTTCGAAGCCGAGCATAAACTAACCAATTTCCAAGTTGAACTTAATTATTGATTGATTATTTTCATTCAAGAAGTATATATTCATTAAAGAAGAGGATATTTCCTTTGCGTCAACATTTTGTGGACTTCGTCAGTGATATTTTTGGTAAGTATGTGCATTGTGCATCATCATGAATTACTCTAAATTAAGTTCTAAGGATATTATTTGGTTTTGAGACCATGGTATATTATTTAGATTCTTATGGTAAACGAATATTGTGAGTGAACAGATGGAGTGTTTGTAGCTGTGACATTGACAGCTCAGTCCGCTATTTCTAGTGTGGAAGTTAGCTTGCCTTGTCTTTGACCTAGAATTGCAGTTAAGCTAACCTCTATAATTCGAATTCCATTAGTTCTTTATCTTTTTCTTTAGGGTCGTAGTTTTTCTCACCAGAAATCGTATTTAGAGTAGTAATTTTTAGAATCGATCTTGAGTAATCAAATACGTTTCAGCGGGACTGTATTCCTCAAGCATTTATTTCCCAATATTTATAAGTCAGTAATGGACAATATCTACTGAAGTCAAATCGACTGTTTTTTTATTTGAATTTAAAATTTGATTTCACCGTCCATCATTATTTTATCATCCAACTTTTAAAAGGTGGATTTCCAATGCGCTTTGCTTCTTTCATAATTGAATTCAAAATCGCCATACATGTTATTCTTGAATAATGGGTAGATATTCATTTGCACCAAATTAGTGAATTCACATTCTTGTTTTCGATTCTTAATTATTAAGAATTCAATTTGGTGGTCTTGATTTTAAAATTCAATGGAAGTGTAACATTTGTGACGTTCCTCTTCTTGATGCAACCCTAGATGAACTTTGGGAATAATTAATGGTAATATTACCAGATAATTTTAGTCGATGATTTCAATTATCATTTAGTGGAAGAATCTGGATAACCGTTTGAATTTTATGTTAAGAGCAGTGTTCGTTTTTTTTTCATTTTCATGGGAGTTTGCATTGAGAAATCATATTAAGAATTAGATATTTTACAATAATTTTTAAATAATAATAATGGTGGGATAGAGTACGTAAAGTAATATTTTTGGAAAACATTTTGGGATTAGTAACAGATATCATCAACTGAAAACATATCATCCCGGCTTATATTTGAAACAACTTATTTTTCTTCGATCAGTTATCTTTCAAATGTTTTCTTTGTAAACCCTCCTGAAAATATCAGATTCACATTAACCTTACTATTAATTCTTCATTAATAGATACATACGGATTATTTCTGAATAAGTATATTTTTATTTTTACCCTCGAATCACGAATATCTATTAGTTACGAATACTTAAGATTAATGCCTTAACTATAACGTCATCCTGTTTACAGTCACAGTTTTTTTTGTCTTAGAATGAAATACTGGAGTTGAATTTCGGAAATGATCTTAATTAAAATCTTTTAATTACTTCACTAAATATTTTCTACTATTCTTGTAACGGAGGTCCTGAAAAATATTCGAATTTTAATTGACGAATAGTTATCGCTTTTAAGATCTTGTATATTCATTTACTATTAAATTTCCGTCTCCCTTGAGAATAATTAGTGGATATAAATTGAGTTTCAAAAATCGAATTCTTTGAGTCGTCTGTTGTATTTGTATAGGATACATAAGGTTTATTTCAGATAACATATCTCTGTTTCTGAGTTACTATGAACTAATTCTATTTAATCACGAAGGAATCGCTCCCAAACATCTTCGATTTGGCATCAAACCTTGTCCTACGACGTCGAAAAGGAAATCCTAGCTTGAAAAAAGGTAAATAATCTGCCGTTCTTCAACTTACATCGTACAATAGTTAATGTAAATGCCTAATCAATTTGTGCTTCTTTCTATTCTCAAGTTCGGAGGAAGTGAATTCACCTGCTTTAGGATGATTCTTCTTGGTGTCTCCGGTGTGATACTGAAAGGGCCCTCAACAACGGGATTATCAAGCAAAGTCTCCAGAATACCCCATACTGTTTACTTCTCCTGAAATGATATTTTCAGAATATAAAGGAAATAAGAGAGATTTTCAAGACGACTCTTCCATGAGACCTGGTAATTCAATGAAGGGTGATGTTACTTGCGATGATCAGTAATATTATTTTTCCGGGATTCATAAACGACTTGAGAACGGTTGAGGTAAAGAAATCATTTCTCAATCATAAAAGAGCTGAGAAAGTGAACAGCATTGCTGTGGAAAAATATTTGGTCTACTCATAGGACTGTGAATACAATGAGTAAGATTTCTAAACTATTCTTATTTCAGTATGACGATGGTTCGTATTTTTTGATTAACATCATGTTTTTCTGTTTTCGAAGTACAATATTATTTACTGCTTTTTTTTGCTTCTTTAGATTCAATTTAAAAACATTTCTCCTTCACGGAAGAGTAAGAGAAGGACCACAATGATGCTGAGGAGAGTTAACTATTTCGCCGATTGCTGGAACAAAAATAAAACAAGTTAGTATAATACGGAACTGGTGCTTTTGCTAAACCTAATGTTGTGTGATAGATATGGTGAATTTTTATATTAGTATAAATTTTAGGTCTTCCAAAAGATATTTTACTTACTGTTTTTTTTATTTTTCAGTTTCAGCCATGAAAAATACATCCATCATGGAAGTGAAAATAAAGGAGCATAATAATGCTGGTGAGCAGAGATATTTGGTTGATTGCTGGAACACATAATACAGTTAGTATTATATGAAACCAGTGCTTTTGCTATACTGAATGATATGTGATAGATGAGGCGAATTTTTATATTAGTATAAATTTTATATCTTGCAATTGATATTTTATTTATCAGTTTTACCCCCAGAACATTTATCCGACATGGATGAGCAAGAGAAGGAGCACAGGTATGATGAGCAGAGTTATTTGCCGAATGCTGGAACACATAATACAGTGAGTATAATATAGAACTGGTGCTTTTGCTATACCTATTTAAGTTTTATAGATACTGCGTATTTTGGCATCAGTATATTTCATCCCTTAAACCCCTCTCCGTCATTGAAGATCAAGAGTAGGAGCGCAGTATGTCGAGGAGAGTTATTCGGTGAATTGATGAAACATAGAATACAGTAAGTACTTATTATTTTTTTCAATTAATAAATTTAATTCTAGTTAGCAAATTCCCTCTTTTTTCGATATCCTTCATTCG
This sequence comes from Sympetrum striolatum, assembly GCA_947579665.1. NCBI lineage: Eukaryota > Metazoa > Arthropoda > Insecta > Odonata > Libellulidae > Sympetrum > Sympetrum striolatum. Next base: position 18,114,690 of record OX388344.1, on the reverse strand, counting down.
TTCAATGTCTCCATGTTAGAAGATGTGCATTACATTTGATTCACTTTTAATTTATATTATTTGGATTTTCGAAATTACGTATCGGTTTCAGTCTGAAATGGAACTTCTATTTTACATTCTTTAACGCATGGAGTACTTGTTAATTTTAAATTCATCATATAAGTTTCAAATACATCTGAGAGTTTTCCGAAAATGTGGATTTTATCGATGTAAATATATTCTGAAAAATTGGGGTTGGAACAAATTTTGTAGAGACCATAATTCAATTTAAAGTATCGTAAAGGACTATTAAAATTGTTTTAGAAACGTCAATTGAAATTAATATCATATAATTAACGGAAAAATTCGAGCAAAATGCGTGAGTCAAATTTTTTTTTGCATCTTTTCCATCCGTGTTAAGATTATTGAATGTCTCTCCATTGAAGCATATAAAATAACTTTTATTTGTATAATGGTTTGCCTTTCTATTGCTGTTATGGAGACACTTTCCCATATGCTATTCATGAACAGTTAGTCATTTCAAAGGCTTCATTTTTTTACAATTTACTTAGTTCATTAGGTCATACAAGATTAAGAGTGCATAGAATGATGAGAGAATGAATTATAACTTTTTTTCGTCATTCAATTTTACTTTCTCTAACTATCGGAAATACATTTTAAGATTTCATGATTTGAAAGAATTGCTTAACCTTGCAAAACAACGCTTTTGATAATTCAGCGATTTCACGTTTTTTTTTCAAGCAAATTTAGGCCATTTTAATAAATTTACTTCGTTTTTACGAGATAGCGTAAGAAGATTTACCATTTTTAATCATCATAAAGTAATCGCTGGCACAAGCTTAAGATCTGGTATCAAATGCTTAGTATTCATCCCGGCTATGGCAATAATTTGTTAAATATTCCTTTTAAAACCGTTGATAAGATTTAAATGATAGTAAGCTAAAATGACAGGTAAAATGGAAATATTCGCTGGGTCATTAGCGTTTGGGTTGGTTATTAATTTCAGGTTGATTATAAATCGCTATTTCAGGTTTTATAGGGTTTAATTCTCGTTATTTCTATAAGAGTACTAGTTTCGATGATATAATTAGGATTCCATGTAAACCTTCCTAATATATTCCGATTTCGTTGTATAATATTCTTAAATAAAGTTAAAGAGAGAAAAAACGATCTGCGACAATGGAGAAGTCTACCTTATGTGTAATTTCCATCTAAGTTAAAGATACCTGATTCGTTAGTTAGATAATGATTGCATAGAAGGCAAAGTTTACTGCAATGGACGACGATGTTTCAAATCCGGGAACAATGTCAGCGTGGTGTAAGCGGATGGGGTTAGATTAATGTGTTTTCCCTTTCATGCCTTCCGTTTCAGCTCTAATCTCAACTTTTCATTTCTTTTCTATTTACTTAGATATTCCTACTTTCATTTTCTACTCTTTTGTTAGCAGAGTTTGAGCCCGTACAGTTCAAGAGTCACCTCAAGGTCGATTCTTCCTCAAATTTCAATTTCTTCCATTCTTAGGATTCTTTTAACGATGGTGGCCACTGGTCCGTTTTTACTTCAGGGTCTTTGCACAAGTTCAAGGTCTTGTTTTCGTAAACAATCTCCGGAATTGTAAGGATATTTACTTTAGCTTGTTTGCGTTACCCTTTCACAATTCTACAGTGAATTTAGGCCTTGTTTTTAGTCTTCAAATCGCTCTTCGTAGCAAACTAAACTGATTTTTTTAAACAAATTGTACATAGATGAATACAGAAAAACGCACGAAGTAGGATATTTATCCTTGTTTCCTATTAGCGTACCTTCGGACTGTTAGCATAAGATGGATTAACTTTACGCAGCTTATGTCTTCTTGGCATTTTAAGCTTGCGGCCATAACTAATTTCTCACGTAAACATATGCATGAACAGAAACGATAAAGTAGATTTACGTCGTAAAATGCCTTTAATTCTGTTTCATTGACTACAATGTTGGAAAATCGCGATGAAGAGATCCATCCATCCATCCATCATTAATGTTCCCAACCTACATGTTTTTGTAATCTTATTCATCGGATTTCATCTGCAGTAACAATTGTACATTTTTGATCAGTTTTTTTATTTGGAAGCAGAATTTACTTGGTAAATACTAAAGTCCAAATGAATGTTTTCCAACAATAAAATGCAGTTTAAAAGATTTATCATCAATTAATGTATAATCTTAGTATTATTGATTTTATTGCAAAGGTACCCTCTCTAAGATTCTTGCGTCCCTTGTCGCCTTATTAGAGAGTAGTTAGATATGCAGTTGATCGCATTATAAATGTTAACATTGTGGAGTACTAAACGGGCAAAATGTAACAAAGGCTGTTAAGTTTTTTTCGTGAAGTATTAGGAAAAGATATTAATTCTAAAAATTCATACATAAAGAAAATCTGGGATGGTTTTTTATGCAAGTTTTATTACATCATTGTAATCCGCTACAAATATCTGTAGCTTTAATTTATTTCGCTAAAACACTCGTATTTATTGTATGAAATTTAATATAATGATCTACTTAAAATTGGTTCAATGCATGTAACATTATTGAGATCATTCAGTAAAGATTCGTATTTATAAAACTGAATTTAGTAGTGGAAATATAATAGCGAAATATCGTGATTCTCTAATTTAAGACGCGCCCAGTTTTTACTCTTTGAGGTTATAAATAATATTGCGTTATAACATACCGTTGTGCTGTGGGGACACTCCGCTTATGCGAAAAAGGATTTAAGTACTGGATTATACGCGAATGTTTGTAATTGGTTACTATTTCGGTAATTAATATGCATATAATTTTCCTTTAAGGTCGGCGTCGGATGGCTACGTCTGGCGACTACGTAGGGGATGACGTCGGGACGAATTTTAGCAGGAAAAGAATTGAATAAACACTTCCTTAGCAAATAAACTCCGTGACTTGTAATGAAGTAATGTTAATCCGAGAAGTGCACATCCCAAAAATGGAATTTCATTCTGAACTATTTATTGAATAATCTATTGAACAATTCAGCGAATATTTATCTTTTTGTTCAATTTTAATCTTTTTAACTTTTAATATTCCCCCTGACCTGTGGTGATGCACGTTCAGCAACTTTTTATTGCATTTTGACGTTTTAATGTATCTATTAAGTGTTATTTACATCTTTAAAGATAATGTTTATTGATTTATCTATGCATATTTTTATATAGTATATATATATATATATATATATATATATATATATATATATATATATATATATATATATATATATATATATATATATATATATATATTTCAGTATCACCTATCGTTCTGATTATTAACAATTTCAAAATATGTGTTTTATCTATTTATATAACGGTTATGTAATGTAATTATTTAAGTATTTTTCTTGTACTTATAAAATATATGTAAAACAAAGAGGGATCTTTGGGGCAAGGCATAGGGTGCCAGTAGGCCTCAACTGCCTCTAGCATAAATAAATAAAGGCCAAGTTGTGGGACTTTGTAGGGGAGGTCGTTTGGGGGTGATGACGCCTAGAGCGTCTACGGTGACAGCGTAGAGTGGCATGTGGGGAGTCTGGTACGAGGGGACCTCTGGGGAGGTCCCGGAGAGTACGACCGGAGAGGGTTTCCGGTATTACGTTTTTATATTGTACTTGTAAAATTTCTGTAAACAAAAGAGGGATCTCTGGGGCAAGTAGTACAGGGCCAGGCCTAACCTGCCCCCGGCAAAGATAAATAAAAGTAAAGTCGTTGGATATTTTAAGGAAATGGGGCCAGTAGGCCTCACCTACACACGGCCAAGATAAATAAAAGTAAAGACGTTTGATTTTTAAGGAATAGGGGGCCAGTAGGCCTCACCTGCACCCGGCCAAGATAAATAAAAGTAAAGTCGTTGGATATTTTAAGGAAATGGGGACAGTAGGCCTCACCTGCCCCCGGCAAAGATAAATTAAAGTAAAGACGTTTGATTTTTAAGGAATAGGGGGCCAGTAGGCCTCACCTGCCACCGGCAAAGATAAATAAAAGTAAAGTCGTAGGATTGAATAGGGGTAGTCGTTTGGAAAGATGACGTAGAGGGGAGGGCGCCTGGGTAGAAGGGATCGAGGGGACCATGTGTTTTGGGTGGTCGGCCGGGGAAGGGGGAAGCGTCGGAGTAGAGGGCGTCCAGGGAGACGGCAGAGGTAGTCAGGAGATGGCGACTACGATAGAGGCTGCGGCGGGAGTCGAAGTCCGGTACGACGACGAGAGCGAGGGACGGCGACGAGGAAGGTCGGCGTGGGACGGCACTGAGAAACGTCGGCGTGGGACGGCAGCGGGAGACGGCAGCGAGGGACTTCGGTGTGAGACGTCGGCGTGGGACTTCGGCGTGGGACTTCGGCGTGGGACGTCGGCGAGGAACATCGGCGACGGGACTTCGACGTTGGACGTCGTCGAGGAACTTCGGCGAGGGACGTCGGCGTGGGACTTCGGCGAGGGACGTCGGCGAGGAACGACGGCGTGGGACGTCGGCGTTGGACGTCGGTGAGGGACGTAGGCGTGGGACGTCGGCGAGGAACGACGGCGTGGGACTTCGGCGTGGGACGTCGGCGTGGGACTTCGGCGTGGGACGTCGGCGTGGGACTTCGGCGTGGGACGTCGGCGTTGGACGTCGGCGAGGGACGCCGGCGTGGGACTTCGGCGTGAGACTTCGGCGTGGGACGTCGGCGAGGGACGCTGGCGTTGGACGCCGGCGTTGGACGTAGGCGTGGGACGTCGGCGAGGAACGACGGCGTGTGACTTCGGCGTGGGACTTCGGCATGGGACTTCGGCGAGGGACTTCGGCGTGGGATGACGGCGTGGGACTTCGGCGTGGTATGTCGGCGTGGGACGTCGGCGTGGGATGTCGGCGTGGGACGTCGGCGTGGGACGTCGGCGTGGGACGTCGGCGTGGGACGACGACGAGGGACGACGGCGAGGGACAGCGGCTAGGGACGGCAGCGAGGGACGTCGGCATGGGACTGAGGAAAATATCCCTAGAAATTCGTCACATCGGTTAATGTGGCGTATCGTTCGTGGAAAGAATGAACTTTTAAAAGGAATCGTCCTAGCATCTATTTCTCTTAACTTACGTTCATTATCGGATCTACCAAGGTAGCAGGGAGGTTGCATAATACCGATTGTATCTTCCGAAAATGTAGTTTACCTGAATGTATTAAGCAATCGCAGCCTAGCTTCCAATCTCTCCTCTTTCAAGGATTCCCAACCTACGTCTGAGAGCATTTTTGTAACACTTGCTTTTTTACGGTAGAATTTCTTAACAAAACGGATCGCTTTACGCTGCACTTTCTCGAGTTCGTGGGTACACGTTTCATCTGCCGGATTCCATATGTGTTTATCAAATCTACGGCAAAGCTCCAAGTCACATGCTTATATTACACCTCAATTAATGCGGACTAAAATCTATCACAGCATCATGATAAAAATACGACCATAAGGAATAAAAAACAAACATACCTTCTGTTTCTCCGTTAAACTAATACTTACTTTATTTTCCTAGGTATTCTTCATAAAAAACAATCACTTGAACTCGTCTAAAGAAAAATCACGTATTCCTTTCTTATTTATGCACTGAATCAAAAATTCACTTACTGAAAGATATTCTCTCAGCAACGACCAGTTGTTCGCGGCATATATCGGCGAAGGACGAAGAAAATAAGTTCCTTTGGGAGGGGAAAGCAAGAGGGGAAAATTTATTTGATGTTTGCTTCAATTTCATATGCACATACATTGTAATACACTGGGACCCAAAAGCTCACACGGTCATCGAAACCCGTCGCTGCATTCATTTCTTCAAGACTCCCAATACAAAAATGCTGGCCAAACCTACGCCATGCATGACATTATTCATTCCGAATAGTCAACCTAGTTAAAATAGCTTCATACCAGAGTTAAAATTACCAATGAAGTAAAACAGAAAGCCACTCTTTTTGTCCGAAAATATGGCAAAATTCAATCAGAAGGCATTACGAAGCATTCTAGCTGCAACGAAACAATAGCGGGCCGCGCCGTGTAATAAATTTCGTTTATCTTATGTTAATAATGAACTTGTATATTTCCTATTTGCATATAAATTAAATTCGCTATTTTCTTAGAAACGTTTTCGCTGGAAGTTTTCCCTAGAGCGAATAAAACAAAAAATACCTGGCAACTACTTTCTTCACTACATTATACCAAAAATTCTCGACCTCGTAATTAATTTCTATTAAATATTTACCTCGAAAACGTTTTTCCACCAAATTTAAAACACGAACTTGAAGAGAATAAACCGAAGCAGAATTGGATGTAAAAACTTCCATGTTTCTTCAATAAGAGAACTGAAGGAACTCATTCAAATGAAACGAGAAAAATTTCAAGAATTTCTCTGAAATGTAACATTTTTGTTTTTTCTGCAGTGATGGTAGTACTTAACCCTAAAAAAAATCGTACTGCCATGTCCAGCATTACTTCCACTCCATACTGACGAAGTTTTAAACGATTTTGTTAAACATCGTATTTTCATGTCAATTTTGCAACATAGCAAAATTTTCCTATAATATTTGATTCGGGAGGCGGGACTCCACTTTATTCCTATTGGCTCCTACGAAAAGAGAGAGAGAGAAGATGCGATCGTCGCTCTCTCTCTAAACCGCAAACAATCAGTGACCGGACTATAGTGTAAGCGATGCTCGTGGACTCTACACTAGTAAAATCTGCTTGAAATCTTTAACGTAATGGTGATATAAATTTTAAGTCGATATTACATTGGTAAGGTCCTCAAACGCAATTCTGTATCCCCCCTATGGGATAATTAAGGCATATCTCGGAATCGTCAATTGACGTAAGGGACGAAGTCCGACAAGCCAACGGTAATCTGAGGCGATTTATCTCTTCTAATGGCAGAAAAATATTAAATGCAAACTTTTACGTCAACTTATTCATGCATTTGTTGCTCGCTCTCTCTCTAAACCGCAAACAATCAGTGACCGGACTATAGTGTAAGCGATGCTCGTGGACTCTACACTAGTAAAATCTGCTTGAAATCTTTAACGTAATGGTGATATAAATTTTAAGTCGATATTACATTGGTAAGGTCCTCAAACGCAATTCTGTATCCCCCCTATGGGATAATTAAGGCATATCTCGGAATCGTCAATTGACGTAAGGGACGAAGTCCGACAAGCCAACGGTAATCTGAGGCGATTTATCTCTTCTAATGGCAGAAAAATATTAAATGCAAACTTTTACGTCAACTTATTCATGCATTTGTTTTTTTTTACAATTCGCCTCACCCTTCCTCAGCAAAGATGCTTCAGAGAGCTTTGATTAGAAACTTCTCACGAGTTTCACTCTTTCCTTTATCCCTCCGTACATCTTATCACCTCGTCTCTTGTTTCTTTTCGGTGACGACCCCTCTAGTCAGCGCTGGAATTTCTAAATGAGTTCCAATCATATTGGCATTCACACATAGGATTTGTTTTCATGCTAAGCTTGGCACCAAATCCTCTGATCCAAGATCTGTGGGAGTATAAGAGATAAAAGCAGTGCTGATTCGGATTCCCAAAGTAACCTCATCCCCTCCTTCTTGGCTCAGTCATTGATTATGAAGGGTGTGAATGAAAAATATTTCGAGAAAGCAATATGAAATGAATTAAGATTATCTAAAGACACGCCATTTTTTTCGACGATTATTGAGCAATGATTTCCCACATTTCATATAAGCGGACACAGTTTCATTGTGATGTATATATCAATAAAATAATGTGTTAACTCGAAAATAACGCGCCATTTTAAGTAATGGGCACCCAAAAGCTCGAGCGCCATACATTGAAAAATCATCACGCCAGTCGCTGCACCTTATACGTCTGTCTAGTCGGGCTTCGTCCCTAACGTCAATTGACGATTCCGAGATATGCCTCCTGCAAGACAAGCATGGTACTCGTTATAACGATTCTTCAGAAATGACCACTCGTTATAATGGACGTAACTTCCTATCCTTTCTGCAGAGAGACGGACAACGGCCAAAAAATCACTCGTTTTAACGCAACTCTCGTTATATACTCGTTAACGTACTCGTTATAACGGACTTCTACTGTGTATCTTTATAAATTATTTACATTAACCATCAACCAAAATGTAAGTAAGATCTTTGAAATAAATTGTAACCTTTATTTTTCACCTCTCATTTAACTTTGAATTTTCAAAATAAAAGTGTTATGATAATCATCTCAATGTTTCTGTTTCCTTAAAATAACATCGCAATGAACTCTATTGCCTCAGAATGTACTTGAAAGAGCATGTCTGCTATGTCTGACTAACAACTTAAATTTAATCACTCTACTTAAAATATATACCTAACTGTGTTCTGCATTACCTCAAAAGTATGTTCTAAATGTAGCAGTTATCACTGAAATTTGAAGTGTGAGCAGTACCAATTTTCTTTGCATGATAATAAGTACTCGTAAATAATGAGGGTGTTTATGTTTAGTATATACTTACCTTAAAAGAAGTATTATATTCGCAGCAGTTCAAATTAAAATATTCTGTCATCCTCTGCACAACTTCCTCATGTAGCACTACTCTTAAAGCGCTTGTGGTATACTGTCTTAACCTATTCTTACAACAAATTTAATGGAAAATAAAAAAATAGTAGCACTAATATTTTCAATATTAAGGTGCTTGTTATCCCCTATTTCTTTGAGTCATTTAATTCAAAGAAAATGGGTCAAATGAAAAATTCTGGCATTATGTTTGTAGGTTTATATATTTGATAACAAGAGTGCTTTCTGCTCATAGAAAAAGTAGACTATGGAATCTGTGTGATAAAGGAAAATTATGATTGGAGACCAGGAGAAGGAAGTGATGGTCGTATAAGAGATGGATGTGGAAGATCTTAGCAATAGAGACGTCAATAAATATATTGGCTCATATGGTTATGAAGTATATCAAGAACGGTGGAGAAAATAATGCGAGGAGTAGATGAGAGGCAGTACAAAAGGAAAAATGATGAAGATACATTAGGTAGAAGGGAGTAACTAATAAATAAGTATCCAAGTGCATAGTTGATACCTAATAGATATACCCTCTTTTCTTTGCTCTGCACTGCTTCCTCCTCCTCTGCTAGAAACTGTATTTAGTGGTAATGTTTTTACATGAGCAGTCGCTGAAAAGTGTTTTAATTTGAATTAATATGGAAACAAAATAATTTCTTTCGGAAAGAACAGTCAATTTCTTGGATCTGATCGATATCCACAAAACTAATCCTCCTGTGAATTTTTAAATGAAGGGCTTCAGCAAGCAAAGGAATAATTTACGGATAACATTGATTGTAAAAAGAGAGATACTGTTTAGGTATTGTTTAAGTCGTGATTTAATTGGAGGCAATGTTGGAGGTTGGTGTGTGAGAGGAAGGATATGATCATGTGATTAGCTGGGTAAACAATCTTTACATGTATTTTCCATTCACTGAAAGAGGTTAGTGAGCTGTTTATTGTAACCCTCGAAAATAATACTACTGATAAATATTAAGGGTAGAATAAATTATATAGCTAAATCGGTGATAACTTTAATGCTTCACAAATCAATGTATTCTCAATCACCAAATCGAAATTAAATAGGAATTTCTGAAACGCCACTATGCTTAGTCCGTGTTTGCAAGAGAATTGAAAGCTAAATCTTTATGTCGTAACGGTGGTTCCCTTGGAATTTCTGCATTCTGGAAAAGGTCCTCGGCAGAGAATTCTTGTGATTTACGTTGATTACTTTCGTTGATTTGCCTTCCTTTTTTCCAGTAACGCGATGATCTTTTCAAGTTTGGTAAACTTAGAATCGAACATCTGTTGTAATGGGAAACAGATGTCCATCCCCGAGAAAGAAGTAAAACCAGAGCTTAGCCTTCAACCATTTTATTAGTTAACCTCACTTCGTCGAACCACTGCACTGCCATCCCAGAACCATGAGACATTTTTTGTAATAAATTTCGGCTGTTATTAAAATAGTCTTGAGGATTTTTACTTGTTTAGGTCGCTACATGGAAAAGAGCAATCATCAAAAAAGTAAATATGCATGCTGAATGAATGTGGATGTATTTTATACGAAATTAACTGCAATTTATTAACCAAAAATTTAAGTTAAAATTGTAAGAACTGTGATTTGAAGCAATTTTTTGTGGTATCCGAAAATCTCTATGAATGCTCGAAAGGAAAACAGAATTCAAGGAGTTGGGGGAATCAATGTAATGTCATGATCTGTGACCATATCTAAGTGTTCACCTATAATGATGATGTTCAAATCCACTTAGAGGTTTTGGCTAAATCTCGCATGTTTTTAACTGTCTATTTTCAAGTTCAAATAGAAATTCCTTCCATTTTATGTATTAATTATTCATATTCTTCAGGCTGTGGAAAACTTTCGTAATTATTGCATAACTAGAATACTAACATTATTTATTGTATAATACGTAACCTGGTCACATTAACTGAAAATTCTAATTGCAATATTGTCATTAAATCGCTTTCGTTATAGACAGACAAAGGCTTTATCAGTTACTGTGAATAGCAAGAAAATATTAAATCAATTGTCAGTCTTGATTTTGAAAAATAATTAGCTGATGAGCGAATGCTCAAAGAAAAAAAAGAGAGGAAGATATTAAGAAACTTATCTTAATGATCTAAAATTAAATTAACGTATCCTAGCATCTAGCTACGTGTAATTTTCAATTCACTATTATACGTAGAACAACTAATGAAGTGCCAACAAAAATAGGCATGGAACTGGAAAATAAATTACGCTTCAGTTTCTACCGGAAAACATTTTCAGAGCACCAAAAATAACTCACTTAAGGGCTTATCAGTTTTTTTCTCGATTCAAAGTCTTGGACGTTGCATTTTGTGTAGAATTGAATCGTTCACATTGCATATCTTCCCTTACCTTCGTCCTTGGCAAAGCTCTTTTGCCTTTCAAAGGGCTCTCATTCCTTTGTTTGCGTGACGGATTTTAAGCCGAATCCATTATTCGTATTCTGCGGCGAGCAGTTCTGAGAGATACTCATGTTCACTAGTTATCACGTGCGTGCAAAAAAACGGCTGCCTCAGGCAACTCTATGTTCAGCATAGACTTCTCGCGTTCTCTTAAAGAATTATTTTCGGAACTACAGACAATTTAATCGTCCAACACTGTCACCCATTCTCGGCCTTTTACGAGATTTTCTTCGGTTGCATTTTTGCAGCTACACAGTTCTTCGTCATTCAATGTGATCGAAAGACGTTTGGAAACTTATTCTGGTGAAGTGAATCAGATTATCGGCTACTCTTAGAAGTGCAGTGTAGATAGAGAAATACATTCCATTAAGTATAGGGATTGTCCACTTGAGTGGCAGAAGGGGAATCATTTACGAAAGCAAACTCGTCCTTCCTCAAATGTTTGTGACTAGCGAAGAGTTGTGGGTAAGATTTAAATAACTCCAATTTATTGCTAGTATTATGGGAATTGAATGAAAACCAATTTCTGTATGGGACAAGAGTAACGATCCTCAATTCCCTTCCAAATTTTATGGTAAGTTCAATTTTTTTACATTTCAGGGCAACTCATGGACTAAAAATGAGCGACGGCGGAGGCTGGTATGAGTCATCTGTTGCCGGACTTGCGTTGCCTCTGGAAGAAGGCATTACCATTTGCTTGAAGCTTGCAGTTGGGAATCTAGTGGCTACTACACCATTTGGCAACTCTGCGGGACCTCGTTTCAGAGTTTCACTTTACTCGTTAAAGTGAGTAAAATTGGGTTTTCCCATATTTTCTCTCATCCATGTAAACTAACGCGGATCCAGTGAAAACCAATTTGCGCAATGGGAATTCCATTGTGACGAAATGAAACAATTGAATCGGAATTTTTCACCTCCGCCCACTTATTAGTCAATGCCTCAGAGTCAGTACCTCGAGAGATAACGCCCGTGAATCTTCGGTTGTGGTATTCTTGGTTAAGAAATGATACTAACTATTTGAATTTCTGTCCGAAGAACAGAAAGGTCGACCGTTACGAAATTATTCTTTTTGAGTGTGTGTTATAAAGTATGGTTGGGGAGGAGAGGGCTTTAATTGGCGTGATCGTCAGAAGGAATGGATGGGGAGAGGGATTGGTAAGGGTTGTAATTGAGGGTAGGATTCAGGGGAAAAACAGAGGAGAAGACAAAATATGTTGAATGACATAAGGGGTGGGAAATGTATACTGAAATGAATGAGATGGAGCTTAATAGGGATTTTTGATTGTGCATGAACCTACCGAAAGTACTAAAGGACTAATGAATGTTTTAACGTAAATTAAACAATTAGAGCCTCCTAAATTAAAGTCTTCTCGATCATTGGAGGAATAAATAATACAATTAAATTCATCAAGTGAAATGTTTGGAATTTCATTTTTAAAATCGAAAAAGAAATACCATGTAATCACACTCACAATCAGCTGTGTCTTGTCGCTCGAGGTCTTGAAACTAAATCTTTCGGTTTCTCAAATAAACATGCAAGACGTAAACAAGAATAAAACATAGAAACCTTTCGAAGTGCTCGTCAATCATCCTACAACCGATGAATAAGGCCAAATTCAAAATCTTTTGGTGGAAAAATATGCACTAAGTGTTGGCTTTTATATTATTCCCATTAAAATGAATTCATTTATGAGAAGAAAGGCAACCATAGCTCCTACAAAACCATCTCTCAAGTAGAAATGTGAAGCACAAAACATTCGGAGAGTGAAGCCGAATTTCGTAAATTTTCGTAAAAGAAGCTTGTATATCTCTCAGGACGAGTGAGACGACGAAGATAATACATTGTTGCTCATTTGAATTGTTTATAACGTTTTAAATCGTATTCCACGCGGTCAGTTTTTTTATGGTACCCCCTGATGGGAAGGTCGGGCGCTCCCGAGCTCGCAAGCCTCGCTAAGGGTCCGGATTAGGACGACGACCCTCGAAATTTCTACCTGAAACAAAGTAACTGTATAACCCCACATAACTACCATTCACCTTCATAATTATTAAGCATTCATTGCGGGAGGGTAGTTTCGTGCGATAGTTGTTTTGGTAATGTGGTAGTTCTTGATTCATTTTTAGAATATAAATTCTTAGAATTAGAAGTTCGCAGCTTATATTCTTTTCTAAGACTGGAATGGTAACTTTATAATTCATTCATTTACAGAGCGGAGAAAGACATCATTGACGGCATATCGCATTTATCTCTAATCGGTCCAGTGTAACCGTGCCTAGAAGCGCGAGGTTCCAATTGCGATGAAGGACCGTGGGTATTCGAACTATGGTGATCCTGAATTCTTATATTCTTTTCTTATTTCTATTAAATTACTAAGTATCGCTGAATCAATTTTAACAGAAGATATATTGGGTAGGGCGTAATGAAATCCCTGATTTCATTTGGTAGCTAGGTGGGTAACTAGGGACTCCATTACGCCCCACTCTGTAGATATTCATTGTGAAATGTTCCTCCTGTGACATTCCTGTTGTTGATCGGAGTTCATTTCAAATCGCAGAATTCCATGATGGTGATCTATCTTTTTCTTTGTCTTAAAAGCACCCGCTACCAGCGCGCACCTGACTGAAAAACCCCTCCCACGAGCAAATCCTGCGCATGGCCCTGCCCTCAATAACAACCTCTACCAATCCCTCTCCCTTCAATATTTGGCCCAGCCATTTCTTCTGACGATGCTTAATCACGTCAGCTAAAGCCCTCTCCTCCTCAACTATTTCTAACACCTCCTTGTTTGTTTTACAGTCAACCCAACTAACTTTTTCCATTCTACATTTTTACTGTTATCGAATTGAATTTACTTTGAGTTAGTAGCGTGTATTTGGTTAACCGGAAGTTGTTCTTTATCCATAAATGGAAGTTTTTCATGCATATCTCTTTTAGAATATGATGTATTTATATAGAATTTGTACAAAAGTTATAGATAATGTATTTTACTACAACTTTTGTATGAAACATTTTTCTGTAACACTCATTGTTTTGGAGTTATTTTTATATTACCGGCATTGGCTTCTGTTTTCAATATATAAGGAGAGAGTCATATGATGGCCAGATCAGATTTTTGATGGTTATATAGGTATTGAATTTCGTAAAACTATAATCATTTCTATTTGATAAGAAGATAGTTATAGAATCGTTTGATGATAAGGTAGAATTATATTTTGGAATGCCTGAAGTTTCAGTTATTTTTATTACTAAAAGCATTGCTAATGTATCAAATCCACATATGTTTTTCTCTTTTATATTCATTAAATATTGTTATTGATGCAGAAATCATGATACTTTCATTATGGATACTTCTTTAGAAAATTCAATACATATGACAGGAAGATATGGAAAAAATTTACATGCAATATGTGATGAAGGGGTTCACACATATATTATAGTGATTTCTCTTGTCAACACTTAGAATGACAAGAAACACCATTCTGATCATGAGCCCAGATATGGAACATAAATTTAGCCTATAGACTATTCAAGGAAGGGATTTTGTATTTGGTTTATTGTAGATCACATCTATAGTCAGTCAAAGTAACACCAAATGTAATTAAAGTACAAAACAAAGCCATGGAACATTGTTATGGTTCTTGATGGCATACAATATCAGAACCTTTATTTAAAGCAAGTCCAAATACCATTTGATTGATTTATTTGATTTGATGGAATAATAGCAAGTATTGCTTTATGAAATTTCTAAATATAATTTATTGAAGAGCCCTCCATCACTTTCTGTTTGGAGAGTTTAGATCATACATTAACGGCACATTTCCTCATTAGAAAGAAAACGCTGAGCTGTTACATTTTTTAGAGCATTTTCCTAATCATCTGAGAGTTAATAAATATTTCATAGAACACATACACACACAGGCATTAACATTTAAAAGCATCAAGAAAATTAAATACTATAAAGAATGATAATTAAGCCAAATTTCCACAGTTGACATAAAATATATACATTTCTTAGTATCTATTCTTACTCTTTGCTTTATGAAATTAGATAAAGCCATAAATAGCCATATCAGCTTCTCCTGTTTCTACAAAGTGAATGGTAATATCGCAGCATTTGCCAGATGCAGTCTTGCATTATCATCACTTTTTACTAACAGGTCATTACTGCCTGATACAAACCTTCAGATAGTTTTAGCAAAATCTTTATCATTTTTTATGCTTTTCTTCAAAGTTAGTAGTAAAGTTGGCATTTTGGGGTGAAATTAAATAATTAAAACCATGTGTACTGAAAGTAGTTGATTAAACGATATTTGCTGGATTTTATTGACAAAAGAGGTAAGCGTCCTCGCTCACCAGCTGATAGATGAGAAGTGAGAGCAGTGCTCTCGCCTCCGCATACAATGACAAAAACAAATGAATAAGAAAGTGGCAAAATGCGCATTATTTCTCGCACATTCCGCCCACCTTCTCTTCGCAGAAGAGAATAAATTACAATTAACAGAAATCATACTAATCGTCAATATCTTTTGACGAGCGAAGCAGAACCAGCCTGGGGTGCGAACAGTCACCACACGAACACGTTTGTCGTTCCCAGGATGTGTAGCGGTTACTCTTGCCAAGGGCCAACGGGCTGGTGGCGTATTCTCACTGCGCAGCAGGACGAGATCCCCTACGTTGATGTCTGGTTGGGGTTGAGTCCATTTATTGCGTAGTTGTAGTGATGGCAAATATTCTTTTGACCAGAGTTGCCAAAAGTGGTGCAGCATTTGTTGGATCTGCTACCTCAGTTTCAGCGCGGGGATATTTTCCTCGGCTAGATCTGGTTCTGGAATAAAAAAACTAACAGAAGGTTTAATAAACCGGTCTTAAATCGTGTAAAGATAAAGATATATAGTTAAAAAAGTCACCCGAAATGAAGGCAAATTTCCCATGATTTGATATGCAGTAGTATACCTCTTGCAGGTAATACTATTGCGAATCACTGATCTCACCTTCTGACGACCTTTGATGATCAGTATTGAGTACATAGAGTTGAGAGGGTTAGTCTTACAAGAGTTTTGAACATTTCCAAATGTTGATTTGTCAGTTTTGCCAGTAGATGAGTGGATGATAAATCCAATCGAGGAATGCTAATCGTCTTCATGTCGTAGGGACATTAATGAAAACCACAGGTTGGCCGCACAAATATTTTATTTACCAAAATATTACATAAAACGAGCATACCTTCGTATCCGCTAGGAGTCCCGATGTGGAGGGTAGTCTAGCGCGTAGACCGTCAAAGGTGCGTACCGCAGACCGGGAGGGCAGTCTTACTAGCTGAGTCGCTGCAGACCGGGGAATTAGTCTACCAGCTAGTTCGCTGCAGACCAGCAGGAGGCCGGTCTAGCAAGTGAGTTCACTGGAGACCAAAAATGATCTGACTTTGGGGCTTTTTGGTCGGCTTTATATACCGTTTTGGGGACAGGGTTTCGAGGGGCCCCAACGTGGTTAGAAGTGCAGTAGTGCATTTTGACTAATGTGGTCACGTGGTTCGAGCATGGTTATAGTTTACGGGCTTGCTGAGGGCTCCAGCGGCGTCAGTGCAAGGGGTCAAGGGGCGAGGCGTCCCTTGTAGATCACACATTCTACGAGCTCGCCGGAGGTCCCAGCGTGGTCGGAGAGGGCTTCGCGTCCAATATGGATCGCGCATGGTTTTATGTGTGAGTTTATGTGTGAGATTGCGGCCCCCCCCCCCCCCCAACATTCAATGGAGCAACTTTAGTCTTTGTTTGAATAAATTTAATATGATATGATGAATCAGGACCGCTTTCGCGAGTTCGAAGGTATGAAACAGCGCCATAATCTGATTTAAAAGCGTCAGCAAACCCATGTAATTGAATTAAATCCAACGATTTGGTAAAGCCCATCCATCTTAGGATCTTGATATTGATAATCAGAGGCAATTCATTATAAATGTCTTGCCAATAGTCGTTTTCCGCGGAAGGTAAGATTTCATCCCAATCTAACTTTAGAATCCAAAGTTTTTGGATAAATATTTTTACCTTAATCACAATCGGTGCAATAAATCCTAAGGGGTCAAACAACTTTAATGCTTTGGATAAAATTAATCTCTTCGTCCAGGATTCTTTCTGCGGTTCAATTTTTTCATCGAATTTAAAATAATCTTCGTTAGGATGCCATGTAAGTCCAAGAACTGCAAAAACTGAGTCTTCCTTGAGGAGCAATTTAGGCTCAATTGCATGTAATTCTTTGGGTAACCAATGAAGCAATTCAGACGAATTAGAAAGCCACTTACGTAAAGAAAAACCGCCCACCCTGCACAAATTGATAACTTCCCTCTGTTTTGCCAGGGTAGTTTGTAGATCATCGCCACCAGATAAAACGTCATCCATGTAAGTCTCTTTGTCAAGTATAATACAACCCAATGGAAACCTCAACGCTTCATCTAGTGCCAGTTGTTTGATAACTCGAATGGCAATGTACGGGCTGCATCTTAACCCATATGTAAGGGTGTTCAAAAGATAACTTCTTATCATTTGGGAAGGATCCGATCTCCACACAATTGCTTGAAGGTGTGTATCAGCTTCATGGACGATTATTTACCTGTACATCATTTTTATATCGGCAGTAAATGCATACTTATATTTACGCCAAGACGTAATCAAAGGTACCATCTCTTTAAGCAGATTCGGTCCCGTATAAAGGAAATCATTTAGGGTAAGTCCAGAATTCATTTAAATGATCCGTTAGAAACAACACGTAATTTCGTGGTAGTGCTTTCCTTAAATACGCCATTATGAGGCAAAAAAACATATTTATCTAATTCCGCTTGATTATCAGATATTAATTGCATATGGCCTAAGTTAATGTATTCTTCTATAAAGTCTTGATAATCACGATAAAACCCTGGAGAAATATTACATTTATTTTCCATTTTATTTAACATTTTTACTGCAGAAAAATAACAACATTTTAAATATTTCATTTTCTCAGGAATAACTGGAAGACTCACAACATAACGTCCGTCCTTATTTCGAAAATGTGTTGCAATGAAATGATTCTCACAGGCCTGTTCATCAGGCGTTAGTGGTACAATTTTAGAAGTCACTTCCTCTTGTTGCCGAAAGCGTTCAAGAAGCGAATCTAACGACATCTCTGTTGAGGTATAATGAATTGCTATTAAAGAGAGAGTAATGTCAATGCTTGTCTCACCAGATATAATCCAGCCAAGTCCTCAGCGATCGGCTGATTTGGTGCTCCTTTGATGATTCTGCCTTCGATGATCCGAGCATAGAAATATGCGCCAAGTAGTGGATCGATGGATCCAGCCTTATTATAATGGGGATCAGCAAGCGCCAATTCCTTTAAATGAGACCAATCGTTATTGTTTGAGTTAATTATCGGTTCATACGATGTCACTTTTGAAACCACAAGTGCCTCTGTGTGACAGCTAAATGACGAAGTAAATCTTGGTTTGATAGTGATGCCAACAATTCCTTTGCAGGTCATATGATGTCTGCTACCAAGTCCACTTACGGTAACTGATGTTGATTTCTTAGGTAATCTAAGTCTTTGGCATAAAGATTCAGAGATAAAACTCGATTGAGCGCACAGATCAATTAGTGCTCGAGCGAACACTGAATTTCCATGAGGCCCTTCTACCTTAATCAAAGCCGTGGAAAGTAAAACAGAGTCCGATTTGCCTTTAATATAATTTGTTAAATTAGCTGAAGTATTTACAGAAGCGTCAACAATAAATGCTGATTCTTTACCGCTATCGGAGTTATCCCTTTCTTTAGGCAACTCAGAATTGGGTAACTCTGAATGAATTAAAGTGTGATGCTTTCGGTGGCATTTGTGGCATCTCTTTTTTGATATGCAGTTTTTGAGTACGTGATTGTCAAAACAATTTGAGCAAATATTCCTCGATTTCACAAATTCATTACGTTGCTGATTAGATTTTGCCTTGAAAATATTGCAAAAGGCTAACCAATGCGCCCGACCGCACAGGACGCATACCGGCGTGCTCAATCCTTGATGACTGGTAAAATGGAAACTTCCTACATTGGCATTCGATCGTCCCGTGACGTTACCATTTTTTCGTTGGTTTTGTATGCCTTGACGATTCGGTAGGCATCCGGAACTGGAATTCTCAATAGTATCTAAAGTCGTAATTTTAGTTCTTAAAAACACTTTTAACGTTTCATAATTGGGAGGTATCTTAGTGCCTTCTATTTTCATTTCCCAGGCCCGTCCAGTTTCGGGGTCAAGTCTCCTTTCAGTAGGAAACACTATTATGCCATCCCATTGACTTACGGGGCGTTTCAAAGCTTCAAGCGCGAGTAGCGAATTTACTGTGGTGGAATAGATTCGGTGCAATTCTGATGAACTTTCATTCCGCATTGGTTTTAAATCTAATAGGGTAGCGAAATGTGCACTCGTTAGTCTCCCTGTATTTTCGTAATAAGTTTGAATCGCATTCCATGCAAGAGAAACGTTATCCTCAGTAATAGGAATGATGCGAATTAGATCTGATGCTTCTCCGTATGGGCAACCCTTGAGGTATTGAAATTTCCCAACGTTTGAAATATCCGTCCGTTATATGATCATAGATGTGAAACGATCTCGAAAGGTCTCCCATTCTCGAAAATTACCACCAAATTTCGGCAATTCTGGAACAAATATATTTCTTCGGCAGACTCCAAAAATTCCGATACAAAATATTCATGTTTAAGATCCACACTTTCACTTTCCAAAATTTGATCGTGCGTACTTACGATTTTCTGCCAATAATTATCGACACTTTCCTTTCGAACCTTGCATGAGTCTCTGTTCATTTTGGCAGCACCTTCTTTTCTAAAATTAATGAAAGAATTACTGATCTTCCTCTGATAAGACTTTTGCCTTTCAAAAAATGATTCCATTTTGATAAGAGAGATATCATTCCACGATAACTGCTCAATTTAGAGATTTCAAAAAATGTAGATTTACTCACTTGCTCCAATATTTAAGTGGAAGATATTTAAATATATACACTTCTTACAATGTATGATACCTGATGAGTGGCTTGATAATGGATATGTTGCCACGTGGTCTTCAGAGTCGACTTCACTTCGGTGGAGTGCTAGATAGACCTAGATTTAGACTTCTTTGATATTCCGACGATTCTTTGGAAGGATGCGATGAATCCAGCGATGTCCAACGTAGCTCCGCCGATAAGTAAACGATGATAGTTAAGTGATGATTCGGCGTTGGATCGTCGATGTCCGAATGAATAAAGATTCGGGAAATGATAGATATCCGGATGAAGGAATCCGTGTCATCCGGCCCGAAGGACCAAAAAATGTATTGAAAGTAGTTGATTAAACGATGTTTGCTGGATTTTATTGACAAGAAAAGTAAGCGTCCTCACTCACCAGCTGATAGATTAGAAGTGAGAGCAGTGCTCTCACTTCTAATCTATCAGCTGGTATCACTCAGGTAAATTCTGGTACTTTAATTCTGTAAGTGAGACCTCGCAAAGCACAACAGAGAATTGCGTGTTTGCTTACTCGTAAAACTATTTCTATTCTGGGGGTCGATTTTGTAATTTGACGACAGGAGTTATCGGTCGAGAAATCGGCCATCTTTAGAAATTAGTCGACCGAGATCTAGTTTCGCGGTTTTGTAAACGTTGCTCTCACTGTCGAGTGAGAACTTAGGTGATAACTGTCGCTATATTTGTCGATTTTCATTTAGTAGGCGAGAACTGGCGTGACAAGTGAGAAGTGGAGGTAGACGGACGTAGAATTAATTAAAGAATCTTAATATTGACGTAAAATACATCTTTCGAATCGAAATTACGAAAACGACAAAAGAAATGACAAAATAAACGAAAATTTTCGCCGTAGTGACAATGACAAGAAGTGGATGTAGACGTGTGAAATTTCGTATCTCCCTATTCCAATACATTGTTTTTTCTTGATTTTGTGCCTTTGATACAGATTTATCAATATAATCGATATAAGAAGGCGTGACTTCGTGGAAAGCCATTTGCAGAATGAAAACACTTCGTACTCTTCCACAGAAGTTTTCTTAGGAAACTTATGCTTTTCTGTGTAAAAGTACGAGGTGTTTTCATTCTGCAGATTTATCAAGGTTTGATCGAGTAAGTCGAACGTTTTGGAACACAAAACGTAGTTTGAGCAATGTATAACACGAAGCAATTTTATTATTTTCGCGTTTATTAACATTCTATACGTAATTAATAAGCAGTGCCTGTTTCAATGGTCAATTGCTGTGCATTTTGCTGTCAGAGCAGTTGCCCCCACAACATGTTCCGAAACTATATAGAATCTATGGATCTTCCTCAATTTTATTATTTCATTCATTATCTGAACTCTATGAATCAGAGCGAACGTCGCTATTAAGCCACGGCGTTTTAATCAACATTTCATTGTGCTCTCGGTTGTTCATGGTATAAAAGTTCTCGTATTCGTCATTTTGACAACTTCTACCGCATTGAGCCCCTCTTATGAATTATATATATATTATATATATAGTAGCTTAATTTCATTGCGGTAAACGATTATTAAGGAATGTTTATGTCATACTTGATATTGATCAAGTAAAAACTGAGCCGGATTAATGCATTAGAATACACATAAAATTAACATTAGAATGATCATCGAGATTTTAATGCAGTTTGCTGGAGGTTGACAGATATTTCGTTCTCAGTATCACTCTAGCAGACGGCACCGGCATCCGAGTTCGTTTTTGTATCTTGCAGTCTTTGTAACTTTTACAGAATTAAATTGGAGATAATGGTCCTACGAAGTCAAGAAAAGTACCAAAGGACGGTAAATTAAGTGAAGAATCTTAATATTGTCGTAAAATACACCTTTTGAATCGAAATTACGGGCACTATGACAAAATACACGAAAGTTTTCGCCGTAGTAAACAACCAGTCCCCCTGACGACCAAGGTGATTATTGAATTCGATACATTTATTCTCAACAAGAATACACGGGGATTTTTGAGACAGAATTTTAATGCAAACTTTATTTTATAGAAGAGAATTTAAAGCAGTTCGTTTTTGTAATTCTCAGGAAATGTATCATGGAATCGAATTCGTATAATTTCGCTATTACTCTTGGTCATTATTAATGCAATTTTCTATGATATTTCAATTTCACAGGACAGACAGAAAAGGTACTCAAAGTTTATGAAAGATATCATCGTATCAAAACATGTTTTAAACTCTATACAAAACAAAGTCTATATATCTACAACAAATTATTCTTATTGAGTTGAATGATTCATTGAAAATACTCATCCGCTTTAACTTTCGTAAATTAAACATCGGGAAATCATACGATAACTTCGACGAGTTACTGAACCAGTTTTTTTGCCTTAAATAGTTTCGTTGAGTCTCGACAAAGTCTTTCATTTTTTAAGGTGTCTGTTATAACAAAAGGTACAAAACAAAATAATGTCCATTTCATCAGATTTCGATAGCAATAACAGTAACATTATCACGTAATGCCATTCGCATATGCTCTCAAGTAAGGCAATAAAAACATTATATTCGCAGCATCCAAGTCTTGTAATTTCTATTGTATGTATTTGTAATACATTCAAAAGTAGAATATAGCATAGATAATATTTAAAATGCATGGAAATAGTTTGATTTCTCAATTACAGCATATTAAGACACTTATTCTATTAATACTTAGGATTTAATGTGCTAATGAATTGGTACCAAGGTTTTTAAATCCTCAATGAACGCCCTCTTGCCTTTCTTGTTTGCATTCGAAATTGGAAATGCGCATGCGCAAACTACGGAGATAAGTGAAATAGGGCAACGTCCCTCTTGACGCTCTCGACTGGCTCTCGACCGAAAGCTCTCATGTCGATCGATAGTGACAATTGCACTGAAATCGCAGTTATCACATGAGAACTATTTTCGGTCGAGATCGAAGCTTTGTAGTGACAACTCACAGCTGTCACTGTCGTGTGATAGCTCTGAATTACAAAATCGACCCCATGAAACTGCAATATTTGGGTGCGTCAAAATTAGAGAAATCACCATTTTTCGCTTAAATTAATTAAAAATTAAGGTGGTTTAATATCAAATGGAGAAATCAAAATTATTATAGAGATACTGAAGTCTCTATTTAAATACTGTTTTCATAAATTTAGTTCTGAATAAAATAAATTAAAACTAATGTATGTGAAATAAGTTTCACCATTTCAAAAATAATTAAAGAGAAACTGAGATTTAAATATCGTATAGCGCGATAGTAAATATCATAAGATACTGATTTGGCTACTGAAATACTGTTTTATTAAATCAAGTATTCACTGGAATAAATTATTACTTATTACTGTATTGTCTGAGGGTCTCTTATGTAAGAAAAAAAATTGTAATCATTCTGTGAATGGAGACATGAGAAGAAAAGATGATTAGTTTTAAGCAGTGTTTAGGTAAAATGAATATATTTTGATTGTATTGTCTTGCAATACTTATTTTTCATTAGAATTTTTTTCATATATTCTTTAGCATAAGAAAGAGCTTCTAAAAATTTGGTTGATTACAAGAGAAAAATTATTCAATCAAAATTTACTAATGTACAATTCCTCTCCTCTTTCTTAAGAGTATGTCACTTACTAAATAAGAATTTGCATCGATGTGATTTGATATTATGCTGTTATTGGGAGTGGGAAATGAAATAATTAAATACCTTATGAATTAGAGTGGCAAATCTACTCCACCTGCAGAAGAATTTCCTTTGAATACCGAAGGTTCTTCGTCTTTGGAATAACAGCAGCAAACTACGGCAAGAATTCCATTCAAATAGGAGAATTTATTCCGAAAATAAGAGTAATTTTATCAATTTAAAGTACATTTAATTCAAATAACAAACAATCATATTTCTAATACACAATTCTATATTTCAGTATTACTTGAATCGTTTTTTGAAAGAAATACAATATTATAATATACAGTTTTTATAAATTAAAAACTTCAAAATTTATGATAATGGCAAATTTTGAACCAAATTTATATGAAATATTCTTGGAAGCAGCAATTTTGTGGTAACTTTTAAAGAATATTGCATAATATGTGTATTATTCACCATAAACAAAACTTAGTCTTGAATAACGTGGAAATCGATAGTATTTACATTGTCTTCGAAGATAAGAGGAGAATTAGGAATAGCTCTGGCTCCAAATCCTACATTCAAGAACCCTAAGCTCAGTGACCTCCAAATGTCTGTTTACGAAAACATCGTGGAGGAGAAAGTTGGTTTCAATGTCAAGGAAGGAATATATTTGGTAACAGCCACAAATTCTTAAGGAATAGTACTATCACAATGGTGGGGTGAAATGATAGTCGTATGAATAACATTCATAGCTTCAAACAATGATAAACTGCTAGAAACATTTCCTAAGAGTTAAAATACTCCAGGTCAGGTAGTCATTATTTATTTTAGCCTCGTAATAAAAACTAGTTTTCATAGAGTTGCTAAGTTAAAATTTAATTAAGATTATAATAAGTATTACTTTATGCTTTTGAAATATAGATATGTATGCGTGAATATCTGAACGCTGAACAACCGTCTTAGAAGCGCAGGTACTTGGATCGAAATATATGATAAAAAATTAATTACTTCAATATTTAGCTATCCGTAAGCTGCCATTATAGCGGAAAGTGATAATTTGATCAGTTAAATGATCAATTTCTCCAGCATCCAGGGAAACCTCTTCGCAGTATATTATTAATTTAATATCAAATTATCATAGGAGAAATTATATCACTGTGCACTCACACGTACCCCAATTTATTGTGCAATAATTCGCAATTTTAAAAGGTATCCGTAAACACACTTTACCTAAATTTATTTTACTGCAATTGAGACACCTGAATAAGGTACCGTTTCAAAATAGTAATGTGTAATTAACAGTTTAATTTAAAATCTAAAATTCCGAAAGCAGATAATGCCGTATCTCGGGTTTCTAGTTGATGCTCTTACTGAAGAAGTATAACATACGAGTAAAATGTAGCTTGCATTCTGCAAGCAGATCGACAACACTAATTTCATGTCGGCATCATATCGGGACGGTCCTCAAAAGATAAAAAATAAGAATTAAAAATATTCTTAAAATTCGCTGCAATTAATTCGTCCGGCATCGAACCCGGGTCTTCCTGGTGATACTACCTATGCAGCACAACAGAATTTCACCATCTCTAACTATATGTGAAAATTCAAGCAGAAATATTGGCTTCAACTTCCTCAAATAACGTCCTACTTATCACATATATTCCTTAAGTAAGAAAAGTTAATGTGCTCTGGCATTGAACCCAAGAACAGAATTGTCGTATCAATTTTTTTTCCTTAAGAGGAGTCTTAATATACATCTTCTAGCAAAGCAAGAACTTCCTATCATTTCGATAAGTATATCAAAATAAATAATGAAAACTAAATCAATATATTTTAAATGGGGTAGTTACATGAATTAATCCGGAGAAGCATCTATATATAATAGATATTGAATATGCATTCATCAATTAGTCAGTAGTATGTAAAGAGATGGAAAAACTAAGAACTGAGCACCTACGCGAAGTTCTAGAAAGAAGGGATTGGTTTTATAAAGGTCAAGCTGTATTTAGGCAAGGTTACTCATGGGAACTAAAGTTGCAATTACTCTCACAATATGTATCAGAAGCACTTGACGAAGGTGAGGAAGTTGAAAGAATAGGGATAGATCTAGCCTTCGACATTGTCCAGAAGAGCACATTAAATTAATAATATAAGTCAACTAGTAATTGGCAATAGTGTTGTAAGTTGAACAGTAAATTTCTTAGAGGGCAGGAAACAACAAGTAAAAGTAGTATCTAGGGTTTCTAAAGATAAATATTAGGTCAGGAGTGCCACAGGGTAGAGTCCTTGTACTATTTCTTTTCCTAATAATTGTACATGATATTCCAAGTAACGTTAATTCAAAATTAAGACTTCTCATTGCTGACTTCTTTTTGTATATGACAATACGTGAAGGAAATGACAGAGTTGTATTTCACAATGATATTCATCACATCTTCAAATGGGTTACAGAAAATAAAATGAAAATCAACTCGGAGAAATGTAAACATGCTGTTTTCTCCAAAAAGAGGTCAGTATAAATCTTCCCTATCTTTCCTGGAAATAAAGTACAGGGTGACTCACAAAAAGTATTTAGGCGTTACTTTGGCAAATGACTTAGGCTGGGGAACACATATAGATTATGTTGTATCTAAATAGTTTAAAAACCTCTATTTTATGATGAGAAATTTAAAAGGAGCCTCAAAAAATTCAAAAAACTTCGCGTATCAAACCTTAGTCAGACCTTTGTTGGAGTACGCCTCATCAATAAGGGAATCCATCTGCAAAAATTATATTTAGAAATTAGAAAAGGATCAGAGGAAAGCGGCAAGGTACGAGTTGGGACGATTTAGTAGGGAAGATAGCGTTACGGAATGCTGTAAGAATTGAACTGGGAACCGCTTAGTGATAGGAAAAAAGTTGAGTGACTTATTTGTAATACGCTGAGGAGCCATCGTGGAAGATATAACAGAAAAAATAATGCCCCCTCGTTTTCTGGGTAAAAATGACCATAAATTTATGGTCAGCTTATTTTTATGTTGTAAATGATGTTAATATTTTGTCAATGTTGCCACCTGGCCTTTGACTACTTACAACTACAACTACTTATGTGCATACTAATAATAATACTCAAATTAGTAGAAAAAGTACTCACAATAGTTTCCCCAAACGAGACGCTGCTGGCGGTTCGTGGTATATATTTTACATTCTAGTTCACTTCAAGGGCCTTCTTTTCAGAGAGTCTTCGATGTCACCACACTCCTGAGAGTTTAAAAATCTGCAAATGTGGAAAAATCTCGTAATTAATTCAGCTAATATACTGCAATGGTGAAACGCTATAAAAATAAATTATTGCGTTAAAAACTAAATACTTCTGAAATCGAAGGGATTTCTCCACTAAAGAAGCAATAACTCAATATACATATAAGTGAATCTCAAAAAATTAATTTAATTGGATCACTAATCCAATCCAACATACATAACAGAAGCTATAAAAGAAAATAAGAAACTTATTTTATTAATAACCGGCACACATAAACACGATCATAGATATTAGCAGTTCCAGCCACGTTACCGGTATCAAATCTCAACGATCACCCGGAATTTCTCAGGTTCATAGACCAACTCCACTACGAAAAAAAACTACTGGTATTAAATCGCTGTTTTCGCTACTACAGCAGAGTTACGGAACAAAATTTGCAAGATACTAAATTCAATTGTAATACGACGTAATTGAGTCCACGTCTGGGATGATCAACCAAGTACTACCTCGCAGAGGTAATTATGCAAAGGATTAAAAGATAATTTGACTTCTAAATCACCAAAGTCATCTAAATTGTGCATGGTAAATTGGTT
Source organism: Sympetrum striolatum (assembly GCA_947579665.1). NCBI lineage: Eukaryota > Metazoa > Arthropoda > Insecta > Odonata > Libellulidae > Sympetrum > Sympetrum striolatum. The sequence goes on along the minus strand of OX388344.1, from coordinate 18,087,211 downwards.
TAATTATTCTTTAATTATGAAATAAGTATGCTACAAACACACTGTTCCAAAAATTACAATTCTTGTAAAATTTTGCAGAACAACTACACGATGAAAAAATAAAGACAACACTCTTCAGGAAGAAAATCTGGAATATAGTCTCCGCCTAATTTATTATTTAAGCCTGAAGATTATAAAATGAACAAGTATTCAGAATTAAGGCTTGATCAATTCTTTGCAAAGACGCAAAGTAGAAACGCTGCATACGGAAGGATAAGTTAACCACTTTGAACTTCGACGCTTTGATATGAATCGAAATTACCGTAAGATCAACTGATATGTAGATCATACGCAACGCAGTCGACGGTGTGCATCTTTTACCAATATTTCCGGATTGGTTGTTCTTTGACACGATCCTTAGCAACAGCTAAAATAAAACTACTAACATTTTTTTTATCCTGTACTATCAACTACAAGAAATTCGTTGACTCATACCTACATTCAGGGAAACAGTTGAATTCATGCAAGAAAAACCATTGATCCAAACTTAGGTAAAAATGTAAAAAAATGAGGTTAAAAAAGCGCTACCTTTTGCTCATAAAATGTCAATGGTGCTATTATGAAAAATAATTCGATTAGCCGATTATCTGAGTCGAGAAAGTAATATTCAATTGGGAAAACTACGATAAGGTGAAGTACCTTTTCAATATCAACAAAATCATTAAATATGAAATCGAAAATATTCCGAAGAAATAATATTCGATTAATAAATTATATGCGACTTACCAATTTTCGAAACCCTGGTTCATATCAGTGGAGATAACGGTGATTTGCAATGATTCCGGGACATATTTTAATCTGTAACGGATTTTTTAAATTTTAACGGATGACCTTCCTCGACGAAAACTCAGCAGGAACTAAGCCCCAATACGCTTAGATACAGTGAAAAACAAAATGCTGGCTTCTGATTGGCTGACAGTCGATGTTTAAATTTCTATCGAATCACCACCCGTGCCACCGAATCGAAATAAATTACAGAATATTTTTTAAAAGATATTATTTTAATTGAACAAATATTTACTATTTATTTAAAATTATAAAATTTTACAAAAATGAGGAAAATATTATTTGTTTAAACTTTATCTAAATAGCCCATTTTGGTAAAATGTTTCAGTTTCTGACGTCAGTTCAAAGCAATAGGAATGACTGCAAAACACGAAAATTACAATATATTTTCTTCTGAAGACAGAAAACAATCGGAAGAGAATTAAGATGAAGAATTTAACTTAATTTTTGCATAGCATTTCAGTTTCCCGTCGAGCTATTTCCCAAATATGGACAGTCAACAGAAACGGTGAACGAATGCTGAGCGTGAATTCAGACCATCCTTCAGAAAGACATTACCAATCTAAAACTAATTCACTTATATACGAACACTTTATGGAAATACTTGGAGCAGTACCGTAGATTCAATAATTAATGCAACTTATGTCGACAATCATTAGAATTGATTGAATGATTCTAAAATGCAAGATCAAGTTGATTAGAACTAATGAATGTCGTTCAAAACGTGCTGGATAATTAAATATTCGTTGAAATCAAGGTGGTTCACAAAATAGTTAGAGTCTAGCTACAGACTATCCATGAGTTCGAATGAAATGACTTCATCGTCCGTTCTTTCTAAATCAGAATGTCCTTCTCTATATTTCATCAAGCGTCTTCGCTCGAATTTCACGTTAATACTTTTGATTTACATTTTAAATAACTTGAATAGATATTCAACTCATGATATCGGACGATAAAATACTTACCTTGTTAAGTAGCACTTAGTTCTGCTTGCTTTACCAATGTTGGAGCACGAAATTTAGAAATGCGTTGGAAAAGAATTACCTCTTTTCAACAGAAGTTGTAATCTTGCACTATTCTAAAGCGAGGAACTTTTATAATTATTGACGCACAGATTTCACACCAGAATATTCACTTTATGAAAGACATCAATAGAAATGAGAATGGCCAAAACTTTTGTTTCACGAATTCACGGCTTTTATGCACTCCATCACTCACATAACCAAAAGAGATTGTAAAGATCAACTTTGCAACATAGATACATAAAAATCCAATCAAAAATACTCACGATTTAATTTTTCTGCACCGACAAATATTATTTCCATTCGGAAAACATCCTCACATCAAAATGTTTTCGAGAAATCACATGCAGTGGTGGTCTTGTTAGGATTGTTCGCGACGTACAAGAAAACCAAGCGACCTCTATGAGGAATATTTAGAGCATTGCAGTTTTTCAAATCGAAGTGAAGTTCGTATATCTGAGAGAAAAATGGTTAACTTCGTGGATAATAATGCTATTTCGCCTTAACTACTCCTTGTCTGAAAATAACCCTTCGAAATTCCGAAACTGTTTGCCCGCAAACAGCTCAGAAAATTCCAAAACTGTGATTATTAAAGAATGAGTCTTTTGAGTCACGTGAAGAAAACCTAATTGCACTGCATGAAGGACGAAGGTTTTCGCCGCGATTGGATTTACGAACGTCATTTCGTTCTGAAAAAGCAACTGCTCTTGATTCTTCTCATAGAGGTCACTTGCTTTTCTTTTTTGGCGGAAACTATAGTAATGAGACATCTTGTACATGTGGTTCTAAAATACTTTTTAATGTGAAGATATATACCAATAGAAATAATCTGTGTGCTGCTGGAGAAAAGGAAGAAATCGTGAGTATTCTAGTTTTCCATTCTTACATATTTATGCTGCAAAAGTGACCGTGTTGTTTTCTGATTAAAGTGCTAGTGATGTGAGTAATGGTAAAGTGCATATCAGCCATGATGTTCGTGAAACAGAAGTTTATGGCCTCTCTAATATCTAGTGAAATCTTGCATAATGTGAATATGTAGTGGGGAATCGGTGCTTCAATGATTCTATCCACGCTTTAGAGGGTGGCAATATTTGAACCTTTGACGAGAAGAGTCTTCCTCAACGCACTTCTAAATTCCGAGCTCCTACTTCGGTAATGGAAGAAGAACAAGGAGCTCCTCAGCGAGGTATGTTTTCCCCGTTAGAATATGACGAAAAGAAATCCGGTATCCAAATGCAGCAATTAACTTACATTTGGAGTAATTGTAACTGTTTCATGGAATATAATTCAATATTCTAAATCATCATTTTTCGTTTCCCGAATGAAAATGCGAGTCAAGCGTATTACGGTGGTATTAGATAGAATATAAGTGATCGAACTACATCGTGATAACGAAACCATGAACGATGATGTAAGTTCATTCGGAGGAATGAGAAATTCCTAGTGAAGACCACCTTATTTTGTAAGCTTACAGTAAAGATATCAAGGTATATATATATATATATATATATATATATATATATATATATATATATATATATATATATTAAAATAGCAAATTTTGGATGATAAAATAATAACGCTACAAAATTTTGCTCTTTCAAATTGCTCAATGAAGCTTATCTTTATGATGGTACATAGAATTGGTGGGCTAATTATTGGGTGCACATTTCGGCTCCAATTCTTTCCATTCAGTTGTCATTCGCAAGTTACATTTGCATTCTTAGGTCACTGCTTTCCGAAGGCTGCATCTCCGCGCATAACACTTTTCGGCTCTATATCAAGTCCATTCGAATTCGTCCGTATTCAGTGATATCGCTATATAGTTTTATCCGAAATCGATTTTCTGCTATAATCGCCTTAATACTTGAGTAAAAGGAAAATATTGTGATATTTAAGAAAGTGTCGATAACTTAAAGGCTTATTTTTATGAAGTATACACTCAGGAATTGATGATTTATGTAATTAAATTATTATATATTATTCAGTACGTACTACTATAAGCTCTTGATTAATTTAAATAATAATTATGATTATATCTCATCACAAAAGCATTGCCATTAAGTAGCGATACTATATTATATTGTGATATAATGGCTAATTATGTTAGTGTTGTATGAGTTAATTATGTTATCTAAAGGCAAAGCTATGTTATGTACGAGCATGATTTTTGTAGTCCCGCAGGACTTATGATTTAGGATTCGAGATATCTATACCAGAGATATTATAGAAATATGATGAAACTTCTTTTCCCTTTTTAATATTTTAACTATTAGCATGAGGGGCTACGGAAAATAATTACCATATTTAATTTAATATTTTTTGTCATTTTAATCCGATTTTGTTGTTAACTCGCAGCTTTTCGAAGTTAATACCAGAATGTTGTTCTATTTACAACTACTACTTCGATATCGTTTGTAATTTTAAAAGTCGCGCCGTAATCGGATAGTGTCAACATAATATTTAACTCAGATTATTCTTTACAACAATACATAGTCTTGAATAAAAATTTTTAATATTAATATTCAAATATTTTTAATGATAAATAAATTTTAAATACTATTTTTCATTAAAATTTGGGAATTAATTTCGAATCAGTGGTTTTCATTGGTTGATTATTGATAGAAAGTTAAACAGCCAGTCATCAGCCAATCAGAATCATTCATTTGTTTCTAACGAAACCAAAGGAGAACCGTCACCCAGTTGCTGCCGAAAATTCATCGAGGAAGGACTTGCTGCACAAGTTTTCAACAAAACCGTTAAAATTTAAATTTTTGAAGTAGTGGTTCCGGATATACGAGATCTCTGCTGTAAGCACCCGCGAGTCTCAAGATTTGGTAAGTTAAATAGTTTTAATTTCAGGAGTTTCAACCATACTCAACATTTTCGATTTATGTGTTTTAAGGAAATATCGGTTTTCCAAAATTCAGTGTATTACGTTATTAGAAATTTCTTTATTTCGTACAATTTGCGTGAAACATTGATATCGTGTAACCGAAATATCATTCTTCTTTCAACCGAATCTTATCCTTCACTTGGTTTCATGTAAAAATGGCATTAAATTTTCAGATCTCATTTTCAATTAACATTCCGTAGCTTCTAGTTAGTGCTTCCCAAAATTAATAATAATTTAAATTTTCCAACCGTCGTTCCTTATCACTCAGAGATCCACTGCAGCCTTCCAAGGTTTTTATCATTTATAAGCTCGAATAGAATTAATTACTCTAGCTTCATCAATGGTGAATATTTTTATTGTATTTTAAGAAATAACGTTTTTCACGTGACACATCACTTTAAAGTAACTTTGACGTTTTCCATTTACAATCTGTAACTTACATAAGCTCTTTTTTCGTGCGCCCGTTCCTCCATTTTAATTGAATGGATGTGTTAGAAAAAAAGGAAGTTATTCTGTATTTATAATAATTGAAAAAACTTCTTTCTTGAATCGTGAAAAGATTTTCAATTGTGAACTACTTAATCATATATAGCACTATATATAGTCTTAGGATAGAATTTTATCCGTCTGTTTAGTTGCGTATTTACGGAAATTCACTTAATATTTTTGAAATTTCAATTAAGGTTCTTTAATTTCATCGGAATTTCGAGTAATTTTTGTGATTCAGGTTGGTAGGATCGGAATCCGCGATAAACTAACAAATGACCGTTACATATTTGAATATATGTATTAGCTGAAGATGAATATTTCAGAGAATACATTAATTATTCCGAATTGATTGAAAATAATTTAATATTGATGTGAATTTTGGGCAAAGATTTTGAACTTAGCGTTAGGTTTTTACCTGACATAATTGCGTGTGTCTGCTAATGACCGCGTTCTGAATGCTCGTATTATTTTGATTTCATAGCCGTTAAGGATACAAAGGCCGGAGTAGTAGTCATTGCCTTTCTGCCGATGATTATATTTACTTTTAATTCGTATGATTGTTCTCTGCAACCGAACAACGAATCGTTAGATTTGAATTTACGATGTGTTTGGAAAATACTTTCATTCGTAATAGATTCTCAGTTGAAGGATAGCTAACTTAACGATTAAAAGTATGTATTGACGGCCATTTCGATAAATTTCTAATTAATTCATACGAGTTTAATCCCATATTCTTTATTAAATAAGTTATGATGGATATCCAGGATGAATGACTGAGTTGCGTGTTAATGCAAATTAATACAGATTCGTGAATGGTGGTTCGTAACTCTGCTGCAACAACGGACCGTTATTAAATTCAGTAGTATTTTCATAGTAGAGTCGCGCTATGGAATTTTCCGTTAAACCGTTTCGACCGTTAAACTATCAAGTTGGTGCCGTGGGCTTAAGTGAATTTTTTTAAGGTTTATTTTATGACAACCGATGTTTTAAAAAAAATGTTCTCATTCGCTTCCTCTATGAAAGATTTATATAATGTTAGCATTATTAATGGAAGAATGTTTTTTTAATAATTATGTTGAATCTTTGTCTTGGTCGACGGTTACAACTTGGCGCTGGTGTAGTGGCATGCGAATGTGGTATATACTTTAAATAGATTAATATACATATCCGCCTTTAAGATTAATTCTAATAGCCGTCTAACAATTAAATTTGATGAGAATTAATACTCAGTGAAGACTCTTTCAGCTCGGTTTACCTTTAATTAAACTTTAACTCTAAATATTCGTTTCCTAAATAACACTCTTTAGTTTGTTTCTTCGGTTTATGTATATATTTTTTATAAATTTTTCGATTTTTGGAAGCACTCAGGGTCCAATGTTTTAGTGAACTGATGTTTGTGGTAAAACGATATAGGAATGGATGACTAAATATCTCTTTAGTTACATTTTTTCACCATGATGATATATTTGAACGAGTTTTGTAACAGCTGTTGAAATTCGAAGTTGGTCTGATCTATATCCTAAAGAACAACCCAATCAATACTCAATGTAATTCTTCCGTAATTACTTCATTTATCCTTCTTTTGTTTATAATTTTTCTTAGAAAACCTTGCATCTTTCTCGAGATATAATAATTAATAATATAATTAATTCATATTATTAACTCGTAAGTATATTCGTTACTTCGATCCGAATATCTTTGAGGTACTCACGTAAGCGTTAAGGTTGTTTAGCTTTTCTTGTATGCAAGTAATAGGATGATATTTCTCTAGATTTTTCTTCATTTACAGATGACGAAGCTCCCAGGAGTGTGATAACGACGAAGGTCATCGCTGAGATGAGGATACTTGGAGTGAAATAAGATGTTCTGCTTATGTAAGTACATTATCGATTGATATTCAATATTTTATGCGTATATACTACTTCTTCAGTAGGAGGATCAAATTAAGACACTCCCTGTTACCCATTCTTCAGAATTAAAACTTAGAAAATGCTTTCAAATCAATCTTAAGAACTTTGAAGAAGTCTCGCACTGAGGTTTTTCAATTGACGGAAACTTAAAATTATGATTTTTGCCTTTACGATTGATATCACGATCGCTCTCGCAGCAATAAATTGGGACACCTCCGAAACAAATGAATTCCTCCACATAAAAAATAGGTTCGGATCGTCGAATATATCTCACAGCTGCAGTTACTGCGGAGGGCCTTTGATTTTCGAAGCCTCCAAATCCTTTCGATATCATTATTATTTGAATTAATACGAAAAAGTTTGTTCGGTGGTCATGTGTAGGCGAATTATTATTAAGAGTTGATGGAATATCTTAATTTTGGAGTATTTAATTACACCAAATGGAAAGATTTTCTACTAATAGCTTAAAATGCATCTTATAGAAATAATTTTCGTGCGAAAAATGTTTCCAGCAATCAGCTGGTAAGAGGTATTCCCATATAGATTGTTAATTAAGTATCTCATATGATAAGTAATCCGACCTAATAGATAGATTAGATAGATCTTTCAATTTCCAAAATTATTCTGCCAATCCACAGAAGAATATAATTTTTACGACTTCCGATGAGATCTTGGACCAGTGATTTTTAAAAATTTTCTCATGGTTTTTATTAATTTATTGAAAATTAATTGTAAATAATTAAGAGTAATTAGGCAACAGTGCTTCCTTTCCAATAATTTGTTTATGAATTCTATATGAAAATGGAATTGAATATATAAATTATAATTTGAAATTAGGGCTTCGTAACGAATAACATTCATAACGAATAAGAATTACGTTTTACTTTTAAACGATAAACGTCGTCGATAAGTGATGAATTGTTTTACAGTATAATGAAATGTTAAGTGGAGCTAAAATTCGAAATAATTAATTATTAAATTCATAAATTTCGATTCATGTACCCACGTTTCGATGTTTGCGTTTCATCGGCGTTCAGATTTTCACGTATGTACAGCTAACAGCAAAAAAAAGTTACCACCCCTGACCCACCAAGAAATTCTAAGTCCAAATTTCGGGCCGGCGAGCCTTTCTCTCGAGAAGGGAGGGAGAGAAAAGAAAGATGGAGGACATGGTCCATTACGCTAGCTCGGCTCTCGCGTGTGGATGGAGAATTTTCGTTGTTTATATAAAAATCATTTACTACTATCAATTATCTGCCGCAACATTTGATGTGTTAACGCGTACTATTGAATTTCACGACGATCAACTGGAAGATAACTAAAGAAATGAATCGAATGGAATGCAGCAATCAAAGTCACTCTCACTTTAATTTTCGATAACAGATTATTAAATCATTTCCAAAACAATACAAATGAAGTTAACTGAATACAAAATTCGGTATCAAATTAACTCAAATTCGTTTTTCGAAAATCGATCGTTTAAATCACTTCCAACGATTGATTATGCTCATCAATGTGAACGAAACCAGCAACTATTCTCTTCTTCTTTATTTCAAATAGGCCAAAAAGCAGGATCTCGGATTCAACAATTGCATTTGTCGTCAGGGGGGCCGGCTGTTTATACTCACAAAAATTTTCGTGTATTCCGTAAAAAATCTCGAAAATTCAATTCGGAAACAACAATAAACGACCAAAATAAGGTTTTCTATTCATTTACTCTGCTATTGGTTCTTGTCTCAATCTCGTATGACTATTATTTTTAATTTAATTTTGCAAAAGAAATGAAGCATGCAGCGACAAAAATGAACTTTACGTGCATTTCTTACGGAAATGCTTTGACTTGTCAGGGATCGAAGCAAGGACGAAGTGTCACCATTTTTTACAATATAAACACTTTCGTATATATATATTTGAATGCAATGTTCTATAAAAATTTCAAGTCAATCGACCAAGTGATTTTTGAGTTTTGCGGGCAGAAACATATGCAGGCTGAATTTTGCTGAATACATAAGATATGTGCAGAATTCGGTGGATTATTATAATTTAATTTGATTCCTTTTACAACCCTTTCGTTTAACTTTCCCAATTGAAAAGCGTTCTATCATGAAGAGAAATAACTAAGGAATAAACACAAGGAAATAAAAGTTCCACATCTTCCACACAAAAAGTCGTGTAACTTTGACAAAGTTATTTATTTCCTTGTGCTTAGTTACCTATGGAGTTCACCAAATTTAAAGCTCATTCGATTGATTTAAATAAGGAATAATCTTTTCTAGATTACCATTTCCCCTTACTCTCGTGACTTTACTAGCACCTTCTTCAACATTTACATAAATACGCGATCCTCCATATGGCGTGTGCCTTGAAAAAGAAGAAAGAATGAGAGGGAACAAAAGTGTGACCTGCAAGTGAAAGGGTAGAATTCTTGGAAAACTGTTAAACAGGACAAAACGAAATAGGTGGGGGAAAAGGACAAGATAAACCTTTTGTTACCAAAGGGGAATGGAAAGGAAAAACTTTCTCGTTGGGAGAAGAGGACGGGTTGAAATTTGCTCGATTCATTTTGATTTTATCTAAAATGATGTGTCCACTAGCCTTCTCTGATATATGTATAATTTTTAGCTCGCAATTAGAAGAATTACTCGAAGAAATAAATCTCTCATAAAGTGGGAATGCAGAGCATCAGATTAGAAATGTTGTAGGTTCTTCAGCCTATAACTTACGAAATCTCACTGTTTATCTGATGTGGATTGAATGAAAATAATCATAAATCGCTTGATGAAACTACCGTCCTAAAGATTGGATCCATGGATTCCTTATCGTTTCAGAGTAATGGCTCACAGTAAATACTGTAGTAAAAGGCCAGCGGTAGACGTCCTTTTGGTAAAATTCTCGAAATTTTGTTTCACAAAAGTTACTTCTCTCATTTTTTTTTAGCTATTAACTGAACCACCAATCGACTCCGAAGACTATTACAATTTGTTTATTTCGAAGTTCTCAGTATTTTAAGAAGACCGTCTTTTATTTTATCAGTTACGAAAAATGACAAGACCGCTATCCGTGGCATGGTGACTTTTGCATGACAATGTTAATCGACGTCTAACCAAATTTAAGACTTAGCTAGAGTATGACTTATTAGTACTCGACGCAGGATGGGCAAGTTATTGCGTGTGTGTTACAGTAATGACTATTATAATTGTGTTTAAATACGTATTTAAATGACATCTTTATTTTATATTTTATAAACCAGTTGAGATTGACTAGCAAATTTTATCAGTGAATCAAGATGAGTTTAACATTTTGGCTATCATCAACACTGAGAGAAAAAATGTATTCACTTTCTCTTGGTGGTTTTTTTATATTAATTTTTAAGGTTCTTAAAATCTACGGAACTAATAACTGTATCTAACATTTAATGTGATAAAAGGATTGAAAACACTATACATTCAATGATAGTAATGAAAAAGAACCAAAGGAACGCTAGTTTAGCTAGCTAGCAAATAGCTATTTCTTAAATTTTCCCGTTTTGTTGTTGATTGATTTTTAAGGGTATCTTGAAGAATTTATGAAAATCATTGGTTAGAAGAAAAAGCCTGAGAAGATGAATGTAAATATTGAGAACGTAATTTTGGAATTAGAATGCTCCGAAACTTAAATTTCTTCGGGAGTGATCTTTCTACGGTTAATATATGCTTAATTCTACTCCTCAAAGCATAGACGGTCCGAGAAATGGGCAGTCTGGGAGACTGTCGACAGCATTTATGGGCTCTTCTCAGATCCCTTGAAGATTCTCAATGATAAAATTATACTCGTATAGCTTAGGTAATTTTAACGATTACACCCGGTCACAATATTTAGGTAAACTTTATTTATCCATTAAGGGGAACTAGTTCTAAACGTCTGCCCAGAATGTCAATAATCTTCAGATTACCCCTTCCCGATGATTGTAATCAATTTCCTTCGCAATGGATGCAGCTTTCTTTGGTCCTAGTTCTCTGAGTAATTTCCTTTAATTCAAATTGATTGAAGAAGCCGTTACTTGATAAAACTGCGTTATGTAAGAAATTGTGAATCTTTTTCCTTAGTTATTTCCACCATTCCTTATAGTCGTTGAGCTATGGCTAGTTTTTTATGGAAATTACATTTAGGAAAACTGCTAAATCAGGCGTAATTCATCTGAGTTGCCCTTAAATCGGTAAATGCTGTTTAATAATTAAAATTTAGCCTTCGTATTTTACCCTTCCTTTTTTAATGAGAGGCCAGTTTAGTCCATCAGCGATTACTGAATAAAGCACTAGAGCACAATAAACGCTAAAGCTTCCTTTCTTGGGAAATGTGTCAGGAGAATCTATTACTGCTGAATCTTAATGCTGGTTTCCAAGCCTCACCTATTCTTCCTTAAAACTTCTTGGTTTAAAGATAAGGAAGACATTTACGTATTGAAGGTGCAGAAATTTAAATGTGTGAATAGCTCCACATTTGTGTGGGATCAACTGGCAAAAGCTCTAATTGTATGCATGAATGTATGCACATTGTATGCATATTCTTATATGCCTACATGATTATATCCTATCCTATGCCAATAAGTTTCGAAGCAAAATAAATTTACATTGATAATAAATAATTTCGACTATGATAGGTCTATTGTTAATGGTTTATGAATTTTGGATGCAAATGAACGTTTTAGAAGTAAGTTCACATAAAACCTAATTCAGTATGTTAGGAAAATGAAACTTGCAAACTGCCGCAAAAATCGGAACTTTTTCGAATCGTTGATCTAATTTACATTCCCTCTGGCTGAAGCATTGAAAACATATTTTTCCGGTCACCCTCTAACCTGCATTATTTTGTCTTAAAATGGCTTGAATCGTTTTCTCAATCTTATAAATAGCCAACATCCCAGGATCTCTGCACATCACTTCTGAGCCTGTTTACCACATTATCTTCATATTTTTTAAATATATGCCTTAGAGTTGAAGAGAATAAAAATTCTTTTCCTAGTAAGCATAAAATATTCCGTATTCCCATTTTTTATTTTCCTATCATCGTCTCCATGAAGTAACCCATTCATATTCCATCTTCGATGAACTTTTCTTTATATCACCATCCAGGACGAAGAATGGCATTTTCAGGCAATTCTCTCTCTCATACAAAACCCTTAAACGATGCCTCGAAAATTAGAGGCACTGAAGACGAACCTGTGACCGCTCCATTGAAGACCCTTTCTCTTTCCTCTCTCACCCCCACGGAGAAGCTCCCTTTGTTTTCTTGAGAAGGAAGGTATGCATGCTACCGATTAACCGTTATGTAGACAAAAACATTAAAAGCAGAGCGTTAGCACGTAGCACCAAAAGGTGGGCTTGCCACAGAGATCCTTAGCAATAGATTTAAATGTATTTTTCATGCACGTGCGAATATTTAGAGTGGAGTTGTAACAGCTTAAAGTTGTTGGCTCATACCTATTTTCTATGTAGAAACTCTTAATCGTTTTAGCATTTTAAAATTTTAGACGGAGGTTTAAATAAAGGAATTCAATATTTACAAGTATATTATTCAATTCTTTTTGCGCTTTGCTGGACTCTGCACGACTAGTCCTTCTGATTTCATTACCCAAAAGAAATTCTCGCGCGTAAAATATAAAGCTGTTTGTTAAGAGACTACAGGTTAGATAGCAGTGAGTCCAAAATGATCGGAGCCCTCCGCTGGGTATCTTTTAAAAATATAACTCTGTAAAGACAATAATTATTAGAGATATTCCTTAGCTGTGATTTACATGACGAAATACGCGACGACATGATCACTATTCCCAACGATCGTTATTTTCACAGCCAGATGGTGAAAATATTACAGCGAGATAATAGCGAGGACAGATGGTTTATATTGTTATCATCTTACATATAGTATAAGGTGCGTAAATATGTAAATTATTTAGATAGTTGAGTGTTTCACATTCTCTGCAATAAGCCTTATGGAGGCTCGCGGATAGTCAATTTAAATGTATTTCTTACTTAACTATTTTTCACAAATCTGCGACACCATTATTATATTTATAATATACGTTTTTTTCTTATTTTTCCTACTTCCGTTGACCTGATTTACAGTAGTTCATATTTTCTTAATTATCGTATCATAATTAAGCATAATCTTGGCGAAAACGATCATCCTGCGTGGAGCATTAACTGAAATAACCAATTTCATTATAAATCTGCATTAATGGAAAATGTTATGTATTATATATGTTAGGACGAACTATGAGCAGCCAAAGTAATTCTTGTCCGATATTTTAAGAAGAAGAGCGAATTACGCTTGAGATTCGAGCCGATTTAACGAAATACGAATTTAATTATTTCATAATACAATACTGCTTCTACCGCAGCAAAAGCAATGACTTTTAGCGAGTATTTGTAAAATATATATCATCACAAAAGCCTTCAAAACGTGCCAGGCATAACGAGGAAGACGAAAAGCGCGCTCAAAACAGAGAATCTGAAAGACTCGCCCTTCTCTAGTTATGCTGGTTGCATCTTAGGTGGTAACTTTTTTATGCTGTTAGCTGTACTTAACATGCATCGAAATTTTAAAATGCATAAATTACTATTCATGGGCATCACAATGAAATTATTTTCCATCAAATCCGTGTAAATCATTTAATATGTAGATATTACATTCCCCAATCCATAATATTTTAAATTATCGATATATTTTTCTCGTAGGATATCGTCCGCCGTGAAGCTATGAAGCTATTGATATATTTTCACTTTCTCCCGCCATTAAAAAAAAAGACTTTCCAATTCATGCATTCAGAATAAGCTGTGGTTCCAAATATTTTCCCTTTCTGTCATTGAAACTCACTTTCTCTTCCACCTAGACTCGTTTTCGTTGACAGATATTTAAAGGTCACTGATAACATCTGCTAAGGGATTTTGAAAGTAGAGAAGTGTAGGTTTCAAGGGCAATACACAATTCTGCTCTTATCATGGTAGAAGATTTGAATACATTGTAAAATAATTTTAATGCAGTGATAGCTATTGAATAGAATTCTTTCACTTTCATAAAATATTGAAATAACTTTAAGTAAATATTATGGAGAGGGACTCATTATCTTTCACCATATCTTTAAATGATCGAACGCGAAAAATTATGTTTTAATTAAAATTTACAACAATCTAAAATATATTTTCAAATATTATTGAATTGCGTTGAATAAATATAAATATAATATTGCTTATCTGTTTATAAAAGTTGATCTTCTGTTCATTGGTAATTTAAAGTTTGAGGGAAATAGGTAGGTAGAATAGGAATGGGTATTTCTACAATACATAAAAGTTAATCATTTGAAATACTTCATCTCCATGCAACTCATAAAGCCATCTATCTCTTACCGGAATATTCTAATTCTATCAATACTAATATGCTAAGAATTCAGCAAAAGATGACCAAATTCAAGTCAAAATTAAGTACCGTAAGATTTGGAATTTAATGATCTACAATACCATTCCTGCGGCTATCAAAATTTCTCTATTAACTAATCCTAAATAAATAATAAATGGATTTTTATAATCTTTCTTCTAGCAGTAGAGTCTGGTCTTCTAAGAGTTTTCGTTACTTAAAAACCTTTCATTACCAAAAAATAATGAAACTTATTAATTTATATTAGTATTCTTCCTCCACCATTCCAAGTTGTGCTTTCATAGAGATGGTAACCGTCGCTGTTATCTGTACCAAATATATAGAAAACTCAAGAAAATTCTCCTATAATAAATTCTTCCATTTTTGAAATTGAATGAAATTTACCCATGTAATGGAATATTAAGGCAGGCAGGACATAATAGTAATTTCTGTAGTGTTCCAAGTTCTTAACTGTGATGCCTAAAAAAATGTCTCGAAAAATACTAATGGTCTTTTAAGCCTCTATCTGATCTAACAACGTAAATTCGCAGAGTGGTTCTTTCTATGCTATTAAAAATTATTAAGTAAAAATTACCGTATTAATTGTGAAGATTTTCCAGTAATGTGGGCATCTTTCATTATCATTCCATCTTTCTTGTAGGCATTCGTTTTATTAATTTTGTAAGTACCACTTTACTTAACTGACTTAATGTAGGAAATTATCACTTTCAATTTTTGAATCATCTGTGGTATGGTTGCCGCCGAATGCATTCGTGGTCTACTCCCTCACTTACAATCTGTAGTACATGCCTTTGTAAAGAAAATTTGCAGTTTGCTGATAACATTAAAACGTAAAAAGATGAAAACAGTGTATTTCAGGGCAGTTAATTATATCGAATAATTATTTATAATCACATAATTAATAAGTAAGATAGAAAGAGAGAGGTTTTTAAATTTTTCTGCTCTTTTTTTATTCGAGAAGAAGAGCGCTATGATGCTGTTCAATGAACCAAGGATACTCCACCAAATAAGTTGAGTACAAATGGAATTTATTGCTGTTATTTTTTACTTTTAGTAGGATAGATATTGAGTATTTAATTGAATTATTGTGTTCTGTACTATTTTTATGACAAAATATAACTATCTGGATTAAATTTCATTATCCAGAAACTGTATCAGATTAACATTACTAGGATGGTACAAGAAGAAGAGCATGATGATTATGTTCGATGAAGAGTGGACCAAGGATACTCCACCAAGATTAATAGGTACAAATGGAATTTATTGCTGTTTTTTTCAGGATGGTAGATATTGAGTAGTTAATTGAATACTTACTAGTTTATAGAATTCTTGTGTTCTGTACTATTTTTATAACAAAATATAATTATATGGATTTAATTTCCTTTTTCAGAAACTGAATCCGATCCTACATTACCTGGATGGAGCGAGAAGAAGAGGGAGGTGATGCTGTTGGATGAAGAGTGGACCGAGGATACTCCACCAAATACAATGACTACAAATGGAATTTATTGCTGTTATTTTTTACCTTTAGTATGGTAGATATCTAGACGTTAATTGAATTCGTGTGTTCTCTTGTATTTTTATAAAAAATATTATTATATGGATTTAATTTCCTTATTCTGAATCTTAATCAGATCCAACATTACCTGGATGGAGCGAGAAGAAGAGCGCGATGATGCTGTTTGATGAAGAGTGGACCAAGGATACTCCACCCAATACAATGAGTACAAATGGAAATTATTGATGCAATTTTTTACTTTTAGTATGGTAGATATCTAGTTGTTAATTGAATTCTTGTGTTCTATTGTATTTTTATAACAAAATATAATTATATGGATTTAATTTCCTTTTTCAGAAACTTTATCCTTTCCTACATTACCAGGATGGAGCGAGAAGAAGAGTGCGATGATGCTATTGGATGAAGAGTGGACCAAGGATACTCCACCGAATACAATGAGTACAAGTGAAATTTATTGCTGTAATTTTTTACTTTTAGTATGGAAGACATCTAGTAGTTAATTGAATTCTTGTGTTCTGTTGTATTTTCATAACAAAATATAATGATTTTGATTTAATTTCCTTTTTCAGAAACTGAATAAGATCCTACATTACCTGGATGTAGCGAGAAGAAGAATGCGATGATGCTGTTCTGTGAAGAGTGTACCAAGGATACTCCCCCTCAAATACAATGAGTACAAATGGAATTTATTGCTGCAATTTTTTACTTTTAGTATAGTAGATATCAAGTAGTTAATTGAATGCTTGTGTTCTGTTGTATTTTTTTAACAAAATATAATTATATGGATTTAATATTCTTTTTTCAGAAACTGAATCAGATCGTACATTACCTGGATTGAGCGAGAAGAAGAGTGCGATGATGCTCTTGGATGAAGAGTGGACCGAGGATACTCCACCCAACACAATGAGTACCAATGGAATTTATTGCTGAATTTTTTTAGCTTTAGTATGGTAGATATCTAGAAGTTAATTGAATTCTTGTGTTCTGTTGTATTTTTATAACAAAAGATAATTATATGGATTTGATTACCTTTTTCAGAAACTGAATACATTCCTACATTACCTGGATGGAGGGAGAAGAAGAGCGTGATGATGCTGTTTGAAGTAGAGTGGACCAAGGATACTCCACCGAATACAATGAGTACAAATGGAATTAATTGCTGTAATTTTTAACTTTTAGTATGGTAGATATCTGGTAGTTAATTGAATTCTTGTGTTCTGTTGTATTTTTGTAACAAAATAAAATCATATGGATTTAATTTCCTTTTTTCAGAAACTGAATCGGATCCTACATTACCAGGATAGGGTGAGAAGAAGTACCTGATGATGCTGCTCGATGAAGAGTGGACCAAGGATACTCGACCAAATACAATGAGTTTTAATGGAATTTATTGCTGTAATTTTTTACTTTTAGTATGGTAGATATCTAGTTGTTAATTGAATTCTTGTGTTCTGTGTATTTTTATAACAATAGATAATTAAATGGATTTAATTTCCTCTTTCAGAACCTGAATCGGATCCTACATTACCAGGATGGAGTGAGAAAAAGAAACTGATGATGCTGTTCAATGAAGAGTGGACCAAGGATACTCCACCGAATACAATGAGTACAAATGGAATTTATTGCTGTAATTTTTTACTTTTAGTATGGTAGATATCTAGGAGTTAATTGAATTCTTGTGTTCTGTTGTATTTTTGTAACAAAATATAATCATATGGATTTAATTTCCTTTTTTCCGAAACTGAATCCAATCCTACATTACCAGGATGGAGCGAGAATAAGAGTGTGATGATGCTATGGGATGAAGAGTTGACCAAGGATACTGGACCGAATACAATGAGTACAAATGTAATTTATTGCTGTTATTTTTTACCTTTAGTATGGTAGATATCTAGTAGTTAATTTAATTCTTGTGTTCTGCTGTATTTTTATAACAAAATATAATTATATGGATTTAATTCCCTTTTTCAGAAACTGAATAGGATTCAATGTTACAAGGATAGGGTGAGAAGAAGTACCTGATGATGCTGTTAGATGAAGATTGGACCAAGGATTCTCGACCGAATACAATGAGTTTTAATGGAATTTATTGCAGTAATTTTTTACTTTTAGTATGGTAGATATCTAGTAGTTAATTGAATTCTTGTGTTCTGTTGTATTTTTATAACAATAGATAATTAAATGGATTTAATTTCCTCTTTCAGAACCTGAATCTGATCCTACATTACCAGGATGGAGCGAGATGAAGAGTGCGATGATGCTGTTGGATGAAGAGTGGACCAAGGATCCTTCACCGAATACAATGAGTACAAATGGAATTAATTGCTGTAATATTTAACTTTTAGTATGGTAGATATCTAGTAGATAATTAAATTCTTGTGTTCTGTTGTATTTTCATAACAAAATATAATTCAATGGATTTAATTTCCTTTTTCAGAAACTGAATCCGATCCTAAATTACCTGGATGGAGCGAGAAGAAGAGTGCAATGATGCAGTTGGATGAAGAGTGGACCGAGGATTCTCCACCGAATACAATGAGTACAAATGGAATTTATTGCTGTAATTTTTTACTTTTAGTATGGTTGATATCTTCTAGTTAATTAATTTCTTGTGTTCTGTTGTAATTTTATAACAAGATTTAATTATATGGATTTAACTTTCCTTTTTAGAAACTTTATCTGATCCAACATTACCTGGATGGAGCGAGAAGAAGAGCACGATGATGCTGTTCTGTGAAGAGTGGACCAAGGATACTCCACGGAATACAATGAGTACAAATGGAATTTATTGCTGTAATTTTTTACTTTTAGTATGGTAGATATCTAGTAGTTAAATGAATTTCCTTTGTTCTGCTGTATTTTTATAACAAAATATAACTATATGGATTTAATTTCATTTTTCAGAAACTGAATATGATCCTACATTAACAGGATGGAGTGAGAAGAAGAACCTGATGTTGCTGTTCAATGAAGAGTGGACCAAGGATACTCGACCGAATACAATGAGTTTTAATGGAATTAATTGCTGTAATTTTTTACTTTTAGTATGGTAGATATCTAGTAGTTAATTGAATTCTTTTGTTTTGTTGTAGTTTTATAACAAAATATAATTATATGGATTTATTTTCCTTTTTCAGAAACTGAATCTGATCCTACATTACCTGGATGGAGGGAGGAGAAGAGTGCGATGATGCTGTTGGATGAAGAGTGGACCAAGGATACTCCACGGAATATAATGAGTACCAATGGAATTTATTGCTGAATTTTTTTAGTTTTAGTATGGTAGATATCTAGTAGTTAATTGAATTCTTGTGTTCTGTTATATTTTTATAACAAATTATAATTATATGTATTTAATTTCCTCTTTCAGAAACTGTATCCGATCCTACAGTACCAGGATGGAGCGAGAAGAAGAGTGCGATAATGCTGTTGGATGAAGAGTGGAGCAAGTATCCTCCACCGAATACAATGAGTACAAATGGAATTTATTGCTGTACCTTTCTACATTTAGTATGGTAGATATCTAGTAGTTAATTGAATTCTTGTGTTATGTTATATTTTTACAACAAATTATAATTATATGGATTTAATTTCCTTTTTTAGAAACTGAATCCGATCCTACATTACCTGGATGGAGGGAGAAGAAGAGCGCGATGATGCTGTTTGATAAAGTGTGGACCAAGGATACTCCAACGAATACAATGAGTACAAATGGAATTAATTGCTGTAATATTTAACTTTTAGTATGGTAGATATCTAGTAGGTAATTGAATTCTTGTGTTATGTTGTATTTTTGTAACAAATTATAATCATATGGATTTAATTTCCTTTTTTCAGAAACTGAATCCGATCCTACATTACCAGGATGGAGCGAGAATAAGAGTGTGATGATGCTATTGGATGAAGAGTCGACCAAGGATACTCGACCGAATACAATGAGTACAAATGGAATTTATTCTTGTAATTTTTTACTTTTAGTATGGTAGATATCTAGTAGTTAATTGAATTCTTGTGCTCTTTTGTATTTTTATAACAATAGATAAAAAAATGGATTTATTTTCCTCTTTCAGAACCTGAATCCGATACTACATTACCAGGATGGAGTGAGAAGAAGAGTGCTATGATGCTGTTGGATGAAGAGTGGACCAAGGATCCTTCACCGAATACAATGAATACAAATGGAATTTATTGCTGTACCTTTTCACATTTAGTATGGTAGATATCTAGTAGTTAATTGAATTCTTGCATTCTGTTATATTTTTATAACAAAATATTATTATATGGATTTAATATAATCATACTGAATCTGAATCAGATCCAACATAACCTGGATGGAGCGAGAAGAAGACTGCGATGGTGCTGTTTGATGAAGAGTGGACAAGGATACTCCACCAAATACAATGAGTACAAATGGAATTTATTGCTGTCATTTTTTACTTTTAGTATGGTAGATATCTAGTAGATAATTAAATTCTTGTTTTCTGTTGTATTTTCATAACAAAATTTAATTAAATGGATTTAATTTCCTTTTTCAGAAACTGAATCCGATCCTAAATTAAGTGGATGGAGCAAGAAGAAGAGTGCAATGATGCTGTTGGATGAAGAGTGGACTGAAGATACTTCACCGAATACAATGAGTACAAATGTATTTGATTGCTGTAATTTTTTACTTTTAGTATGGTTGATATCTAGTAGTTAATTGATTTCTTAAGTTCTGTTGCACTTTTATGACAAAATATAATTATTTTGATTTAACTTCCCTTTTTAGAAATGGAATCCGATCCTACATTACCTGGATGGAGCAAGAAGAAGACCGCGATTGTGCTTTTCTATGAAGAGTCGACCAAGGATACTCCACCGTAATTAATGAGTACAAATGGAATTTATTTCTGTAATTTTTTACTTTTAGTATGGTTGATATCTAGTAGTTAATTATTTCTTGTGTTCGGTTGAATTTTTATAACAAAATATAATTACATGGATTTAACTTCCCTTTTTAGAAACTGAATCCAATCCTACATTACCTGGATGGAGCGAGAAGAAGAGTGCAATGACGCTGTTTGAAGAACAGTGGACCAAGGATACTCCACCGAATATAATGAGTAAAATTTAATTTATTGCTGTAATTTTTTATTTTAGTATGGTTGATATCTAGTAGTTAATTGAATTCTTGTGTTCTGTTGTATTTCTATAACAGAATATAATTATATGGATTTAATACAATCATTCTGAATCAAAATCAGATCCAACATTACATGGATGGCGCGAGAAGAAGACCGCAATGATGCTGTTTGATGAAGAGTTGACCAAGGATACTCAACCAAATACAATGAGTAAAAATGGAATTTATTGCTGTAATTTTTTACTTTTAGTATGGTAGATATCTAGTAGTTAATTGAATTCTTGTGTTCTGTTGTATTTTTATAACAAAATATAATTATATGGATTTAATTTCCTTTTTCAGAAACTGAATCCGATCCTACGTTACCTGGATGGAGCGAGAAGAAGAGTGTGATGATACTGTTGGATGAAGAGTGGACCGAGGATACTCCACCGAACACAATGAGTACAAATGGAATTTATTACTGTAATTTTTTACTTTTAGTATGGTTGATATCTAGTAGTTAATTGATTTCTTGTTTTCTTTTGTATTTTTATAACAAAATATAATTATATTGATTTAACTTCCCTTTTTAGAAACTTAATCCGATCCTAAATTACCTGGATTGTGCGAGAAGAAGAGTGCGATGACGCTGTTCGATGAAGAGCGGACTAAGGATACTTCACCGAATACAATCAGTAAAATGGAGTTTTCTGCTGGAACTTTTTACTTTTAGTATAATAGATATCTAGTAGTAAATTGAATTCTTTGTTCTGTTGTATTTTTATAACAAAATATAATTATATGGATTTAATTTCCTTTTTTTCAAAAACTGAATCCGATCCTACATTGCCAGGATGGAGAGAGAAGAGGAGTGTGATGATGCTTTTGGATGAAGAGTCGACCAAGGATACTCGACCGAATACAATGAGTACAAATGGAATTTATTGCTGTAATTTTTTACTTTTAGTATGGTAGATATCTAGTAGTTAATTGAATTCTTGTGTTCTGTTGTATTTTTATAACAAAATATAATTATATGGATTTAATTTCCCTTTTCAGAAAGTGAATATGATCCTACATTACCAGGATGGAGTGAGAAGAAGAACCTGATGATGCTGTTCGATGAAGAGTGGACCAAGGATCCTTCACCGAATACAATGAGTACAAATGGAATTTATTGCTGTACCTTTTTAGATTTAGTATGGTAGATATCTAGTAGTTAATTGAATTCTTGTGTTCTGTTATATTTTTATAACAAAGTATAACTATATGGATTTAATATAATAATTCTGAATCTGACTCAGATCTAACATTACCTGGATAGAGCGAGAAGAAGACCGAGATGGTGCTGTTTGATGAGGATTGGACCAAGGATACTCCACAGAATACAATGAGTACAAATGGAATTTATTGATGTAATTTTTTACTTTTATTATGGTAGATATCTAGTAGTTAATTGAATTCTTGTGTTCTGTTGTATTTTTATAACAAAAGATAATTAAATGGATATAATTATCTCTTTCAGAAATCTGAATCCGATCCTACATTACCAGGATGGAGAGAAAAGAAGAGTGCCATGATGCTGTTGGATGAAGAGTGGACCAAGGATCTTTCACCAAATACAATTAGTACAATGGAATTTATTGCTGTACCTTTTTAAATTTAGTATGGTAGATATCTAGTAGTTAATTGAATTCTTGTGTTCTGTTGTATTTTTATAACAAAATATAATTTCCTTTTTCAGAAACTGAATCCGATCCTACATTACCTGGATGGAGTGAGAAGAAGAGCGCGATAATGCTGTTTGATGAAGAGTGGACCAAGGATACTCCACCGAATACAATGAGTACAAATGGAATTTATAGCTGTAATTTTTTACTTTTAGTATGGTAGATATCTAGTAGTATTTAATTGAAATCCTGTGTTCTGTTGTATTTTTATAACAATATATAATTATATGGATTTAATTTCCTCTTTCAGAAACTGAATCCGATCCTACATTACCAGGATGGAGCGAGAAGAAGACTGCAATGATGCTGTTGGATGAAGAGTCGACCAAGGATACTGCACCGAATACAATGAGTACAAATGGAATTTAATGCTGTAATTTTTTACTTTTAGTATGGTAGATATCTAGATGTTAATTGAATTCTTGTGTTCTGTTGTATTTTTATAACAAAATATAATTATATGGATTTAATTTCCTTTTTCAGAAACTGAATATTATCCTACATTACCAGGATGGAGTGAGAAAAAGAAACTGATGATGCTGTTCAATGAAGAGTGGACCAAGGATACTCCACCGAATACAATGAGTACAAATGGAATTTATTGCTGTAATTTTTTACTTTTAGTATGGTAGATATCCAGTAGTTAATTGAATTCTTGTGTTCTGTTGTTTTTTTTATAACAAAATATAATTATATGGATTTAATTTTATCATACTGAATCTTAATCAGATCGAACATTACCTGGATGGAGCAAGAAGAAGAGCAGGATGATGCTGTTTGATGAAGAGTGGTCAAAGGATACTCCACCAAATGCAACGAGTACAAATGGAATTTATTGATGTAATTTTTTACTTTTATTATGGTAGATATCTGGTAGTTAATTGAATTCTTGTGTTCTGTTGTATTTTTATAACAAAAGATAATTAAATGGATATAATTATCTCTTTCAGAAATCTGAATCCGATCCTACATTACCAGGATGGAGAGATAAGAAGAGTGCCATGATGCTGTTGGATGAAGAGTGGACCAAGGATCTTTCACCAAATACAATTAGTACAATGGAATTTATTGCTGTACCTTTTTAAATTTAGTATGGTAGATATCTAGTAGTTAATTGAATTCTTGTGTTCTGTTGTATTTTTATAACAAAATATAATTTCCTTTTTCAGAAACTGAATCCGATCCTACATTACCTGGATGGAGTGAGAAGAAGAGCGCGATAATGCTGTTTGATGAAGAGTGGACTAAGTATACTCCACCGAATACAATGAGTACAAATGGAATTTATAGCTGTAATTTTTTACTTTTAGTATGGTAGATATCTAGTAGTATTTAATTGAAATCCTGTATTCTGTTGTATTTTTATAACAATATATAATTATATGGATTTAATTTCCTCTTTCAGAAACTGAATCCGATCCTACATTACCAGGATGGAGCGAGAAGAAGACTGCAATGATGCTGTTGGATGAAGAGTGGACCAAAGATATTCCACCAAATACAATGAGTACAAATGGAATTAATTGCTGAAATTTTTTACTTTTAGTATGGTAGATATCTAGTAGTTAATTGAATTCTTGTGTTCTGTTGTATTTTTGTAACAAAATATAATTATATGGATTTAATTTCCTTTTTTTCACAAACTAAATCCGATCCTACATTAACAGGATGGAGCCAGAAGAAGAGTGCTATGGTGATGTTGGATGAAGAGTCGACCAAGGATACTGCACCGAATACAATGAGTACAAATGGAATTAAATGCTGTAATATTTTACTTTTAGTATGGTAGATATCTAGATGTTAATTGAATTCTTGTGTTCTGTTGTATTTTTATAACAAAATATAATTATATGGATTTAATTTCCTTTTTCAGAAACTGAATATTATCCTACATTACCAGGATGGAGTGAGAAAAAGAAACTGATGATGCTGTTTAATGAAGAGTGGACCAAGGATACTCCACCGAATACAATGAGTACAAATGGAATTTATTGCTGTAATTTTTTACTTTTAGTATGGTAGATATCTAGCAGTTAATTGAATTCTAGTGTTCTGTTGTTTTTTTTATAACAAAATATAATTATATGGATTTAATACAATCATTCTGAATCTAAATCAGATCCAACATTACCTGGATGGAGCGAGAAGAAGAGTGCGATGATGCTGTTTGATGAAGAGTGGACCAAGGATACTCCACCAAATACAATGAGTAAAAATGGAATTTATTGCTGGAACTTTTTACTTTTAGTATGGTAGATATCTAGTAGTTAATTGAATTCTTGTGTTCTGTTGTATTTTTATAAAAAAATATAATTTCCTTTTTCAGAAACTGAATCCGATCCTACATTACCTGGATGGAGTGAGAAGAAGAGCGCGATAATGCTGTTTGATGAAGAGTGGACTAAGTATACTCCACCGAATACAATGAGTACAAATGGAATTTATTGCTGTACCTTTTTAGATTTAGTATGGTAGATATCTAGTAGTTAATTGAATTCTTGTGTTCTGTTATATTTTTATAACAAAGTATAATTATATGGATTTAATATAATAATTCTGAATCTGAATCAGATCTAACATTACCTGGATAGAGCGAGAAGAAGACCGAGATGGTGCTGTTTGATGAAGATTGGACCAAGGATACTCCACAGAATACAATGAGTACAAATGGAATTTATTGATGTAATTTTTTACTTTTATTATGGTAGATATCTAGTAGTTAATTGAATTCTTGTGTTCTGTTGTATTTTTATAACAAAAGATAATTAAATGGATATAATTATCTCTTTCAGAAATCTGAATCCGATCCTACATTACCTGGATGGAGCAAGAAGAAGACCGCGATTGTGCTTTTCTATGAAGAGTCGACCAAGGATACTCCACCGTAATTAATGAGTACAAATGGAATTTATTGCTGTAATTTTTTACTTTTAGTATGGTTGATATCTAGTAGTTAATTATTTCTTGTGTTCGGTTGAATTTTTATAACAAAATATAATTACATGGATTTAACTTCCCTTTTTAGAAACTGAATCCAATCCTACATTACCTGGATGGAGCGAGAAGAAGAGTGCGATGACGCTGTTTGAAGAACAGTGGACCAAGGATACTCCACCGAATATAATGAGTAAAATTTAATTTATTGCTGTAATTTTTTACTTTTAGTATGGTTGATATCTAGTAGTTAATTGAATTCTTGTGTTCTGTTGTATTTCTATAACAGAATATAATTATATGGATTTAATACAATCATTCTGAATCAAAATCAGATCCAACATTACATGGATGGCGCGAGAAGAAGACCGCAATGATGCTGTTTGATGAAGAGTGGACCAAGGATACTCAACCAAATACAATGAGTAAAAATGGAATTTATTGCTGTAATTTTTTACTTTTAGTATGGTAGATATCTAGTAGTTAATTGAATTCTTGTGTTCTGTTGTATTTTTATAACAAAATATAATTATATGGATTTAATTTCCTTTTTCAGAAACTGAATCCGATCCTACGTTACCTGGATGGAGCGAGAAGAAGAGTGTGATGATACTGTTGGATGAAGAGTGGACCGAGGATACTCCACCGAACACAATGAGTACAAATGGAATTTATTACTGTAATTTTTTACTTTTAGTATGGTTGATATCTAGTAGTTAATTGATTTCTTGAGTTCTTTTGTATTTTTATAACAAAATATAATTATATTGATTTAACTTCCCTTTTTAGAAACTTAATCCGATCCTAAATTACCTGGATTGAGCGAGAAGAAGAGTGCGATGACGCTGTTCGATGAAGAGCGGACTAAGGATACTTCACCGAATACAATCAGTAAAATGGAGTTTTCTGCTGGAACTTTTTACTTTTAGTATAATAGATATCTAGTAGTAAATTGAATTCTTTGTTCTGTTGTATTTTTATAACAAAATATAATTATATGGATTTAATTTCCTTTTTTTCAAAAACTGAATCCGATCCTACATTGCCAGGATGGAGAGAGAAGAGGAGTGTGATGATGCTTTTGGATGAAGAGTCGACCAAGGATACTCGACCGAATACAATGAGTACAAATGGAATTTATTGCTGTACCTTTTTAGATTTAGTATGGTAGATATCTAGTAGTTAATTGAATTCTTGTGTTCTGTTATATTTTTATAACAAAGTATAATTATATGGATTTAATATAATAATTCTGAATCTGAATCAGATCTAACATTACCTGGATAGAGCGAGAAGAAGACCGAGATGGTGCTGTTTGATGAAGATTGGACCAAGGATACTCCACAGAATACAATGAGTACAAATGGAATTTATTGATGTAATTTTTTACTTTTATTATGGTAGATATCTAGTAGTTATTTGAATTCTTGTGTTCTGTTGTATTTTTATAACAAAAGATAATTAAATGGATATAATTATCTCTTTCAGAAATCTGAATCCGATCCTACATTACCAGGATGGAGAGAAAAGAAGAGTGCCATGATGCTGTTGGATGAAGAGTGGACCAAGGATCTTTCACCAAATACAATTAGTACAATGGAATTTATTGCTGTACCTTTTTAAATTTAGTATGGTAGATATCTAGTAGTTAATTGAATTCTTGTGTTCTGTTGTATTTTTATAACAAAATATAATTTCCTTTTTCAGAAACTGAATCCGATCCTACATTACCTGGATGGAGTGAGAAGAAGAGCGCGATAATGCTGTTTGATGAAGAGTGGACCAAGGATACTCCACCGAATGCAATGAGTACAAATGGAATTTATAGCTGTAATTTTTTACTTTTAGTATGGTAGATATCTAGTAGTATTTAATTGAAATCCTGTGTTCTGTTGTATTTTTATAACAATATATAATTATATGGATTTAATTTCCTCTTTCAGAAACTGAATCCGATCCTACATTACCAGGATGGAGCGAGAAGAAGACTGCAATGATGCTGTTGGATGAAGAGTCGACCAAGGATACTGCACCGAATACAATGAGTACAAATGGAATTTAATGCTGTAATTTTTTACTTTTAGTATGGTAGATATCTAGATGTTAATTGAATTCTTGTGTTCTGTTGTATTTTTATAACAAAATATAATTATATGGATTTAATTTCCTTTTTCAGAAACTGAATATTATCCTACATTACCAGGATGGAGTGAGAAAAAGAAACTGATGATGCTGTTCAATGAAGAGTGGACCAAGGATACTCCACCGAATACAATGAGTACAAATGGAATTTATTGCTGTAATTTTTTACTTTTAGTATGGTAGATATCCAGTAGTTAATTGAATTCTTGTGTTCTGTTGTTTTTTTTATAACAAAATATAATTATATGGATTTAATTTTATCATACTGAATCTTAATCAGATCGAACATTACCTGGATGGAGCAAGAAGAAGAGCAGGATGATGCTGTTTGATGATGAGTGGTCAAAGGATACTCCACCAAATGCAACGAGTACAAATGGAATTTATTGATGTAATTTTTTACTTTTATTATGGTAGATATCTGGTAGTTAATTGAATTCTTGTGTTCTGTTGTATTTTTATAACAAAAGATAATTAAATGGATATAATTATCTCTTTCAGAAATCTGAATCCGATCCTACATTACCAGGATGGAGAGATAAGAAGAGTGCCATGATGCTGTTGGATGAAGAGTGGACCAAGGATCTTTCACCAAATACAATTAGTACAATGGAATTTATTGCTGTACCTTTTTAAATTTAGTATGGTAGATATCTAGTAGTTAATTGAATTCTTGTGTTCTGTTGTATTTTTATAACAAAATATAATTTCCTTTTTCAGAAACTGAATCCGATCCTACATTACCTGGATGGAGTGAGAAGAAGAGCGCGATAATGCTGTTTGATGAAGAGTGGACTAAGTATACTCCACCGAATACAATGAGTACAAATGGAATTTATAGCTGAAATTTTTTACTTTTAGTATGGTAGATATCTAGTAGTATTTAATTGAAATCCTGTATTCTGTTGTATTTTTATAACAATATATAATTATATGGATTTAATTTCCTCTTTCAGAAACTGAATCCGATCCTACATTACCAGGATGGAGCGAGAAGAAGACTGCAATGATGCTGTTGGATGAAGAGTGGACCAAAGATATTCCACCAAATACAATGAGTACAAATGGAATTAATTGCTGAAATTTTTTACTTTTAGTATGGTAGATATCTAGTAGTTAATTGAATTCTTGTGTTCTGTTGTATTTTTGTAACAAAATATAATTATATGGATTTAATTTCCTTTTTTTCACAAACTAAATCCGATCCTACATTAACAGGATGGAGCCAGAAGAAGAGTGCTATGGTGATGTTGGATGAAGAGTCGACCAAGGATACTGCACCGAATACAATGAGTACAAATGGAATTAAATGCTGTAATTTTTTACTTTTAGTATGGTAGATATCTAGATGTTAATTGAATTCTTGTGTTCTGTTGTATTTTTATAACAAAATATAATTATATGGATTTAATTTCCTTTTTCAGAAACTGAATATTATCCTACATTACCAGGATGGAGTGAGAAAAAGAAACTGATGATGCTGTTTAATGAAGAGTGGACCAAGGATACTCCACCGAATACAATGAGTACAAATGGAATTTATTGCTGTAATTTTTTACTTTTAGTATGGTAGATATCTAGCAGTTAATTGAAATCTTGTGTTCTGTTGTTTTTTTTATAACAAAATATAATTATATGGATTTAATACAATCATTCTGAATCTAAATCAGATCCAACATTACCTGGATGGAGGGAGAAGAAGAGTGCGATGATGCTGTTTGATGAAGAGTGGACCAAGGATACTCCACCGAATACAATGAGTACAAATGGAATTTATTGCTGTAATTTTTTACTTTTAGTATGGTTGATATCAAGTAGTTAATTGAATTCTTTTGTTCTGTTGTATTTTTATAACAATATATAATTATATGGATTTAATTACCTCTTTCAGAAACTGAATCCGATCCTACATTACCAGGATGGAGCGAGAAGAAGAGTGCAATGATGCTGTTGGATGAAGAGTGGACCAAGGATACTCCACTTAATACATTGAGTAGAAATGGAATTTATTGTTATAATTTTTTCACCTTTAATATTGTAGATATCTAATAGTTAATTGAATTCTTGTGTTCTGTTGTATTTTTATAACAAAATATAATTATATGGATTTAATTTCCTTTTTCAGAAACTGAATATGATCCTACATTACCAAGATGGAGTGAGAAAAAGAAACAGATGATGCTGTTCAATGAAGAGTGGACCAAGGATACTCCACCAAATACAATGAGTACAAATGGAATTTATTGCTGTAATTTTTTTTATTTAGTATACTAGATATCTAGGAGTTAATTGAATTCTTGTGTTCTGTTGTTTTTTTATAACAAAATATAATTATATGGATTTAATTTCCTTTTTCAGAAACTGAATATGATCCTACATTACCAAGATGGAGTGAGAAAAAGAAACAGATGATGCTGTTCAATGAAGAGTGGACCAAGGATACTCCACCAAATACAATGAGTACAAATGGAATTTATTGCTGTAATTTTTTTTATTTAGTATACTAGATATCTAGTAGTTAATTGTATTCTTGTGTTCTGTTGTATTTTTTTAACAAGTTATAATTATATGGATTGAATTTCCTCTTTCAGAAACTGAATCCGATCGTACATTACCTGGATGGAGCGAGAGAAAGAGTGAGGTGATGCTGTTTGATGAAGAGTAGACCAAGGAGACTCCACCAAATATAGTGAGTACAAATGGAATTTATTGCTTTAATTTTTTACTTTTTGTTTGGTAGATATCTAGTAGTTAATTGAATTCTTGTGTTCTGTTATATTCTTATAACCAAATATAATAATAAGGATTTAAATAATCATTCTGAATCTTAATCGGATCCAACATTACCTGGATGGAGCGAAAAGAAGAGGGTGATGATGCTGTTTGATGAAGAGTGGACCAAGGATACTCCAGCAAATACAATGAGTAAAAATGTAATTTATTGCTGTAATTTTTTACTTTTAGTATGGTAGATATCTAGTAGTTAATTGAATTCTCTTGTTCTGTTGTACTTTTATAACAAATTATAATTATATGGATTTAATTTCCATTTTTAGAAACTTAATACGATCCTAAATTATCAGGATGGAGTGAGAAGAAGAACCTGATGATGCTGTTCGATGAAGAGTGGACCAAGGATACTCTACTGAATACAATGAGTACAAATGGAATTTATTGCTGTAATTTTTTACTTTTAGTATGTTAGATATCTAGTAGTTAATTGAATTTTTGTGTTCTGTTGTATTTTTATAACAAAAGATAATTATATGGCTTTAATTTCCTCTTTCAGAAATCTGAATCTGATCCTACATTACCAGGATGGAGCGAGAAGAAGAGTGCGATGATGCTGTTGGATGAAGAGTGGACCAAGGATCCTTCACCTAATACAATAAGTACAAATGGAATTTATTGCTGTAATTTTTTACTTTTAGTATGGTAGATATCTAGTAGTTAATTGAATTCTTGTGTTCTGTTGTATTTTTATAACAAAATATAATTATATGGATTTAATTTCCCTTTTCAGAAAGTGAATATGATCCTACATTACCAGGATGGAGTGAGAAGAAGAACCTGATGATGCTGTTCGATGAAGAGTGGACCAAGGATCCTTCACCGAATACAATGAGTACAAATGGAATTTATTGCTGTACCTTTTTAGATTTAGTATGGTAGATATCTAGTAGTTAATTGAATTCTTGTGTTCTGTTATATTTTTATAACAAAGTATAATTATATGGATTTAATATAATAATTCTGAATCTGAATCAGATCTAACATTACCTGGATAGAGCGAGAAGAAGACCGAGATGGTGCTGTTTGATGAAGATTGGGCCAAGGATACTCCACAGAATACAATGAGTACAAATGGAATTTATTGATGTAATTTTTTACTTTTATTATGGTAGATATCTAGTAGTTAATTGAATTCTTGTGTTCTGTTGTATTTTTATAACAAAAGATAATTAAATGGATATAATTATCTCTTTCAGAAATCTGAATCCGATCCTACATTACCAGGATGGAGAGAAAAGAAGAGTGCGATGATGCTGTTGGATGAAGAGTGGACCAAGGATCTTTCACCAAATACAATTAGTACAATGGAATTTATTGCTGTACCTTTTTAAATTTAGTATGGTAGATATCTAGTAGTTAATTGAATTCTTGTGTTCTGTTGTATTTTTATAACAAAATATAATTTCCTTTTTCAGAAACTGAATTCGATCCTACATTACCTGGATGGAGTGAGAAGAAGAGCGCGATAATGCTGTTTGATGAAGAGTGGACCAAGGATACTCCACCGAATACAATGAGTACAAATGGAATTTATAGCTGTAATTTTTTACTTTTAGTATGGTAGATATCTAGTTGTTAATTGAATTCCTGTGTTCTGTTGTATTTTTATAACAATATATAATTATATGGATTTAATTTCCTCTTTCAGAAACTGAATCCGATCCTACATTACCAGGATGGAGCGAGAAGAAGACTGCAATGATGCTGTTGGATGAAGAGTGGACCAAAGATATTCCACCAAATACAATGAGTACAAATGGAATTAATTGCTGAAATTTTTTACTTTTAGTATGGTAGATATCTAGTAGTTAATTGAATTCTTGTGTTCTGTTGTATTTTTGTAACAAAATATAATTATATGGATTTAATTTCCTTTTTTTCACAAACTAAATCCGATCCTACATTAACAGGATGGAGCCAGAAGAAGAGTGCTATGGTGATGTTGGATGAAGAGTCGACCAAGGATACTGCACCGAATACAATGAGTACAAATGGAATTTAATGCTGTAATTTTTTACTTTTAGTATGGTAGATATCTAGATGTTAATTGAATTCTTGTGTTCTGTTGTATTTTTATAACAAAATATAATTATATGGATTTAATTTCCTTTTTCAGAAACTGAATATTATCCTACATTACCAGGATGGAGTGAGAAAAAGAAACTGATGATGCTGTTCAATGAAGAGTGGACCAAGGATACTCCACCGAATACAATGAGTACAAATGGAATTTATTGCTGTAATTTTTTACTTTTAGTATGGTAGATATCTAGTAGTTAATTGAATTCTTGTGTTCTGTTGTTTTTTTTATAACAAAATATAATTATATGGATTTAATACAATCATTCTGAATCTAAATCAGATCCAACATTACCTGGATGGAGCGAGAAGAAGAGTGCGATGATGCTGTTTGATGAAGAGTGGACCAAGGATACTCCACCAAATACAATGAGTAAAAATGGAATTTATTGCTGTACCTTTTTACATTTAGTATGGTAGATATCTAGTAGTTAATTTAATTCTTGTGTTCTGTTGTATTTTTATAACAAAATATAATTATATGGATTTAATTTTTTTTTTCACATATTGAATCCGATCCTACATTACCTTGATGGAGAGAGAAGAAGAGCGCGATAATGCTGTTTGATGAAGAGTGGACCAAAGATACTCCACCGAATACAATGAGTACAAATGGAATTTATTGCTGTAATTTTTTACTTTTAGTATGGTAGATATCTAGTAGTATTTAATTGAATTCTTGTGTTCTGTTGTATTTTTATAACAAAATATAATTAAATGGATTTATTTTCCTTTTTCAGAAACAGAATCCAATTCTACATTACCTTGATGGAGCGAGAAGAACAGTGTGATGATGCTGTTGGATGAAGAGTGGACGGAGGATACTCCACCGAATATAATGAGTACAAATGGAATTTATTGCTGTAATTTTTTACTTTTAGTATGGAAGATATCTAGTAGTTAACTGAATTCTTGTGTTCTGTTTTATTATTATAACAAAATATAATTATATGGATTTAACTTCCCTTTTTAGGAACTGAATCCGATCCTACATTACCTGGATGGAGCGAGAAGAGGAGTGCGATGACGCTGTTCGATGAAGAGTGGACCAAGGATACTCCACCAAATAGAATGATTACAAATGGAATTTATTGCTGTAATTTTTTACTTTTAGTATGGTTGATATCTAGTAGTTAATTGAATTCTTGATTTCTGTTGTATTTTTATAACAAGATATAATTATATGGATTTAATTTCCTCTTTCAGAAACTGAATCCGATCCTACATTACCAAGATGGAGCGACAAGAAGAGTGTGATGATGCTGTTGGATGAAGAGTGGACCAAGGATACTCAACCGAATACAATGAGTTTAAATGGAATTAATTGCTGAAATTTTTTACTTTTAGTTTGGTAGATATCTAGTAGTTAATTGAATTCTTGTGTTCTGTTGTATTTTTGTAACAAAAAATAATTATATGGATTTAATTTCCTTTTTTTCACAAACTGAATCCAATCCTACATTACCAGGATGGAGCGAGAAGAAGAGTGTGATGATGCTGTTGGATGAAGAGTGGACCAAGGATACTCCACCGAATACAATGAGTACAAATGGAATTTATTGCTGTAATTTTTTACTTTCAGTATGGTAGATATCTAGGAGTTAATTGAATTCTTGTTTTCTGTTTTATTTTTATAACAAAATATAATTATATGGATTTAACTTCCCTTTTTAGGAACTGAATCCGATCCAACATTACCTGGATGGAGCGAGAAGAGGAGTGCGATGAAGCTTTTCGATGAAGAGTGGACCAAGGATACTCCACCGAATAGAATGAGTACAAATGGAATTTATTGCTGTAATTTTTTACTTTTAGTATGGTTGATATCAAGTAGTTAATTGAATTCTTTTGTTCTGTTGTATTTTTATAACAATATATAATTATATGGATTTAATTACCTCTTTCAGAAACTGAATCCGATCCTACATTACCAGGATGGAGCGAGAAGAAGAGTGCAATGATGCTGTTGGATGAAGAGTGGACCAAGGATACTCCACCTAATACATTGAGTAGAAATGGAATTTATTGTTATAATTTTTTAACCTTTAGTATTGTAGATATCTAATAGTTAATTGAATTCTTGTGTTCTGTTGTATTTTTATAACAAAATATAATTATATGGATTTAATTTCCTTTTTCAGAAACTGAATATGATCCTACATTACCAAGATGGAGTGAGAAAAAGAAACAGATGATGCTGTTCAATGAAGAGTGGACCAAGGATACTCCACCAAATACAATGAGTACAAATGGAATTTATTGCTGTAATTTTTTTTATTTAGTATACTAGATATCTAGGAGTTAATTGAATTCTTGTGTTCTGTTGTTTTTTTATAACAAAATATAATTATATGGATTTAATTTCCTCTTTCAGAAACTGAATCCGATCCAACATTACACGGATGGAGCTAGAAGAAGAGTGCGATGATGCTGTTGGATAAAGAGTGGACCAAGGATACTCAACCGAATACAATGAGTACAAATGGATTTATTGTTGTAATTTTTTACTTTTAGTATGGTAGATATCTAGTAGTTAATTGAATTCTTGTGTTCTGTTGTATTTATATAACAAAATATAATTATATGATTTAATTTCCTCTTTCAGAACCTGAATCCGATCCTACAATACCAGGATGGAGCGAGAAGAAGACTGCGATGATGCTGTTGGATGAAGAGTGGACCAAGGATACTCAACCGAATACAATGAGTACAAATGGAATTTATTGCTGTAATCTTTTAATTTTAGCATGGTAGTTATCTAGTAGTTAATTGAATTCTTGTGTTCTGTTGTATTTTTTTAACAAGTTATAATTATATGGATTGAATTTCCTCTTTCAGAAACTGAATCCGATCGTACATTACCTGGATGGAGTGAGAGAAAGAGTGAGGTGATGCTGTTTGATGAAGAGTAGACCAAGGAGACTCCACCAAATATAGTGAGTACAAATGGAATTTATTGCTTTAATTTTTTACTTTTTGTTTGGTAGATATCTAGTAGTTAATTGAATTCTTGTGTTCTGTTATATTTTTATAACCAAATATAATAATAAGGATTTAATATAATCATTCTGAATCTTAATCGGATCCAACATTACCTGGATGGAGCGAAAAGAAGAGGGTGATGATGCTGTTTGATGAAGAGTGGACCAAGGATACTCCAGCAAATACAATGAGTAAAAATGTAATTTATTGCTGTAATTTTTTACTTTTAGTATGGTAGATATCTAGTAGTTAATTGAATTCTCTTGTTCTGTTGTACTTTTATAACAAATTATAATTATATGGATTTAATTTCCATTTTTAGAAACTTAATACGATCCTAAATTACCAGGATGGAGTGAGAAGAAGAACCTGATGATGCTGTTCGATGAAGAGTGGACCAAGGATACTCTACTGAATACAATGAGTACAAATGGAATTTATTGCTGTAATTTTTTACTTTTAGTATGTTAGATATCTAGTAGTTAATTGAATTCTTGTGTTCTGTTGTATTTTTATAACAAAAGATAATTATATGGCTTTAATTTCCTCTTTCAGAAATCTGAATCTGATCCTACATTACCAGGATGGAGCGAGAAGAAGAGTGCGATGAAGCTGTTCGATGAAGAGTGGACCAAGGATCCTTCACCAAATACAATAAGTACAAATGGAATTTATTGCTGTACCTTTTTACATTTAGTTTGCTAGATATCTAGTAGTTCATTGAATTCTTGTGTCCTGTTGTATTTATATAATAAAATATAATTATATGGATTTAATTTCCTTTTTCAGAAACAGAATCTGATCCTACATTACCTGGATGGAGCGAGAAGAGGAGTGCGATGACGCTGTTCGATGAAGAGTGGACCGAGGATACTCCACCGAATAGAATGAGTACAAATGGAATTTATTGCTGTAATTTTTTACTTTTAGTATGGAAGATATCTAGTAGTTAACTGAATTCTTGTGTTCTGTTTAATTTTTATAACAAAATTTAATTATATGGATTTAACTTACCTTTTAAGGAACTGAATCCGATCCTACATTACCTGGATGGAGCGAGAAGAAGAGTGCAATGATGCTGTTGCATGATGAGTGGACCAAAGATATTCCACCAAATACCATGAGTACAAATGGAATTAATTGCTGAAATTTTTTACTTTTAGTATGGTAGATATCTAGTACTTAATTGAATTCTTGTGTTCTGTTGTATTTTTGTAACAAAATATAATTATATGGATTTAATTTCCTTTTTTAGAAACCGAATCCGATCCTACATTACCTGGATGGAGGGAGAAGGAGAGCGCGATGATGCTGTTTGATGAAGAGTGGACCAAGGATACTCCACCGAATACAATGAGTACAAATGGAATTAATTGCTGAAATTTTTTACTTTTAGTATGGTAGATATCTAGTAGTTAATTGAATTCTTGTGTTCTGTTGTATTTTTGTAACAAAATATAATTATATGGATTTAATTTCCTTTTTTTCACAAACTAAATCCGATCCTACATTAACAGGATGGAGCCAGAAGAAGAGTGCTATGGTGATGTTGGATGAAGAGTCGACCAAGGATACTGCACCGAATACAATGAGTACAAATGGAATTTATTGCTGTAATTTTTTACTTTAAGTATGGTAGATATCTAGATGTTAATTGAATTCTTGTGTTCTGTTGTATTTTTATAACAAAATATAATTATATGGATTTAATACAATCAATCTGAATCTAAATCAGATCCAACATTACCTGGATGGAGCGAGAAGAAGAGTGTGATGATGCTGTTTGATGAAGAGTGGACCAAGGATACTCCACCAAATACAATGAGTAAAAATGGAATTTATTGCTGGAACTTTTTACTTTTAGTATGGTAGATATCTAGTAGTTAATTGAATTCTAGTGTTCTGTTGTATTTTTATAACAAAATATAATTATATGGATTTAATTTC
The DNA here is from genome assembly GCA_947579665.1 of Sympetrum striolatum. Lineage (NCBI taxonomy): Eukaryota > Metazoa > Arthropoda > Insecta > Odonata > Libellulidae > Sympetrum > Sympetrum striolatum. The sequence goes on along the minus strand of OX388344.1, from coordinate 18,049,429 downwards.
CTCTTATAGAAATCTGAATCCGATCATACATTACCAGGATGGAGCGAGAAGAAGAGTGCGATGATGCTGTTGGATGAAGAAACGACCAAGTATCCTTCACCAAATACAATTAGTACAAATGGAATTTATTGCTGTAACTTTTTACATTTAGTATGGTAGATATCTAGTAGTTAATTTAATTCTTGTGTTCTGTTGTATTTTTATAACAAAATATAATTATATGGATTTAATTTTTTTTTTCAGATATTGAATCCGATCCTACATTACCTGGATGGAGGGAGAAGAAGAGCGCGATTATGCTGTTTGATGAAGAGTGGACCAAAGATACTCCACCGAATACAATGAGTACAAATGGAATTTATTGCTGTAATTTTTTACTTTTAGTATGGTAGATATCTAGTAGTATTTAATTGAATTCTTGTGTTCTGTTGTATTTTTATAACAAAATATAATTATATGGATTTATTTTCCTTTTTCAGAAACAGAATCCAATCCTACATTACCTTGATGGAGCGAGAAGAACAGTGTGATGATGCTGTTGGATGAAGAGTGGACCGAGGATACTCCACCGAATACAATGAGTACTAATGGAATTTATTGCTGTAATTTTTTACTTTTAGTATGGAACATATCTAGTAGTTAAATGAAATCTTTTGTTCTGTTGTATTTTTATAACAATATATAATTATATGGATTTAATTACCTCTTTCTGAAACTCAATCCTATCCTACATTACAAGGATGGAGCGAGAAGAAGAGTGCAATGAAACTGTTGGATGAAGAGTTGACCAAAGATATTCCACCAAATACAATGAGTATGAATGGAATTAATTGCTGAATTTTTTTACTTTTAGTATGGTAGATATCTAGTAGTTAATTGAATTCTTGTGTTCTGTTGTATTTTTGTAACAAAATATAATTATATGGATTTAATTTCCTATTTTTCACAAACTGAATCCAATCCTACATTACCAGGATGGAGCGAGAAGAAGAGTGCGATGGTGCTGTTGGATGAAGAGTCGACCAAGGATACTCCACCTAATACATTGAGTAGAAATGGAATTTATTGTTATAATTTTTTAACCTTTAGTATTGTAGATATCTAATAGTTAATTGAATTCTTGTGTTCTGTTGTATTTTTATAACAAAATATAATTATATGGATTTAATTTCCTTTTTCAGAAACTGAATCCGATCCAACATTACACGGATGGAGCTAGAAGAAGAGTGCGATGATGCTGTTGGATAAAGAGTGGACCAAGGATACTCATCCGAATACAATGAGTACAAATGGATTTATTGTTGTAATTTTTTACTTTTAGTATGGTAGATATCTAGTAGTTAATTGAATTCTTGTGTTCCGTTGTATTTATATAACAAAATATAATTATATGGATTTAATTTCCTCTTTCAGAACCTGAATCCGATCCTACAATACCAGGATGGAGCGAGAAGAAGACTGCGATGATGCTGTTGGATGAAGAGTGGACCAAGGATACTCAACCGAATACTATGAGTACAAATGGAATTTATTGCTGTAATCTTTTAATTTTAGCATGGTAGTTATCTAGTAGTTAATTGAATTCTTGTGTTCTGTTGTATTTTTTTAACAAAATATAATTATATGGATTGAATTTCCTCTTTCAGAAACTGAATCCGATCGTACATTACCTGGATGGAGCGAGAGAAAGAGTGAGGTGATGCTGTTTGATGAAGAGTAGACCAAGGATACTCCACCAAATATAGTGAGTACAAATGGAATTTATTGCTGTAATTTTTTACTTTTAGTATGGTAGATATCTAGTAGTTAATTGAATTCTTGTGTTCTGTTATATTTTTATAACCAAATATAATTATATGGATTTAATATAATCATTCTGAATCTTAATCGGATCCAACATTACCTGGATGGAGCGAGAAGAAGAGGGTGATGATGCTGTTTGATGAAGAGTGGACCAAGGATACTCCAGCAAATACAATGTGTAAAAATGGAATTTATTGCTGTAATTTTTTACTTTTAGTATGGTAGATATCTAGTAGTTAATTGAATTCTCTTGTTCTGTTGTACTTTTATAACAAATTATAATTATATGGATTTAATTTCCTTTTTCAGAAACTAAATACGATCATAAATTACCAGGATGGAGTGAGAAGAAGAACCTGATGATGCTGTTCAATGAAGAGTGGACCAAGGATACTCTACTGAATACAATGAGTACAAATGGAATTTATTCCTGTAATTTTTTACTTTTAGTATGGTAGATATCTAGTAGTTAATTGAATTCTTGTGTTCTGTTGTATTTTTATAAAAAAATATAATTATATGGATTTAATTTCCTTTTTCAGAGACTGAATCCGATCCTACATTACTAGGATTGAGCGAGAAGAAGAGCGCGATGATGCTGTTCTGTGAAGAGGGGACCAAGGATACTCCACCGAAAACAATGAGTACAAATTGAATTTATTGCTGTAATTTTTTACTTTTAGTATGGTAGATATCTAGATGTTAATTGAATTTTGTGTTCTGTTGTATTTTTATAACAAAATATAATTATATGGATTTAATTTCCTTTTTCAGAAACTGAATATGATCATACATTACCAAGATGGAGTGAGAAAAAGAAACTGATGATGCTGTTCAATGAAGAGTGGACCAAGGATACTCCACCGAATACAATGAGTACAAATGGAATTTATTGCTGTAATTTTTTACTTTTAGTATGGTAGATATCTAGTAGTTAATTGAATTCTTGTGTTCTGAATTATTTTTATAACAAAATATAATTATATGGATTTAATACAATCATTCTGAATCTAAATCAGATCCAACATTACCTGGATGGAGCGAGAAGAAGAGTGCGATGATGCTGTTTGATGAAGAGTGGACCAAGGATACTCCACCAAATACAATGAGTAAAAATGGAATTTACTGCTGGAACTTTTTACTTTTAGTATGGTAGATATCTAGTAGTAAATTGAATTCTTGTGTTCTGTTGTATTTTTTTAACAAAATATAATTATATGGATTTAATTTCCTCTTATAGAAATCTGAATCCGATCATACATTACCAGGATGGAGCGAGAAGAAGAGTGCGATGATGCTGTTAGATGAAGAGTCGACCAAGTATCCTTCACCAAATACAATTAGTACAAATGGAATTTATTGCTGTACCTTTTTACATTTAGTATGGTAGATATCTAGTAGTTAATTTAATTCTTGTGTTCTGTTGTATTTTTATAACAAAATATAATTATATGGATTTAATTTTTTTTTTCAGATATTGAATCCGATCCTACATTACCTGGATGGAGGGAGAAGAAGAGCGCGATAATGCTGTTTGATGAAGAGTGGACCAAAGATACTCCACCGAATACAATGAGTACAAATGGAATTTATTGCTGTAATTTTTTACTTTTAGTATGGTAGATATCTAGTAGTATTTAATTGAATTCTTGTGTTCTGTTGTATTTTTATAACAAAATATAATTATATGGATTTATTTTCCTTTTTCAGAAACAGTATCCAATCCTACATTACCTTGATGGAGCGAGAAGAGGAGTGGGATGACACTGTTCGATGAAGAGTGGACCAAGGATACTCCACCAAATAGAATCAGTACAAATGGAATTTATTGTTGTAATTTTTTACTTTTAGTATGGCTGATATCTAGTAGTTAATTTAATTCTTGATTTCTGTTGTATTTTTATAACAAGATATAATTATATGGACTTAATTTCCTCTTTCAGAAACTGAATCCGATCCTACATTACCAGGATGGAGCGAGAAGAAGAGTGTGATGATGCTGTTGGATGAAGAGTGGACCAAGGATACTCAACCGAATACAATGAGTTTAAATGGAATTAATTGCTGAAATTTTTTACTTTTAGTTAGGTAGATATCTAGTAGTTAATTGAATTCTCGCGTACTGTTGTATTTTTGTAACAAAAAATAATTATATGGATTTAATTTCCTTTTTTTCACAAACTGAATCCGATCCTACATTACCAGGATGGAGCGAGAAGAAGAGTGCAATGATGCTGTTGGATGAAGAGTGGACCAAGGATACTCAACCGAATACAATGTGTTTAAATGGAATTTATTGCTGTAATTTTTTACTTTTAGTATGGTTGATATCAAGTAGTTAATTGAATTCTTTTGTTCTGTTGTATTTTTATAACAATATATAATTATATGGATTTAATTTCCTCTTTCAGAAACTGAATCCGATCCAACATTACACGGATGGAGCTAGAAGAAGAGTGCGATGATGCTGTTGGATAAAGAGTGGACCAAGGATACTCAACCGAATACAATGAGTACAAATGGATTTATTGTTGTAATTTTTTACTTTTAGTATGGTAGATATCTAGTAGTTAATTGAATTCTTGTGTTCTGTTGTATTTATATAACAAAATATAATTATATGGATATAATTTCCTCTTTCAGAACCTGAATCCGATCCTACAATACCAGGATGGAGCGAGAAGAAGACTGCGATGATGCTGTTGGATGAAGAGTGGACCAAGGATACTCAACCAAATACTATGAGTACAAATGGAATTTATTGCTGTAATCTTTTAATTTTAGCATGGTAGTTATCTAGTAGTTAATTGAATTCTTGTGTTCTGTTGTATTTTTTTAACAAAATATAATTATATGGATTTAATTTCCTTTTTCAGAGACTGAATCCGATCCTACATTACTAGGATTGAGCGAGAAGAAGAGCCTGATGATGCTGTTCTGTGAAGAGTGGACCAAGGATACTCCACCGAAAACAATGAGTACAAATTGAAATTATTGCTGTAATTTTTTACTTTTAGTATTGTAGATATCTAGTAGTTAATTAAATTCTTGTTTTCTGTTGTATATTTATAACTAAATATAATTATATGGATTTAATTTCATCTTTCAGAAACTGAATATGATCCTACATTACCAGGATGGTTTGAGAAGAAGAAACTGATGATGCTATTCAATGAAGAGTGGACCAAGGATACTCCTCTGAATACAATGAGTACAAATGGGTTTTATTGCTGTAATTTTTTACTTTTAGTATGGTAGATATCTAGTAGTTAATTGAATTCTTGTGTTCTGTTGTATTTTTATAACAAAAGATAATTATATGGATTTCATTTCCTCTTTCAGAAATCTGAATCCGATCCTACATTACCAGGATGGAGCGAGAAGAAGAGTGCGATGATGCTGTTGGATGAAGAGTGGACCAAGGATCCATCACTAAATACAATAAGTACAAATTTAATTTATTGCTGTACCTTTTTACATTTAGTATGGTAGATATCTAGTAGTAAATTGAATTCTTGTGTCCTGTTGTATTTATATAATAAAATATAATTATATGGATTTAATTTCCTTTTTCAGAAACAGAATCCGATCCTACATTACCTGGATGGAGCGAGAAGAGGAGTGCGATGACGCTGTTCGATGAAGAGTGGACCGAGGATACTCCACCGAATAGAATGAGTACAAAAGGAATTTATTGCTGTTATTTTTTACTTTTAGCATGGAAGATATCTAGTAGTTAACTGAATTTTTGTGTTCTGTTTAATTTTTATAACAAAATATAATTATATGGATTTAACTTCCCTTTTTAGGAACTGAATCCGATCCTACATTACCTGGATGGAGCGAGAAGAGGAGTGCGATGACGCTGTTCGATGAAGAGCGGACCAAGGATACTCCACCAAATAAAATGAGTACAAATGGAATTTATTGCTGTAATTTTTTACTTTTAGTATGGTTGATATCTAGTAGTTAATTGAATTCTTGATTTCTGTTGTTTTTTTATAACAAGATATAATTATATGGATTTAATTTCCTCTATCAGAAACTGAATCCGATCCTACATTACCAGGATGGAGCAAGAAGAAGAGTGCAATGATGCTGTTGGATGAAGAGTGGACCAAAGATATTCCACCAAATACCATGAGTACAAATGGAATTAATTGCTGAAATTTTTTACTTTTAGTATGGTAGATATCTAGTAGTTAATTGAATTCTTGTGTTCTGTTGTATTTTTGTAACAAAATATAATTATATGGATCTAATTTCCTTTTTCTCACAAACTGAATCCAATCCTACATTACCAGGATGGAGCGAGAAGAAGAGTGCGATAATGCTTTTGGATGAAGAGTCAACCAAGAATACTCCACCTAATACACTGAGTACAAATGGAATTTATTGCTATAATTTTTTACCTTTAGTATGGTAGATATCTAGTAGTTCATTGAATTCTTGTGTTCTGTTGTATTTTTATAACAAATTATAATTATATGGATTTAATTTTCTTTTTCAGATACTGAATATGATCCTGCATTACCAGGATGGAGTGAGAAAAAGAAACTGATGATGCTGTTCAATGAAGAGTGGACCAAGGATACTCCACCGAATACAATGAGTACAAATGGAATTTATTGCTGTAATTATTTACTTTTAGTATGGTAGATATCTAGTTGTTAAATGAATTCTTGGGTTCTGTTGTATTTATATAAAAAAATATAATTATATTGATTTAATTTCCTCTTTCAGAACCTGAATCCAATCCTACAATACCAGGATGAAGCGAGAAGAAGAGTGTGATGATGCTGTTGGATGAAGAGTGGACCAAGGATACTCAACGGATTACTATGAGTACAAATGGAATTTATTGCTGTAATCTTTTACTTTTAGTATGGTAGATATCTAGTAGTTAACTGAATTCTTGTGTTCTATTTAATTTTTATAACAAAATATAATTATATGGATTTAACTTCCCTTTTTAGGAACTGAATCCAATCCTACATTACACGGATGGAGCTAGAAGAAGAGTGCGCTGATGCTGTTGGATAAAGAGTGGACCAAGGATACTCAACCGAATACAATGAGTACAAATGGATTTATTGCTGTAATTTTTACTTTTAGTATGGTAGATATCTAGTAGTTAATTGAATTCTTGTGTTCTGTTGTATTTATATAACAAAATATAATTATATGGATTTAATTGCCTCTTTCAGAACCTGAATCCGATCCTACAATACCAGGATGGAGCGAGAAGAAGAGTGCGATGTTGCTGTTGGATGAAGAGTGGACCAAGGATACTTAACCGAATACTATGAGTACAAATGGAATTTATTGCTGTAATCTTTTACTTTTAGCATGGTATTTATCTAGTAGTTAAGTGAATTCTTGTGTTCTGTTGTATTTTTTTAACAAAATATAATTATATGGATTGAATTTCCTCTTTCAGAAACTGAATCCGATCGTACATTACCTGGATGAGCGAGAGAAAGAGTGAGGGGATGCTGTTTGATGAAGAGTAGACCAAGGATACTCCACCAAATATAGTGAGTACAAATGGAATTTATTGCTTTACTTTTTTACTTTTTCTTTGGTAGATATCTAGTAGTTAATTGAATTCTTGTGTTCTGTTATATTTTTATAACCAAATATAATTATATGGATTTAATATAATCATTCTGAATCTTAATCGGATCCAACATTACCTGGATGGAGCGAGAAGAATAGGGTGATGATGCTGTTTGATGAAGAGTGGACCAAGGATACTCCAGGAAATACAATGAGTAAAAATGGAATTTATTGCTGTAATTTTTTACTTTTAGTGTGGTAGATATCTAGTAGTTAATTGAATTCTCTTGTTCTGTTGTACTTTTATAACAAATTATAATTATATGGATTTAATTTCCTCTTTCAGAAATCTGAATCCGATCCTACATTACCAGGATGGAGCGAGAAGAAGAGTGCGATGATGCTGTTGGATGAAGAGTGGACCTAGGATCCTTCACTAAATACAATAAGTACAAATGGAATTTATTGCTGTACCTTTTTACATTTAGTATGGTAGATATCTAGTAGTTAACTGAATTATTGTGTTTTGTTTAATTTTTATAACAAAATATAATTATATGGATTTAACATCCCTTTTTAGGAACTGAAACCGATCCTACATTACCTGGATGGAGCGAGAAGAGGAGTGCGATGATGCTGTTCGATGAAGAGTGGACCAAGGATACTCCACCAAATAAAATGAGTACAAATGGAATTTAATACTGTAATTTTTAACTTTTAGTATGGGTATATCTAGTAGTTAATTGAATTCTTGATTTCTGTTGTTTTTTTATAACAAGATATAATTATATGGATTTAATTTCCTCTTTCATAAACTGAATCCGATCCTACATTACCAGGATGGAGCAAGAAGAAGAGTGCAATGATGCTGTTGGATGAAGAGTGGACCAAAGATATTCCACCAAATACAATGAGTACAAATAGAATTAATTGCTGAAATTTTTTACTTTTAGTATGGTAGATATCTAGTAGTTAATTGAATTCTTGTGTTCTGTTGTTTTTTTTATAACAAAATATAATTATATGGATTTAATACAATCATTCTGAATCTAAATCAGATCCAACATTACCTGGATGGAGCGAGAAGAAGAGCGCGATGATGCTGTTTGATGAAGAGTGGACCAAGGATACTCCACCAAATACAATGAGTAAAAATGGAATTTATTGCTGAAACTTTTTACTTTTAGTATGGTAGATATCTAGTATTTAATTGAATTCTTGTGTTCTGTTGTATTTTTATAACAAAATATAATTATATGGATTTAATTTCCTCTTATAGAAATCTGAATCCGATCATACATTACCAGGATGGAGCGAGAAGAAGAGTGCGATGATGCTGTTGGATGAAGAGTTGACCAAGTATCCTTCACCAAATAGAATTAGTACAAATGGAATTTATTGCTGTACCTTTTTACATTTAGTATGGTAGATATCTAGTAGTTAATTTAATTCTTGTGTTCTGTTGTATTTTTATAACAAAATATAATTATATGGATTTAATTTTTTTTTTCAGATATTGAATCCGATCCTACATTACCTTGATGGAGGGAGAAGAAGAGCGCGATAATGCTGTTTGATGAAGAGTGGACCAAAGATACTCCACCGAATACAATGAGTACAAATGGAATTTATTGCTGTAATTTTTAATTTTAGTATGTTAGATATCTAGTAGTATTTAATTGAATTCTTGTGTTCTGTTGTATTTTTATAACAAAATATAATTAAATGGATTTATTTTCCTTTTTCAGAAACAGAATCCAATTCTACATTACCTTGATGGAGCGAGAAGAACAGTGTGATGATGCTGTTGGATGAAGAGTGGACCGAGGATACTCCACCGAATACAATGAGTACAAATGGAATTTATTGCTGTAATTTTTTACTTTTAGTATGGAAGATATCTAGTAGTTAACTGAATTCTTGTGTTCTGTTTTATTTTTATAACAAAATATAATTATATGGATTTAACTTCCCTTTTTAGGAACTGAATCCGATCCTACATTACCTGGATGGAGCGAGAAGAGGAGTGCGATGACGCTGTTCGATGAAGAGTGGACCAAGGATACTCCACCAAATAGAATGATTACAAATGGAATTTATTGCTGTAATTTTTTACTTTTAGTATGGTTGATATCTAGTAGATAATTGAATTCTTGATTTCTGTTGTATTTTTATAACAAGATATAATTATATGGATATAATTTCCTCTTTCAGAAACTGAATCCGATCCTACATTACCAAGATGGAGCGAGAAGAAGAGTGTGATGATGCTGTTGGATGAAGAGTGGACCAAGGATACTCAACCGAATACAATGAGTTTAAATGGAATTATTTGCTGAAATTTTTTACTTTTAGTTTGGTAGATATCTAGTAGTTAATTGAATTCTTGTGTTCTGTTGTATTTTTGTAACAAAAAATAATTATATGGATTTAATTTCCTTTTTTTCACAAACTGAATCCAATCCTACATTACCAGGATGGAGGGAGAAGAAGAGTGTGATGATGCTGTTGGATGAAGAGTGGACCAAGGATACTCCACCGAATACAATGAGTACAAATGGAATTTATTGCTGTAATTTTTTACTTTTAGTATGGTTGATATCAAGTAGTTAATTGAATTCTTTTGTTCTGTTGTATTTTTATAACAATATATAATTATATGGATTTAATTACCTCTTTCAGAAACTGAATCCGATCCTACATTACCAGGATGGAGCGAGAAGAAGAGTGCAATGATGCCCTTGGATGAAGAGTGGACCAAGGATACTCCACCTAATACATTGAGTAGAAATGGAATTTATTGTTATAATTTTTTAACCTTTAGTATTGTAGATATCTAATAGTTAATTGAATTCTTGTGTTCTGTTGTATTTTTATAACAAAATATAATTATATGGATTTAATTTACTTTTTCAGAAACTGATTATGATCCTACATTATCAAGATGGAGTGAGAAAAAGAAACAGATGATGCTGTTCAATGAAGAGTGGACCAAGGATACTCCACCAAATACAATGAGTACAAATGGAATTTATTGCTGTAATTTTTTTTATTTAGTATACTAGATATCTAGGAGTTAATTGAATTCTTGTGTTCTGTTGTTTTTTTATAACAAAATATAATCATATGGATTTAATTTCCTCTTTCAGAAACTGAATCCAATTAAACCTTACACGGATGGAGCTAGAAGAAGAGTGCGATGATGCTGTTGGATAAAGAGTGGACCAAGGATACTCAACCGAATACAATGAGTACAAATGGATTTATTGTTGTAATTTTTTACTTTTAGTATGGTAGATATCTAGTAGTTAATTGAATTCTTGTGTTCTGTTGTATTTATATAACAAAATATAATTATATGATTTAATTTCCTCTTTCAGAACCTGAATCCGATCCTACAATACCAGGATGGAGCGAGAAGAAGACTACGATGATGCTGTTGGATGAAGAGTGGACCTAGGATACTCAACCGAATACTATGAGTACAAATGGAATTTATTGCTGTAATCTTTTAATTTTAGCATGGTAGTTATCTAGTAGTTAATTGAATTCTTGTGTTCTGTTGTATTTTTTTAACAAGTTATAATTATATGGATTGAATTTCCTCTTTCAGAAACTGAATCCGATCGTACATTACCTGGATGGAGCGAGAGAAAAAGTGAGGTGATGCTGTTTGATGAAGAGTAGACCAAGGAGACTCCACCAAATATAGTGAGTACAAATGGAATTTATTGCTTTAATTTTTTACTTTTTGTTTGGTAGATATCTAGTAGTTAATTGAATTCTTGTGTTCTGTTATATTCTTATAACCAAATATAATAATAAGGATTTAATATAATCATTCTGAATCTTAATCGGATCCTACATTACCAAGATGGAGTGAGAAAAAGAAACAGATGATGCTGTTCAATGAAGAGTGGACCAAGGATACTCCACCAAATACAATGAGTACAAATGGAATTTATTGCTGTAATTTTTTTTATTTAGTATACTAGATATCTAGGAGTTAATTGAATTCTTGTGTTCTGTTGTTTTTTTATAACAAAATATAATTATATGGATTTAATTTCCTCTTTCAGAAACTGAATCCGATCCAACCTTACACGGATGGAGCTAGAAGAAGAGTGCGATGATGCTGTTGGATAAAGAGTCGACCAAGGATACTCCACCAAATACAATGAGTACAAATGGAATTTGTTGCTGTAATTTTTTTTATTTAGTATACTAGATATCTAGGAGTTAATTGAATTCTTGTGTTCTGTTGTTTTTTTATAACAAAAGATAATTAAATGGATATAATTATCTCTTTCAGAAATCTGAATCCGATCCTACATTACCAGGATGGAGAGAAAAGAAGAGTGCCATGATGCTGTTGGATGAAGAGTGGACCAAGGATCTTTCACCAAATACAATTAGTACAATGGAATTTATTGCTGTACCTTTTTTAAATTTAGTATGGTAGATATCTAGTAGTTAATTGAATTCTTGTGTTCTGTTGTATTTTTATAACAAAATATAATTTCCTTTTTCAGAAACTGAATCCGATCCTACATTACCTGGATGGAGTGAGAAGAAGAGCGCGATAATGCTGTTTGATGAAGAGTGGACCAAGGATACTCCACCATATACAATGAGTACAAATGGAATTTATAGCTGTAATTTTTTACTTTTAGTATGGTAGATATCTAGTAGTATTTAATTGAATTCCTGAGTTCTGTTGTATTTTTATAACAATATATAATTATATGGATTTAATTTCCTCTTTTAGAAACTGAATCTGATGCTACATTACCAGGATGGAGCGAGAAGAAGACTGCAATGATGCTGTTGGATGAAGAGTGGACCAAAGATATTCCACCAAATACAATGAGTACAAATGGAATTAATTGCTGAAATTTTTTACTTTTAGTATGGTAGATATCTAGTAGTTAATTGAATTCTTGTGTTCTGTTGTATTTTTGTAACAAAATATAATTATATGGATTTAATTTCCTTTTCTTCACAAACTAAATCCGATCCTACATTAACAGGATGGAGCCAGAAGAAGAGTGCTATGGTGATGTTGGATGAAGAGTCGACCAAGGATACTGCACCGAATACAATGAGTACAAATGGAATTTAATGCTGTAATTTTTTACTTTTAGTATGGTAGATATCTAGATGTGAATTGAATTCTTGTGTTCTGTTGTATTTTTATAACAAAATATAATTATATGGATTTAATTTCCTTTTTCAGAAACTGAATATTATCCTACATTACCAGGATGGAGTGAGAAAAAGAAACTGATGATGCTGTTCAATGAAGAGTGGACCAAGGATATTCCACCGAATACAATGAGTACAAATGGAATTTATTGCTGTAAGTTTTTACTTTTAGTATGGTAGATATCTAGTAGTTAACTGAATTCTTGTGTTCTGTTTTATTTTTATAACAAAATATAATTATATGGATTTAACTTCCCTTTTTAGGAACTGAATCCGATCCTACATTACCTGGATGGAGGGAGAAGGAGAGCGCGATGATGCTGTTTGATGAAGAGTGGACCAAGGATACTCCACCGAATACAATGAGTACAAATGGAATTAATTGCTGAAATTTTTTACTTTTAGTATGGTAGAATCTAGATGTTAATTGAATTCTTGTGTTCTGTTGTATTTTTATAACAAAATATAATTATATGGATTTAATTTCCTCTTTCAGAAACTGAATCCGATCGTACATTACCTGGATGGAGCGAGAGAAAGAGTGAGGTGATGCTGTTTGATGAAGAGTAGACCAAGGAGACTCCACCAAATATAGTGAGTACAAATTGAATTTATTGCTTTAATTTTTTACTTTTTGTTTGGTAGATATCTAGTAGTTAATTGAATTCTTGTGTTCTGTTATATTCTTATAACCAAATATAATAATAAGGATTTAATACAATCATTCTGAATCTAAATCAGATCCAACATTACCTGGATGGAGCGAGAAGAAGAGTGCCATGATGCTGTTTGATGAAGAGTGGACCAAGGATACTCCACCGAATACAATGAGTACAAATGGAATTAATTGCTGAAATTTTTTACTTTTAGTATGGTAGATATCTAGTAGTTAATTGAATTCTTGTGTTCTGTTGTATTTTTGTAACAAAATATAATTATATGGATTTAATTTCCTTTTTTTCACAAACTAAATCCGATCCTACATTAACAGGATGGAGCCAGAAGAAGAGTGCTATGGTGATGTTGGATGAAGAGTCGACCAAGGATACTGCACCGAATACAATGAGTACAAATGGAATTTATTGCTGTAATTTTTTACTTTAAGTATGGTAGATATCTAGATGTTAATTGAATTCTTGTGTTCTGTTGTATTTTTATAACAAAATATAATTATATGGATTTAATACAATCAATCTGAATCTAAATCAGATCCAACATTACCTGGATGGAGCGAGAAGAAGAGTGTGATGATGCTGTTTGATGAAGAGTGGACCAAGGATACTCCACCAAATACAATGAGTAAAAATGGAATTTATTGCTGGAACTTTTTACTTTTAGTATGGTAGATATCTAGTAGTTAATTGAATTCTAGTGTTCTGTTGTATTTTTATAACAAAATATAATTATATGGATTTAATTTCCTCTTATAGAAATCTGAATCCGATCATACATTACCAGGATGGAGCGAGAAGAAGAGTGCGATGATGCTGTTGGATGAAGAAACGACCAAGTATCCTTCACCAAATACAATTAGTACAAATGGAATTTATTGCTGTAACTTTTTACATTTAGTATGGTAGATATCTAGTAGTTAATTTAATTCTTGTGTTCTGTTGTATTTTTATAACAAAATATAATTATATGGATTTAATTTTTTTTTTCAGATATTGAATCCGATCCTACATTACCTGGATGGAGGGAGAAGAAGAGCGCGATTATGCTGTTTGATGAAGAGTGGACCAAAGATACTCCACCGAATACAATGAGTACAAATGGAATTTATTGCTGTAATTTTTTACTTTTAGTATGGTAGATATCTAGTAGTATTTAATTGAATTCTTGTGTTCTGTTGTATTTTTATAACAAAATATAATTATATGGATTTATTTTCCTTTTTCAGAAACAGAATCCAATCCTACATTACCTTGATGGAGCGAGAAGAACAGTGTGATGATGCTGTTGGATGAAGAGTGGACCGAGGATACTCCACCGAATACAATGAGTACTAATGGAATTTATTGCTGTAATTTTTTACTTTTAGTATGGAACATATCTAGTAGTTAAATGAAATCTTTTGTTCTGTTGTATTTTTATAACAATATATAATTATATGGATTTAATTACCTCTTTCTGAAACTCAATCCTATCCTACATTACAAGGATGGAGCGAGAAGAAGAGTGCAATGAAACTGTTGGATGAAGAGTTGACCAAAGATATTCCACCAAATACAATGAGTATGAATGGAATTAATTGCTGAATTTTTTTACTTTTAGTATGGTAGATATCTAGTAGTTAATTGAATTCTTGTGTTCTGTTGTATTTTTGTAACAAAATATAATTATATGGATTTAATTTCCTATTTTTCACAAACTGAATCCAATCCTACATTACCAGGATGGAGCGAGAAGAAGAGTGCGATGGTGCTGTTGGATGAAGAGTCGACCAAGGATACTCCACCTAATACATTGAGTAGAAATGGAATTTATTGTTATAATTTTTTAACCTTTAGTATTGTAGATATCTAATAGTTAATTGAATTCTTGTGTTCTGTTGTATTTTTATAACAAAATATAATTATATGGATTTAATTTCCTTTTTCAGAAACTGAATCCGATCCAACATTACACGGATGGAGCTAGAAGAAGAGTGCGATGATGCTGTTGGATAAAGAGTGGACCAAGGATACTCATCCGAATACAATGAGTACAAATGGATTTATTGTTGTAATTTTTTACTTTTAGTATGGTAGATATCTAGTAGTTAATTGAATTCTTGTGTTCCGTTGTATTTATATAACAAAATATAATTATATGGATTTAATTTCCTCTTTCAGAACCTGAATCCGATCCTACAATACCAGGATGGAGCGAGAAGAAGACTGCGATGATGCTGTTGG
Organism: Sympetrum striolatum; assembly: GCA_947579665.1. NCBI lineage: Eukaryota > Metazoa > Arthropoda > Insecta > Odonata > Libellulidae > Sympetrum > Sympetrum striolatum. Next base: position 18,033,965 of record OX388344.1, on the reverse strand, counting down.
ATGAAGAGTGGACCAAGGATACTCAACCGAATACTATGAGTACAAATGGAATTTATTGCTGTAATCTTTTAATTTTAGCATGGTAGTTATCTAGTAGTTAATTGAATTCTTGTGTTCTGTTGTATTTTTTTAACAAAATATAATTATATGGATTGAATTTCCTCTTTCAGAAACTGAATCCGATCGTACATTACCTGGATGGAGCGAGAGAAAGAGTGAGGTGATGCTGTTTGATGAAGAGTAGACCAAGGATACTCCACCAAATATAGTGAGTACAAATGGAATTTATTGCTGTAATTTTTTACTTTTAGTATGGTAGATATCTAGTAGTTAATTGAATTCTTGTGTTCTGTTATATTTTTATAACCAAATATAATTATATGGATTTAATATAATCATTCTGAATCTTAATCGGATCCAACATTACCTGGATGGAGCGAGAAGAAGAGGGTGATGATGCTGTTTGATGAAGAGTGGACCAAGGATACTCCAGCAAATACAATGTGTAAAAATGGAATTTATTGCTGTAATTTTTTACTTTTAGTATGGTAGATATCTAGTAGTTAATTGAATTCTCTTGTTCTGTTGTACTTTTATAACAAATTATAATTATATGGATTTAATTTCCTTTTTCAGAAACTAAATACGATCATAAATTACCAGGATGGAGTGAGAAGAAGAACCTGATGATGCTGTTCAATGAAGAGTGGACCAAGGATACTCTACTGAATACAATGAGTACAAATGGAATTTATTCCTGTAATTTTTTACTTTTAGTATGGTAGATATCTAGTAGTTAATTGAATTCTTGTGTTCTGTTGTATTTTTATAAAAAAATATAATTATATGGATTTAATTTCCTTTTTCAGAGACTGAATCCGATCCTACATTACTAGGATTGAGCGAGAAGAAGAGCGCGATGATGCTGTTCTGTGAAGAGGGGACCAAGGATACTCCACCGAAAACAATGAGTACAAATTGAATTTATTGCTGTAATTTTTTACTTTTAGTATGGTAGATATCTAGATGTTAATTGAATTTTGTGTTCTGTTGTATTTTTATAACAAAATATAATTATATGGATTTAATTTCCTTTTTCAGAAACTGAATATGATCATACATTACCAAGATGGAGTGAGAAAAAGAAACTGATGATGCTGTTCAATGAAGAGTGGACCAAGGATACTCCACCGAATACAATGAGTACAAATGGAATTTATTGCTGTAATTTTTTACTTTTAGTATGGTAGATATCTAGTAGTTAATTGAATTCTTGTGTTCTGAATTATTTTTATAACAAAATATAATTATATGGATTTAATACAATCATTCTGAATCTAAATCAGATCCAACATTACCTGGATGGAGCGAGAAGAAGAGTGCGATGATGCTGTTTGATGAAGAGTGGACCAAGGATACTCCACCAAATACAATGAGTAAAAATGGAATTTACTGCTGGAACTTTTTACTTTTAGTATGGTAGATATCTAGTAGTAAATTGAATTCTTGTGTTCTGTTGTATTTTTTTAACAAAATATAATTATATGGATTTAATTTCCTCTTATAGAAATCTGAATCCGATCATACATTACCAGGATGGAGCGAGAAGAAGAGTGCGATGATGCTGTTAGATGAAGAGTCGACCAAGTATCCTTCACCAAATACAATTAGTACAAATGGAATTTATTGCTGTACCTTTTTACATTTAGTATGGTAGATATCTAGTAGTTAATTTAATTCTTGTGTTCTGTTGTATTTTTATAACAAAATATAATTATATGGATTTAATTTTTTTTTTCAGATATTGAATCCGATCCTACATTACCTGGATGGAGGGAGAAGAAGAGCGCGATAATGCTGTTTGATGAAGAGTGGACCAAAGATACTCCACCGAATACAATGAGTACAAATGGAATTTATTGCTGTAATTTTTTACTTTTAGTATGGTAGATATCTAGTAGTATTTAATTGAATTCTTGTGTTCTGTTGTATTTTTATAACAAAATATAATTATATGGATTTATTTTCCTTTTTCAGAAACAGTATCCAATCCTACATTACCTTGATGGAGCGAGAAGAGGAGTGGGATGACACTGTTCGATGAAGAGTGGACCAAGGATACTCCACCAAATAGAATCAGTACAAATGGAATTTATTGTTGTAATTTTTTACTTTTAGTATGGCTGATATCTAGTAGTTAATTTAATTCTTGATTTCTGTTGTATTTTTATAACAAGATATAATTATATGGACTTAATTTCCTCTTTCAGAAACTGAATCCGATCCTACATTACCAGGATGGAGCGAGAAGAAGAGTGTGATGATGCTGTTGGATAAAGAGTGGACCAAGGATACTCAACCGAATACAATGAGTTTAAATGGAATTAATTGCTGAAATTTTTTACTTTTAGTTAGGTAGATATCTAGTAGTTAATTGAATTCTCGCGTACTGTTGTATTTTTGTAACAAAAAATAATTATATGGATTTAATTTCCTTTTTTTCACAAACTGAATCCGATCCTACATTACCAGGATGGAGCGAGAAGAAGAGTGCAATGATGCTGTTGGATGAAGAGTGGACCAAGGATACTCAACCGAATACAATGTGTTTAAATGGAATTTATTGCTGTAATTTTTTACTTTTAGTATGGTTGATATCAAGTAGTTAATTGAATTCTTTTGTTCTGTTGTATTTTTATAACAATATATAATTATATGGATTTAATTTCCTCTTTCAGAAACTGAATCCGATCCAACATTACACGGATGGAGCTAGAAGAAGAGTGCGATGATGCTGTTGGATAAAGAGTGGACCAAGGATACTCAACCGAATACAATGAGTACAAATGGATTTATTGTTGTAATTTTTTACTTTTAGTATGGTAGATATCTAGTAGTTAATTGAATTCTTGTGTTCTGTTGTATTTATATAACAAAATATAATTATATGGATATAATTTCCTCTTTCAGAACCTGAATCCGATCCTACAATACCAGGATGGAGCGAGAAGAAGACTGCGATGATGCTGTTGGATGAAGAGTGGACCAAGGATACTCAACCAAATACTATGAGTACAAATGGAATTTATTGCTGTAATCTTTTAATTTTAGCATGGTAGTTATCTAGTAGTTAATTGAATTCTTGTGTTCTGTTGTATTTTTTTAACAAAATATAATTATATGGATTTAATTTCCTTTTTCAGAGACTGAATCCGATCCTACATTACTAGGATTGAGCGAGAAGAAGAGCCTGATGATGCTGTTCTGTGAAGAGTGGACCAAGGATACTCCACCGAAAACAATGAGTACAAATTGAAATTATTGCTGTAATTTTTTACTTTTAGTATTGTAGATATCTAGTAGTTAATTAAATTCTTGTTTTCTGTTGTATATTTATAACTAAATATAATTATATGGATTTAATTTCATCTTTCAGAAACTGAATATGATCCTACATTACCAGGATGGTTTGAGAAGAAGAAACTGATGATGCTATTCAATGAAGAGTGGACCAAGGATACTCCTCTGAATACAATGAGTACAAATGGGTTTTATTGCTGTAATTTTTTACTTTTAGTATGGTAGATATCTAGTAGTTAATTGAATTCTTGTGTTCTGTTGTATTTTTATAACAAAAGATAATTATATGGATTTAATTTCCTCTTTCAGAAATCTGAATCCGATCCTACATTACCAGGATGGAGCGAGAAGAAGAGTGCGATGATGCTGTTGGATGAAGAGTGGACCAAGGATCCATCACTAAATACAATAAGTACAAATTTAATTTATTGCTGTACCTTTTTACATTTAGTATGGTAGATATCTAGTAGTAAATTGAATTCTTGTGTCCTGTTGTATTTATATAATAAAATATAATTATATGGATTTAATTTCCTTTTTCAGAAACAGAATCCGATCCTACATTACCTGGATGGAGCGAGAAGAGGAGTGCGATGACGCTGTTCGATGAAGAGTGGACCGAGGATACTCCACCGAATAGAATGAGTACAAAAGGAATTTATTGCTGTTATTTTTTACTTTTAGCATGGAAGATATCTAGTAGTTAACTGAATTTTTGTGTTCTGTTTAATTTTTATAACAAAATATAATTATATGGATTTAACTTCCCTTTTTAGGAACTGAATCCGATCCTACATTACCTGGATGGAGCGAGAAGAGGAGTGCGATGACGCTGTTCGATGAAGAGCGGACCAAGGATACTCCACCAAATAAAATGAGTACAAATGGAATTTATTGCTGTAATTTTTTACTTTTAGTATGGTTGATATCTAGTAGTTAATTGAATTCTTGATTTCTGTTGTTTTTTTATAACAAGATATAATTATATGGATTTAATTTCCTCTATCAGAAACTGAATCCGATCCTACATTACCAGGATGGAGCAAGAAGAAGAGTGCAATGATGCTGTTGGATGAAGAGTGGACCAAAGATATTCCACCAAATACCATGAGTACAAATGGAATTAATTGCTGAAATTTTTTACTTTTAGTATGGTAGATATCTAGTAGTTAATTGAATTCTTGTGTTCTGTTGTATTTTTGTAACAAAATATAATTATATGGATCTAATTTCCTTTTTCTCACAAACTGAATCCAATCCTACATTACCAGGATGGAGCGAGAAGAAGAGTGCGATAATGCTTTTGGATGAAGAGTCAACCAAGAATACTCCACCTAATACACTGAGTACAAATGGAATTTATTGCTATAATTTTTTACCTTTAGTATGGTAGATATCTAGTAGTTCATTGAATTCTTGTGTTCTGTTGTATTTTTATAACAAATTATAATTATATGGATTTAATTTTCTTTTTCAGATACTGAATATGATCCTGCATTACCAGGATGGAGTGAGAAAAAGAAACTGATGATGCTGTTCAATGAAGAGTGGACCAAGGATACTCCACCGAATACAATGAGTACAAATGGAATTTATTGCTGTAATTATTTACTTTTAGTATGGTAGATATCTAGTTGTTAAATGAATTCTTGGGTTCTGTTGTATTTATATAAAAAAATATAATTATATTGATTTAATTTCCTCTTTCAGAACCTGAATCCAATCCTACAATACCAGGATGAAGCGAGAAGAAGAGTGTGATGATGCTGTTGGATGAAGAGTGGACCAAGGATACTCAACGGATTACTATGAGTACAAATGGAATTTATTGCTGTAATCTTTTACTTTTAGTATGGTAGATATCTAGTAGTTAACTGAATTCTTGTGTTCTATTTAATTTTTATAACAAAATATAATTATATGGATTTAACTTCCCTTTTTAGGAACTGAATCCAATCCTACATTACACGGATGGAGCTAGAAGAAGAGTGCGCTGATGCTGTTGGATAAAGAGTGGACCAAGGATACTCAACCGAATACAATGAGTACAAATGGATTTATTGCTGTAATTTTTACTTTTAGTATGGTAGATATCTAGTAGTTAATTGAATTCTTGTGTTCTGTTGTATTTATATAACAAAATATAATTATATGGATTTAATTGCCTCTTTCAGAACCTGAATCCGATCCTACAATACCAGGATGGAGCGAGAAGAAGAGTGCGATGTTGCTGTTGGATGAAGAGTGGACCAAGGATACTTAACCGAATACTATGAGTACAAATGGAATTTATTGCTGTAATCTTTTACTTTTAGCATGGTATTTATCTAGTAGTTAAGTGAATTCTTGTGTTCTGTTGTATTTTTTTAACAAAATATAATTATATGGATTGAATTTCCTCTTTCAGAAACTGAATCCGATCGTACATTACCTGGATGAGCGAGAGAAAGAGTGAGGGGATGCTGTTTGATGAAGAGTAGACCAAGGATACTCCACCAAATATAGTGAGTACAAATGGAATTTATTGCTTTACTTTTTTACTTTTTCTTTGGTAGATATCTAGTAGTTAATTGAATTCTTGTGTTCTGTTATATTTTTATAACCAAATATAATTATATGGATTTAATATAATCATTCTGAATCTTAATCGGATCCAACATTACCTGGATGGAGCGAGAAGAATAGGGTGATGATGCTGTTTGATGAAGAGTGGACCAAGGATACTCCAGGAAATACAATGAGTAAAAATGGAATTTATTGCTGTAATTTTTTACTTTTAGTGTGGTAGATATCTAGTAGTTAATTGAATTCTCTTGTTCTGTTGTACTTTTATAACAAATTATAATTATATGGATTTAATTTCCTCTTTCAGAAATCTGAATCCGATCCTACATTACCAGGATGGAGCGAGAAGAAGAGTGCGATGATGCTGTTGGATGAAGAGTGGACCTAGGATCCTTCACTAAATACAATAAGTACAAATGGAATTTATTGCTGTACCTTTTTACATTTAGTATGGTAGATATCTAGTAGTTAACTGAATTATTGTGTTTTGTTTAATTTTTATAACAAAATATAATTATATGGATTTAACATCCCTTTTTAGGAACTGAAACCGATCCTACATTACCTGGATGGAGCGAGAAGAGGAGTGCGATGATGCTGTTCGATGAAGAGTGGACCAAGGATACTCCACCAAATAAAATGAGTACAAATGGAATTTAATACTGTAATTTTTAACTTTTAGTATGGGTATATCTAGTAGTTAATTGAATTCTTGATTTCTGTTGTTTTTTTATAACAAGATATAATTATATGGATTTAATTTCCTCTTTCATAAACTGAATCCGATCCTACATTACCAGGATGGAGCAAGAAGAAGAGTGCAATGATGCTGTTGGATGAAGAGTGGACCAAAGATATTCCACCAAATACAATGAGTACAAATAGAATTAATTGCTGAAATTTTTTACTTTTAGTATGGTAGATATCTAGTAGTTAATTGAATTCTTGTGTTCTGTTGTTTTTTTTATAACAAAATATAATTATATGGATTTAATACAATCATTCTGAATCTAAATCAGATCCAACATTACCTGGATGGAGCGAGAAGAAGAGCGCGATGATGCTGTTTGATGAAGAGTGGACCAAGGATACTCCACCAAATACAATGAGTAAAAATGGAATTTATTGCTGAAACTTTTTACTTTTAGTATGGTAGATATCTAGTATTTAATTGAATTCTTGTGTTCTGTTGTATTTTTATAACAAAATATAATTATATGGATTTAATTTCCTCTTATAGAAATCTGAATCCGATCATACATTACCAGGATGGAGCGAGAAGAAGAGTGCGATGATGCTGTTGGATGAAGAGTTGACCAAGTATCCTTCACCAAATAGAATTAGTACAAATGGAATTTATTGCTGTACCTTTTTACATTTAGTATGGTAGATATCTAGTAGTTAATTTAATTCTTGTGTTCTGTTGTATTTTTATAACAAAATATAATTATATGGATTTAATTTTTTTTTTCAGATATTGAATCCGATCCTACATTACCTTGATGGAGGGAGAAGAAGAGCGCGATAATGCTGTTTGATGAAGAGTGGACCAAAGATACTCCACCGAATACAATGAGTACAAATGGAATTTATTGCTGTAATTTTTAATTTTAGTATGTTAGATATCTAGTAGTATTTAATTGAATTCTTGTGTTCTGTTGTATTTTTATAACAAAATATAATTAAATGGATTTATTTTCCTTTTTCAGAAACAGAATCCAATTCTACATTACCTTGATGGAGCGAGAAGAACAGTGTGATGATGCTGTTGGATGAAGAGTGGACCGAGGATACTCCACCGAATACAATGAGTACAAATGGAATTTATTGCTGTAATTTTTTACTTTTAGTATGGAAGATATCTAGTAGTTAACTGAATTCTTGTGTTCTGTTTTATTTTTATAACAAAATATAATTATATGGATTTAACTTCCCTTTTTAGGAACTGAATCCGATCCTACATTACCTGGATGGAGCGAGAAGAGGAGTGCGATGACGCTGTTCGATGAAGAGTGGACCAAGGATACTCCACCAAATAGAATGATTACAAATGGAATTTATTGCTGTAATTTTTTACTTTTAGTATGGTTGATATCTAGTAGTTAATTGAATTCTTGATTTCTGTTGTATTTTTATAACAAGATATAATTATATGGATATAATTTCCTCTTTCAGAAACTGAATCCGATCCTACATTACCAAGATGGAGCGAGAAGAAGAGTGTGATGATGCTGTTGGATGAAGAGTGGACCAAGGATACTCAACCGAATACAATGAGTTTAAATGGAATTATTTGCTGAAATTTTTTACTTTTAGTTTGGTAGATATCTAGTAGTTAATTGAATTCTTGTGTTCTGTTGTATTTTTGTAACAAAAAATAATTATATGGATTTAATTTCCTTTTTTTCACAAACTGAATCCAATCCTACATTACCAGGATGGAGCGAGAAGAAGAGTGTGATGATGCTGTTGGATGAAGAGTGGACCAAGGATACTCCACCGAATACAATGAGTACAAATGGAATTTATTGCTGTAATTTTTTACTTTTAGTATGGTTGATATCAAGTAGTTAATTGAATTCTTTTGTTCTGTTGTATTTTTATAACAATATATAATTATATGGATTTAATTACCTCTTTCAGAAACTGAATCCGATCCTACATTACCAGGATGGAGCGAGAAGAAGAGTGCAATGATGCCCTTGGATGAAGAGTGGACCAAGGATACTCCACCTAATACATTGAGTAGAAATGGAATTTATTGTTATAATTTTTTAACCTTTAGTATTGTAGATATCTAATAGTTAATTGAATTCTTGTGTTCTGTTGTATTTTTATAACAAAATATAATTATATGGATTTAATTTACTTTTTCAGAAACTGATTATGATCCTACATTATCAAGATGGAGTGAGAAAAAGAAACAGATGATGCTGTTCAATGAAGAGTGGACCAAGGATACTCCACCAAATACAATGAGTACAAATGGAATTTATTGCTGTAATTTTTTTTATTTAGTATACTAGATATCTAGGAGTTAATTGAATTCTTGTGTTCTGTTGTTTTTTTATAACAAAATATAATCATATGGATTTAATTTCCTCTTTCAGAAACTGAATCCAATTAAACCTTACACGGATGGAGCTAGAAGAAGAGTGCGATGATGCTGTTGGATAAAGAGTGGACCAAGGATACTCAACCGAATACAATGAGTACAAATGGATTTATTGTTGTAATTTTTTACTTTTAGTATGGTAGATATCTAGTAGTTAATTGAATTCTTGTGTTCTGTTGTATTTATATAACAAAATATAATTATATGATTTAATTTCCTCTTTCAGAACCTGAATCCGATCCTACAATACCAGGATGGAGCGAGAAGAAGACTACGATGATGCTGTTGGATGAAGAGTGGACCTAGGATACTCAACCGAATACTATGAGTACAAATGGAATTTATTGCTGTAATCTTTTAATTTTAGCATGGTAGTTATCTAGTAGTTAATTGAATTCTTGTGTTCTGTTGTATTTTTTTAACAAGTTATAATTATATGGATTGAATTTCCTCTTTCAGAAACTGAATCCGATCGTACATTACCTGGATGGAGCGAGAGAAAAAGTGAGGTGATGCTGTTTGATGAAGAGTAGACCAAGGAGACTCCACCAAATATAGTGAGTACAAATGGAATTTATTGCTTTAATTTTTTACTTTTTGTTTGGTAGATATCTAGTAGTTAATTGAATTCTTGTGTTCTGTTATATTCTTATAACCAAATATAATAATAAGGATTTAATATAATCATTCTGAATCTTAATCGGATCCTACATTACCAAGATGGAGTGAGAAAAAGAAACAGATGATGCTGTTCAATGAAGAGTGGACCAAGGATACTCCACCAAATACAATGAGTACAAATGGAATTTATTGCTGTAATTTTTTTTATTTAGTATACTAGATATCTAGGAGTTAATTGAATTCTTGTGTTCTGTTGTTTTTTTATAACAAAATATAATTATATGGATTTAATTTCCTCTTTCAGAAACTGAATCCGATCCAACCTTACACGGATGGAGCTAGAAGAAGAGTGCGATGATGCTGTTGGATAAAGAGTCGACCAAGGATACTCCACCAAATACAATGAGTACAAATGGAATTTGTTGCTGTAATTTTTTTTATTTAGTATACTAGATATCTAGGAGTTAATTGAATTCTTGTGTTCTGTTGTTTTTTTATAACAAAAGATAATTAAATGGATATAATTATCTCTTTCAGAAATCTGAATCCGATCCTACATTACCAGGATGGAGAGAAAAGAAGAGTGCCATGATGCTGTTGGATGAAGAGTGGACCAAGGATCTTTCACCAAATACAATTAGTACAATGGAATTTATTGCTGTACCTTTTTTAAATTTAGTATGGTAGATATCTAGTAGTTAATTGAATTCTTGTGTTCTGTTGTATTTTTATAACAAAATATAATTTCCTTTTTCAGAAACTGAATCCGATCCTACATTACCTGGATGGAGTGAGAAGAAGAGCGCGATAATGCTGTTTGATGAAGAGTGGACCAAGGATACTCCACCATATACAATGAGTACAAATGGAATTTATAGCTGTAATTTTTTACTTTTAGTATGGTAGATATCTAGTAGTATTTAATTGAATTCCTGAGTTCTGTTGTATTTTTATAACAATATATAATTATATGGATTTAATTTCCTCTTTTAGAAACTGAATCTGATGCTACATTACCAGGATGGAGCGAGAAGAAGACTGCAATGATGCTGTTGGATGAAGAGTGGACCAAAGATATTCCACCAAATACAATGAGTACAAATGGAATTAATTGCTGAAATTTTTTACTTTTAGTATGGTAGATATCTAGTAGTTAATTGAATTCTTGTGTTCTGTTGTATTTTTGTAACAAAATATAATTATATGGATTTAATTTCCTTTTCTTCACAAACTAAATCCGATCCTACATTAACAGGATGGAGCTAGAAGAAGAGTGCTATGGTGATGTTGGATGAAGAGTCGACCAAGGATACTGCACCGAATACAATGAGTACAAATGGAATTTAATGCTGTAATTTTTTACTTTTAGTATGGTAGATATCTAGATGTGAATTGAATTCTTGTGTTCTGTTGTATTTTTATAACAAAATATAATTATATGGATTTAATTTCCTTTTTCAGAAACTGAATATTATCCTACATTACCAGGATGGAGTGAGAAAAAGAAACTGATGATGCTGTTCAATGAAGAGTGGACCAAGGATATTCCACCGAATACAATGAGTACAAATGGAATTTATTGCTGTAAGTTTTTACTTTTAGTATGGTAGATATCTAGTAGTTAACTGAATTCTTGTGTTCTGTTTTATTTTTATAACAAAATATAATTATATGGATTTAACTTCCCTTTTTAGGAACTGAATCCGATCCTACATTACCTGGATGGAGGGAGAAGGAGAGCGCGATGATGCTGTTTGATGAAGAGTGGACCAAGGATACTCCACCGAATACAATGAGTACAAATGGAATTAATTGCTGAAATTTTTTACTTTTAGTATGGTAGAATCTAGATGTTAATTGAATTCTTGTGTTCTGTTGTATTTTTATAACAAAATATAATTATATGGATTTAATTTCCTCTTTCAGAAACTGAATCCGATCGTACATTACCTGGATGGAGCGAGAGAAAGAGTGAGGTGATGCTGTTTGATGAAGAGTAGACCAAGGAGACTCCACCAAATATAGTGAGTACAAATTGAATTTATTGCTTTAATTTTTTACTTTTTGTTTGGTAGATATCTAGTAGTTAATTGAATTCTTGTGTTCTGTTATATTCTTATAACCAAATATAATAATAAGGATTTAATACAATCATTCTGAATCTAAATCAGATCCAACATTACCTGGATGGAGCGAGAAGAAGAGTGCCATGATGCTGTTTGATGAAGAGTGGACCAAGGATACTCCACCAAATACAATGAGTAAAAATGGAATTTATTACTGGAACTTTTTACTTTTAGTATGGTAGATATCTAGTATTTAATTGAATTCTTGTGTTCTGTTGTATTTTTATAACAAAATATAATTATATGGATTTAATTTCCTCTTATAGAAATCTGAATCCGATCATACATTACCAGGATGGAGAGAGAAGAAGAGTGCGATGATGCTGTTGGATGAAGAGTCGACCAAGTATCCTTCACCAAATAGAATTAGTACAAATTGAATTTATTGCTGTACCTTTTTACATTTAGTATGGTAGATATCTAGTAGTTAATTTAATTCTTGTGTTCTGTTGTATTTTTATAACAAAATTTAATTATATGGATTTAATTTTTTTTTTCAGATATTGAATCCGATCCTACATTACCTAGATGGAGGGAGAAGAAGAGCGCGATAATGCTGTTTGATGAAGAGTGGACCAAAGATACTCCACCGAATACAATGAGTACAAATGGAATTTATTGCTGTAATTTTTTACTTTTAGTATGGTAGATATCTAGTAGTATTTAATTGAATTCTTGTGTTCTGTTGTATTTTTATAACAAAATATAATTAAATGGATTTATTTTCCTTTTTCAGAAACAGAATCCAATTCTACATTACCTTGATGGAGCGAGAAGAACAGTGTGATGATGCTGTTGGATGAAGAGTGGACCGAGGATACTCCACCGAATACAATGAGTACAAATGGAATTTATTGCTGTAATTTTTTACTTTTAGTATGGAAGATATCTAGTAGTTAACTGAATTCTTGTGTTCTGTTTTATTTTTATAACAAAATATAATTATATGGATTTAACTTCCCTTTTTAGGAACTGAATCCGATCCTACATTACCTGGATGGAGCGAGAAGAGGAGTGCGATGACGCTGTTTGATGAAGAGTGGACCAAGGATACTCCACCAAATAGAATGATTACAAATGGAATTTATTGCTGTAATTTTTTACTTTTAGTATGGTTGATATCTAGTAGTTAATTGAATTCTTGATTTCTGTTGTATTTTCATAACAAGATATAATTATATGGATTTAATTTCCTCTTTCAGAAACGGAATCCGATCCTACATTACCAAGATGGAGCGAGAAGAAGAGTGTGATGATGCTGTTGGATGAAGACTGGACCAAGGATACTCAACCGAATACAATGAGTTTAAATGGAATTAATTGCTGAAATTTTTTACTTTTAGTTTGGTAGATATCTAGTAGTTAATTGAATTCTTGTGTTCTGTTGTATTTTTGTAACAAAAAATAATTATATGGATTTAATTTCCTTTTTTTCACAAACTGAATCCAATCCTACATTACCAGGATGGAGCGAGAAGAAGAGTGTGATGATGCTGTTGGATGAAGAGTGGACCAAGGATACTCCACCGAATACAATGAGTACAAATGGAATTTATTGCTGTAATTTTTTACTTTTAGTATGGTTGATATCAAGTAGTTAATTGAATTCTTTTGTTCTGTTGTATTTTTATAACAATATATAATTATATGGATTTAATTACCTCTTTCAGAAACTGATCCGATCCTTTTATTTTTATAACAAAATATAATTATATGGATTTAACTTCCCTTTTTAGGAACTGAATCCGATCCAACATTACCTGGATGGAGCGAGAAGAGGAGTGCGATGACGCTTTTCCATGAAGAGTGGACCAAGGATACTCCACCGAATAGAATGAGTACAAATGGAATTTATTGCTGTAATTTTTTACTTTTAGTATGGTTGATATCAAGTAGCTAATTGAATTCTTTTGTTCTGTTGTATTTTTATAACAATATATAATTATATGGATTTAATTACCTCTTTCAGAAACTGAATCCGATCCTACATTACCAGGATGGAGCGAGAAGAAGAGTGCAATGATGCTGTTGGATGAAGAGTGGACCAAGGATCTTTCACCAAATACAATTAATACAATGGAATTTATTGCTGTACCTTTTTAAATTTAGTATGGTAGATATCTAGTAGTTAATTGAATTCTTGTGTTCTGTTGTATTTTTGTAACAAAATATAATTATATGGATTTAATTTCCTTTTTTTCACAAACTAAATCCGATCCTACATTAACAGGATGGAGCCAGAAGAAGAGTGCTATGGTGATGTTGGATGAAGAGTGGACCAAGGATACTCAACCGAATACAATGAGTTTAAATGGAATTAATTGCTGAAAATTTTTTACTTTTAGTTTGGTAGATATCTAGTAGTTAATTGAATTCTTGTGTTCTGTTGTATTTTTGTAACAAAAAATAATTATATGGATTTAATTTCCTTTTTTTCACAAACTGAATCCAATCCTACATTACCAGGATGGAGCGAGAAGAAGAGTGTGATGATGCTGTTGGATGAAGAGTGGACCAAGGATACTCCACCGAATACAATGAGTACAAATGGAATTTATTGCAGTAATTTTTTACTTTCAGTATGGTAGATATCTAGGAGTTAATTGAATTCTTGTTTTCTGTTTTATTTTTATAACAAAATATAATTATATGGATTTAACTTCCCTTTTTAGGAACTGAATCCGATCCAACATTACCTGGATGGAGCGAGAAGAGGAGTGCGATGACGCTTTTCGATGAAGAGTGGACCAAGGATACTCCACCGAATAGAATGAGTACAAATGGAATTTATTGCTGTAATTTTTTACTTTTAGTATGGTTGATATCAAGTAGTTAATTGAATTCTTTTGTTCTGTTGTATTTTTATAACAATATATAATTACGAGTAAAATGTTGCTTGCATACTGCAAGCAGATCGACAACACTATTTTCATGTCGGCATCATATCGAGACGGCCATCAAAAGAAAAAAGTGGATTGAAATTTTTCTTAAAATTCGCTGAAATTCCATCGTCTGGCATTGAACCCGGGTTTTACTGGTGAACCTACTATGAAACACAATAGAAGAGCACCATCTCTAACTATGTGTGAAAATTCAAGCAGAAATATTGGCTACAACTGCCTCAAAAGATGTTCTAATTTTCACGAATGTAAATGGCTCTCTGGATTCGAACCTAGGACGATCTTGGAAATCTAAAATATGTTTCTGAAAATAATTTATGATCTCTTTCTATATGCCGAATTTCAAATTTCTATATTATTGGGAAAGGTTTCAAAATAATTCCTAAAAATCGGATCAACTTCTGATTGCAGAGACACCTGGTGTCGAATCCAGGGAATATTGTAAGCTGTGAATGAAAAGTTAGATTTTTAAAGACTTGTTCTTCTATCATGCAAAGTTTGAAGCCAATAGCATGCCGGGAAGTACCTGAATTTTGTTTCCGTTATCTCCGTAAGAAATGCATTGAGAAGTGCAAATGGCCCTCTGGGATCGAACCAAGGACCATAACCTAATATGTAAAATTTGATTATGAAATATATTCATGATATCTATCGGCGTGCTGAGTTTCAAGTATGTATGTTATCGGGAAAGGATCCAAAAAAAAATTTCAAAATCGCCGCAATGCTTTTTAAACGGCCGATTTTTGCCCCGGCCTAGCATCGAACCAAGGACAATATTCGAAGATGTCTTTCCGCTTTTCGTTGGCTATGCACGGCATCTAGCGGTCCCTCGAGTTTCAACTCTCTGCTTTTCCGGGAAGTGCCTCAAAAAAATTTTCGAAAATCCCCGCCATGTAATCTTATGGGGAAAATCGCGACTTTGGGGCCTTCTGGAATCGAACCCATGACACCGAGGTTCAAAGTCTGCTTTTTCCTGGAGGTTACACGTTATGGCCAATATGTCGTAAAAATTTCAAGGCAGTGGCATTTCTGGAACATGGTTAGAATTTTGATCCCCTATATATATATATATATAACTTATATATATATAGGTATATCCGGAGAAGCGTCTATATATAATAGATATGGATTTAATTACCTCTTTCAGAAACTGAATCCGATCCTACATTACCAGGATGGAGCGAGAAGAAGAGTGCAATGATGCTGTTGGATGAAGAGTGGACCATGGATACTCCACCTAATACATTGAGTAGAAATGGAATTTATTGTTATAATTTTTTAACCTTTAGTATTGTAGATATCTAATAGTTAATTGAATTCTTGTGTTCTGTTGTATTTTTATAACAAAATATAATTATATGGATATAATTATCTCTTTCAGAAATCTGAATCCGATCCTACATTACCAGGATGGAGAGAAAAGAAGAGTGCCATGATGCTGTTGGATGAAGAGTGGACCAAGGATCTTTCACCAAATACAATTAGTACAATGGAATTTATTGCTGTACCTTTTTAAATTTAGTATGGTAGATATCTAGTAGTTAATTGAATTCTTGTGTTCTGTTGTATTTTTATAACAAAATATAATTTCCTTTTTCAGAAACTGAATCCGATCCTACATTAACTGGATGGAGTGAGAAGAAGAGGGCGATAATGCTGTTTGATGAAGAGTGGACCAAGGATACTCCACCGAATACAATGAGTACAAATGGAATTTATAGCTGTAATTTTTTACTTTTAGTATGGTAGATATCTAGTAGTATTTAATTGAATTCCTGTGTTCTGTTGTATTTTTATAACAATATATAATTATATGGATTTAATTTCCTCTTTCAGAAACTGAATCCGATCCTACATTACCAGGATGGAGCGAGAAGAAGACTGCAATGATGCTGTTGGATGAAGAGTGGACCAAAGATATTCCACCAAATACAATGAGTACAAATGGAATTAATTGCTGAAATTTTTTACTTTTAGTATGGTAGATATCTAGTAGTTAATTGAATTCTTGTGTTCTGTTGTATTTTTGTAACAAAATATAATTATATGGATTTAATTTCCTTTTTTTCACAAACTAAATCCGATCCTACATTAACAGGATGGAGCCAGAAGAAGAGTGCTATGGTGATGTTGGATGAAGAGTCGACCAAGGATACTGCACCGAATACAATGAGTACAAATGGAATTTAATGCTGTAATTTTTTACTTTTAGTATGGTAGATATCTAGATGTTAATTGAATTCTTGTGTTCTGTTGTATTTTTATAACAAAATATAATTATATGGATTTAATTTCCTTTTTCAGAAACTGAATATTATCCTACATTACCAGGATGGAGTGAGAAAAAGAAACTGATGATGCTGTTCAATGAAGAGTGGACCAAGGATACTCCACCGAATACAATGAGTACAGATGGAATTTATTGCTGTAATTTTATACTTTTAGTATGGTAGATATCTAGTAGTTAATTGAATTCTTGTGTTCTGTTTGTTTTTTTTATAACAAAATATAATTATATGGATTTAATACAATCATTCTGAATCTAAATCAGATCCAACATTACCTGGATGGAGCGAGAAGAAGAGTGCGATGATGCTGTTTGATGAAGAGTGGAACAAGGATACTCCACCAAATACAATGAGTAAAAATGGAATTTATTGCTGGAGCTTTTTACTTTTAGTATGGTAGATATCTAGTATTTAATTGAATTCTTGTGTTCTGTTGTATTTTTATAACAAAATATAATTATATGGATTTTGTTCCTCTTATAGAAATCTGAATCCGATCATACATTACCAGGATGGAGCGAGAAGAAGAGTGCGATGATGCTGTTCGATGAAGAGTCGACCAAGTATCCTTCACCAAATAGAATTAGTACAAATGGAATTTATTGCTGTACCTTTTTACATTTAGTATGGTAGATATCTAGTAGTTAATTTAATTCTTGTGTTCTGTTGTATTTTTATAACAAAATATAATTATATGGATTTAATTTTTTTTTTCAGATATTGAATCCGATCCTACATTACCTAGATGGAGGGAGAAGAAGAGCGCGATAATGCTGTTTGATGAAGAGTGGACCAAAGATACTCCACCGAATACAATGAGTACAAATGGAATTTATTGCTGTAATTTTTTACTTTTAGTATGGTAGATATCTAGTAGTATTTAATTGAATTCTTGTGTTCTGTTGTATTTTTATAACAAAATATAATTAAATGGATTTATTTTCCTTTTTCAGAAACAGAATCCAATTCTACATTACCTTGATGGAGCGAGAAGAACAGTGTGATGATGCTGTTGGATGAAGAGTGGACCGAGGATACTCCACCGAATACAATGAGTACAAATGGAATTTATTGCTGTAATTTTTTACTTTTAGTATGGAAGATATCTAGTAGTTAACTGAATTCTTGTGTTCTGTTTTATTTTTATAACAAAATATAATTATATGGATTTAACTTCCCTTTTTAGGAACTGAATCCGATCCTACATTACCTGGATGGAGCGAGAAGAGGAGTGCGATGACGCTGTTTGATGAAGAGTGGACCAAGGATACTCCACCAAATAGAATGATTACAAATGGAATTTATTGCTGTAATTTTTTACTTTTAGTATGGTTGATATCTAGTAGTTAATTGAATTCTTGATTTCTGTTGTATTTTTATAACAAGATATAATTATATGGATTTAATTTCCTCTTTCAGAAACTGAATCCGATCCTACATTACCAGGATGGAGCGAGAAGAAGAGTGCAATGATGCTGTTGGATGAAGAGTGGACCAAGGATACTCCACCTAATACATTGAGTAGAAATGGAATTTATTGTTATAATTTTTTAACCTTTAGTATTGTAGATATCTAATAGTTAATTGAATTCTTGTGTTCTGTTGTATTTTTATAACAAAATATAATTATATGGATTTAATTTCCTTTTTCAGAAACTGAATATGATCCTACATTACCAAGATGGAGTGAGAAAAAGAAACAGATGATGCTGTTCAATGAAGAGTGGACCAAGGATACTCCACCAAATACAATGAGTAAAAATGGAATTTATTGCTGTAATTTTTTTTATTTAGTATACTAGATATCTAGGAGTTAATTGAATTCTTGTGTTCTGTTGTTTTTTTATAACAAAATATAATTATATGGATTTAATTTCCTCTTTCAGAAACTGAATCCGATCCAACATTACACGGATGGAGCTAGAAGAAGAGTGCGATGATGCTGTTGGATAAAGAGTGGACCAAGGATACTCAACCGAATACAATGAGTACAAATGGATTTATTGTTGTAATTTTTTACTTTTAGTATGGTAGATATCTAGTAGTTAATTGAATTCTTGTGTTCTGTTGTATTTATATAACAAAATATAATTATATGATTTAATTTCCTCTTTCAGAACCTGAATCCGATCCTACAATACCAGGATGGAGCGAGAAGAAGACTGCGATGATGCTGTTGGATGAAGAGTGGACCAAGGATACTCAACCGAATACTATGAGTACAAATGGAATTTATTGCTGTAATCTTTTAATTTTAGCATGGTAGTTATCTAGTAGTTAATTGAATTCTTGTGTTCTGTTGTATTTTTTTAACAAGTTATAATTATATGGATTGAATTTCCTCTTTCAGAAACCGAATCCGATTGTACATTACCTGGATGGAGCGAGAGAAAGAGTGAGGTGATGCTGTTTGATGAAGAGTAGACCAAGGAGACTCCAGCAAATACAATGAGTAAAAATGTAATTTATTGCTGTAATTTTTTACTTTTAGTATGGTAGATATCTAGTAGTTAATTGAATTCTCTTGTTCTGTTGTACTTTTATAACAAATTATAATTATATGGATTTAATTTCCATTTTTAGAAACTTAATACGATCCTAAATTACCAGGATGGAGTGAGAAGAAGAACCTGATGATGCTGTTCGATGAAGAGTGGACCAAGGATACTCTACTGAATACAATGAGTACAAATGGAATTTATTGCTGTAATTTTTTACTTTTAGTATGTTAGATATCTAGTAGTTAATTGAATTCTTGTGTTCTGTTGTATTTTTATAACAGAAGATAATTATATGGCTTTAATTTCCTCTTTCAGAAATCTGAATCTGATCCTACATTACCAGGATGGAGCGAGAAGAAGAGTGCGATGATGCTGTTGGATGAAGAGTGGACCAAGGATCCTTCACCAAATACAATAAGTACAAATGAAATTTATTGCTGTAATTTTTTACTTTTAGTATGGTAGATATCTAGTAGTTAATTGAATTCTTGTGTTCTGTTGTATTTTTATAACAAAATATAATTATATGGATTTAATTTCCTTTTTCAGAAACTGAATATGATCCTACATTACCAAGATGGAGTGAGAAAAAGAAACAGATGATGCTGTTCAATGAAGAGTGGACCAAGGATACTCCACCAAATACAATGAGTACAAATGGAATTTATTGCTGTAATTTTTTTTATTTAGTATACTAGATATCTAGGAGTTAATTGAATTCTTGTGTTCTGTTGTTTTTTTATAACAAAATATAATTATATGGATTTAATTTCCTCTTATAGAAATCTGAATCCGATCATACATTACCAGGATGGAGCGAGAAGAAGAGTGCGATGATGCTGTTCGATGAAGAGTCGACCAAGTATCCTTCACCAAATAGAATTAGTACAAATGGAATTTATTGCTGTACCTTTTTACATTTAGTATGGTAGATATCTAGTAGTTAATTTAATTCTTGTGTTCTGTTGTATTTTTATAACAAAATATAATTATATGGATTTAATTTTTTTTTTCAGATATTGAATCCGATCCTACATTACCTAGATGGAGGGAGAAGAAGAGCGCGATAATGCTGTTTGATGAAGAGTGGACCAAAGATACTCCAACGAATACAATGAGTACAAATGGAATTTATTGCTGTAATTTTTTACTTTTAGTATGGTAGATATCTAGTAGTATTTAATTGAATTCTTGTGTTCTGTTGTATTTTTATAACAAAATATAATTAAATGGATTTATTTTCCTTTTTCAGAAACAGAATCCAATTCTACATTACCTTGATGGAGCGAGAAGAACAGTGTGATGATGCTGTTGGATGAAGAGTGGACCGAGGATACTCCACCGAATACAATGAGTACAAATGGAATTTATTGCTGTAATTTTTTACTTTTAGTATGGAAGATATCTAGTAGTTAACTGAATTCTTGTGTTCTGTTTTATTTTTATAACAAAATATAATTATATGGATTTAACTTCCCTTTTTAGGAACTGAATCCGATCCTACATTACCTGGATGGAGCGAGAAGAGGAGTGCGATGACGCTGTTCGATGAAGAGTGGACCAAGGATACTCCACCAAATAGAATGATTACAAATGGAATTTATTGCTGTAATTTTTTACTTTTAGTATGGTTGATATCTAGTAGTTAATTGAATTCTTGATTTCTGTTGTATTTTTATAACAAGATATAATTATATGGATTTAATTTCCTCTTTCAGAAACTGAATCCGATCCTACATTACCAAGATGGAGCGAGAAGAAGAGTGTGATGATGCTGTTGGATGAAGACTGGACCAAGGATACTCAACCGAATACAATGAGTTTAAATGGAATTAATTGCTGAAATTTTTTACTTTTAGTTTGGTAGATATCTAGTAGTTAATTGAATTCTTGTGTTCTGTTGTATTTTTGTAACAAAAAATAATTATATGGATTTAATTTCCTTTTTTTCACAAACTGAATCCAATCCTACATTACCAGGATGGAGCGAGAAGAAGAGTGTGATGATGCTGTTGGATGAAGAGTGGACCAAGGATACTCCACCGAATACAATGAGTACAAATGGAATTTATTGCTGTAATTTTTTACTTTTAGTATGGTTGATATCAAGTAGTTAATTGAATTCTTTTGTTCTGTTGTATTTTCATAACAATATATAATTATATGGATTTAATTACCTCTTTCAGAAACTGATCCGATCCTTTTATTTTTATAACAAAATATAATTATATGGATTTAACTTCCCTTTTTAGGAACTGAATCCGATCCAACATTACCTGGATGGAGCGAGAAGAGGAGTGCGATGACGCTTTTCGATGAAGAGTGGACCAAGGATACTCCACCGAATAGAATGAGTACAAATGGAATTTATTGCTGTAATTTTTTACTTTTAGTATGGTTGATATCAAGTAGTTAATTGAATTCTTTTGTTCTGTTGTATTTTTATAACAATATATAATTATATGGATTTAATTACCTCTTTCAGAAACTGAATCCGATCCTACATTACCAGGATGGAGCGAGAAGAAGAGTGCAATGATGCTGTTGGATGAAGAGTGGACCAAGGATCTTTCACCAAATACAATTAATACAATGGAATTTATTGCTGTACCTTTTTAAATTTAGTATGGTAGATATCTAGTAGTTAATTGAATTCTTGTGTTCTGTTGTATTTTTATAACAAAATATAATTTCCTTTTTCAGAAACTGAATCCGATCCTACATTACCTGGATGGAGTGAGAAGAAGAGCGCGATAATGCTCTTTGATGAAGAGTGGACCAAGGATACTCCACCGAATACAATGAGTACTAATAGAATTTATAGCTGTAATTTTTTACTTTTAGTATGGTAGATATCTAGTTGTTAATTGAATTCCTGTGTTCTGTTGTATTTTTATAACAATATATAATTATATGGATTTAATTTCCTCTTTCAGAAACTGAATCCGATCCTACATTACCAGGATGGAGCGAGAAGAAGACTGCAATGATGCTGTTGGATGAAGAGTGGACCAAAGATATTCCACCAAATACAATGAGTACAAATGGAATTAATTGCTGAAATTTTTTACTTTTAGTATTGTAGATATCTAGTAGTTAATTGAATTCTTGTGTTCTGTTGTATTTTTGTAACAAAATATAATTATATGGATTTAATTTCCTTTTTTTCACAAACTAAATCCGATCCTACATTAACAGGATGGAGCCAGAAGAAGAGTGCTATGGTGATGTTGGATGAAGAGTCGACCAAGGATACTGCACCGAATACAATGAGTACAAATGGAATTTAATGCTGTAATTTTTTACTTTTAGTATGGTAGATATCTAGATGTTAATTGAATTCTTGTGTTCTGTTGTATTTTTATAACAAAATATAATTAAATGGAATTATTTTCCTTTTTTCAGAAACAGAATCCAATTCTACATTACCTTGATGGAGCGAGAAGAAAAGTGTGATGATGCTGTTGGATGAAGAGTGGACCGAGGATACTCCACCGAATACAATGAGTACAAATGGAATTTATTGCTGTAATTTTTTACTTTTAGTATGGAAGATATCTAGTAGTTAACTGAATTCTTGTGTTCTGTTTTATTTTTATAACAAAATATAATTATATGGATTTAACATCCCTTTTTAGGAACTGAATCCGATCCTACATTACCTGGATGGAGCGAGAAGAGGAGTGCGATGACGCTGTTCGATGAAGAGTGGACCAAGGATACTCCACCAAATAGAATGATTACAAATGGAATTTATTGCTGTAATTTTTTACTTTTAGTATGGTTGATATCTAGTAGTTAATTGAATTCTTGATTTCTGTTGTATTTTTATAACAAGATATAATTATATGGATTTAATTTCCTCTTTCAGAAACTGAATCCGATCCTACATTACCAAGATGGAGCGAGAAGAAGAGTGTGATGATGCTGTTGGATGAAGAGTGGACCAAGGATACTCAACCGAATACAATGAGTTTAAATGGAATTAATTGCTGTAATTTTTTACTTTCAGTATGGTAGATATCTAGGAGTTAATTGAATTCTTGTTTTCTGTTTTATTTTTATAACAAAATATAATTATATGGATTTAACTTCCCTTTTTAGGAACTGAATCCGATCCAACATTACCTGGATGGAGCGAGAAGAGGAGTGCGATGACGCTTTTCGATGAAGAGTGGACCAAGGATACTCCACCGAATAGAATGAGTACAAATGGAATTTATTGCTGTAATTTTTTACTTTTAGTATGGTTGATATCAAGTAGTTAATTGAATTCTTTTGTTCTGTTGTATTTTTATAACAATATATAATTACGAGTAAAATGTTGCTTGCATACTGCAAGCAGATCGACAACACTATTTTCATGTCGGCATCATATCGAGACGGCCATCAAAAGAAAAAAGTGGATTGAAATTTTTCTTAAAATTCGCTGAAATTCCATCGTCTGGCATTGAACCCGGGTTTTACTGGTGAACCTACTATGAAACACAATAGAAGAGCACCATCTCTAACTATGTGTGAAAATTCAAGCAGAAATATTGGCTACAACTGCCTCAAAAGATGTTCTA
The DNA here is from genome assembly GCA_947579665.1 of Sympetrum striolatum. Lineage (NCBI taxonomy): Eukaryota > Metazoa > Arthropoda > Insecta > Odonata > Libellulidae > Sympetrum > Sympetrum striolatum. Next base: position 18,009,921 of record OX388344.1, on the reverse strand, counting down.
ATTTTCACGAATGTAAATGGCTCTCTGGATTCGAACCTAGGACGATCTTGGAAATCTAAAATATGTTTCTGAAAATAATTTATGATCTCTTTCTATATGCCGAATTTCAAATTTCTATATTATTGGGAAAGGTTTCAAAATAATTCCTAAAAATCGGATCAACTTCTGATTGCAGAGACACCTGGTGTCGAATCCAGGGAATATTGTAAGCTGTGAATGAAAAGTAAGATTTTTAAAGACTTGTTCTTCTATCATGCAAAGTTTGAAGCCAATAGCATGCCGGGAAGTACCTGAATTTTGTTTCCGTTATCTCCGTAAGAAATGCATTGAGAAGTGCAAATGGCCCTCTGGGATCGAACCAAGGACCATAACCTAATATGTAAAATTTGATTATGAAATATATTCATGATATCTATCGGCGTGCTGAGTTTCAAGTATGTATGTTATCGGGAAAGGATCCAAAAAAAAATTTCAAAATCGCCGCAATGCTTTTTAAACGGCCGATTTTTGCCCCGGCCTAGCATCGAACCAAGGACAATATTCGAAGATGTCTTTCCGCTTTTCGTTGGCTATGCACGGCATCTAGCGGTCCCTCGAGTTTCAACTCTCTGCTTTTCCGGGAAGTGCCTCAAAAAAATTTTCGAAAATCCCCGCCATGTAATCTTATGGGGAAAATCGCGACTTTGGGGCCTTCTGGAATCGAACCCATGACACCGAGGTTCAAAGTCTGCTTTTTCCTGGAGGTAACACGTTATGGCCAATATGTCGTAAAAATTTCAAGGCAGTGGCATTTCTGGAACATGGTTAGAATTTTGATCCCCTATATATATATATATAACTTATATATATATAGGTATATCCGGAGAAGCGTCTATATATAATAGATATGGATTTAATTACCTCTTTCAGAAACTGAATCCGATCCTACATTACCAGGATGGAGCGAGAAGAAGAGTGCAATGATGCTGTTGGATGAAGAGTGGACCATGGATACTCCACCTAATACATTGAGTAGAAATGGAATTTATTGTTATAATTTTTTAACCTTTAGTATTGTAGATATCTAATAGTTAATTGAATTCTTGTGTTCTGGTGTATTTTTATAACAAAATATAATTATATGGATATAATTATCTCTTTCAGAAATCTGAATCCGATCCTACATTACCAGGATGGAGAGAAAAGAAGAGTGCCATGATGCTGTTGGATGAAGAGTGGACCAAGGATCTTTCACCAAATACAATTAGTACAATGGAATTTATTGCTGTACCTTTTTAAATTTAGTATGGTAGATATCTAGTAGTTAATTGAATTCTTGTGTTCTGTTGTATTTTTATAACAAAATATAATTTCCTTTTTCAGAAACTGAATCCGATCCTACATTACCTGGATGGAGTGAGAAGAAGAGGGCGATAATGCTGTTTGATGAAGAGTGGACCAAGGATACTCCTCCGAATACAATGAGTACAAATGGAATTTATAGCTGTAATTTTTTACTTTTAGTATGGTAGATATCTAGTAGTATTTAATTGAATTCCTGTGTTCTGTTGTATTTTTATAACAATATATAATTATATGGATTTAATTTCCTCTTTCAGAAACTGAATCCGATCCTACATTACCAGGATGGAGCGAGAAGAAGACTGCAATGATGCTGTTGGATGAAGAGTGGACCAAAGATATTCCACCAAATACAATGAGTACAAATGGAATTAATTGCTGAAATTTTTTACTTTTAGTATGGTAGATATCTAGTAGTTAATTGAATTCTTGTGTTCTGTTGTATTTTTGTAACAAAATATAATTATATGGATTGAATTTCCTTTTTTTCACAAACTAAATCCGATCCTACATTAACAGGATGGAGCCAGAAGAAGAGTGCTATAGTGATGTTGGATGAAGAGTCGACCAAGGATACTGCACCGAATACAATGAGTACAAATGGAATTTAATGCTGTAATTTTTTACTTTTAGTATGGTAGATATCTAGATGTTAATTGAATTCTTGTGTTCTGTTGTATTTTTATAACAAAATATAATTATATGGATTTAATTTCCTTTTTCAGAAACTGAATATTATCCTACATTACCAGGATGGAGTGAGAAAAAGAAACTGATGATGCTGTTCAATGAAGAGTGGACCAAGGATACTCCACCGAATACAATGAGTACAGATGGAATTTATTGCTGTAATTTTTTACTTTTAGTATGGTAGATATCTAGTAGTTAAATGAATTCTTGTGTTCTGTTTGTTTTTTTTATAACAAAATATAATTATATGGATTTAATACAATCATTCTGAATCTAAATCAGATCCAACATTACCTGGATGGAGCGAGAAGAAGAGTGCGATGATGCTGTTTGATGAAGAGTGGAACAAGGATACTCCACCAAATACAATGAGTAAAAATGGAATTTATTGCTGGAACTTTTTACTTTTAGTATGGTAGATATCTAGTATTTAATTGAATTCTTGTGTTCTGTTGTATTTTTATAACAAAATATAATTATATGGATTTAATTTCCTCTTATAAAAATCTGAATCCGATCATACATTACCAGGATGGAGCGAGAAGAAGAGTGCGATGATGCTGTTCGATGAAGAGTCGACCAAGTATCCTTCACCAAATAGAATTAGTACAAATGGAATTTATTGCTGTACCTTTTTACATTTAGTATGGTAGATATCTAGTAGTTAATTTAATTCTTGTGTTCTGTTGTATTTTTATAACAAAATATAATTATATGGATTTAATTTTTTTTTTCAGATATTGAATCCGATCCTACATTACCTAGATGGAGGGAGAAGAAGAGCGCGATAATGCTGTTTGATGAAGAGTGGACCAAAGATACTCCACCGAATACAATGAGTACAAATGGAATTTATTGCTGTAATTTTTTACTTTTAGTATGGTAGATATCTAGTAGTATTTAATTGAATTCTTGTGTTCTGTTGTATTTTTATAACAAAATATAATTAAATGGATTTATTTTCCTTTTTCAGAAACAGAATCCAATTCTACATTACCTTGATGGAGCGAGAAGAACAGTGTGATGATGCTGTTGGATGAAGAGTGGACCGAGGATACTCCACCCAATACAATGAGTACAAATGGAATTTATTGCTGTAATTTTTTACTTTTAGTATGGAAGATATCTAGTAGTTAACTGAATTCTTGTGTTCTGTTTTATTTTTATATCAAAATATAATTATATGGATTTAACTTCCCTTTTTAGGAACTGTATCCGATCCTACATTACCTGGATGGAGCGAGAAGAGGAGTGCGATGACGCTGTTTGATGAAGAGTGGACCAAGGATACTCCACCAAATAGAATGATTACAAATGGAATTTATTGCTGTAATTTTTTACTTTTAGTATGGAAGATATCTAGTAGTTAACTGAATTCTTGTGTTCTGTTTTATTTTTATAACAAAATATAATTATATGGATTTAACTTCCCTTTTTAGGAACTGAATCCGATCCTACATTACCTGGATGGAGCGAGAAGAGGAGTGCGATGACGCTGTTTGATGAAGAGTGGACCAAGGATACTCCACCAAATACATTGAGTAGAAATGGAATTTATTGTTATAATTTTTTAACCTTTAGTATTGTAGATATCTAATAGTTAATTGAATTCTTGTGTTCTGTTGTATTTTTATAACAAAATATAATTATATGGATTTAATTTCCTTTTTCAGAAAATGAATATGATCCTACATTACCAAGATGGAGTGAGAAAAAGAAACAGATGATGCTGTTCAATGAAGAGTGGACCAAGGATACTCCACCAAATACAATGAGTACAAATGGAATTTATTGCTGTAATTTTTTTTATTTAGTATACTAGATATCTAGGAGTTAATTGAATTCTTGTGTTCTGTTGTTTTTTTATAACAAAATATAATTATATGGATTTAATTTCCTCTTTCAGAAACTGAATCCGATCCAACATTACACGGATGGAGCTAGAAGAAGAGTGCGATGATGCTGTTGGATAAAGAGGGGACCAAGGATACTCAACCGAATACAATGAGTACAAATGGATTTATTGTTGTAATTTTTTACTTTTAGTATGGTAGATATCTAGTAGTTAATTGAATTCTTGTGTTCTGTTGTATTTATATAACAAAATATAATTATATGATTTAAATTTCCTCTTTCAGAACCTGAATCCGATCCTACAATACCAGGATGGAGCGAGAAGAAGACTGCGATGATGCTGTTGGATGAAGAGTGGACCAAGGATACTCAACCGAATACTATGAGTACAAATGGAATTTATTGCTGTAATCTTTTAATTTTAGCATGGTAGTTATCTAGTAGTTAATTGAATTCATGTGTTCTGTTGTATTTTTTTAACAAGTTATAATTATATGGATTGAATTTCCTCTTTCAGAAACTGAATCCGATCGTACATTACCTGGATGGAGTGAGAGAAAGAGTGAGGTGATGCTGTTTGATGAAGAGTAGACCAAGGAGACTCCACCAAATATAGTGAGTACAAATGGAATTTATTGCTTTAATTTTTTACTTTTTGTTTGGTAGATATCTAGTAGTTAATTGAATTCTTGTGTTCTGTTATATTTTTATAACCAAATATAATAATAAGGATTTAATATAATCATTCTGAATCTTAATCGGATCCAACATTACCTGGATGGAGCGAAAAGAAGAGGGTGATGATGCTGTTTGATGAAGAGTGGACCAAGGATACTCCAGCAAATACAATGAGTAAAAATGTAATTTATTGCTGTAATTTTTTACTTTTAGTATGGTAGATATCTAGTAGTTAATTGAATTCTCTTGTTCTGTTGTACTTTTATAACAAATTATAATTATATGGATTTAATTTCCATTTTTAGAAACTTAATACGATCCTAAATTACCAGGATGGAGTGAGAAGAAGAACCTGGTGATGCTGTTCGATGAAGAGTGGACCAAGGATACTCTACTGAATACAATGAGTACAAATGGAATTTATTGCTGTAATTTTTTACTTTTAGTATGTTAGATATCTAGTAGTTAATTGAATTCTTGTGTTCTGTTGTATTTTTATAACAAAAGATAATTATATGGCTTTAATTTCCTCTTTCAGAAATCTGAATCTGATCCTACATTACCAGGATGGAGCGAGAAGAAGAGTGCGATGATGCTGTTGGATGAAGAGTGGACCAAGGATCCTTCACCAAATACAATAAGTACAAATGGAATTTATTGCTGTACCTTTTTACATATAGTATGGTAGATATCTAGTAGTTCATTGAATTCTTGTGTCCTGTTGTATTTATATAATAAAAAATAATTATATGGATTTAATTTCCTTTTTCAGAAACAGAATCTGATCCTACATTACCTGGATGGAGCGAGAAGAGGAGTGCGATGACGCTGTTCGATGAAGAGTGGACCAAGGATACTCCACCAAATAGAATGAGTACAAATGGAATTTATTGCTGTACCTTTTTACATTTAGTATGGTAGATATCTAGTAGTTCATTGAATTCTTGTGTTCTGTTGTATTTTTGTAACAAAATATAATTATATGGATTTAATTTCCTTTTTTTCACAAACTAAATCCGATCCTACATTAACAGGATGGAGCCAGAAGAAGAGTGCTATGGTGATGTTGGATGAAGAGTCGACCAAGGATACTGCACCGAATACAATGAGTACAAATGGAATTTATTGCTGTAATTTTTTACTTGAAGTATGGTAGATATCTAGATGTTAATTGAATTCTTGTGTTCTGTTGTATTTTTATAACAAAATATAATTATATGGATTTAATACAATCATTCTGAATCTAAATCAGATCCAACATTACCTGGATGGAGCGAGAAGAAGAGTGCGATGATGCTGTTTGATGAAAAGTGGACCAAGGATACTCCACCAAATACAATGAGTAAAAATGGAATTTATTGCTGGAACTTTTTACTTTTAGTATGGTAGATATCTAGTAGTTAATTGAATTCTAGTGTTCTGTTGTATTTTTATAACAAAATATAATTATATGGATTTAACTTCCCTTTTTAGGAACTGAATCCGATCCAACATTACCTGGATGGAGCGAGAAGAGGAGTGCGATGACGCTTTTCGATGAAGAGTGGACCAAGGATACTCCACCGAATAGAATGAGTACAAATGGAATTTATTGCTGTAATTTTTTACTTTTAGTATGGTTGATATCAAGTAGTTAATTGAATTCTTTTGTTCTGTTGTATTTTTATAACAATATATAATTATATGGATTTAATTACCTCTTTCAGAAACTGAATCCGATCCTACATTACCAGGATGGAGCGAGAAGAAGAGTGCAATGATGCTGTTGGATGAAGAGTGGACCAAAGATATTCCACCAAATACAATGAGTACAAATGGAATTAATTGCTGAAATTTTTTACTTTTAGTATGGTAGATATCTAGTAGTTAATTGAATTCTTGTGTTCTGTTGTATTTTTGCAACAAAATATAATTATATGGATTTAATTTGCTTTTTTTCACAAACTGAATCCAATCCTACATTACCAGGATAGAGCGAGAAGAAGAGTGCGATGGTGCTGTTGGATGAAAAGTGGACCAAGGATACTCAACGAAATACAATGAGTACAAATGGAATTTATTGCTATAATTTTTTACTTTTAGTATGGTAGATATCTAGTAGTTTATTGAATTCTTGTGTTCTGTTGTATTTTTATAACAAAATATTATTATATGGATTTAATTTTCTTTTTCAGAAACTGAATCCGATCCTACATAACCAGGATTGAGCGAGAAGAAGAGCGCGATGATGCTGTTCTGTGAAGAGTGGAGCAAGGATACTCCACCAAATACAATGAGTACAAATTGAACTTATTGCTGTAATTTTAACTTTTAGTATGGTAGATATCTATTAGTTAATTGAATTCTTGTGTTCTGTTGTATTTTTATAACAGAATATAATTATATGGATTTAATTTCCTCTTTCAGAAACTGAATCCGATCCTACATTACCAGGATGGAGCGAGAAGAAGAGTGCGATGATGCTGTTGGATGAAGAGTGGACCAAGGATACTCAACCGAATACAATGAGTACAAATGGAATTTATTGCTATAATTTTTTACTTTTAGTATGGTAGATATCTAGTAGTTAATTGAATTCTTGTGTTCTGTTGTATTTTTGTAACAAAATATAATTATATGGATTTAATTTCCTTTTTTTCACAAACTGAATCCAATCCTACATTACCAGGATGGAGCGAGAAGAAGACTGCGATGATGCTTTTGGATGAAGAGTCAAGCAAGGATACTCCTCCTAACACAATGAGTACAAATGGAATTTATTGCTATAATTTTTTACTTTTAGTATGGTAGATATCTAGTAGTTCATTGAATTCTTGTGTTCTGTTGTATTTTTATAACAAATTATAATTATATGGATTTAATTTTCTTTTTCAGATATTGAATATGATCCTACATTACCAGGATGGAGTGAGAAAAAGAAACTGATGATGCTGTTCAATGAAGAGCGGACCAAGGATACTCCACCGAATACAATGAGTACAAATGGAATTTATTGCTGAAATTTTTTATTTTTAGTATGGTAGATATCAAGTAGTTAATTGAATTCTTGTGTTCTGTTGTATTTTTATAACAGAATATAATTATATGGATTTAATTTCCTCTTTCAGAAATCTGAATCCGATCATACATTACCAGGATGGAGCGAGAAGAAGAGTGCGATGATGCTGTTAGATGAAGAGTGGACCAAGTATCCTTCACCAAATACAATTAGTACAAATGGAATTTATTGCTGTACCTTTTTACATTTAGTATGGTAGATATCTGGTAGTTAATTTAATTCTTGTGTTCTGTTGTATTTTTATAACAAAATATAATTATATGGATTTAATTTTTTTTTTCAGATATTGAATCCGATCCTACATTACCTGGATGGAGGGAGAAGAAGAGCGCGATAATGCTGTTTGATAAAGAGTGGACCAAAGATACTCCACGAAATACAATGAGTACAAATAGAATTTATTGCTGTAATTTTTTACTTTTAGTATGGTAGATATCTAGTAGTATTTAATTGAATTCTTGTGTTCTGTTGTATTTTTATAACAAAATATAATTATATGGATTTATTTTCCTTTTAAGAAACAGAATCCGATCCTACATTACCTTGATGGAGGGAGAAGAACAGTGTGATGATGCTGTTGGATGAAGAGTGGACCGAGGATACTCCACCGAATACAATGAGTACAAATGAAATTTATTGCTGTAATTTTTTACTTTTAGTATGGAAGATATCTAGTAGCTAACTGAATTCTTGTGTTCTATTTTATTTTTATAACAAAATATAATTATATGGATTTAACTTCCCTTTTTAGGAACTGAATCCGATCCTACATTACCAGGATGGAGCGAGAAGAAGAGTGCGATGATGCTGTTGGATGAAGAGTGGACCAAGGATCCTTCACTAAATACAATAAGTACAAATGGAATTTATTGCTGTACCTTTTTACATTTAGTATGGAAGATATCTAGTAGTTAATTGAATTCTTCTCTTCTGTTGTATTTTTATAACAAAATATAATTATATGGATTTAATTTCCTATTTCAGAAACTGAATCCCATCCTACATTACCTGGATGGAGGGAGAAGAAGAGCACGATGATGCTGTTTGATGAAGATTGGACCGAGGATACTCCACCGAATACAATGAGTACTAATGGAATTTATTGCTGTCATTTTTTACTTTTAGTATGGTAGATATCTAGTAGTTAATTGAATTCTTGTGTTCTGTTGTATTTTTGTAACAAAATATAATTATATGGATTAAATTTCCTTTTTCAGAAACTGAATGTGATCCTACATTACCAGGATGGAGTGAGAAAAAGAAACTGATGACGCTGTTCGATTAAGAGTGGACCAAAGATACTCCACCGAATAGAATGAGTACAGATGGAATTTATTGCTGTAATTTTTTACTTTTAGTATATTTGATATCTAGTAGTTAGTTAAATTCTTGTGTTCTGTTGTATTTTTTTAACAATATATAATTATATGGATTTAATTTCCTCTTTCAGAAATTGAATCCGATTCTACATTACCAGGATGGAGTGAGAAGAAGAGTGCAATGATGCTGTTGGATGAAGAGTGGACCAAAGATATTCCACAAAATACAATGAGTACAAATGGAATTAATTGCTGAAAAATTTTTACTTTTAGTATGGTAAATATCTAGTAGTTAATTGAATTCTTGTGTTCTGTTGTATTTTTGTAACAAAATATAATTATATTGATTTAATTTCCTTTTTCAGAAACTGAATGTGATCCTACATTACCAGGATGGAGTGAGAAAAAGAAACTGATGATGCTGTTCAATGAAGAGTGGACCAAGGATACTCAACCGAATACAATGAGTACAAATTGAATTTATTGCTATAATTTTTTACTTTTAGTATGGTAGATATCTAGGAGTTAATTGAATTCTTGTGTTCTGTTGTATTTTTATAACAAAATATAATTATATGGATTTAATTTCCTATTTCAGAAACTGAATCCCATCCTACATTACCTGGATGGAGGGAGAAGAAGAGCACGATGATGCTGTTTGATGAAGAGTGTACCGAGGATACTCCACCGAATACAATGAGTACTAATGGAATTTATTGCTGTAATTTTTTAATTTTAGTATGGTAGATATCTAGTAGTTAATTGAATTCTTGTGCCCTGTTGTATTTATATAACAAAATATAATTATATGGATTTAATTTCCTTTTTCAGAAACAGAATCCGATGCTACATTACCTGGATGGAACGAGAAGAGGAGTGCGATGACGCTGTTCGATGAAGAGTGGACCGAGGATACTCCACCGAATAGAATGAGTACAAATGGAATTTATTGCTGTAATTTTTTACTTTTAGTATGGAAGATATCTAGTATTAACTGAATTCTTGTGGTCTGTTTTATTTTTATAACAAAATAGAATTATATGGATTTAACTTCCCTATTTATGAACTGAATGCGATCCTACATTACCTGGATGGAGCAAGAAGAGGAGTGCGATGACGCTTTTCGATGAAGAGTGGACCAAGGATACTCCACCAAATAGAATGAGTACAAATGGAATTTATTGCTGTAATTTTTTACTTTTAGTAGGGTTGATATCTAGTAGTTAATTGAATTCTTGATTTCTGTTGTATTTTTATAACAAGATATAATTGTATGGATTTAATTTCCTCTTTCAGAAACTGAATCCGATCCTACATTACCAGGATGGAGCTAGAAGAAGAGTGCAATGATGCTGTTGGATGAAGAGTGGACCAAAGATATTCCACCAAATACAATGAGTACAAATGGAATTGATTGCTGTAATTTATTACTTTTACTATGGTAGATATCTAGTAGTTAATTGAATTCTTATGTTCTGTTGTATTTTTGTAACAATATATAATTATATGGATTTAATTTCCTTTTTTTCACAAACTGAATCCAATCCTACATTACCAGGATGGAGCGAGAAGAAGAGTGCGATGATGCTGTTGGATGAAGAGTGGACCAGGGATCCTTCACTAAATACAATAAGTACAAATGGAATTTATTGCTGTACCTTTTTATATTTAGTATGGAAGATATCTAGTAGGTAATTGAATTCTTCTGTTCTGTTGTATTTTTATAACAAAATATAATTATATGGATTTAATTTCCTTTTTCAGAAACTGAATATGATCCTACATTACCAGGATGGAGTGAGAAAAAGAAACTGATGATGCTGTTCAATGAAGAGTGGACCAAGGATACTCCACCGAATACAATGAGTACAAATGGAATTTATTGCTGTAATTTTTTACTTTTAGTATGGTAGATATCTAGTAGTTAATTGAATTCTTGTGTTCTGTTGTATTTTTATAACAAAATATAATTATATGGATTTAACTTCCCTTTTTAGGAACTGAATCCGATCCTACATTACCTGGATGGTGCGAGAAGAGGAGTGCGATGACGCTGTTCGATGAAAAGTGGACAAAGGATACTCCACCAAATAAAATGAGTACAAATGGAATTTATTACTGTAATTTTTTACTTTTAGTATAGTTGATATCTAGTAGTTAATTGAATTCTTGACTTCTGTTGTATTTTTATAACAAGATATAATTATATGGATTTAATTTCCTCTTTCAGAAACTGAATCCGATCCTACATTACCAGGATGTAGCAAGAAGAAGAGTGCAATGATGCTGTTTGATTAAGAGTGGACCAAAGATATTCCACCAAATACAATGAGTACAAATGGAATTAATTGCTGAAATTTTTTACTTTAGTATGGTAGATATCTAGTAGTTAATTGAATTCTTGTGTTCTGTTGTATTTTTGTAACAAAATATAATTATATGGATTTAATTTCCTTTTTTCACAAACTGAATCCAATCCTACATTACCAGGATGGAGCGAGAAGAAGAGTGCGATGATGCTTTTGGATGAAGAGTCAACCAAGGATACTCCACCTAATACAATGAGTACAGATGGAATTTATTGCTGTAATTTTTTACTTTTAGTATATTTGATATCTAGTAGTTAGTTAAATTCTTTTGTTCTGTTGTATTTTTTTAACAATATATAATTATATGGATTTAATTTCCTCTTTCAGAAACTGAATCCGATCCTACATTACCAGGATGGAGTGAGAAGAAGAGTGCAATGATGCTGTTGGATGAAGAGTGGACCAAAGATATTCCACAAAATACAATGAGTACAAATGGAATTAATTGCTGTAATTTTTTACTTTTAGTATGGTAGATATCTAGTAGTTAATTGAATTCTTGTGTTCTGTTTTATTTATATAACAAAATATAATTATATGGATTTAATTTCCTTTTTCAGAAACTGAATATGATCCTACATTACCAGGATGGAGTGAGAAAAAGAAACTGATGATGCTGTTCAATGAAGAGTGGACCAAGGATACTCAACCGAATACAATGAGTACAAATTGAATTTATTGCTGAAAAATTTTTACTTTTAGTATGGTAAATATCTAGTAGTTAATTGAATTCATGTGTTCTGTTGTATTTTTGTAACAAAATATAATTATATGGATTTAATTTCCTTTTTCAGAAACTGAATGTGATCCTACATTACCAGGATGGAGTGAGAAAAAGAAACTGATGATGCTGTTCAATGAAGAGTGGACCAAGGATACTCAACCGAATACAATGAGTACAAATTGAATTTATTGCTAAAATTTTTTACTTTTAGTATGGTAGATATCTAGGAGTTAATTGAATTCTTGTGTTCTGTTGTATTTTTATAACAAAATATAATTATATGGATTTAATTTCCTATTTCAGAAACTGAATCCCATCCTACATTACCTGGATGGAGGGAGAAGAAGAGCACGATGATGCTGTTTGATGAAGAGTGTACCGAGGATACTCCACCGAATACAATGAGTACTAATGGAATTTATTGCTGTAATTTTTTAATTTTAGTATGGTAGATATCTAGTAGTTAATTGAATTCTTGTGCCCTGTTGTATTTATATAACAAAATATAATTATATGGATTTAATTTCCTTTTTCAGAAACAGAATCCGATGCTACATTACCTGGATGGAACGAGAAGAGGAGTGCAATGACGCTGTTCGATGAAGAGTGGACCGAGGATACTCCACCGAATAGAATGAGTACAAATGGAATTTATTGCTGTAATTTTTTACTTTTAGTATGGAAGATATCTAGTATTAACTGAATTCTTGTGTCTGTTTTATTTTTATAACAAAATAGAATTTTATGGATTTAACTTCCCTATTTATGAACTGAATGCGATCCTACATTACCTGGATGGAGCAAGAAGAGGAGTGCGATGACGCTTTTCGATGAAGAGTGGACCAAGGATACTCCACCAAATAGAATGAGTACAAATGGAATTTATTGCTGTAATTTTTTACTTTTAGTAGGGTTGATATCTAGTAGTTAATTGAATTCTTGATTTCTGTTGTATTTTTATAACAAGATATAATTGTATGGATTTAATTTCCTCTTTCAGAAACTGAATCCGATCCTACATTACCAGGATGTAGCAAGAAGAAGAGTGCAATGATGCTGTTTGATTAAGAGTGGACCAAAGATATTCCACCAAATACAATGAGTACAAATGGAATTAATTGCTGAAATTTTTTACTTTAGTATGGTAGATATCTAGTAGTTAATTGAATTCTTGTGTTCTGTTGTATTTTTGTAACAAAATATAATTATATGGATTTAATTTCCTTTTTTCACAAACTGAATCCAATCCTACATTACCAGGATGGAGCGAGAAGAAGAGTGCGATGATGCTTTTGGATGAAGAGTCAACCAAGGATACTCCACCTAATACAATGAGTACAGATGGAATTTATTGCTGTAATTTTTTACTTTTAGTATATTTGATATCTAGTAGTTAGTTAAATTCTTGTGTTCTGTTGTATTTTTTTAACAATATATAATTATATGGATTTAATTTCCTCTTTCAGAAACTGAATCCGATCCTACATTACCAGGATGGAGTGAGAAGAAGAGTGCAATGATGCTGTTGGATGAAGAGTGGACCAAAGATATTCCACAAAATACAATGAGTACAAATGGAATTAATTGCTGTAATTTTTTACTTTTAGTATGGTAGATATCTAGTAGTTAATTGAATTCTTGTGTTCTGTTTTATTTATATAACAAAATATAATTATATGGATTTAATTTCCTTTTTCAGAAACTGAATATGATCCTACATTACCAGGATGGAGTGAGAAAAAGAAACTGATGATGCTGTTCAATGAAGAGTGGACCAAGGATACTCAACCGAATACAATGAGTACAAATGGAATTTATTGCTATAATTTTTTACTTTTAGTATGGTAGATATCTAGTAGTTTATTGAATTCTTGTGTTCTGTTGTATTTTTATAACAAAATATTATTATATGGATTTAATTTTCTTTTTCAGATACTGAATATGATCCTACATTACCAGGATGGAGTGAGAAAAAGAAACTGATGATGCTGTTCAATGAAGAGTGGACCAAGGATACTCGACCGAATACAATGAGTACAAATGGAATTTATTGCTGTAATTATTTACTTTTAGTATGGTAGATATCTAGGAGTTAATTGAATTCTTGTGTTCTGTTGTATTTTTATAACAAAATACAATTATATGGATTTAATTTCCTCTTTCAGAAACTGAATCCGATCCTACATTACCAGGATGGAGCGAGAAGAAGAGTGCGATGATGCTGTTGGATGATGAGTGGACCAAGGATACTCAACCGAATACAATGAGTACCAATGGAATCTATTGCTGTAATTTTATACTTTTAGTATGGTAGATATCTAGTTGGTAAATGAATTCTTGTGTTCTGTTGTATTTATATAACAAAATATAATTATATGGATTTAATTTCCTCTTTCAGAACCTGAATCCGATCCTACAATACCAGGATGAAGCAAGAAGAAGAGTGTGATGATGCTGTTGGATGAAGAGTGGACCAAGGATACTCAACCGATTACTATGAGTACAAATGGAATTTATTGCTGTAATCTTTTACTTTTAGTATGGTAGATATCTAGTAGCTAACTGAATTCTTGTGTTCTGTTTTATTTTTATAACAAAATATAATTATATGGATTTAACTTCCCTTTTTAGGAACTGAATCCAATCCTACATTACCTGGATGGAGCGAGAAGAGGAGTGCGATGACGCTGTTCGATTAAGAGTGGACCAAGGATACTCCACCGAATAGAATGAGTACAGATGGAATTTATTGCTGTAATTTTTTACTTTTAATATATTTGATATCTAGTAGTTAGTTAAATTCTTGTGTTCTGTTGTATTTTTTTAACAATATATAATTATATGGATTTAATTTCCTCTTTCAGAAACTGAATCCGATCCTACATTACCAGGATGGAGCGAGAAGAAGAGTGCAATGATGCTGTTGGATGAAGAGTGGACCAAAGATATTCCACAAAATACAATGAGTACAAATGGAATTAATTGCTGAAAAATTTTTACTTTTAGTATGGTAGATATCTAGTAGTTAATTGAATTCTTGTGTTCTGTTGTATTTTTGTAACAAAATATAAATATATGGATTTAATTTCCTTTTTTTCACAAACTGAATCCAATCCTACATTACCAGGATAGAGCGAGAAGAAGAGTGCGATTGTGCTGTTGGATGAAGAGTGGACCAAGGATACTCAACGAAATACAATGAGAACAAATGGAATTTATTGCTGTAATTTTTTACTTTTAGTATGGTAGATATCTAGTAGTTAATTGAATTCTTGTGTTCTGTTTTATTTATATAACAAAATATAATTATATGGATTTAATTTCCTTTTTCAGAAACTGAATATGATCCTACATTACCAGGATGGAGTGAGAAAAAGAAACTGATGATGCTGTTCAATGAAGAGTGGACCAAGGATACTCAACCGAATACAATGAGTACAAATGGAATTTATTGCTATAATTTTTTACTTTTAGTATGGTAGATATCTAGTAGTTTATTGAATTCTTGTGTTCTGTTCTTTTTTATCACAAAATATTATTATATGGATTTATTTTCCTTTTTCAGAAACAGAATCCGATCCTACATTACCTTGATGGAGGGAGAAGAAAAGTGTGATGATGCTGTTGGATGAAGAGTGGACCGAGGATACTCCACCGAATACAATGAGTACAAATGAAATTTATTGCTGTAATTTTTTACTTTTAGTATGGAAGATATCTAGTAGTTAACTGAATTCTTGTGTTCAATATTATTTTTATAACAAAATATAATTATATGGATTTAACTTCCCTTTTTAGGAACTGAATCCGATCCTACATTACCTGGATGGAGCGAGAAGAGGAGTGCGATGACGCTGTTCGATGAAGAGCGGACCAAGGATACTCCACCAAATAGAATGAGTACAAATGGAATTTATTGCTGTAATTTTTTACTTTTAGTATGGTAGATATCTAGGAGTTAATTTAATTCTTGTGTTCTGTTGTATTTTTATAACAAAATACAATTATATGGATTTAATTTCCTCTTTCAGAAACTGAATCCGATCCTACATTACCAGGATGGAGCGAGAAGAAGAGTGTGATGATGCTGTTGGATGAAGAGTGCACCAAGGATACTCAACCGAATACAATGAGTTTAAATGGAATTAATTGCTGAAATTTTTTAATTTTAGTTTGGTAGATATCTAGTAGTTAATTGTATTCTTGTGTTCTGTTGTATTTTTGTAACAAAATATAATTATATGGATTTAATTTCCTTTTTTTCACAAACTGAATCCAATCCTACATTACCAGGATGGAGCGAGAAGAAGAGTGCGATGGTGCTGTTGGATGAAGAGCCGACCAAGGATACTCCACCTAATACAATGAGTACAAATGGAATTTATTGCTAAAATTTTTACTTTTAGTATGGTAGATATCTAGTAGTTAATTGAATTCTTCTGTTCTGTTGCATTTTTATAACAAAATATAATTATATGGATTTAATTTCCCTTTTCAGAAATTGAATATGATCCTACATTACCAGGATGGAGTGAGAAAAAGAAACTGATGATGCTGTTCAATGAACAGTGCACCAAGGATACTCCACCGAATACAATGAGTACAAATGGAATTTATTGCTGTAATTTTTTACTTTTAGTATGGTAGATATCTAGGAGTTAATTGAATTCTTGTGTTCTGTTGTATTTTTATAACAAAATATAATTATATGGATTTAATTTCCTCTTTCAGAAACTGAATCCGATCCTACATTACCAGGATAAAGCGAGAAGAAGAGTGAAATGATGCTGTTGGATGAAGAGTGGACCAAAGATATTCCACCAAATACAATGAGTACAAATGGAATTAATTGCTGAAATTTTTTACAATTAGTATGGTAGATATCTAGTAGTAAATTGAATTCTTGTGTTCTGTTGTATTTTTGTAACAAAATATAATGATATGGATTTAATTTCCTTTTTTTCACAAACTGAATCCAATCCTACATTACCAGGATGGAGCCAGAAGAAGAGTGCGATTTAGCTGTTGGATGAAGAGTTGACCAAGGATACTCCACCTAATACAATGAGTACAAATAAAATTTTTTGGTATAATTTTTTACTTTTAGTATGGTAGATTTCTAGTAGTTAATTGAATTCTTGTGTTCTGTTGTATTTTTATAACAAAATATTATAATATGGATTTAATTTCCCTTTTCAGAAACTGAATATGATCCTACATTACCAGGATGGAGTGAGAAAAAGAAACTGATGATGCTGTTCAATGAAGAGTGGACCAAGGATACTCGACCGAATACAATGAGTACAAATGCAATTTATTGCTGTAATTTTTTAGTTTCAGTATGGTAGATATCTAGGAGTTAATTGAATTCTTGTGTTCTGTTGTATTTTTATAACAAAATATAATTATATGGATTTAATTTCCTCTTTCAGAACCTGAATCCGATCCTACAATACCAGGATGGAGCGAGAAGAAGAGTGCGATGATGCTGTTGGATGAAGAGTGGACCAAGGATACTCAACCGATTACTATGAGTACAAATGGAATTTATTGCTGTAATCTTTTACTTTTAGTATAGTAGGTATCTAGTAGTTAACTGAATTCTTGTTTTCTGTTTTATTTTTATAACAAAATATAATTATATGGATTTAACTTCCCTTTTTAGGAACTGTATCCGATCCTACATTACCTGGATGGAGCGAGAAGAGGAGTGCGATGACGCTGTTCGATGAAGAGTGGACCAAGGATATTCCACCGAATAGAATGAGTACAAATGGAATTTATTGCTGTAATCTTTTACTTTTAGTATGGTTGATATCTAGTAGTTAATTGAATTTTTGTGTTCTGTTGTATTTTTTTAACAATATATAATTATATGGATTTAATTTCCTCTTTCAGAAACAGAATCCAATCCTACATTACCTGGACGGAGCAAGAAGTAGAGTGCGATGATGCTGTTCGATGACCAGTGGACAATGGATACTCCACCGAATGCAATGAGTACAAATGGAATTTATTGCTGTAATTTTTTACTTTAAGTATGGTAGGTATCTAGTAGTTAACTGAATTCTTGTTTTCTGTTTTATTTTTATAACAAAATATAATTATATGGATTTAGTTTTCATTTTCAGAAACTGAATCCGATCCTACATTACCTGGATGGAGCGAGAAGAAGAGAGTGATGATGCTGTTTGATGAAGAGTGGACCAAGGATTCTCCACCAAATACAAAGAGTACAAATGGAATTTATTGCTGTAATTTTTTACTTTTAGTATGGAAGATATCTAGTAGTTAACTGAATTCTTGTGTTCTGTTTTATTTTTATAACAAAATATAATTATATGGATTTAACTTCCCTTTTTAGGAACTGAATCCGATCCTACATTACCTGGATGGAGCGAGAAGAGGAGTGCGATGACGCTGTTCGATGAAAAGTGGACAAAGGATACTCCACCAAATTAAATGAGTACAAATGGAATTTATTACTGTAATTTTTTACTTTTAGTATAGTTGATATCTAGTAGTTAATTGAATTCTTGACTTCTGTTGTATTTTTATAACAAGATATAATTATATGGATTTAATTTCCTCTTTCAGAAACTGAATCCGATCCTACATTACTAGGATGGAGCAAGAAGAAGAGTGCAATGATGCTGTTTGATGAAGAGTGGACCAAAGATATTCCACCAAATACAATGAGTACAAATGGAATTAATTGCTGAAATTTTTTACTTTTAGTATGGTAGATATCTAGTAGTTAATTGAATTCTTGTGTTCTGTTGTATTTTTGTAACAAAATATAATTATATGGATTTAATTTCCTTTTTTTCACAAACTGAATCCAATCCTACATTACCAGGATGGAGCGAGAAGAAGAGTGCGATGATGCTTTTGGATGAAGAGTCAACCAAGGATACTCCACCTAATACAATGAGTACAAATGGAATTTATTGCTATAATTTTTTACCTTTAGTATGGTAGATATCTAGTAGTTCATTGAATTCTTGTGTTCTGTTGTATTTTTCTAACAAATTATAATTATATGGATTTAATTTTCTTTTTCAGATACTGAATATGATCCTACATTACCAGGATGGAGTGAGAAAAAGAAACTGATGATGCTGTTCAATGAAGAGTGGACCAAGGATACTCCACCGAATACAATGATTACAAATGGAATTTATTGCTGTAATTATTTACTTTTAGTATGGTAGATATCTAGGAGTTAATTGAATTCTTGTGTTCTGTTGTATTTTTATAACAAAATACAATTATATGGATTTAATTTCCTCTTTCAGAAACTGAATCCGATCCTACATTACCAGGATGGAGCGAGAAGAAGAGTGCGATGATGCTGTTGGATGAAGAGTGGACCAAGGATACTCAACCGAATACAATGAGTACCAATGGAATCTATTGCTGTAATTTTTTACTTTTAGTATGGTAGATATCTAGTTGTTAAATGAAATCTTGTGTTCTGTTGTATTTATATAACAAAATATAATTATATGGATTTAATTTCCTCTTTCAGAAACTAAATCCGATCCTACATTACCAGGATGAAGCAAGAAGAAGAGTGTGATGATGCTGTTGGATGAAGAGTGGACCAAGGATACTCAACCGATTACTATGAGTACAAATGGAATTTATTGCTGTAATCTTATACTTTTAGTATGGTAGATATCTAGTAGCTAACTGAATTCTTGTGTTCTGTTTTATTTTTATAACAAAATATAATTATATGGATTTAACTTCCCTTTTTAGGAACTGAATCCAATCCTACATTACCTGGATGGAGCAAGAAGAGGAGTGCGATGACGCTGTTCGATTAAGAGTGGACCAAGGATACTCCACAGAATAGAATGAGTACAGATGGAATTTATTGCTGTAATTTTTTACTTTTAGTATATTTGATATCTAGTAGTTAGTTAAATTCTTGTGTTCTGTTGTATTATTTTAACAATATATAATTATATGGATTTAATTTCCTCTTTCAGAAACTGAATCTGATCCTACATTACCAGGATGGAGCGAGAAGAAGAGTGCAATGATGCTGTTGGATGAAGAGTGGACCAAAGATATTCCACAAAATACAATGAGTACAAATGGAATTAATTACTGAAAAATTTTTACTTTTAGTATGGTAGATATCTAGTAGTTAATTGAATTCTTGTGTTCTGTTGTATTTTTGTAACAAAATATAATTATATGGATTTAATTTCCTTTTTTTCACAAACTGAATCCAATCCTACATTACCAGGATAGAGCGAGAAGAAGAGTGCGATGGTGCTGTTGGATGAAGAGTGGACCAAGGATACTCAACGAAATACAATGAGTACAAATGGAATTTAATGCTGTAATTTTTTACTTTTAGTATGGTAGATATCTAGTAGTTAATTGAATTCTTGTGTTCTGTTTTAATTATATAACAAAATATAATTATATGGATTTAATTTCCTTTTTCAGAAACTGAATATGACCCTACATTACCAGGATGGAGTGAGAAAAAGAAACTGATGATGCTGTTCAATGAAGAGTGGACCAAGGATACTTAACCGAATACAATGAGTACAAATGGAATTTATTGCTATAATTTTTTACTTTTAGTATGGTAGATATCTAGTAGTTTATTGAATTCTTGTGTTCTGTTGTATTTTTATAACAAAATATTATTATATGGATTTAATTTTCTTTTTCAGAAACTGAATCAGATCCTACATAACCAGGATTGAGAGAGAAGAAGAGCGCGATGATGCTGTTCTGTGAAGAGTGGAGCAAGGATACTCCACCAAATACAATGAGTACAAATTGAACTTATTGCTGTAATTTTTTACTTTTAGTATGGTAGATATCGAGGAGTTAATTGAATTCTTGTGTTCTGTTGTATTTTTATAAAGAAATATAATTATATGGATTTAATTTCCTTTTTCAGAAACTGAATATGATCCTACATTACTAGGATGGAGTGAGAAGAAGAAACTGATGATGCTATTCAATGTAGAGTGGACCAAGGATAATCCACTGAATACAATGAGTACAAATGGAATTTATTGCTGTAATTTTTTACTTTTAGTATGGTAGATATCTAGTAGTTAATTGAATTCTTGTGTTCTGTTGTATTTTTATAACAAAAGATAATTATATGGATTTAATTTCCTCTTTCAGAAATCTGAATCCGATCCTACATTACCAGGATGGAGCGAGAAGAAGAGTGCGATGATGCTGTTCGATGAAAAGTGGACAAAGGATACTCCAACTAATAAAATGAGTACAAATGGAATTTATTGCTGTAATCTTATACTTTTAGTATGGTAGATATCTAATAGCTAACTGAATACTTGTGTTCTGTTTTATTTTTATAACAAAATATAATTATATGGATTTAACTTCCCTTTTTAGGAACTGAATCCAATCCTACATTACCTGGATGGAGCAAGAAGAGGAGTGCGATGACGCTGTTCGATTAAGAGTGGACCAAGGATACTCCACAGAATAGAATGAGTACAGATGGAATTTATTGCTGTAATTTTTTACTTTTAGTATATTTGATATCTAGTAGTTAGTTAAATTCTTGTGTTCTGTTGTATTATTTTAACAATATATAATTATATGGATTTAATTTCCTCTTTCAGAAACTGAATCTGATCCTACATTACCAGGATGGAGCGAGAAGAAGAGTGCAATGATGCTGTTGGATGAAGAGTGGACCAAAGATATTCCACAAAATACAATGAGTACAAATGGAATTAATTGCTGAAAAATTTTTACTTTTAGTATGGTAGATATCTAGTAGTTAATTGAATTCTTGTGTTCTGTTGTATTTTTGTAACAAAATATAATTATATGGATTTAATTTCCTTTTTTTCACAAACTGAATCCAATCCTACATTACCAGGATAGAGCGAGAAGAAGAGTGCGATGGTGCTGTTGGATGAAGAGTGGACCAAGGATACTCAACGAAATACAATGAGTACAAATGGAATTTAATGCTGTAATTTTTTACTTTTAGTATGGTAGATATCTAGTAGTTAATTGAATTCTTGTGTTCTGTTTTAATTATATAACAAAATATAATTATATGGATTTAATTTCCTTTTTCAGAAACTGAATATGACCCTACATTACCAGGATGGAGTGAGAAAAAGAAACTGATGATGCTGTTCAATGAAGAGTGGACCAAGGATACTTAACCGAATACAATGAGTACAAATGGAATTTATTGCTATAATTTTTTACTTTTAGTATGGTAGATATCTAGTAGTTTATTGAATTCTTGTGTTCTGTTGTATTTTTATAACAAAATATTATTATATGGATTTAATTTTCTTTTTCAGAAACTGAATCAGATCCTACATAACCAGGATTGAGAGAGAAGAAGAGCGCGATGATGCTGTTCTGTGAAGAGTGGAGCAAGGATACTCCACCAAATACAATGAGTACAAATTGAACTTATTGCTGTAATTTTTTACTTTTAGTATGGTAGATATCGAGGAGTTAATTGAATTCTTGTGTTCTGTTGTATTTTTATAAAGAAATATAATTATATGGATTTAATTTCCTTTTTCAGAAACTGAATATGATCCTACATTACTAGGATGGAGTGAGAAGAAGAAACTGATGATGCTATTCAATGTAGAGTGGACCAAGGATACTCCACCGAATAGAATGAGTACAGATGGAATTTATTGCTGTAATTTTTTACTTTTAGTATATTTGATATCTAGTAGTTAGTTAAATTCTTGTGTTCTGTTGTATTTTTTTAACAATATATAATTATATGGATTTAATTTCCTCTTTCAGAAACTGAATCCGATTCTACATTACCAGGATGGAGTGAGAAGAAGAGTGCAATGATGCTGTTGGATGAAGAGTGGACCAAAGATATTCCACAAAATACAATGAGTACAAATGGAATTAATTGCTGAAAAATTTTTACTTTTAGTATGGTAAATATCTAGTAGTTAATTGAATTCTTGTGTTCTGTTGTATTTTTGTAACAAAATATAATTATATGGATTTAATTTCCTTTTTCAGAAACTGAATGTGATCCTACATTACCAGGATGGAGTGAGAAAAAGAAACTGATGATGCTGTTCAATGAAGAGTGGACCAAGGATACTCAACCGAATACAATGAGTACAAATTGAATTTATTGCTATAATTTTTTACTTTTAGTATGGTAGATATCTAGGAGTTAATTGAATTCTTGTGTTCTGTTGTATTTTTATAACAAAATATAATTATATGGATTTAATTTCCTATTTCAGAAACTGAATCCCATCCTACATTACCTGGATGGAGGGAGAAGAAGAGCACGATGATGCTGTTTGATGAAGAGTGTACAGAGGATACTCCACCGAATACAATGAGTACTAATGGAATTTATTGCTGTAATTTTTTAATTTTAGTATGGTAGATATCTAGTAGTTAATTGAATTCTTGTGCCCTGTTGTATTTATATAACAAAATATAATTATATGGATTTAATTTCCTTTTTCAGAAACAGAATCCGATGCTACATTACCTGGATGGAACGAGAAGAGGAGTGCGATGACGCTGTTCGATGAAGAGTGGACCGAGGATACTCCACCGAATAGAATGAGTACAAATGGAATTTATTGCTGTAATTTTTTACTTTTAGTATGGAAGATATCTAGTATTAACTGAATTCTTGTGGTCTGTTTTATTTTTATAACAAAATAGAATTATATGAATTTAACTTCCCTATTTATGAACTGAATGCGATCCTACATTACCTGGATGGAGCAAGAAGAGGAGTGCGATGACGCTTTTCGATGAAGAGTTGACCAAGGATACTCCACCAAATAGAATGAGTACAAATGGAATTTATTGCTGTAATTTTTTACTTTTAGTAGGGTTGATATCTAGTAGTTAATTGAATTCTTGATTTCTGTTGTATTTTTATAACAAGATATAATTATATGGATTTAATTTCCTCTTTCAGAAACTGAATCCGATCCTACATTACCAGGATGGAGCTAGAAGAAGAGTGCAATGATGCTGTTGGATGAAGAGTGGACCAAAGATATTCCACCAAATACAATGAGTACAAATGGAATTGATTGCTGTAATTTATTACTTTTACTATGGTAGATATCTAGTAGTTAATTGAATTCTTATGTTCTGTTGTATTATTGTAACAATATATAATTATATGGATTTAATTTCCTTTTTTTCACAAACTGAATCCAATCCTACATTACCAGGATGGAGCGAGAAGAAGAGTGCGATGATGCTGTTCGATGAAGAGTGGACCAGGGATCCTTCACTAAATACAATAAGTACAAATGAAATTTATTGCTGTACCTTTTTATATTTAGTATGGAAGATATCTAGTAGGTAATTGAATTCTTCTGTTCTGTTGTATTTTTATAACAAAATATAATTATATGGATTTAATTTCCTTTTTCAGAAACTGAATATGATTCTACATTACCAGGATGGAGTGAGAAAAAGAAACTGATGATGCTGTTCAATGAAGAGTGGACCAAGGATACTCAACCGAATACAATGAGTACCAATGGAATCTATTGCTGTAATTTTATACTTTTAGTATGGTAGATATCTAGTTGTTAAATGAATTCTTGTGTTCTGTTGTATTTATATAACAAAATATAATTATATGGATTTAATTTCCTCTTTCAGAACCTGAATCCGATCCTACAATACCAGGATGAAGCAAGAAGAAGAGTGTGATGATGCTGTTGGATGAAGAGTGGACCAAGGATACTCAACCGATTACTATGAGTACAAATGGAATTTATTGCTGTAATCTTTTACTTTTAGTATGGTAGATATCTAGTAGCTAACTGAATTCTTGTGTTCTGTTTTATTTTTATAACAAAATATAATTATATGGATTTAACTTCCCTTTTTAGGAACTGAATCCAATCCTACATTACCTGGATGGAGCGAGAAGAGGAGTGCGATGACGCTGTTCGATTAAGAGTGGACCAAGGATACTCCACCGAATAGAATGAGTACAGATGGAATTTATTGCTGTAATTTTTTACTTTTAATATATTTGATATCTAGTAGTTAGTTAAATTCTTGTGTTCTGTTGTATTTTTTTAACAATATATAATTATATGGATTTAATTTCCTCTTTCAGAAACTGAATCCGATCCTACATTACCAGGATGGAGCGAGAAGAAGAGTGCAATGATGCTGTTGGATGAAGAGTGGACCAAAGATATTCCACAAAATACAATGAGTACAAATGGAATTAATTGCTGAAAAATTTTTACTTTTAGTATGGTAGATATCTAGTAGTTAATTGAATTCTTGTGTTCTGTTGTATTTTTGTAACAAAATATAAATATATGGATTTAATTTCCTTTTTTTCACAAACTGAATCCAATCCTACATTACCAGGATAGAGCGAGAAGAAGAGTGCGATGGTGCTGTTGGATGAAGAGTGGACCAAGGATACTCAACGAAATACAATGAGAACAAATGGAATTTATTGCTGTAATTTTTTACTTTTAGTATGGTAGATATCTAGTAGTTAATTGAATTCTTGTGTTCTGTTTTATTTATATAACAAAATATAATTATATGGATTTAATTTCCTTTTTCAGAAACTGAATATGATCCTACATTACCAGGATGGAGTGAGAAAAAGAAACTGATGATGCTGTTCAATGAAGAGTGGACCAAGGATACTCAACCGAATACAATGAGTACAAATGGAATTTATTGCTATAATTTTTTACTTTTAGTATGGTAGATATCTAGTAGTTTATTGAATTCTTGTGTTCTGTTCTTTTTTATCACAAAATATTATTATATGGATTTATTTTCCTTTTTCAGAAACAGAATCCGATCCTACATTACCTTGATGGAGGGAGAAGAAAAGTGTGATGATGCTGTTGGATGAAGAGTGGACCGAGGATACTCCACCGAATACAATGAGTACAAATGAAATTTATTGCTGTAATTTTTTACTTTTAGTATGGAAGATATCTAGTAGTTAACTGAATTCTTGTGTTCTATTTTATTTTTATAACAAAATATAATTATATGGATTTAACTTCCCTTTTTAGGAACTGAATCCGATCCTACATTACCTGGATGGAGCGAGAAGAGGAGTGCGATGACGCTGTTCGATGAAGAGTGGACCAAGGATACTCCACCAAATAGAATGAGTACAAATGGAATTTATTGCTGTAATTTTTTACTTTTAGTATGGTAGATATCTAGGAGTTAATTTAATTCTTGTGTTCTGTTGTATTTTTATAACAAAATACAATTATATGGATTTAATTTCCTCTTTCAGAAACTGAATCCGATCCTACATTACCAGGATGGAGCGAGAAGAAGAGTGTGATGATGCTGTTGGATGAAGAGTGCACCAAGGATACTCAACCGAATACAATGAGTTTAAATGGAATTAATTGCTGAAATTTTTTAATTTTAGTTTGGTAGATATCTAGTAGTTAATTGTATTCTTGTGTTCTGTTGTATTTTTGTAACAAAATATAATTATATGGATTTAATTTCCTTTTTTTCACAAACTGAATCCAATCCTACATTACCAGGATGGAGCGAGAAGAAGAGTGCGATGGTGCTGTTGGATGAAGAGCCGACCAAGGATACTCCACCTAATACAATGAGTACAAATGGAATTTATTGCTAAAATTTTTACTTTTAGTATGGTAGATATCTAGTAGTTAATTGAATTCTTCTGTTCTGTTGCATTTTTATAACAAAATATAATTATATGGATTTAATTTCCCTTTTCAGAAATTGAATATGATCCTACATTACCAGGATGGAGTGAGAAAAAGAAACTGATGATGCTGTTCAATGAACAGTGCACCAAGGATACTCCACCGAATACAATGAGTACAAATGGAATTTATTGCTGTAATTTTTTACTTTTAGTATGGTAGATATCTAGGAGTTAATTGAATTCTTGTGTTCTGTTGTATTTTTATAACAAAATATAATTATATGGATTTAATTTCCTCTTTCAGAAACTGAATCCGATCCTACATTACCAGGATAAAGCGAGAAGAAGAGTGAAATGATGCTGTTGGATGAAGAGTGGACCAAAGATATTCCACCAAATACAATGAGTACAAATGGAATTAATTGCTGAAATTTTTTACAATTAGTATGGTAAATATCTAGTTGTTAATTGAATTCTTGTGTTCTGTTGTATTTTTGTAACAAAATATAATTATATGGATTTAATTTCCTTTTTTTCACAAACTGAATCCAATCCTACATTACCAGGATGGAGCCAGAAGAAGAGTGCGATTTAGCTGTTGGATGAAGAGTCGACCAAGGATACTCCACCTAATACAATGAGTACAAATAAAATTTTTTGCTATAATTTTTTACTTTTAGTATGGTAGATATCTAGGAGTTAATTGAATTCTTGTGTTCTGTTGTATTTTTATAACAAAATATAATTATATGGATTTAATTTCCTCTTTCAGAACCTGAATCCGATCCTACAATACCAGGATGGAGCGAGAAGAAGAGTGCGATGATGCTGTTGGATGAAGAGTGGACCAAGGATACTCAACCGATTACTATGAGTACAAATGGAATTTATTGCTGTAATCTTTTACTTTTAGTATAGTAGGTATCTAGTAGTTAACTGAATTCTTGTTTTCTGTTTTATTTTTATAACAAAATATAATTATATGGATTTAACTTCCCTTTTTAGGAACTGTATCCGATCCTACATTACCTGGATGGAGCGAGAAGAGGAGTGCCATGACGCTGTTCGATGAAGAGTGGACCAAGGATATTCCACCGAATAGAATGAGTACAAATGGAATTTATTGCTGTAATCTTTTACTTTTAGTATGGTTGATATCTAGTAGTTAATTGAATTTTTGTGTTCTGTTGTATTTTTTTAACAATATATAATTATATGGATTTAATTTCCTCTTTCAGAAACAGAATCCAATCCTACATTACCTGGACGGAGCAAGAAGTAGAGTGCGATGATGCTGTTCGATGACCAGTGGACAATGGATACTCCACCTAATGCAATGAGTACAAATGGAATTTATTGCTGTAATTTTTTACTTTAAGTATGGTAGATATCTAGAAGTTAATTGAATTCTTGTGTTCTGTTGTATTTTAATAACAAAATATAATTATATGGATTTAGTTTTCATTTTCAGAAACTGAATCCGATCCTACATTACCTGGATGGAGCGAGAAGAAGAGAGTGATGATGCTGTTTGATGAAGAGTGGACCAAGGATTCTCCACCAAATACAAAGAGTACAAATGGAATTTATTGCTGTAATTTTTTACTTTTAGTATGGAAGATATCTAGTAGTTAACTGAATTCTTGTGTTCTGTTTTATTTTTATAACAAAATATAATTATATGGATTTAACTTCCCTTTTTAGGAACTGAATCCGATCCTACATTACCAGGATGGAGCGAGAAGAGGAGTGCGATGACGCTGTTCGATGAAAAGTGGACAAAGGATACTCCACCAAATAAAATGAGTACAAATGGAATTTATTACTGTAATTTTTTACTTTTAGTATAGTTGATATCTAGTAGTTAATTGAATTCTTGACTTCTGTTGTATTTTTATAACAAGATATAATTATATGGATTTAATTTCCTCTTTCAGAAACTGAATCCGATCCTACATTACCAGGATGGAGCAAGAAGAAGAGTGCAATGATGCTGTTTGATGAAGAGTGGACCAAAGATATTCCACCAAATACAATGAGTACAAATGGAATTAATTGCTGAAATTTTTTACTTTTAGTATGGTAGATATCTAGTAGTTAATTGAATTCTTGTGTTCTGTTGTATTGTTGTAACAAAATATAATTATATGGATTTAATTTCCTTTTTTTCACAAACTGAATCCAATCCTACATTACCAGGATGGAGCGAGAAGAAGAGTGCGATGATGCTTTTGGATGAAGAGTCAACCAAGGATACTCCACCTAATACAATGAGTACAAATGGAATTTATTGCTATAATTTTTTACCTTTAGTATGGTAGATATCTAGTAGTTCATTGAATTCTTGTGTTCTGTTGTATTTTTCTAACAAATTATAATTATATGGATTTAATTTTCTTTTTCAGATACTGAATATGATCCTACATTACCAGGATGGAGTGAGAAAAAGAAACTGATGATGCTGTTCAATGAAGAGTGGACCAAGGATACTCCACCGAATACAATGATTACAAATGGAATTTATTGCTGTAATTATTTAGTTTTAGTATGGTAGATATCAAGGAGTTAATTGAATTCTTGTGTTCTGTTGTATTTTTATAACAAAATACAATTATATGGATTTAATTTCCTCTTTCAGAAACTGAATCCGATCCTACATTACCAGGATGGAGCGAGAAGAAGAGTGCGATGATGCTGTTGGATGAAGAGTGGACCAAGGATACTCAACCGAATACAATGAGTACCAATGGAATCTATTGCTGTAATTTTTTACTTTTAGTATGGTAGATATCTAGTTGTTAAATGAAATCTTGTGTTCTGTTGTATTTATATAACAAAATATAATTATATGGATTTAATTTCCTCTTTCAGAAACTAAATCCGATCCTACATTACCAGGATGAAGCAAGAAGAAGAGTGTGATGATGCTGTTGGATGAAGAGTGGACCAAGGATACTCAACCGATTACTATGAGTACAAATGTAATTTATTGCTGTAATCTTATACTTTTAGTATGGTAGATATCTAGTAGCTAACTGAATTCTTGTGTTCTGTTTTATTTTTATAACAAAATATAATTATATGGATTTAACTTCCCTTTTTAGGAACTGAATCCAATCCTACATTACCTGGATGGAGCAAGAAGAGGAGTGCGATGACGCTGTTCGATTTAGAGTTGACCAAGGATACTCCACAGAATAGAATGAGTACAGATGGAATTTATTGCTGTAATTTTTTACTTTTAGTATATTTGATATCTAGTAGTTAGTTAAATTCTTGTGTTCTGTTGTATTATTTTAACAATATATAATTATATGGATTTAATTTCCTCTTTCAGAAACTGAATCTGATCCTACATTACCAGGATGGAGCGAGAAGAAGAGTGCAATGATGCTGTTGGATGAAGAGTGGACCAAAGATATTCCACAAAATACAATGAGTACAAATGGAATTAATTGCTGAAAAATTTTTACTTTTAGTATGGTAGATATCTAGTAGTTAATTGAATTCTTGTGTTCTGTTGTATTTTTGTAACAAAATATAATTATATGGATTTAATTTCCTTTTTTTCACAAACTGAATCCAATCCTACATTACCAGGATAGAGCGAGAAGAAGAGTGCGATGGTGCTGTTGGATGAAGAGTGGACCAAGGATACTCAACGAAATACAATGAGTACAAATGGAATTTAATGCTGTAATTTTTTACTTTTAGTATGGTAGATATCTAGTAGTTAATTGAATTCTTGTGTTCTGTTTTAATTATATAACAAAATATAATTATATGGATTTAATTTCCTTTTTCAGAAACTGAATATGACCCTACATTACCAGGATGGAGTGAGAAAAAGAAACTGATGATGCTGTTCAATGAAGAGTGGACCAAGGATACTTAACCGAATACAATGAGTACAAATGGAATTTATTGCTATAATTTTTTACTTTTAGTATGGTAGATATCTAGTAGTTTATTGAATTCTTGTGTTCTGTTGTATTTTTATAACAAAATATTATTATATGGATTTAATTTTCTTTTTCAGAAACTGAATCAGATCCTACATAACCAGGATTGAGAGAGAAGAAGAGCGCGATGATGCTGTTCTGTGAAGAGTGGAGCAAGGATACTCCACCAAATACAATGAGTACAAATTGAACTTATTGCTGTAATTTTTTACTTTTAGTATGGTAGATATCGAGGAGTTAATTGAATTCTTGTGTTCTGTTGTATTTTTATAAAGAAATATAATTATATGGATTTAATTTCCTTTTTCAGAAACTGAATATGATCCTACATTACTAGGATGGAGTGAGAAGAAGAAACTGATGATGCTATTCAATGTAGAGTGGACCAAGGATAATCCACTGAATACAATGAGTACAAATGGAATTTATTGCTGTAATTTTTTACTTTTAGTATGGTAGATATCTAGTAGTTAATTGAATTCTTGTGTTCTGTTGTATTTTTATAACAAAAGATAATTATATGGATTTAATTTCCTCTTTCAGAAATCTGAATCCGATACTACATTACCAGGATGGAGCGAGAAGAAGAGTGCGATGATGCTGTTCGATGAAAAGTGGACAAAGGATACTCCACCAAATAAAATGAGTACAAATGGAATTTATTGCTGTAATCTTATACTTTTAGTATGGTAGATATCTAGTAGCTAACTGAATACTTGTGTTCTGTTTTATTTTTATAACAAAATATAATTATATGGATTTAACTTCCCTTTTTAGGAACTGAATCCAATCCTACATTACCTGGATGGAGCAAGAAGAGGAGTGCGATGACGCTGTTCGATTAAGAGTGGACCAAGGATACTCCACAGAATAGAATGAGTACAGATGGAATTTATTGCTGTAATTTTTTACTTTTAGTATATTTGATATCTAGTAGTTAGTTAAATTCTTGTGTTCTGTTGTATTATTTTAACAATATATAATTATATGGATTTAATTTCC
This sequence comes from Sympetrum striolatum, assembly GCA_947579665.1. Classification (NCBI taxonomy): domain Eukaryota; kingdom Metazoa; phylum Arthropoda; class Insecta; order Odonata; family Libellulidae; genus Sympetrum; species Sympetrum striolatum. The sequence continues at coordinate 17,978,229 of OX388344.1, read as the reverse complement.
TCTTTCAGAAACTGAATCTGATCCTACATTACCAGGATGGAGCGAGAAGAAGAGTGCAATGATGCTGTTGGATGAAGAGTGGACCAAAGATATTCCACAAAATACAATGAGTACAAATGGAATTAATTGCTGAAAAATTTTTACTTTTAGTATGGTAGATATCTAGTAGTTAATTGAATTCTTGTGTTCTGTTGTATTTTTGTAACAAAATATAATTATATGGATTTAATTTCCTTTTTTTCACAAACTGAATCCAATCCTACATTACCAGGATAGAGCGAGAAGAAGAGTGCGATGGTGCTGTTGGATGAAGAGTGGACCAAGGATACTCAACGAAATACAATGAGTACAAATGGAATTTAATGCTGTAATTTTTTACTTTTAGTATGGTAGATATCTAGTAGTTAATTGAATTCTTGTGTTCTGTTTTAATTATATAACAAAATATAATTATATGGATTTAATTTCCTTTTTCAGAAACTGAATATGACCCTACATTACCAGGATGGAGTGAGAAAAAGAAACTGATGATGCTGTTCAATGAAGAGAGGACCAAGGATACTTAACCGAATACAATGAGTACAAATGGAATTTATTGCTATAATTTTTTACTTTTAGTATGGTAGATATCTAGTAGTTTATTGAATTCTTGTGTTCTGTTGTATTTTTATAACAAAATATTATTATATGGATTTAATTTTCTTTTTCAGAAACTGAATCAGATCCTACATAACCAGGATTGAGAGAGAAGAAGAGCGCGATGATGCTGTTCTGTGAAGAGTGGAGCAAGGATACTCCACCAAATACAATGAGTACAAATTGAACTTATTGCTGTAATTTTTTACTTTTAGTATGGTAGATATCGAGGAGTTAATTGAATTCTTGTGTTCTGATGTATTTTTATAAAGAAATATAATTATATGGATTTAATTTCCTTTTTCAGAAACTGAATATGATCCTACATTACTAGGATGGAGTGAGAAGAAGAAACTGATGATGCTATTCAATGTAGAGTGGACCAAGGATAATCCACTGAATACAATGAGTACAAATGGAATTTATTGCTGTAATTTTTTACTTTTAGTATGGTAGATATCTAGTAGTTAATTGAATTCTTGTGTTCTGTTGTATTTTTATAACAAAAGATAATTATATGGATTTAATTTCCTCTTTCAGAAATCTGAATCCGATCCTACATTACCAGGATGGAGCGAGAAGAAGAGTGCGATGATGCTGTTCGATGAAAAGTGGACAAAGGATACTCCACCAAATAAAATGAGTACAAATGGAATTTATTACTGTAATTTTTTACTTTTAGTATAGTTGATATCTAGTAGTTAATTGAATTCTTGACTTCTGTTGTATTTTTATAACAAGATATAATTATATGGATTTAATTTCCTCTTTCAGAAACTGAATCCGATCCTACATTACCAGGATGGAGCAAGAAGAAGAGTGCAATGATGCTGTTTGATGAAGAGTGGACCAAAGATATTCCACCAAATACAAGGAGTACAAATGGAATTAATTGCTGAAATTTTTTACTTTTAGTATGGTAGATATCTAGTAGTTAATTGAATTCTTGTGTTCTGTTGTATTTTTGTAACAAAATATAATTATATGGATTTAATTTCCTTTTTTTCACAAACTGAATCCAATCCTACATTACCAGGATGGAGCGAGAAGAAGAGTGCGATGGTGCTGTTGGATGAAGAGCCGACCAAGGATACTCCACCTAATACAATGAGTACAAATGGAATTTATTGCTATAATTTTTTACCTTTAGTATGGTAGATATCTAGTAGTTCATTGAATTCTTGTGTTCTGTTGTATTTTTATAACAAATTATAATTATATGGATTTAATTTTCTTTTTCAGATACTGAATATGATCCTACATTACCAGGATGGAGTGAGAAAAAGAAACTGATGATGCTGTTCAATGAAGAGTGGACCAAGGATACTCCACCGAATACAATGATTACAAATGGAATTTATTGCTGTAATTATTTACTTTTAGTATGATAGATATCTAGGAGTTTATTGAATTCTTGTGTTCTGTTGTAATTTTTTTATCAAAATACAATTATATAGATTTAATTTCCTCTTTCAGAAACTGAATCCGATCCTACATTACCAGGATGGAGCGAGAAGAAGAGTGCGATGATGCTGTTGGATGAAGAGTGGACCAAGGATACTCAACCGAATACAATGAGTACCAATGGAATCTATTGCTGTAATTTTTTACTTTTAGTATGGTAGGAATCTAGTTGTTAAATGAAATCTTGTGTTCTGTTGTATTTATATAACAAAATATAATTATATGGATTTAATTTCCTCTTTCAGAAACTAAATCCGATCCTACATTACCAGGATGAAGCAAGAAGAAGAGTGTGATGATGCTGTTGGATGAAGAGTGGACCAAGGATACTCAACCGATTGCTATGAGTACAAATGGAATTTATTGCTGTAATCTTATACTTTTAGTATGGTAGATATCTAGTAGCTAACTGAATTCTTGTGTTCTGTTTTATTTTTATAACAAAATATAATTATATGGATTTAACTTCCCTTTTTAGGAACTGAATCCAATCCTACATTACCTGGATGGAGCAAGAAGAGGAGTGCGATGACGCTGTTCGATTAAGAGTGGACCAAGGATACTCCACAGAATAGAATGAGTACAGATGGAATTTATTGCTGTAATTTTTTACTTTTAGTATATTTGATATCTAGTAGTTAGTTAAATTCTTGTGTTCTGTTGTATTATTTTAACAATATATAATTATATGGATTTAATTTCCTCTTTCAGAAACTGAATCTGATCCTACATTACCAGGATGGAGCGAGAAGAAGAGTGCAATGATGCTGTTGGATGAAGAGTGGATCAAAGATATTCCACAAAATACAATGAGTACAAATGGAATTAATTGCTGAAAAATTTTTACTTTTAGTATGGTAGATATCTAGTAGTTAATTGAATTCTTGTGTTCTGTTGTATTTTTGTAACAAAATATAATTATATGGATTTAATTTCCTTTTTTTCACAAACTGAATCCAATCCTACATTACCAGGATAGAGCGAGAAGAAGAGTGCGATGGTGCTGTTGGATGAAGAGTGGACCAAGGATACTCAACGAAATACAATGAGTACAAATGGAATTTAATGCTGTAATTATTTACTTTTAGTATGATAGATATCTAGGAGTTAATTGAATTCTTGTGTTCTGTTGTATTTTTATAACAAAATACAATTATATGGATTTAATTTCCTCTTTCAGAAACTGAATCCGATCCTACATTACCAGGATGGAGCGAGAAGAAGAGTGCGATGATGCTGTTGGATGAAGAGTGGACCAAGGATACTCAACCGAATACAATGAGTACCAATGGAATCTATTGCTGTAATTTTTTACTTTTAGTATGGTAGATATCTAGTTGTTAAATGAAATCTTGTGTTCTGTTGTATTTATATAACAAAATATAATTATATGGATTTAATTTCCTCTTTCAGAAACTAAATCCGATCCTACATTACCAGGATGAAGCAAGAAGAAGAGTGTGATGATGCTGTTAGATGAAGAGTGGACCAAGGATACTCAACCGATTACTATGAGTACAAATGGAATTTATTGCTGTAATCTTATACTTTTAGTATGGTAGATATCTAGTAGCTAACTGAATTCTTGTGTTCTGTTTTATTTTTATAACAAAATATAATTATATGGATTTAACTTCCCTTTTTAGGAACTGAATCCAATCCTACATTACCTGGATGGAGCAAGAAGAGGAGTGCGATGACGCTGTTCGATTAAGAGTGGACCAAGGATACTCCTTAGAATAGAATGAGTACAGATGGAATTTATTGCTGTAATTTTTTACTTTTAGTATATTTGATATCTAGTAGTTAGTTAAATTCTTGTGTTCTGTTGTATTATTTTAACAATATATAATTATATGGATTTAATTTCCTCTTTCAGAAACTGAATCTGATCCTACATTACCAGGATGGAGCGAGAAGAAGAGTGCAATGATGCTGTTGGATGAAGAGTGGACCAAAGATATTCCACAAAATACAATGAGTACAAATGGAATTAATTGCTGAAAAATTTTTACTTTTAGTATGGTAGATATCTAGTAGTTAATTGAATTCTTGTGTTCTATTGTATTTTTGTAACAAAATATAATTATATGGATTTAATTTCCTTTTTTTCACAAACTGAATCCAATCCTACATTACCAGGATAGAGCGAGAAGAAGAGTGCGATGGTGCTGTTGGATGAAGAGTGGACCAAGGATACTCAACGAAATACAATGAGTACAAATGGAATTTAATGCTGTAATTTTTTACTTTTAGTATGGTAGATATCTAGTAGTTAATTGAATTCTTGTGCTCTGTTTTAATTATATAACAAAATATAATTATATGGATTTAATTTCCTTTTTCAGAAACTGAATATGACCCTACATTACCAGGATGGAGTGAGAAAAAGAAACTGATGATGCTGTTCAATGAAGAGTGGACCAAGGATACTTAACCGAATACAATGAGTACAAATGGAATTTATTGCTATAATTTTTTACTTTTAGTATGGTAGATATCTAGTAGTTTATTGAATTCTTGTGTTCTGTTGTATTTTTATAACAAAATATTATTATATGGATTTAATTTTCTTTTTCAGAAACTGAATCAGATCCTACATAACCAGGATTGAGAGAGAAGAAGAGCGCGATGATGCTGTTCTGTGAAGAGTGGAGCAAGGATACTCCACCAAATACAATGAGTACAAATTGAACTTATTGCTGTAATTTTTTACTTTTAGTATGGTAGATATCGAGGAGTTAATTGAATTCTTGTGTTCTGTTGTATTTTTATAAAGAAATATAATTATATGGATTTAATTTCCTTTTTCAGAAACTGAATATGATCCTACATTACTAGGATGGAGTGAGAAGAAGAAACTGATGATGCTATTCAATGTAGAGTGGACCAAGGATAATCCACTGAATACAATGAGTACAAATGGAATTTATTGCTGTAATTTTTTACTTTTAGTATGGTAGATATCTAGTAGTTAATTGAATTCTTGTGTTCTGTTGTATTTTTATAACAAAAGATAATTATATGGATTTAATTTCCTCTTTCAGAAATCTGAATCCGATCCTACATTACCAGGATGGAGCGAGAAGAAGAGTGCAATGATGCTGTTGGATGAAGAGTGGACCAGGGATCCTTCACTAAATACAATAAGTACAAATGGAATTTATTGCTGTACCTTTTTACATTTAGTATGGAAGATATCTAGTAGGTAATTGAATTCTTCTGTTCTGTTGTATTTTTATAACAAAATATAATTATATGGATTTAATTTCCTATTTCAGAAACTGAATCCGATCCTACATTACCTGGATGGAGGGAGAAGAAGAGCACGATGATGCTGTTTGATGAAGAGTGGACCGAGGATACTCCACCGAATACAATGAGTACTAATGAAATTTATTGCTGTAATTTTTTACTTTTAGTATGGTAGATATCTAGTAGTTAATTGAATTCTTGTGCCCTGTTGTATTAATATAACAAAATATAATTATATGGATTTGATTTCCTTTTTCAGAAACAGAATCCGATGCTACATTACCTGGATGGAGCAAGAAGAGGAGTGCGATGACGCTGTTCGATGAAGAGTGGACCGAGGATACTCCACCGAATTGAATGAGTGCAAATGGAATTTATTGCTGTAATTTTTACTTTTAGTATGGAAGATATCTAGTAGTAACTGAATTCTTGTGGTCTGTTTTATTTTTATAACAAAATAGAATTATATGGATTTAACTTCCCTTTTTATGAACTGAATGCGATCCTACATTACCTGGATGGAGCGAGAAGAGGAGTGCGATGACGCTGTTCGATGAAGAGTGGACCAAGGATACTCCACCAAATAGAATGAGTACAAATGGAATTTATTGCTGTAATTTTTTACTTTTAGTATGGTTGATATCTAGTAGTTAATTGAATTCTTGATTTCTGTTGTATTTTTATAACAAGATATAATTATATGGATTTAATTTCCTCTTTCAGAAACTGAATCCGATCCTACATTACCAGGATGGAGCTAGAAGAAGAGTGCAATGATGCTGTTGGATGAAGAGTGGACCAAAGATATTCCACCAAATACAATGAGTACAAATGGAATTGATTGCTGTAATTTATTACTTTTACTATGGTAGATATCTAGTAGCTAATTGAATTCTTGTGTTCTGTTGTATTTTTGTAACAATATTTAATTATATGGATTTAATTTCCTTTTTTTCACAAACTGAATCCAATCCTACATGACCAGGATAGAGCGAGAAGAAGAGTGCGATGGTGCTGTTGGATGAAGAGTCGACCAAGGATACTTCACCTAATACAATGAGTACAAATGGAATTTATTGCTATAATTTTTTACTTTTAGTATGGTAGATATTTAGTAGTTAATTGAATTCTTGTGTTCTGTTGTATTTTTATAACAAAATATAATTATATGGATTTAATTTCCTTTTTCAGAAACTGAATATGATCCTACATTACCAGGATGGAGTGAGAAAAAGAAACTGATGATGCTGTTCAATGAAGAGTGGACCAAGGATACTCCACCGAATACAATGAGTACAAATGGAATTTATTGCTGTAATTATTTACTTTTAGTATGGTAGATATCTAGTAGTTAATTGAATTCTTGTGTTCTGTTGTATTTTTATAACAGAATATAATTATATGGATTTAATTTTCTTTTTCAGAAACTGAATCCGATCCTACATAACCAGGATTGAGAGAGAAGAAGAGTGCGATGATGCTGTTCTGTGAAGAGTGGAGCAAGGATACTCCACCAAATACAATGAGTACAAATTGAACTTATTGCTGTAATTTTTTACTTTTAGTATGGTAGATATCTAGGAGTTAATTGAATTCTTGTGTTCTGTTGTATTTTTATAAAGAAATATAATTATATGGATTTAATTTCCTTTTTCAGAAACTGAATATGATCCTACATTACTAGGATGGAGTGAGAAGAAGAAACTGATGATGCTATTCAATGTAGAGTGGACCAAGGATAATCCACTGAATACAATGAGTACAAATGGAATTTATTGCTGTAATTTTTTACTTTTAGTATGGTAGATATCTAGTAGTTAATTGAATTCTTGTGTTCTGTTGTATTTTTATAACAAAAGATAATTATATGGATTCAATTTCCTCTTTCAGAAATCTGAATCCGATCCTACATTACCAGGATGGAGCGAGAAGAAGAGCACGATGATGCTGTTTGATGAAGAGTGGACCGAGGATACTCCACCGAATACAATGAGTACTAATGAAATTTATTGCTGTAATTTTTTACTTTTAGTATGGTAGATATCTAGTAGTTAATTGAATTCTTGTGCCCTGTTGTATTAATATAACAAAATATAATTATATGGATTTAATTTCCTTTTTCAGGAACAGAATCCGATGCTACATTACCTGGATGGAGCGAGAAGAGGAGTGCGATGACGCTGTTCTATGAAGAGTGGACCGAGGATACTCCACCGAATTGAATGAGTGCAAATGGAATTTATTGCTGTAATTTTTACTTTTAGTATGGAAGATATCTAGTAGTAACTGAATTCTTGTGGTCTGTTTTATTTTTATAACAAAATAGAATTATATGGATTTAACTTCCCTTTTTATGAACTGAATGCGATCCTACATTACCTGGATGGAGCGAGAAGAGGAGTGCGATGACGCTGTTCGATGAAGAGTGGACCAAGGATACTCCACCAAATAGAATGAGTACAAATGGAATTTATTGCTGTAATTTTTTACTTTTAGTATGGTTGATATCTAGTAGTTAATTGAATTCTTGATTTCTGTTGTATTTTTATAACAAGATATAATTATATGGATTTAATTTCCTCTTTCAGAAACTGAATCCGATCCTACATTACTAGGATGGAGCTAGAAGAAGAGTGCAATGATGCTGTTGGATGAAGAGTGGACCAAAGATATTCCACCAAATACAATGAGTACAAATGGAATTGATTGCTGTAATTTATTACTTTTACTATGGTAGATATCTAGTAGTTAATTGAATTCTTGTGTTCTGTTGTATTTTTGTAACAATATATAATTATATGGATTTAATTTCCTTTTTTTAACAAACTGAATCCAATCCTACATTACCAGGATAGAGCGAGAAGAAGAGTGCGATGGTGCTGTTGGATGAAGAGTCGACCAAGGATACTTCACCTAATACAATGAGTACAAATGGAATTTATTGCTATAATTTTTTACTTTTAGTATGGTAGATATTTAGTAGTTAATTGAATTCTTGTGTTCTGTTGTATTTTTATAACAAAATATAATTATATGGATTTAATTTCCTTTTTCAGAAACTGAATATGATCCTACATTACCAGGATGGAGTGAGAAAAAGAAACTCATGATGCTGTTCAATGAAGAGTGGACCAAGGATACTCCACCGAATACAATGAGTACAAATGGAATTTATTGCTGTAATTATTTACTTTTAGTATGGTAGATATCTAGTAGTTAATTGAATTCTTGTGTTCTGTTGTATTTTTATAACAGAATATAATTATATGGATTTAATTTCCTCTTTCAGAAATCTGAATCCGATCATACATTACCAGGATGAAGCGAGAAGAAGAGTGCGATGATGCTGTTGGATGAAGAGTGGACCAAGTATCCTTCACCAAATACAATTAGTACAAATGGAATTTACTGCTATACCTTTTTACATTTAGTATGGTAGATATCTGGTAGTTAATTTAATTCTTGTGTTCTGTTGTATTTATATAACAAAATATAATTATATGGATTTAGTTATTTTTTTCAGATATTGAATCCGATCCTACATTACCTGGATGGAGGGAGAAGAAGAGCGCGATAATGCTGTTTGATGAAGAGTGGACCAAAGATACTCCACGAAATACAATGAGTACAAATAGAATTTATTGCTGTAATTTTTTACTTTTAGTATGGTAGATATCTAGTAGTATTTAATTGAATTCTTGTGTTCTGTTGTATTTTTATAACAAAATATAATTATATGGATTTATTTTCCTTTTTCAGAAACAGAATCCGATCCTACATTACCTTGATGGAGGGAGAAGAACAGTGTGATGATGCTGTTGGATGAAGAGTGGACCGAGGATACTCTACCGAATACAATGAGTACAAATGAAATTTATTGCTGTAATTTTTTACTTTTAGTATGGAAGATATCTAGTAGTTAACTGAATTCTTGTGTTCTATTTTATTTTTATAACAAAATATAATTATATGGATTTAACTTCCCTTTTTACGAACTGAATCCGATCCTACATTACCTGGATGGAGCAAGAAGAGGAGTGCGATGACGCTGTTCGATGAAGAGTGGACCAAGGATACTCCACAGAATAGAATGAGTACAGATGGAATTTATTGCTGTAATTTTTTACTTTTAGTATATTTGATATCTAGTAGTTAGTTAAATTCTTGTGTTCTGTTGTATTATTTTAACAATATATAATTATATGGATTTAATTTCCTCTTTCAGAAACTGAATCTGATCCTACATTACCAGGATGGAGCGAGAAGAAGAGTGCAATGATGCTGTTGGATGAAGAGTGGACCAAAGATATTCCACAAAATACAATGAGTACAAATGGAATTAATTGCTGGAAAATTTTTACTTTTAGTATGGTAGATATCTAGTAGTTAATTGAATTCTTGTGTTCTGTTGTATTTTTGTAACAAAATATAATTATATGGATTTAATTTCCTTTTTTTCACAAACTGAATCCAATCCTACATTACCAGGATAGAGCGAGAAGAAGAGTGCGATGGTGCTGTTGGATGAAGAGTGGACCAAGGATACTCAACGAAATACAATGAGTACAAATGGAATTTATTGCTATAATTTTTTACTTTTAGTATGGTAGATATCTAGTAGTTTATTGAATTCTTGTGTTCTGTTGTATTTTTATAACAAAATATTATTATATGGATTTAATTTTCTTTTTCAGAAACTGAATCAGATCCTACATAACCAGGATTGAGAGAGAAGAAGAGCGCGATGATGCTGTTCTGTGAAGAGTGGAGCAAGGATACTCCACCAAATACAATGAGTACAAATTGAACTTATTGCTGTAATTTTTTACTTTTAGTTTGGTACATATCGAGGAGTTAATTGAATTCTTGTGTTCTGTTGTATTTTTATAAAGAAATATAATTATATGGATTTAATTTCCTTTTTCAGAAACTGAATATGATCCTACATTACTAGGATGGAGTGAGAAGAAGAAACTGATGATGCTATTCAATGTAGAGTGGACCAAGGATAATCCACTGAATACAATGAGTACAAATGGAATTTATTGCTGTAATTTTTTACTTTTAGTATGGTAGATATCTAGTAGTTAATTGAATTCTTGTGTTCTGTTGTATTTTTATAACAAAAGATAATTATATGGATTTAATTTCCTCTTTCAGAAATCTGAATCCGATCCTACATTACCAGGATGGAGCGAGAAGAAGAGTTCGATGATGCTGTTGGATGAAGAGTGGACCAGGGATCCTTCACTAAATACAATAAGTACAAATGGAATTTATTGCTGTACCTTTTTACATTTAGTATGGAATATATCTAGTAGGTAATTGAATTCTTCTGTTCTGTTGTATTTTTATAACAAAATATAATTATATGGATTTAATTTCCTATTTCAGAAACTGAATCCGATCCTACATTACCTGGATGGAGGGAGAAGAAGAGCACGATGATGCTGTTTGATGAAGAGTGGACCGAGGATACTCCACCGAATACAATGAGTACTAATGAAATTTATTGCTGTAATTTTTTACTTTTAGTATGGTAGATATCTAGTAGTTAATTGAATTCTTGTGCCCTGTTGTATTAATATAACAAAATATAATTATATGGATTTAATTTCCTTTTTCAGGAACAGAATCCGATGCTACATTACCTGGATGGAGCGAGAAGAGGAGTGCGATGACGCTGTTCTATGAAGAGTGGACCGAGGATACTCCACCGAATTGAATGAGTGCAAATGGAATTTATTGCTGTAATTTTTACTTTTAGTATGGAAGATATCTAGTAGTAACTGAATTCTTGTGGTCTGTTTTATTTTTATAACAAAATAGAATTATATGGATTTAACTTCCCTTTTTATGAACTGAATGCGATCCTACATTACCTGGATGGAGCGAGAAGAGGAGTGCGATGACGCTGTTCGATGAAGAGTGGACCAAGGATACTCCACCAAATAGAATGAGTACAAATGGAATTTATTGCTGTAATTTTTTACTTTTAGTATGGTTGATATCTAGTAGTTAATTGAATTCTTGATTTCTGTTGTATTTTTATAACAAGATATAATTATATGGATTTAATTTCCTCTTTCAGAAACTGAATCCGATCCTACATTACTAGGATGGAGCTAGAAGAAGAGTGCAATGATGCTGTTGGATGAAGAGTGGACCAAAGATATTCCACCAAATACAATGAGTACAAATGGAATTGATTGCTGTAATTTATTACTTTTACTATGGTAGATATCTAGTAGTTAATTGAATTCTTGTGTTCTGTTGTATTTTTGTAACAATATATAATTATATGGATTTAATTTCCTTTTTTTAACAAACTGAATCCAATCCTACATTACCAGGATAGAGCGAGAAGAAGAGTGCGATGGTGCTGTTGGATGAAGAGTCGACCAAGGATACTTCACCTAATACAATGAGTACAAATGGAATTTATTGCTATAATTTTTTACTTTTAGTATGGTAGATATTTAGTAGTTAATTGAATTCTTGTGTTCTGTTGTATTTTTATAACAAAATATAATTATATGGATTTAATTTCCTTTTTCAGAAACTGAATATGATCCTACATTACCAGGATGGAGTGAGAAAAAGAAACTCATGATGCTGTTCAATGAAGAGTGGACCAAGGATACTCCACCGAATACAATGAGTACAAATGGAATTTATTGCTGTAATTATTTACTTTTAGTATGGTAGATATCTAGTAGTTAATTGAATTCTTGTGTTCTGTTGTATTTTTATAACAGAATATAATTATATGGATTTAATTTCCTCTTTCAGAAATCTGAATCCGATCATACATTACCAGGATGAAGCGAGAAGAAGAGTGCGATGATGCTGTTGGATGAAGAGTGGACCAAGTATCCTTCACCAAATACAATTAGTACAAATGGAATTTACTGCTATACCTTTTTACATTTAGTATGGTAGATATCTGGTAGTTAATTTAATTCTTGTGTTCTGTTGTATTTATATAACAAAATATAATTATATGGATTTAGTTATTTTTTTCAGATATTGAATCCGATCCTACATTACCTGGATGGAGGGAGAAGAAGAGCGCGATAATGCTGTTTGATGAAGAGTGGACCAAAGATACTCCACGAAATACAATGAGTACAAATAGAATTTATTGCTGTAATTTTTTACTTTTAGTATGGTAGATATCTAGTAGTATTTAATTGAATTCTTGTGTTCTGTTGTATTTTTATAACAAAATATAATTATATGGATTTATTTTCCTTTTTCAGAAACAGAATCCGATCCTACATTACCTTGATGGAGGGAGAAGAACAGTGTGATGATGCTGTTGGATGAAGAGTGGACCGAGGATACTCTACCGAATACAATGAGTACAAATGAAATTTATTGCTGTAATTTTTTACTTTTAGTATGGAAGATATCTAGTAGTTAACTGAATTCTTGTGTTCTATTTTATTTTTATAACAAAATATAATTATATGGATTTAACTTCCCTTTTTACGAACTGAATCCGATCCTACATTACCTGGATGGAGCAAGAAGAGGAGTGCGATGACGCTGTTCGATGAAGAGTGGACCAAGGATACTCCACAGAATAGAATGAGTACAGATGGAATTTATTGCTGTAATTTTTTACTTTTAGTATATTTGATATCTAGTAGTTAGTTAAATTCTTGTGTTCTGTTGTATTATTTTAACAATATATAATTATATGGATTTAATTTCCTCTTTCAGAAACTGAATCTGATCCTACATTACCAGGATGGAGCGAGAAGAAGAGTGCAATGATGCTGTTGGATGAAGAGTGGACCAAAGATATTCCACAAAATACAATGAGTACAAATGGAATTAATTGCTGAAAAATTTTTACTTTTAGTATGGTAGATATCTAGTAGTTAATTGAATTCTTGTGTTCTGTTGTATTTTTGTAACAAAATATAATTATATGGATTTAATTTCCTTTTTTTCACAAACTGAATCCAATCCTACATTACCAGGATAGAGCGAGAAGAAGAGTGCGATGGTGCTGTTGGATGAAGAGTGGACCAAGGATACTCAACGAAATACAATGAGTACAAATGGAATTTAATGCTGTAATTTTTTACTTTTAGTATGGTAGATATCTAGTAGTTAATTGAATTCTTGTGTTCTGTTTTAATTATATAACAAAATATAATTATATGGATTTAATTTCCTTTTTCAGAAACTGAATATGACCCTACATTACCAGAATGGAGTGAGAAAAAGAAACTGATGATGCTGTTCAATGAAGAGTGGACCAAGGATACTTAACCGAATACAATGAGTACAAATGGAATTTATTGCTATAATTTTTTACTTTTAGTATGGTAGATATCTAGTAGTTTATTGAATTCTTGTGTTCTGTTGTATTTTTATAACAAAATATTATTATATGGATTTAATTTTCTTTTTCAGAAACTGAATCAGATCCTACATAACCAGGATTGAGAGAGAAGAAGAGCGCGATGATGCTGTTCTGTGAAGAGTGGAGCAAGGATACTCCACCAAATACAATGAGTACAAATTGAACTTATTGCTGTAATTTTTTACTTTTAGTTTGGTACATATCGAGGAGTTAATTGAATTCTTGTGTTCTGTTGTATTTTTATAAAGAAATATAATTATATGGATTTAATTTCCTTTTTCAGAAACTGAATATGATCCTACATTACTAGGATGGAGTGAGAAGAAGAAACTGATGATGCTATTCAATGTAGAGTGGACCAAGGATAATCCACTGAATACAATGAGTACAAATGGAATTTATTGCTGTAATTTTTTACTTTTAGTATGGTAGATATCTAGTAGTTAATTGAATTCTTGTGTTCTGTTGTATTTTTATAACAAAAGATAATTATATGGATTTAATTTCCTCTTTCAGAAATCTGAATCCGATCCTACATTACCAGGATGGAGCGAGAAGAAGAGTTCGATGATGCTGTTGGATGAAGAGTGGACCAGGGATCCTTCACTAAATACAATAAGTACAAATGGAATTTATTGCTGTACCTTTTTACATTTAGTATGGAATATATCTAGTAGGTAATTGAATTCTTCTGTTCTGTTGTATTTTTATAACAAAATATAATTATATGGATTTAATTTCCTATTTCAGAAACTGAATCCGATCCTACATTACCTGGATGGAGGGAGAAGAAGAGCACGATGATGCTGTTTGATGAAGAGTGGACCGAGGATACTCCACCGAATACAATGAGTACTAATGAAATTTATTGCTGTAATTTTTTACTTTTAGTATGGTAGATATCTAGTAGTTAATTGAATTCTTGTGCCCTGTTGTATTAATATAACAAAATATAATTATATGGATTTAATTTCCTTTTTCAGAAACAGAATCCGATGCTACATTACCTGGATGGAGCAAGAAGAGGAGTGCGATGACGCTGTTCGATGAAGAGTGGACCGAGGATACTCCACCGAATTGAATGAGTGCAAATGGAATTTATTGCTGTAATTTTTACTTTTAGTATGGAAGATATCTAGTAGTAACTGAATTCTTGTGGTCTGTTTTATTTTTATAACAAAATAGAATTATATGGATTTAACTTCCCTTTTTATGAACTGAATGCGATCCTACATTACCTGGATGGAGCGAGAAGAGGAGTGCGATGACGCTGTTCGATGAAGAGTGGACCAAGGATACTCCACCAAATAGAATGAGTACAAATGGAATTTATTGCTGTAATTTTTTACTTTTAGTATGGTTGATATCTAGTAGTTAATTGAATTCTTGATTTCTGTTGTATTTTTATAACAAGATATAATTATATGGATTTAATTTCCTCTTTCAGAAACTGAATCCGATCCTACATTACCAGCATGGAGCTAGAAGAAGAGTGCAATGATGCTGTTGGATGAAGAGTGGACCAAAGATATTCCACCAAATACAATGAGTACAAATGGAATTGATTGCTGTAATTTATTACTTTTACTATGGTAGATATCTAGTAGTTAATTGAATTCTTGTGTTCTGTTGTATTTTTGTAACAATATATAATTATATGGATTTAATTTCCTTTTTTTCACAAACTGAATCCAATCCTACATGACCAGGATAGAGCGAGAAGAAGAGTGCGATGGTGCTGTTGGATGAAGAGTCGACCAAGGATACTTCACCTAATACAATGAGTACAAATGGAATTTATTGCTATAATTTTTTACTTTTAGTATGGTAGATATTTAGTAGTTAATTGAATTCTTGTGTTCTGTTGTATTTTTATAACAAAATATAATTACATGGATTTAATTTCCTTTTTCAGAAACAGAATATGATCCTACATTACCAGGATGGAGTGAGAAAAAGAAACTGATGATGCTGTTCAATGAAGAGTGGACCAAGGATACTCCACCGAATACAATGAGTACAAATGGAATTTATTGCTGTAATTATTTACTTTTAGTATGGTAGATATCTAGTAGTTAATTGAATTCTTGTGTTCTGTTGTATTTTTATAACAGAATATAATTATATGGATTTAATTTTCTTTTTCAGAAACTGAATCCGATCCTACATAACCAGGATTGAGAGAGAAGAAGAGCGCGATGATGCTGTTCTGTGAAGAGTGGAGCAAGGATACTCCACCAAATACAATGAGTACAAATTGAACTTATTGCTGTAATTTTTTACTTTTAGTATGGTAGATATCTAGGAGTTAATTGAATTCTTGTGTTCTGTTGTATTTTTATAAAGAAATATAATTATATGGATTTAATTTCCTTTTTCAGAAACTGAATATGATCCTACATTACTAGGATGGAGTGAGAAGAAGAAACTGATGATGCTATTCAATGTAGAGTGGACCAAGGATAATCCACTGAATACAATGAGTACAAATGGAATTTATTGCTGTAATTTTTTACTTTTAGTATGGTAGATATCTAGTAGTTAATTGAATTCTTGTGTTCTGTTGTATTTTTATGACAAAAGATAATTATATGGATTTAATTTCCTCTTTCAGAAATCTGAATCCGATCCTACATTACCAGGATGGAGCGAGAAGAAGAGTGCGATGATGCTGTTGGATGAAGAGTGGACCAGGGATCCTTCACTAAATACAATAAGTACAAATGGAATTTATTGCTGTACCTTTTTACATTTAGTATGGAAGATATCTAGTAGGTAATTGAATTCTTCTGTTCTGTTGTATTTTTATAACAAAATATAATTATATGGATTTAATTTCCTATTTCAGAAACTGAATCCGATCCTACATTACCTGGATGGAGGGAGAAGAAGAGCACGATGATGCTGTTTGATGAAGAGTGGACCGAGGATACTCCACCGAATACAATGAGTACTAATGAAATTTATTGCTGTAATTTTTTACTTTTAGTATGGTAGATATCTAGTAGTTAATTGAATTCTTGTGCCCTGTTGTATTAATATAACAAAATATAATTATATGGATTTAATTTCCTTTTTCAGAAACAGAATCCGATGCTACATTACCTGGATGGAGCGAGAAGAGGAGTGCGATGACGCTGTTCGATAAAGAGTGGACCGAGGTTACTCCACCGAATTGAATGAGTGCAAATGGAATTTATTGCTGTAATTTTTTACTTTTAGTATGGTTGATATCTAGTAGTTAATTGAATTCTTGATTTCTGTTGTATTTTTATAACAAGATATAATTATATGGATTTAATTTCCTCTTTCAGAAACTGAATCCGATCCTACATTACTAGGATGGAGCTAGAAGAAGAGTGCAATGATGCTGTTGGATGAAGAGTGGACCAAAGATATTCCACCAAATACAATGAGTACAAATGGAATTGATTGCTGTAATTTATTACTTTTACTATGGTAGATATCTAGTAGTTAATTGAATTCTTGTGTTCTGTTGTATTTTTGTAACAATATATAATTATATGGATTTAATTTCCTTTTTTTCACACACTGAATCCAATCCTACATTACCAGGATAGAGCGAGAAGAAGAGTGCGATGGTGCTGTTGGATGAAGAGTCGACCAAGGATACTTCACCTAATACAATGAGTACAAATGGAATTTATTGCTATAATTTTTTACTTTTAGTATGGTAGATATTTAGTAGTTAATTGAATTCTTGTGTTCTGTTGTATTTTTATAACAAAATATAATTATATGGATTTAATTTCCTTTTTCAGAAACTGAATATGATCCTAATTTACCAGGATGGAGTGAGAAAAAGAAACTGATGATGCTGTTCAATGAAGAGTGGACCAAGGATACTCCACCGAATACAATGAGTACAAATGGAATTTATTGCTGTAATTATTTACTTTTAGTATGGTAGATATCTAGTAGTTAATTGAATTCTTGTGTTCTGTTGTATTTTTATAACAGAATATAATTATATGGATTTAATTTCCTCTTTCAGAAATCTGAATCCGATCATACATTACCAGGATGAAGCGAGAAGAAGAGTGCGATGATGCTGTTGGATGAAGAGTGGACCAAGTATCCTTCACCAAATACAATTAGTACAAATGGAATTTACTGCTATACCTTTTTACATTTAGTATGGTAGATATCTGGTAGTTAATTTAATTCTTGTGTTCTGTTGTATTTATATAACAAAATATAATTATATGGATTTAGTTATTTTTTTCAGATATTGAATCCGATCCTACATTACCTGGATGGAGGGAGAAGAAGAGCGCGATAATGCTGTTTGATGAAGAGTGGACCAAAGATACTCCACGAAATACAATGAGTACAAATGGAATTTATTGCTGTAATTTTTTACTTTTAGTATGGTAGATATCTAGTAGTATTTAATTGAATTCTTGTGTTCTGTTGTATTTTTATAACAAAATATAATTATATGGATTTATTTTCCTTTTTCAGAAACAGAATCCGATCCTACATTACCTTGATGGAGGGAGAAGAACAGTGTGATGATGCTGTTGGATGAAGAGTGGACCGAGGATACTCTACCGAATACAATGAGTACAAATGAAATTTATTGCTGTAATTTTTTACTTTTAGTATGGAAGATATCTAGTAGTTAACTGAATTCTTGTGTTCTATTTTATTTTTGTAACAAAATATAATTATATGGATTTAACTTCCCTTTTTAGGAACTGAATCCGATCCTACATTACCTGGATGGAGCGAGAAGAGGAGTGCGATGACGCTGTTCGATGAAGAGTGGACCAAGGATACTCCACCAAATAGAATGAGAACAAATGGAATTTATTGCTGTAATTTTTTACTTTCAGTATGGTAGATATCTAGGAGTTAATTGAATTCTTGTGTTCTGTTGTATTTTTATAACAAAATACAATTATATGGATTGAATTTCCTCTTTCAGAAACTGAATCCGATCCTACATTACCAGGATGAAGCGAGAAGAAGAGTGTGATGATGCTGTTGGATGAATAGTGGACCATGGATACTCAACCGAATACAATGAGTTTAAATGGAATAAATTGCTGAAATTTTTTAATTTTAGTTTGGTAGATATCTAGTAGTTAATTGTATTCTTGTGTTCTGTTGTATTTTTGTAACAAAATATAATTATATGGATTTAATTTCCTTTTTTTCACAAACTGAATCCAATCCTACATTACCAGGATGGAGCGAGAAGAAGAGTGCGATGGTGCTGTTGGATGAAGAGCCGACCAAGGATACTCCACCTAATACAATGAGTACAAATGGAATTTATTGCTATAATTTTTTACTTTTAGTATGGTAGATATCTAGTAGTTAATTGAATTCTTGTGTTCTGTAGTATTTTTATAACAAAATATAATTATATGGATTTAATTTCCCTTTTCAGAAATTGAATATGATCCTACATTACCAGGATGGAGTGAGAAAAAGAAACTGATGATGCTGTTCAATGAAGAGTGCACCAAGGATACTCCACCGAATACAATGAGTACAAATGGAATTTATTGCTGTAATTTTTTACTTTTAGTATGGTAGATATCTAGGAGTTAATTGAATTCTTGTGTTCTGTTGTATTTTTATAACAAAATATAATTATATGGATTTAATTTCCTCTTTCAGAAACTGAATCCGATCCTACATTACCAGGATAAAGCGAGAAGAAGAGTGAAATGATGCTGTTGGATGAAGAGTGGACCAAAGATATTCCACCAAATACAATGAGTACAAATGGAATTAATTGCTGAAATTTTTCACAATTAGTATGGTAGATATCTAGTAGTTAATTGAATTCTTGTGTTCTGTTGTATTTTTGTAACAAAATATAATTATATGGATTTAATTTCCTTTTTTTCACAAACTGAATCCAATCCTACATTACCAGGATGGAGCCAGAAGAGGGGTGCGATTTAGCTGTTGGATGAAGAGTCGACCGAGGATACTCCACCTAATACAATGAGTACAAATAAAATTTATTGCTATAATTTTTTACTTTTAGTATGGTAGATATCTAGTAGTTAATTGAATTCTTGTGTTCTGTTGTATTTTTATAACAAAATATAATAATATGGATTTAATTTCCCTTTTCAGAAACTGAATATGATCCTACATTACCAGGATGGAGTGAGAAAAAGAAACTGATGATGCTGTTCAATGAAGAGTGGACCAAGGATACTCGACTGAATACAATGAGTACAAATGGAATTTATTGCTGTAATTTTTTAGTTTCAGTATGGTAGATATCTAGGAGTTAATTGAATTCTTGTGTTCTGTTGTATTTTTATAACAAAATATAATTATATGGATTTAATTTCCTCTTTCAGAACCTGAATCCGATCCTACAATAACAGGATGGAGCGAGAAGAAGAGTGCGATGATGCTGTTGGATGAAGAGTGGACCAAGGATACTCAACCGATTACTATGAGTACAAATGGAATTTATTGCTGTAATCTTTTACTTTTAGTATGGTAGATATCTAGTAGTTAACTGAATTCTTGTTTTCTGTTTTATTTTTATAACAAAATATAATTATATGGATTTAACTTCCCTTTTTAGGAACTGAATCCGATCCTACATTACCTGGATGGAGCGAGAAGAGGAGTGCGATGACGCTGTTCGATGAAGAGTGGACCAAGGATATTCCACCGAATAGAATGAGTACAAATGGAATTTATTGCTGTAATCTATTACTTTTAGTATGGTTGATATCTAGTAGTTCATTGAATTTTTGTGTTCTGTTGTATTTTTTTAACAATATATAATTATATGGATTTAATTTCCTCTTTCAGAAACAGAATCCAATCCTACATTACCTGGATGGTGCAACAAGAAGAGTGCGATGATGCTGTTCGATGACGAGTGGACAAAGGATACTCCACCGAATGCAATGAGTACAAATGGAATTTATTGCTGTAATTTTTTACTTTAAGTATGGTAGATATCTAGAAGTTAATTGAATTCTTGTGTTCTGTTGTATTTTTATAACAAAATATAATTATATGGATTTAGTTTTCATTTTCAGAAACTGAATCCGATCCTACATTACCTGGATGGAGCGAGAAGAAGAGTGTGATGATGCTGTTTGATGAAGAGTGGACCAAGGATTCTCCACCAAATACAATGAGTACAAATGGAATTTATTGCTGTAATTTTTTACTTTTAGTATGGAAGATATCTAGTAGTTAACTGAATTCTTGTGTTCTGTTTTATTTTTATAACAAAATATAATTATATGGATTTAACTTCCATTTTTAGGAACTGAATCCGATCCTACATTACCTGGATGGAGCGAGAAGAGGAGTGCGATGACGCTGTTCGATGAAAAGTGGACAAAGGATACTCCACCAAATAAAATGAGTACAAATGGAATTTATTACTCTAATTTTTTACTTTTAGTATAGTTGATATCTAGTAGTTAATTGAATTCTTGACTTCTGTTGTATTTTTATAACAAGATATAATTATATGGATTTAATTTCCTCTTTCAGAAACTGAATCCGATCCTACATTACCAGGATGGAGCAAGAAGAAGAGTGCAATGATGCTGTTTGATGAAGAGTGGACCAAAGATATTCCACCAAATACAATGAGTACAAATGGAATTAATTGCTGAAATTTTTTACTTTTAGGTTGGTAGATATCTAGTAGTTAATTGAATTCTTGTGTTCTGTTGTATATTTGTAACAAAATTTAATTATATGGATTTAATTTCCTTTTTTTCACAAACTGAATCCAATCCTACATTACCAGGATGGAGCGAGAAGAAGAGTGCGATGATGCTTTTGGATGAAGAGTCAACCAAGGATACTCCACCTAATACAATGAGTACAAATGGAATTTATTGCTATAATTTTTTACCTTTAGTATATTAGATATCTAGTAGTTCATTGAATTCTTGTGTTCTGTTGTATTTTTATAACAAATTATAATTATATGGATTTAATTTTCTTTTTCAGATACTAAATATGATCCTACATTACCAGGATGGAGTGAGAAAAAGAAACTGATGATGCTGTTCAATGAAGAGTGGACCAAGGATACTCCACCGAATACAATGAGTACAAATGGAATTTATTGCTGTAATTATTTACTTTTAGTATGGTAGACATCTAGGAGTTAATTGAATTCTTGTGTTCTGTTGTATTTTTATAACAAAATACAATTATATGGATTTAATTTCCTCTTTCAGAACCTGAATCCGATCCTACAATACCAGGATGAAGCAAGAAGAAGAGTGTGATGATGCTGTTGGATGAAGAGTGGACCAAGGATACTCAACCGATTACTATGAGTACAAATGGAATTTATTGCTGTAATCTTTTACTTTTAGTATGGTAGATATCTAGTAGCTAACTGAATTCTTGTGTTCTGTTTTATTTTTATAACAAAATATAATTATATGGATTTAACTTCCCTTTTTAGGAACTGAATCCAATCCTACATTACCAGGATGGAGCGAGAAGAAGAGTGCAATGATGCTGTTGGATGAAGAGTGGACCAAAGATATTCCACAAAATACAATAAGTACAAATGGAATTAATTGCTGAAAAATTTTTACTTTTAGTATGGTAGATATCTAGCAGTTAATTGAATTCTTGTGTTCTGTTGTATTTTTGTAACAAAATATAATTATATGGATTTAATTTCCTTTTTTTCACAAACTGAATCCAATCCTACATTACCAGGATAGAGCGAGAAGAAGAGTGCGATGGTGCTGTTGGATGAAGAGTGGACCAAGGATACTCAACGAAATACAATGAGTACAAATGGAATTTATTGCTGTAATTTTTTACTTTTAGTATGGTAGATATCTAGTAGTTAATTGAATTCTTGTGTTCTGTTTTATTTATATAACAAAATATAATTATATGGATTTAATTTCCTTTTTCAGAAACTGAATATGATCCTACATTACCAGGATGGAGTGAGAAAAAGAAACTGATGATGCTGTTCAATGAAGAGTGGACCAAGGATACTCAACCGAATACAATGAGTACAAATGGAATTTATTGCTATAATTTTTTACTTTTAGTATGGTAGATATCTAGTAGTTTATTGAATTCTTGTGTTCTGTTGTATTTTTATAACAAAATATTATTATATGGATTTAATTTTCTTTTTCAGATACTGAATATGATCCTACATTACCAGGATGGAGTGAGAAAAAGAAACTGATGATGCTGTTCAATGAAGATTGGACCAAGGATACTCCACCAAATATAATGAGTACAAATGGAATTTATTGCTGTAATTATTTACTTTTAGTATGGTAGATATCTAGGAGTTAATTGAATTCTTGTGTTCTGTTGTATTTTTATAACAAAATACAATTATATGGATTTAATTTCCTCTTTCAGAAACTGAATCCGATCCTACATTACCAGGATGGAGCGAGAAGAAGAGTGCGATGATGCTGTTGGATGAAGAGTGGACCAAGGATACTCGACCGAATACAATGAGTACCAATGGAATCTATTGCTGTAATTTTTTACTTTTAGTATGGTAGATATCTAGTTGTTAAATGAATTCTTGTGTTCTGTTGTATTTATATAACAAAATATAA
The DNA here is from genome assembly GCA_947579665.1 of Sympetrum striolatum. Lineage (NCBI taxonomy): Eukaryota > Metazoa > Arthropoda > Insecta > Odonata > Libellulidae > Sympetrum > Sympetrum striolatum. The sequence continues at coordinate 17,954,901 of OX388344.1, read as the reverse complement.
TTATATGGATTTAATTTCCTCTTTCAGAACCTGAATCTGATCCTACAATACCAGGATGAAGCAAGAAGAAGAGTGTGATGATGCTGTTGGATGAAGAGTGGACCAAGGATACTCAACTGATTACTATGAGTACAAATGGAATTTATTGCTGTAATCTTTTACTTTTAGTATGGTAGATATCTAGTAGCTAACTGAATTCTTGTGTTCTGTTTTATTTTTATAACAAAATATAATTATATGGATTTAAATTCCCTTTTTAGGAACTGAATCCAATCCTACATTACCTGGATGGAGGGAGAAGAGGAGTGCGATGACGCTGTTCGAATAAGAGTGGACCAAGGATACTCCACCGAATAGAATGAGTACAGATGGAATTTATTGCTGTAATTTTTTACTTTTAGTATATTTGATATCTAGTAGTTAGTTAAATTCTTGTGTTCTGTTGTATTTTTTTAACAATATATAATTATATGGATTTAATTTCCTCTTTCTGAAACTGAATCCGATGCTACATTACCAGGATGGAGCGAGAAGAAGAGTGCAATGATGCTGTTGGATGAAGAGTGGACCAAAGATATTCCACAAAATACAATGAGTACAAATTGAATTAATTGCTGAAAAATTTTTATTTTAGTATGGTAGATATCTAGTAGTTAATTGAATTCTCTTGTTCTGTTGTATTTTTGTAACAAAATATAAATATATGGATTTAATTTCCTTTTTTTCACAAAATGAATCCAATCCTACATTACCAGGATAGAGCGAGTAGAAGAGTGCGATGGTGCTGTTGGATGAAGAGTGGACCAAGTATACTCAACGAAATACAATGAGTACAAATGGAATTTATTGCTGTAATTTTTTACTTTTAGTATGGTAGATATCTAGTATTTAATTGAATTCTTGTGTTCCGTTTTATTTATGTAACAAAATATAATTATATGGATTTAATTTACTTTTTCAGAAACTGAATATGATCCTACATTACCAGGATGGAGTGAGAAAAAGAAACTGATGATGCTGTTCAATGAAGAGTGGACCAAGGATACTCAACCGAATACAATGAGTACAAATGGAATTTATTGCTATAATTTTTTACTTTTAGTATGGTAGATATCTAGGAGTTAATTGAATTCTTGTGTTCTGTTGTATTTTTATAAAGAAATAAAATTATATGGATTTAATTTCCTTTTTCAGAAACTGAATATGATCCTACATTACCAGGATGGAGTGAGAAGAAGAAACTGATGATGCTATTCAATGTAGAGTGGACCAAGGATACTCCACTGAATACAATGAGTACAAATGGAATTTATTGCTGTAATTTTTTACTTTTAGTATGGTAGATATCTAGTAGTTAATTGAATTCTTGTGTTCTGTTGTATTTTTATAACAGAAGATAATTATATGGATTTAATTTCCTCTTTCAGAAATCTGAATCCGATCCTACATTACCAGGATGGAGCGAGAAGAAGAGTGCGATGATGCTGTTGGATGAAGAGTGGACCAGGGATCCTTCACTAAATACAATAAGTACAAATGGAATTTATTGCTGTACCTTTTTACATTTAGTATGGAAGATATCTAGTAGTTAATTGAATTCTTCTGTTCTGTTGTATTTTTATAACAAAATATAATTATATGGATTTAATTTCCTAATTCAGAAACTGTATCCGATCCTACATTACCTGGATGGAGGGAGAAGAAGAGCACGATGATGCTGTTTGATGAAGAGTGGACCGAGGATACTCCACCGAATACAATGAGTACAAATGGAATTTATTGCTGTAATTTTTTACTTTTAGTATGGTAGATATCTAGTAGTTAATTGAATTCTTGTGCCCTGTTGTATTTATATAACAAAATATAATTATATGGATTTAATTTCCTTTTTCAGAAACAGAATCCGATCCTACATTACCTTGATGGAGCGAGAAGAGGAGTGCGATGACGCTGTTCGATGAAGAGTGGACCGAGGATACTCCACCGAATAGAATGAGTACAAATGGAATTTATTGCTGTAATTTTTTACTTTTAGTATGGAAGATATCTAGTAGTAACTGAATTCTTGTGGTCTGTTTTATTTTTATAACAAAATAGAATAATATGGATTTAACTTCCCTTTTTATGAACTGAATGCGATCCTACATTACCTGGATGGAGCGAGAAGAGGAGTGCGATGACGCTTTTCGATGAAGACTGGACAAAGGATACTCCACCAAATAGAATGAGTACAAATGGAATTTATTGCTGTAATTTTTTACTTTTAGTATGGTTGATATCTAGTAGTTAATTGAATTCTTGATTTCTGTTGTATTTTTATAACAAGATATATTTATATGGATTTAATTTCCTCTTTCAGAAACTGAATCCGATCCTACATTATCAGGATGGAGCTAGAAGAAGAGTGCAATGATGCTGTTGGATGAAGAGTGGACCAAAGATACTCCACCCAATACAATGAGTACAAATGGAATTTATTGCTGTAATTATTTACTTTTAGTATGGTAGATATCTAGGAGTTAATTGAATTCTTGTGTTCTGTTGTATTTTTATAACAAAATACAATTATATGGATTTAATTTCCTCTTTCAGAAACTGAATCCGATCCTACATTACCAGGATGGAGCGAGAAGAAGAGTGCGATGATGCTGTTGGATGAAGAGTGGACCGAGGATACTCAACCGAATATAATGAGTACCAATGGAATCTATTGCTGTAATTTTTTACTTTTAGTATGGTAGATATCTAGTAGTTTATTGAATTCTTGTGTTCTGTTGTATTTTTATAACAAAATATTATTATATGGATTTAGTTTTCATTTTCAGAAACTGAATCCGATCCTACATTACATGGATGGAGCGAGAAGAAGAGCGTGATGATGCTGTTTGATGAAGAGTGGACCAAGGATTCTCCACCAAATACAATGAGTACAAATGGAATTTATTGCTGTAATTTTTTACTTTTAGTATGGAAGATATCTAGTAGTTAACTGAATTCTTGTGTTCTGTTTTATTTTTATAACAAAATATAATTATATGGATTTAACTTCCATTTTTAGGAACTGAATCCGATCCTACATTACCTGGATGGAGCGAGAAGAGGAGTGCGATGACGCTGTTCGATGAAAAGTGGATAAAGGATACTCCACCAAATAAAATGAGTACAAATGGAATTTATTACTCTAATTTTTTACTTTTAGTATAGTTGATATCTAGTAGTTAATTGAATTCTTGATTTCTGTTGTATTTTTATAACAAGATATAATTATATGGATTTAATTTCCTCTTTCAGAAACTGAATCCGATCCTACATTACCAGGATGGAGCGAGAAGAAGAGTGCAATGATGCTGTTGGATGAAGAGTGGACCAAGTATCCTTCACCAAATACAATTAGTACAAATGGAATTTACTGCTATACCTTTTTACATTTAGTATGGTAGATATCTGGTAGTTAATTTAATTCTTGTGTTCTGTTGTATTTATATAACAAAATATAATTATATGGATTTAGTTATTTTTTTCAGATATTGAATCCGATCCTACATTACCTGGATGGAGGGAGAAGAAGAGCGCGATAATGCTGTTTGATGAAGAGTGGACCAAAGATACTCCACGAAATACAATGAGTACAAATGGAATTTATTGCTGTAATTTTTTACTTTTAGTATGGTAGATATCTAGTAGTATTTAATTGAATTCTTGTGTTCTGTTGTATTTTTATAACAAAATATAATTATATGGATTTATTTTCCTTTTTCAGAAACAGAATCCGATCCTACATTACCTTGATGGAGGGAGAAGAACAGTGTGATGATGCTGTTGGATGAAGAGTGGACCGAGGATACTCTACCGAATACAATGAGTACAAATGAAATTTATTGCTGTAATTTTTTACTTTTAGTATGGAAGATATCTAGTAGTTAACTGAATTCTTGTGTTCTATTTTATTTTTGTAACAAAATATAATTATATGGATTTAACTTCCCTTTTTAGGAACTGAATCCGATCCTACATTACCTGGATGGAGCGAGAAGAGGAGTGCGATGACGCTGTTCGATGAAGAGTGGACCAAGGATACTCCACCAAATAGAATGAGAACAAATGGAATTTATTGCTGTAATTTTTTACTTTCAGTATGGTAGATATCTAGGAGTTAATTGAATTCTTGTGTTCTGTTGTATTTTTATAACAAAATACAATTATATGGATTGAATTTCCTCTTTCAGAAACTGAATCCGATCCTACATTACCAGGATGAAGCGAGAAGAAGAGTGTGATGATGCTGTTGGATGAATAGTGGACCATGGATACTCAACCGAATACAATGAGTTTAAATGGAATAAATTGCTGAAATTTTTTAATTTTAGTTTGGTAGATATCTAGTAGTTAATTGTATTCTTGTGTTCTGTTGTATTTTTGTAACAAAATATAATTATATGGATTTAATTTCCTTTTTTTCACAAACTGAATCCAATCCTACATTACCAGGATGGAGCGAGAAGAAGAGTGCGATGGTGCTGTTGGATGAAGAGCCGACCAAGGATACTCCACCTAATACAATGAGTACAAATGGAATTTATTGCTATAATTTTTTACTTTTAGTATGGTAGATATCTAGTAGTTAATTGAATTCTTGTGTTCTGTAGTATTTTTATAACAAAATATAATTATATGGATTTAATTTCCCTTTTCAGAAATTGAATATGATCCTACATTACCAGGATGGAGTGAGAAAAAGAAACTGATGATGCTGTTCAATGAAGAGTGCACCAAGGATACTCCACCGAATACAATGAGTACAAATGGAATTTATTGCTGTAATTTTTTACTTTTAGTATGGTAGATATCTAGGAGTTAATTGAATTCTTGTGTTCTGTTGTATTTTTATAACAAAATATAATTATATGGATTTAATTTCCTCTTTCAGAAACTGAATCCGATCCTACATTACCAGGATAAAGCGAGAAGAAGAGTGAAATGATGCTGTTGGATGAAGAGTGGACCAAAGATATTCCACCAAATACAATGAGTACAAATGGAATTAATTGCTGAAATTTTTCACAATTAGTATGGTAGATATCTAGTAGTTAATTGAATTCTTGTGTTCTGTTGTATTTTTGTAACAAAATATAATTATATGGATTTAATTTCCTTTTTTTCACAAACTGAATCCAATCCTACATTACCAGGATGGAGCCAGAAGAGGGGTGCGATTTAGCTGTTGGATGAAGAGTCGACCGAGGATACTCCACCTAATACAATGAGTACAAATAAAATTTATTGCTATAATTTTTTACTTTTAGTATGGTAGATATCTAGTAGTTAATTGAATTCTTGTGTTCTGTTGTATTTTTATAACAAAATATAATAATATGGATTTAATTTCCCTTTTCAGAAACTGAATATGATCCTACATTACCAGGATGGAGTGAGAAAAAGAAACTGATGATGCTGTTCAATGAAGAGTGGACCAAGGATACTCGACTGAATACAATGAGTACAAATGGAATTTATTGCTGTAATTTTTTAGTTTCAGTATGGTAGATATCTAGGAGTTAATTGAATTCTTGTGTTCTGTTGTATTTTTATAACAAAATATAATTATATGGATTTAATTTCCTCTTTCAGAACCTGAATCCGATCCTACAATAACAGGATGGAGCGAGAAGAAGAGTGCGATGATGCTGTTGGATGAAGAGTGGACCAAGGATACTCAACCGATTACTATGAGTACAAATGGAATTTATTGCTGTAATCTTTTACTTTTAGTATGGTAGATATCTAGTAGTTAACTGAATTCTTGTTTTCTGTTTTATTTTTATAACAAAATATAATTATATGGATTTAACTTCCCTTTTTAGGAACTGAATCCGATCCTACATTACCTGGATGGAGCGAGAAGAGGAGTGCGATGACGCTGTTCGATGAAGAGTGGACCAAGGATATTCCACCGAATAGAATGAGTACAAATGGAATTTATTGCTGTAATCTATTACTTTTAGTATGGTTGATATCTAGTAGTTCATTGAATTTTTGTGTTCTGTTGTATTTTTTTAACAATATATAATTATATGGATTTAATTTCCTCTTTCAGAAACAGAATCCAATCCTACATTACCTGGATGGTGCAACAAGAAGAGTGCGATGATGCTGTTCGATGACGAGTGGACAAAGGATACTCCACCGAATGCAATGAGTACAAATGGAATTTATTGCTGTAATTTTTTACTTTAAGTATGGTAGATATCTAGAAGTTAATTGAATTCTTGTGTTCTGTTGTATTTTTATAACAAAATATAATTATATGGATTTAGTTTTCATTTTCAGAAACTGAATCCGATCCTACATTACCTGGATGGAGCGAGAAGAAGAGTGTGATGATGCTGTTTGATGAAGAGTGGACCAAGGATTCTCCACCAAATACAATGAGTACAAATGGAATTTATTGCTGTAATTTTTTACTTTTAGTATGGAAGATATCTAGTAGTTAACTGAATTCTTGTGTTCTGTTTTATTTTTATAACAAAATATAATTATATGGATTTAACTTCCATTTTTAGGAACTGAATCCGATCCTACATTACCTGGATGGAGCGAGAAGAGGAGTGCGATGACGCTGTTCGATGAAAAGTGGACAAAGGATACTCCACCAAATAAAATGAGTACAAATGGAATTTATTACTCTAATTTTTTACTTTTAGTATAGTTGATATCTAGTAGTTAATTGAATTCTTGACTTCTGTTGTATTTTTATAACAAGATATAATTATATGGATTTAATTTCCTCTTTCAGAAACTGAATCCGATCCTACATTACCAGGATGGAGCAAGAAGAAGAGTGCAATGATGCTGTTTGATGAAGAGTGGACCAAAGATATTCCACCAAATACAATGAGTACAAATGGAATTAATTGCTGAAATTTTTTACTTTTAGGTTGGTAGATATCTAGTAGTTAATTGAATTCTTGTGTTCTGTTGTATATTTGTAACAAAATTTAATTATATGGATTTAATTTCCTTTTTTTCACAAACTGAATCCAATCCTACATTACCAGGATGGAGCGAGAAGAAGAGTGCGATGATGCTTTTGGATGAAGAGTCAACCAAGGATACTCCACCTAATACAATGAGTACAAATGGAATTTATTGCTATAATTTTTTACCTTTAGTATATTAGATATCTAGTAGTTCATTGAATTCTTGTGTTCTGTTGTATTTTTATAACAAATTATAATTATATGGATTTAATTTTCTTTTTCAGATACTAAATATGATCCTACATTACCAGGATGGAGTGAGAAAAAGAAACTGATGATGCTGTTCAATGAAGAGTGGACCAAGGATACTCCACCGAATACAATGAGTACAAATGGAATTTATTGCTGTAATTATTTACTTTTAGTATGGTAGACATCTAGGAGTTAATTGAATTCTTGTGTTCTGTTGTATTTTTATAACAAAATACAATTATATGGATTTAATTTCCTCTTTCAGAACCTGAATCCGATCCTACAATACCAGGATGAAGCAAGAAGAAGAGTGTGATGATGCTGTTGGATGAAGAGTGGACCAAGGATACTCAACCGATTACTATGAGTACAAATGGAATTTATTGCTGTAATCTTTTACTTTTAGTATGGTAGATATCTAGTAGCTAACTGAATTCTTGTGTTCTGTTTTATTTTTATAACAAAATATAATTATATGGATTTAACTTCCCTTTTTAGGAACTGAATCCAATCCTACATTACCAGGATGGAGCGAGAAGAAGAGTGCAATGATGCTGTTGGATGAAGAGTGGACCAAAGATATTCCACAAAATACAATAAGTACAAATGGAATTAATTGCTGAAAAATTTTTACTTTTAGTATGGTAGATATCTAGCAGTTAATTGAATTCTTGTGTTCTGTTGTATTTTTGTAACAAAATATAATTATATGGATTTAATTTCCTTTTTTTCACAAACTGAATCCAATCCTACATTACCAGGATAGAGCGAGAAGAAGAGTGCGATGGTGCTGTTGGATGAAGAGTGGACCAAGGATACTCAACGAAATACAATGAGTACAAATGGAATTTATTGCTGTAATTTTTTACTTTTAGTATGGTAGATATCTAGTAGTTAATTGAATTCTTGTGTTCTGTTTTATTTATATAACAAAATATAATTATATGGATTTAATTTCCTTTTTCAGAAACTGAATATGATCCTACATTACCAGGATGGAGTGAGAAAAAGAAACTGATGATGCTGTTCAATGAAGAGTGGACCAAGGATACTCAACCGAATACAATGAGTACAAATGGAATTTATTGCTATAATTTTTTACTTTTAGTATGGTAGATATCTAGTAGTTTATTGAATTCTTGTGTTCTGTTGTATTTTTATAACAAAATATTATTATATGGATTTAATTTTCTTTTTCAGATACTGAATATGATCCTACATTACCAGGATGGAGTGAGAAAAAGAAACTGATGATGCTGTTCAATGAAGATTGGACCAAGGATACTCCACCAAATATAATGAGTACAAATGGAATTTATTGCTGTAATTATTTACTTTTAGTATGGTAGATATCTAGGAGTTAATTGAATTCTTGTGTTCTGTTGTATTTTTATAACAAAATACAATTATATGGATTTAATTTCCTCTTTCAGAAACTGAATCCGATCCTACATTACCAGGATGGAGCGAGAAGAAGAGTGCGATGATGCTGTTGGATGAAGAGTGGACCAAGGATACTCGACCGAATACAATGAGTACCAATGGAATCTATTGCTGTAATTTTTTACTTTTAGTATGGTAGATATCTAGTTGTTAAATGAATTCTTGTGTTCTGTTGTATTTATATAACAAAATATAATTATATGGATTTAATTTCCTCTTTCAGAACCTGAATCTGATCCTACAATACCAGGATGAAGCAAGAAGAAGAGTGTGATGATGCTGTTGGATGAAGAGTGGACCAAGGATACTCAACTGATTACTATGAGTACAAATGGAATTTATTGCTGTAATCTTTTACTTTTAGTATGGTAGATATCTAGTAGCTAACTGAATTCTTGTGTTCTGTTTTATTTTTATAACAAAATATAATTATATGGATTTAAATTCCCTTTTTAGGAACTGAATCCAATCCTACATTACCTGGATGGAGGGAGAAGAGGAGTGCGATGACGCTGTTCGAATAAGAGTGGACCAAGGATACTCCACCGAATAGAATGAGTACAGATGGAATTTATTGCTGTAATTTTTTACTTTTAGTATATTTGATATCTAGTAGTTAGTTAAATTCTTGTGTTCTGTTGTATTTTTTTAACAATATATAATTATATGGATTTAATTTCCTCTTTCTGAAACTGAATCCGATGCTACATTACCAGGATGGAGCGAGAAGAAGAGTGCAATGATGCTGTTGGATGAAGAGTGGACCAAAGATATTCCACAAAATACAATGAGTACAAATTGAATTAATTGCTGAAAAATTTTTATTTTAGTATGGTAGATATCTAGTAGTTAATTGAATTCTCTTGTTCTGTTGTATTTTTGTAACAAAATATAAATATATGGATTTAATTTCCTTTTTTTCACAAAATGAATCCAATCCTACATTACCAGGATAGAGCGAGTAGAAGAGTGCGATGGTGCTGTTGGATGAAGAGTGGACCAAGTATACTCAACGAAATACAATGAGTACAAATGGAATTTATTGCTGTAATTTTTTACTTTTAGTATGGTAGATATCTAGTATTTAATTGAATTCTTGTGTTCCGTTTTATTTATGTAACAAAATATAATTATATGGATTTAATTTACTTTTTCAGAAACTGAATATGATCCTACATTACCAGGATGGAGTGAGAAAAAGAAACTGATGATGCTGTTCAATGAAGAGTGGACCAAGGATACTCAACCGAATACAATGAGTACAAATGGAATTTATTGCTATAATTTTTTACTTTTAGTATGGTAGATATCTAGGAGTTAATTGAATTCTTGTGTTCTGTTGTATTTTTATAAAGAAATAAAATTATATGGATTTAATTTCCTTTTTCAGAAACTGAATATGATCCTACATTACCAGGATGGAGTGAGAAGAAGAAACTGATGATGCTATTCAATGTAGAGTGGACCAAGGATACTCCACTGAATACAATGAGTACAAATGGAATTTATTGCTGTAATTTTTTACTTTTAGTATGGTAGATATCTAGTAGTTAATTGAATTCTTGTGTTCTGTTGTATTTTTATAACAGAAGATAATTATATGGATTTAATTTCCTCTTTCAGAAATCTGAATCCGATCCTACATTACCAGGATGGAGCGAGAAGAAGAGTGCGATGATGCTGTTGGATGAAGAGTGGACCAGGGATCCTTCACTAAATACAATAAGTACAAATGGAATTTATTGCTGTACCTTTTTACATTTAGTATGGAAGATATCTAGTAGTTAATTGAATTCTTCTGTTCTGTTGTATTTTTATAACAAAATATAATTATATGGATTTAATTTCCTAATTCAGAAACTGTATCCGATCCTACATTACCTGGATGGAGGGAGAAGAAGAGCACGATGATGCTGTTTGATGAAGAGTGGACCGAGGATACTCCACCGAATACAATGAGTACAAATGGAATTTATTGCTGTAATTTTTTACTTTTAGTATGGTAGATATCTAGTAGTTAATTGAATTCTTGTGCCCTGTTGTATTTATATAACAAAATATAATTATATGGATTTAATTTCCTTTTTCAGAAACAGAATCCGATCCTACATTACCTTGATGGAGCGAGAAGAGGAGTGCGATGACGCTGTTCGATGAAGAGTGGACCGAGGATACTCCACCGAATAGAATGAGTACAAATGGAATTTATTGCTGTAATTTTTTACTTTTAGTATGGAAGATATCTAGTAGTAACTGAATTCTTGTGGTCTGTTTTATTTTTATAACAAAATAGAATAATATGGATTTAACTTCCCTTTTTATGAACTGAATGCGATCCTACATTACCTGGATGGAGCGAGAAGAGGAGTGCGATGACGCTTTTCGATGAAGACTGGACAAAGGATACTCCACCAAATAGAATGAGTACAAATGGAATTTATTGCTGTAATTTTTTACTTTTAGTATGGTTGATATCTAGTAGTTAATTGAATTCTTGATTTCTGTTGTATTTTTATAACAAGATATATTTATATGGATTTAATTTCCTCTTTCAGAAACTGAATCCGATCCTACATTATCAGGATGGAGCTAGAAGAAGAGTGCAATGATGCTGTTGGATGAAGAGTGGACCAAAGATACTCCACCCAATACAATGAGTACAAATGGAATTTATTGCTGTAATTATTTACTTTTAGTATGGTAGATATCTAGGAGTTAATTGAATTCTTGTGTTCTGTTGTATTTTTATAACAAAATACAATTATATGGATTTAATTTCCTCTTTCAGAAACTGAATCCGATCCTACATTACCAGGATGGAGCGAGAAGAAGAGTGCGATGATGCTGTTGGATGAAGAGTGGACCGAGGATACTCAACCGAATATAATGAGTACCAATGGAATCTATTGCTGTAATTTTTTACTTTTAGTATGGTAGATATCTAGTAGTTTATTGAATTCTTGTGTTCTGTTGTATTTTTATAACAAAATATTATTATATGGATTTAGTTTTCATTTTCAGAAACTGAATCCGATCCTACATTACATGGATGGAGCGAGAAGAAGAGCGTGATGATGCTGTTTGATGAAGAGTGGACCAAGGATTCTCCACCAAATACAATGAGTACAAATGGAATTTATTGCTGTAATTTTTTACTTTTAGTATGGAAGATATCTAGTAGTTAACTGAATTCTTGTGTTCTGTTTTATTTTTATAACAAAATATAATTATATGGATTTAACTTCCATTTTTAGGAACTGAATCCGATCCTACATTACCTGGATGGAGCGAGAAGAGGAGTGCGATGACGCTGTTCGATGAAAAGTGGATAAAGGATACTCCACCAAATAAAATGAGTACAAATGGAATTTATTACTCTAATTTTTTACTTTTAGTATAGTTGATATCTAGTAGTTAATTGAATTCTTGACTTCTGTTTTTTTTATAACAAGATATAATTATATGGATTTAATTTCCTCTTTCAGAAACTGAATCCGATCCTACATTACCAGGATGGAGCAAGAAGAAGAGTGCAATGATGCTGTTTGATGAAGAGTGGACCAAAGATATTCCACCAAATACAATGAGTAAAAATGGAATTAATTGCTGAAATTTTTTAATTTTAGGTTGGTAGATATCTATTAGTTAATTGAATTCTTGTGTTCTGTTGTATATTTGTAACAAAATATAATTATAGGGATTTAATTTCCTTTTTTTCACAAACTGAATCCAATCCTACATTACCAGGATGGAGCGAGAAGAAGAGTGCGATGATGCTTTTGGATGAAGAGTCAACCAAGGATACTCCAACTAATACAATGAGTACAAATGGAATTTATTGCTATAATTTTTTACCTTTAGTATATTAGATATCTAGCAGTTCATTGAATTCTTGTGTTCTGTTGTATTTTTATAACAAATTATAATTATATGGATTTAATTTTCTTTTTCAGATACTAAATATGATCCTACATTACCAGGATGGAGTGAGAAAAAGAAACTGATGATGCTGTTCAATGAAGAGTGGACCAAGGATACTCCACCGAATACAATGAGTACAAATGGAATTTATTGCTGTAATTATTTACTTTTAGTATGGTAGATATCTAGGAGTTAATTGAATTCTTGTGTTCTGTTGTATTTTTATAACAAAATACAATTATATGGATTTAATTTCCTCTTTCAAAACCTGAATCCGATCCTACAATACCAGGATGAAGCAAGAAGAAGAGTGTGATGATGCTGTTGGATGAAGAGTGGACCAAGGATACTCAACCGATTACTATGAGTACAAATGGAATTTATTGCTGTAATCTTTTACTTTTAGTATGGTAGATATCTAGTAGCTAGCTGAATTCTTGTGTTCTGTTTTATTTTTATAACAAAATATAATTATATGGATTTAACTTCCCTTTTTAGGAACTGAATCCAATCCTACATTACCTGGATAGAGCGAGAAGAAGAGTGCGATGATGCTGTTGGATGAAGAGTGGACCAGGGATCCTTCACTAAATACAATAAGTACAAATGGAATTTATTGCTGTACCTTTTTACATTTAGTATGGAAGATATCTAGTAGTCAATTGAATTCTTCTGTTCTGTTGTATTTTTATAACAAAATATAATTATATGGATTTAATTTCCTATTTCAGAAACTGAATCCGATCCTACATTACCTGGATGGAGGGAGAAGAAGAGCACGATGATGCTGTTTGATGAAGAGTGGACCGAGGATACTCCACCGAATACAATGAGTACAAATGGAATTTATTGCTGTAATTTTTTACTTTTAGTGTGGTAGATATCTAGTAGTTAATTGAATTCTTGTGCCCTGTTGTATTTATATAACAAAATATAATTATATGGATTTAATTTCCTTTTTCAGAAACAGAATCCGATCCTACATTACCTTGATGGAGCGAGAAGAGGAGTGCGATGACGCTGTTCGATGAAGAGTGGACCGAGGATACTCCACCGAATAGAATGAGTACAAATGGAATTTATTGCTGTAATTTTTTACTTTTAGTATGGAAGATATCTAGTAGTAACTGAATTCTTGTGGTCTGTTTTATTTTTATAACAAAATAGAATTATATGGATTTAATTTCCTTCTTTTTCAGATACTGAATATGATTCTACATTACCAGGATGGAGTGAGAAAAAGAAACTGATGATGCTGTTCAATGAAGAGTGGACCAAGGATACTCCACCGAATACAATGATAACAAATGGAATTTATTGCTGTAATTTTTTACTTTTAGTATGGTAGATATCTAGGAGTTAATTGAATTCTTGTGTTCAGTTGTATTTTTATAACAAAATACAATTATATGGATTTAATTTCCTCTTTCAGAAACTGAATCCGATCCTACATTACCAGGATGGAGCGAGAAGAAGAGTGCGATGATGCTGTTGGATGAAGAGTGGACCAAGGATACTCAACCGAATACAATGAGTACAAATGGAATTTATTGCTGTAATTTTTTACTTTTAGTATGGTAGATATCTAGTAGTTAATTGAATTCTTGTGTTCTGTTGTATATTTGTAACAAAATATAATTATATGGATTTAATTTCCTTTTTTTCACAAACTGAATCCAATCCTACATTACCAGGATGGAGCAAGAAGAAGAGTGCGATGATGCTTTTGGATGAAGAGTCAACCAAGGATACTCCACCTAACACAATGAGTACAAATGGAATTTATTGCTATAATTTTTTACTTTTAGTATGGTAGATATCTAGTAGTTCATTGAATTCTTGTGTTCTGTTGTATTTTTATAACAAATTATAATTATATGGATTTAATTTTCTTTTTCAGATATTGAATATGATACTACATTACCAGGATGGAGTGAGAGAAAGAAACTGATGATGCTGTTCAATGAAGAGTGGACCAAGGATACTCCACCGAATACAATGAGTACAAATGGAATTTATTGCTGTAATTTTTTACTTTTAGTATGGTAGATATCTAGGAGTTAATTGAATTCTTGTGTTCTGTTATATTTTTATAACAAAATACAATTATATGGATTTAATTTCCTTTTTCAGAAACTGAATCCGATCCTACATTACCAGGATGGAGCGAGAAGAAGAGTGTGATGATGCTGTTGGATGAAGAGTGGACCGAGGATACTCCACCGAATACAATGAGTACAAATGAAATTTATTGCTGTAATTTTTTACTTTTAGTATGGAAGATATCTAGTAATTTACTGAATTCTTGTGTTCTATTTTATTTTTATAACAAAATATAATTATATGGATTTAACTTCCCTTTTTAGGAACTGAATCCGATCCAACATTACCTGGATGGAGCGAGAAGAGGAGTGCGATGACGCTGTTCGATGAAGAGCCGACCAAGGATACTCCACCTAATACAATGAGTACAAATGGAATTTATTGCTATAATTTTTTACTATTAGTATGGTAGATATCTAGTAGTTAATTGAATTCTTGTGTTCTGTTGTATTTTTATAACAAAATATAATTATATGGATTTAATTTCCCTTTTCAGAAATTGAATATGATCCTACATTACCAGGATGGAGTGAGAAAAAGAAACTGATGATGCTGTTCAATGAAGAGTGCACCAAGGATACTCCACCGAATACAATGAGTACAAATGGAATTTATTGCTGTAATTTTTTACTTTTAGTATGGTTGATATCTAGGAGTTATTGAATTCTTGTGTTCTGTTGTATTTTTATAACAAAATATAATTATATGGATTTAATTTCCTCTTTCAGAAACTGAATCCGATCCTACATTACCAGGATAAAGCGAGAAGAAGAGTGAAATGATGCTGTTGGATGAAGAGTTGACCAAAGATATTCCACCAAATACAATGAGTACAAATGGAATTAATTGCTGAAATTTTTTACAATTAGTATGGTAGATATCTAGTACTTAATTGAATTCTTGTGTTCTGTTGTATTTTTGTAACAAAATATAATTATATGGATTTAATTTCCTTTTTTTCACAAACTGAATCCAATCCTACATTACCAGGATGGAGCCAGAAGAAGAGTGCGATTTAGCTGTTGGATGAAGAGTCGACCAAGGATACTCCACCTAATACATGAGTACAAATAAAATTTATTGCTATAATTTTTTACTTTTAGTATGGTAGATATCTAGTAGTTAATTGAATTCTTGTGTTCTGTTGTATTTTTATAACAAAATATAATAATATGGATTTAATTTCCCTTTTCAGAAACTGAATATGATCCTACATTACCAGGATGGAGTGAGAAAAAGAAACTGATGATGCTGTTCAATGAAGAGTGGACCAAGGATACTCGACCGAATACAATGAGTACAAATGGAATTTATTGCTGTAATTTTTTAGTTTCAGTATGGTAGATATCTAGGAGTTAATTGAATTCTTGTGTTCTGTTGTATTTTTATAACAAAATATAATTATATGGATTTAATTTCCTCTTTCAGAACCTGAATCCGATCCTACAATACCAGGATGTAGCGAGAAGAAGAGTGCGATGATGCTGTTGGATGAAGAGTGGACCAAGGATACTCAACCGATTACTGTGAGTACAAATGGAATTTATTGCTGTAATCTTTTACTTTTAGTATGGTAGATATCTTGTAGTTAACTGAATTCTTGTTTTCTGTTTTATTTTTATAACAAAATATAATTATATGGATTTAACTTCCCTTTTTAGACACTGAATCCGATCCTACATTAAGTGGATGGAGCGAGAAGAGGAGTGCGATGACGCTGTTTGATGAAGAGTGGACCAAGGATATTCCACCGAATAGAATGAGTACAAATGGAATTTATTGCTGTAATCATTTACTTTTAGTATGGTTGATATCTAGAAGTTAATTGAATTCTTGTATTCTGTTGTATTTTTATAACAAAATATAATTATATGGATTTAGTTTTCATTTTCAGAAACTGAATCCGATCCTACATAACCTGGATGGAGCGAGAAGAAGAGCGTGATGATGCTGTTTGATGAAGAGTAGACCAAGGATTCTCCACCAAATACAATGAGTACAAATGGAATTTATTGCTGTAATTTTTTACTTTTAGCATGGAAGATATCTAGTAGTTAACTGAATTCTTGTGTTCTGTTTTATTTTTATAACAAAATATAATTATATGGATTTAACTTCCCTTTTTAGGAACTGAATCCGATCCTACATTACCTGGATGGAGCGAGAAGAGGAGTGCGATGACGCTGTTCGATGAAAAGTGGACAAAGGATACTCTACCAAATAAAATGAGTACAAATGGAATTTATTACTGTAATTTTTTACTTTTAGTATAGTTGATATCTAGTAGTTAATTGAATTCTTGATTTCTGTTTTATTTTTATAACAAAATACAATTATATGGATTTAATTTCCTCTTTCAGAAACTGAATCCGATCCTACATTACCAGGATGGAGCGAGAAGAAGAGTGCGATGATGCTGTTGGATGAAGAGTGGACAAAGGATACTCAACCGAATATAATGAGTACCAATGGAATCTATTGCTGTAATTTTTTACTTTTAGTATGGTAGATATCTAGTAGTTTATTGAATTCTTGTGTTCTGTTGTATTTTTATAACAAAATATTATTATATAGATTTATTTTCCTTTTTCAGAAACAGAATCCGATCCTACATTACCTTGATGGAGGGAGAAGAACAGTGTGGTGATGCTGTTGGATGAAGAGTGGACCGAGGATACTCCACCGAATACAATGAGTACAAATGAAATTTATTGCTGTAATTTTTTACTTTTAGTATGGAAGATATCTAGTAGTTAACTGAATTCTTGTGTTCTATTTTATTTTTATAACAAAATATAATTATATGGATTTAACTTCCCTTTTTTGGAACTGAATCCGATCCTACATTACCTGGATGGAGCGAGAAGAGGAGTGCGATGACGCTGTTCGATGAAGAGTGGACCAAGGATACTCCACCAAATAGAATGAGTACAAATGGAATTTATTGCTGTAATTTTTTACTTTTAGTATGGTAGATATCTAGGAGTTAATTGAAATCTTGTGTTCTGTTGTATTTTTATAACAAAATAAAATTATATGGATTTAATTTCCTCTTTCAGAAACTGAATCCGATCCTACATTACCAGGATGGAGCGAGAAGAAGAGTGTGATGATGCTGTTGGATGAAGAGTGGACCAAGGATACTCAACCGAATACAATGAGTTTAAATGGAATTAATTGCTGAAATTTTTTAATTTTAGTTTGGTAGATATCTAGTAGTTAATTGTATTCTTGTGTTCTGTTGTATTTTTGTAACAAAATATAATTATATGGATTTAATTTCCTTTTTTTCACAAACTGAATCCAATCCTACATTACCAGGATGGAGCGAGAAGAAGAGTGCGATGGTGCTGTTGGATGAAGAGCCGACCAAGGATACTCCACCTAATACAATGAGTACAAATGGAATTTATTGCTATAATTTTTTACTTTTAGTATGGTAGATATCTAGTAGTTAATTGAATTCTTGTGTTCTGTTGTATTATTATAACAAAATATAATTATATGGATTTAATTTCCCTTTTCAGAAATTGAATATGATCCTACATTACCAGGATGGAGTGAGAAAAAGAAACTGATGATGCTGTTCAATGAAGAGTGCACCAAGGATACTCCACCGAATACAATGAGTACAAATGGAATTTATTGCTGTCATTTTTTACTTTTAGTATGGTAGATATCTAGGAGTTAATTGAATTCTTGTGTTCTGTTGTATTTTTATAACAAAATATAATTATATGGATTTAATTTCCTCTTTCAGAAACTGAATCCGATCATACATTACCAGGATAAAGCGAGAAGAAGAGTGAAATGATGCTGTTGGATGAAGAGTGGACCAAAGATATTCCACCAAATACAATGAGTACAAATGGAATTAATTGCTGAAATTTTTTACAATTAGTATGGTAGATATCTAGTACTTAATTGAATTCTTGTGTTCTGTTGTATTTTTGTAACAAAATATAATTATATGGATTTAATTTCCTTTTTTTCACAAACTGAATCATATCCTACATTACCAGGATGGAGCCAGAAGAAGAGTGCGATTTAGCTGTTGGATGAAGAGTCGACCAAGGATACTCCACCTAATACAATGAGTACAAATAAAATTTATTGCTATAATTTTTTACTTTTAGTATGGTAGATATCTAGTAGTTAATTGAATTCTTGTGTTCTGTTGTATTTTTATAACAAAATATAATAATATGGATTTAATTTCCCTTTTCAGAAACTGAATATGATCCTACATTACCAGGATGGAGTGAGAAAAAGAAACTGATGATGCTGTTCAATGAAGAGTGGACCAAGGATACTCGACCCAATACAATGAGTACAAATGGAATTTATTGCTGTAATTTTTTAGTTTCAGTATGGTAGATATCTAGGAGTTAATTGAATTCTTGTGTTCTGTTGTATTTTTATAACAAAATATAATTATATGGATTTAATTTCCTCTTTCAGAACCTGAATCCGATCCTACAATACCAGGATGTAGCGAGAAGAAGAGTGCGATGATGCTGTTGGATGAAGAGTGGACCAAGGATACTCAACCGATTACTGTGAGTACAAATGGAAATTATTGCTGTAATCTTTTACTTTTAGTATGGTAGATATCTTGTAGTTAACTGAATTCTTGTTTTCTGTTTTATTTTTATAACAAAATATAATTATATGGATTTAACTTCCCTTTTTAGACACTGAATCCGATCCTACATTACCTGGATGGAGCGAGAAGAGGAGTGCGATGACGCTGTTTGATGAAGAGTGGACCAAGGATATTCCACCGAATAGAATGAGTACAAATGGAATTTATTGCTGTAATCATTCACTTTTAGTATGGTTGATATCTAGAAGTTAATTGAATTCTTGTATTCTGTTGTATTTTTATAACAAAATATAATTATATGGATTTAGTTTTCATTTTCAGAAACTGAATCCGATCCTACATAACCTGGATGGAGCGAGAAGAAGAGCGTGATGATGCTGTTTGATGAAGAGTAGACCAAGGATTCTCCACCAAATACAATGAGTACAAATGGAATTTATTGCTGTAATTTTTTACTTTTAGCATGGAAGATATCTAGTAGTTAACTGAATTCTTGTGTTCTGTTTTATTTTTATAACAAAATATAATTATATGGATTTAACTTCCCTTTTTAGGAACTGAATCCGATCCTACATTACCTGGATGGAGCGAGAAGAGGAGTGCGATGACGCTGTTCGATGAAAAGTGGACAAAGGATACTCTACCAAAAAAAATGAGTACAAATGGAATTTATTACTGTAATTTTTAACTTTTAGTATAGTTGATATCTAGTAGTTAATTGAATTCTTGATTTCTGTTTTATTTTTATAACAAGATATAATTATATGGATTTAATTTCCTCTTTCAGAAACTGAATCCGATCATACATTACCAGGATGGAGCAAGAAGAAGAGTGCAATGATGCTGTTTGATGAAGAGTAGACCAAAGATATTCCACCAAATACAATGAGTACAAATGGAATTAATTGCTGAAATTTTTTACTTTTAGTATGGTAGATATCTAGTAGTTAATTGAATTCTTGCGTTCTGTTGTATTTTTGTAACAAAATATAATTATATGGATTTCATTTTCCTTTTTTTCACAAACTGAATCCAATCCTACATTACCAGGATGGAGCGAGAAGAAGAGTGCGATGATGCTTTTGGATGAAGAGTCAACCAAGGATACTCCACCTAATACAATGAGTACAAATGGAATTTATTGCTATAATTTTTTACCTTTAGTATGGTAGATATCTAGTAGTTCATTAAATTCTTGTGTTCTGTTTTATTTATATAACAAAATATAATTATATGGATTTAATTTCCTTTTTCAGAAACTGAATATGATCCTACATTACCAGGATGGAGTGAGAAAAAGAAACTGATGATGCTGTACAATGAAGAGTGGACCAAGGATACTCAACCGAATACAATGAGTACAAATGGAATTTATTGCTATACTTTTTTACTTTTAGTATGGTAGATATCTAGTAGTTTATTGAATTCTTGTGTTCTGTTGTATTTTTATAACAAAATATTATTATATGGATTTAATTTTCTTTTTCAGATACTGAATATGATCCTACATTACCAGGATGGAGTGAGAAAAAGAAACTGATGATGCTGTTCAATGAAGAGTGGACCAAGGATACTCCACCCAATACAATGAGTACAAATGGAATTTATTGCTGTAATTATTTACTTTTAGTATGGTAGATATCTAGGAGTTAATTGAATTCTTGTGTTCTGTTGTATTTTTATAACAAAATACAATTATATGGATTTAATTTCCTCTTTCAGAAACTGAATCCGATCCTACATTACCAGGATGGAGCGAGAAGAAGAGTGCGATGATGCTGTTGGATGAAGAGTGGA
Source organism: Sympetrum striolatum (assembly GCA_947579665.1). Classification (NCBI taxonomy): domain Eukaryota; kingdom Metazoa; phylum Arthropoda; class Insecta; order Odonata; family Libellulidae; genus Sympetrum; species Sympetrum striolatum. The sequence goes on along the minus strand of OX388344.1, from coordinate 17,933,802 downwards.
CCAAGGATACTCAACCGAATATAATGAGTACCAATGGAATCTATTGCTGTAATTTTTTACTTTTAGTATGGTAGATATCTAGTAGTTTATTGAATTCTTGTGTTCTGTTGTATTTTTATAACAAAATATTATTATATGGATTTATTTTCCTTTTTCAGAAACAGAATCCGATCCTACATTACCTTGACGGAGGGAGAAGAACAGTGTGGTGATGCTGTTGGATGAAGAGTGGACCGAGGATACTCCACCGAATACAATGAGTACAAATGAAATTTATTGCTGTAATTTTTTACTTTTAGTATGGAAGATATCTAGTAGTTAACTGAATTCCTTTGTTCTATTTTATTTTTATAACAAAATATAATTATATGGATTTAACTTCCCTTTTTTGGAACTGAATCCGATCCTACATTACCTGGATGGAGCGAGAAGAGGAGTGCGATGACGCTGTTCGATGAAGAGTGGACCAAGGATACTCCACCAAATAGAATGAGTACAAATGGAATTTATTGCTGTAATTTTTTACTTTTAGTATGGTAGATATCAAGGAGTTAATTGAATTCTTGTGTTCTGTTGTATTTTTATAACAAAATAAAATTATATGGATTTAATTTCCTCTTTCAGAAACTGAATCCGATCCTACATTACCAGGATGGAGCGAGAAGAAGAGTGTGATGATGCTGTTGGATGAAGAGTGGACCAAGGATACTCAACCGAATACAATGAGTTTAAATGGAATTAATTGCTGAAATTTTTTAATTTTAGTTTGGTAGATATCTAGTAGTTAATTGTATTCTTGTGTTCTGTTGTATTTTTGTAACAAAATATAATTATATGGATTTAATTTCCTTTTTTTCACAAACTGAATCCAATCCTACATTACCAGGATGGAGCGAGAAGAAGAGTGCGATGGTGCTGTTGGATGAAGAGCCGACCAAGGATACTCCACCTAATACAATGAGTACAAATGGAATTTATTGCTATAATTTTTTACTTTTAGTATGGTAGATATCTAGTAGTTAATTGAATTCTTGTGTTCTGTTGTATTATTATAACAAAATATAATTATATGGATTTAATTTCCCTTTTCAGAAATTGAATATGATCCTACATTACCAGGATGGAGTGAGAAAAAGAAACTGATGATGCTGTTCAATGAAGAGTGCACCAAGGATACTCCACCATATACAATGAGTACAAATGGAATTTATTGCTGTCATTTTTTACTTTTAGTATGGTAGATATCTAGGAGTTAATTGAATTCTTGTGTTCTGTTGTATTTTTATAACAAAATATAATTATATGGATTTAATTTCCTCTTTCAGAAACTGAATCCGATCCTACATTACCAGGATAAAGCGAGAAGAAGAGTGAAATGATGCTGTTGGATGAAGAGTGGACCAAAGATATTCCACCAAATACAATGAGTACAAATGGAATTAATTGCTGAAATTTTTTACAATTAGTATGGTAGATATCTAGTACTTAATTGAATTCTTGTGTTCTGTTGTATTTTTGTAACAAAATATAATTATATGGATTTAATTTCCTTTTTTTCACAAACTGAATCATATCCTACATTACCAGGATGGAGCCAGAAGAAGAGTGCGATTTAGCTGTTGGATGAAGAGTCGACCAAGGATACTCCACCTAATACAATGAGTACAAATAAATTTTATTGCTATAATTTTTTACTTTTAGTATGGTAGATATCTAGTAGTTAATTGAATTCTTGTGTTCTGTTGTATTTTTATAACAAAATATAATAATATGGATTTAATTTCCCTTTTCAGAAACTGAATATGATCCTACATTACCAGGATGGAGTGAGAAAAAGAAACTGATGATGCTGTTCAATGAAGAGTGGACCAAGGATACTCAACCGAATACAATGAGTACCAATGGAATCTATTGCTGTAATTTTTTACTTTTAGTATGGTAGATATCTAGTTGTTAAATGAATTCTTGTGTTCTGTTGTATTTATATAACAAAATATAATTATATGGATTTAACTTCCCTTTTTAGGAACTGAATCCAATCCTACATTACCTGGATGGAGGGAGAAGAGGAGTGCGATGACGCTGTTCGATTAAGAGTGGACCAAGGATACTCCACCGAATAGAATGAGTACAGATGGAATTTATTGCTGTAATTTTACACTTTTAGTATATTTGATATCTAGTAGTTAGTTAAATTCTTGTGTTCTGTTGTATTTTTTTAACAATATTTAATTATATGGATTTAATTTCCTCTTTCAGAAACTGAATCCGATCCTACATTACCAGGATGGAGCAAGAAGAAGAGTGCAATGATGCTGTTGGATGAAGAGTGGACCAAAGATATTCCACAAAATACAATGAGTACAAATGGAATTAATTGCTGAAAAATTTTTACTTTTAGTATGGTAGATATCTAGTAGTTAATTGAATTCTTGTGTTCTGTTGTATTTTTGTAACAAAATATAAATATATGGATTTAATTTCCTTTTTTTCACAAACTGAATCCAATCCTACATTACCAGGATAGAGCGAGAAGAAGAGTGCGATGGTGCTGTTGGATGAAGATTGGACCAAGGATACTCAACGAAATACAATGAGTACAAATGGAATTTATTGCTATATTTTTTACTTTTAGTATGGTAGATATCTAGTAGTTAATAGAATTCTTGTGTTCTGTTTTATTTATATAACAAAATATAATTATATGGATTTAATTTCCTTTTTCAGAAACTGAATATGATCCTACATTACCAGGATGGAGTGAGAAAAAGAAACTGATGATGCTGTTCAATGAAGAGTGGACCAAGGATACTCAACCGAATACAATGAGTACAAATGGAATTTATTGCTATAATTTTTTACTTTTAGTATGGTATATATCTAGTAGTTTATTGAATTCTTGTGTTCTGTTGTATTTTTATAACAAAATATTATTATATGGATTTAATTTTCTTTTTCAGAAACTGAATCCGATCCTACATTACCAGGATTGAGCGAGAAGAAGAGCGCGATGATGCTGTTCTGTGAAGAGTGGAGCAAGGATACTCCACCTAATACAATGAGTACAAATTGAACTTATTGCTGTACCTTTTTACATTTAGTATGGAAGATATCTAGTAGTTAATTGAATTCTTCTGTTCTGTTGTATTTTTATAACAAAATATAATTATATGGATTTAATTTCCTATTTCAGAAACTGAATCCAATCCTACATTACCTGGATGGAGGGAGAAGAGGAGTGCGATGACGCTGTTCGATGAAGAGTGGACCGAGGATCCTTCACTAAATACAATAAGTACTAATGGAATTTATTGCTATAATTTTTTACTTTAAGTATGGTAGATATCTAGTAGTTAATTGAATTCTTGTGCCCTGTTGTATTTATATAACAAAATATAATTATATGGATTTAATTTCCTTTTTCAGAAACAGAATCCGATCCTACATTACCTTGATGGAGCGAGAAGAGGAGTGCGATGACGCTGTTCGATGAAGAGTGGACCGAGGATACTCCACCGAATAGAATGAGTACAAATGGAATTTATTGCTGTAATTTTTTACTTTTAGTATTGAAGATATCTAGTAGTAACTGAATTCTTGTGGTCTGTTTTATTTTTATAACAAAATAGAATTATATGTATTTAACTTCCCTTTTTATGAACTGAATGCGATCCTACATTACCTGGATGGAGCGAGAAGAGGAGTGCGATGACGCTGTTCGATGAAGAGTGGACCAAGGATACTCCACCAAATAGAATGAGTACAAATGGAATTTATTGCTGTAATTTTTTCATTTAGTATGGTTGATATCTAGTAGTTAATTGAATTCTTGATTTCTGTTGTATTTTTATAACAAGATATAATTATATGGATTTAATTTCCTCTTTCAGAAACTGAATCAGATCCTACATTATCAGGATGGAGCTAGAAGAAGAGTGCAATGATGCTGTTGGATGAAGAGTGGACCAAAGATATTCCACCAAATACAATGAGTACAAATGGAATTGATTGCTGAAATTTTTTACTTTCAGTATGGTAAATATCTAGTAGTTAATTGAATTCTTGTGTTCTGTTGTATTTTTGTAAAAAAATATAATTATATGGATTTAATTTCCTTTTTTTCACAAACTGAATCTGATCCTACATTACCAGGATGGAACGAGAAGAAGATTGCGATGATGCATTTTGATGAAGAGTCGACCAAGGATACTCCACCTAATACAATGAGTACAAATGGAATTTATTGCTATAATTTTTTACTTTTAGTATGGTAGATATCTAGTAGTTCATTGAATTCTTGTGTTCTGGTGTATTTTTATAACAAAATATAATTATATGGATTTAATTTTCCTTTTCAGATACTGAATATGATTCTACATTACCAGGATGGAGTGAGAAAAAGAAACTGATGATGCTGTTCAATGAAGAGTGGACCAAGGATACTCCACGGAATACAATGAGTACAAATGGAATTTATTGCTGTAATTTTTTACTTTTAGTATGGTAGATATCTAGGAGTTAATTGAATTCTTGTGTTCTGTTGTATTTTTATAACAAAATATAATTATATGGATTTAATTTCCTCTTTCAGAAATCTGAATCCGATCATACATTACCAGGATGGAGCGAGAAGAAGAGTGCGATGATGCTGTTGGATGAAGAGTAGACCAAGTATCCTTCACCAAATACAATTAGTACAAATGGAATTTATTGCTGTACCTTTTAACATTTAGTATGGTAGTTATCTAGTAGTATTTAATTGAATTCTTGTGTTCTGTTGTATTTTTATAACAAAATATAATTATATGGATTTATTTTCCTTTTTCAGAAACAGAATCCGATCCTACATTACCAGGATGGAGCGAGAAGAAGAGTGCGATGATGCTGTTGGATGAGGAGTGGACCAAGGATACTCAACCGAATACAATGAGTACAAATGGAATTTATTGCTGTAATTTTTTACTTTTAGTTTGGTAGATATCTAGTAGTTAATTGAATTCTTGTGTTCTGTTGTATTTTTGTAACAAAATATAATTATATGGATTTAATTTCCCTTTTCAGAAAGTGAATATGATCCTACATTACCAGGATGGAGTGAGAAGAAGAACCTGATGATGCTGTTCGATGAAGAGTGGACCAAGGATCCTTCACCGATTACAATGAGTACAAATGGAATTTATTGCTGTACCTTTTTAGATTTAGTATGGTAGATATCTAGTAGTTAATTGAATTCTTGTGTTCTGTTATATTTTTATAACAAAGTATAATTATATGGATTTAATATAATAATTCTGAATCTGAATCAGATCTAACATTACCTGGATAGAGCGAGAAGAAGACCGAGATGGTGCTGTTTGATGAAGATTGGACCAAGGATACTCCACAGAATACAATGAGTACAAATGGAATTTATTGATGTAATTTTTTACTTTTATTATGGTAGATATCTAGTAGTTAATTGAATTCTTGTGTTCTGTTGTATTTTTATAACAAAAGATAATTAAATGGATATAATTATCTCTTTCAGAAATCTGAATCCGATCCTACATTACCAGGATGGAGAGAAAAGAAGAGTGCGATGATGCTGTTGGATGAAGAGTGGACCAAGGATCTTTCACCAAATACAATTAGTACAATGGAATTTATTGCTGTACCTTTTTAAATTTAGTATGGTAGATATCTAGTAGTTAATTGAATTCTTGTGTTCTGTTGTATTTTTATAACAAAATATAATTTCCTTTTTCAGAAACTGAATCCGATCCTACATTACCTGGATGGAGTGAGAAGAAGAGCGCGATAATGCTGTTTGATGAAGAGTGGACCAAGGATACTCCACCAAATACAATGAGTACAAATGGAATTTATAGCTGTAATTTTTTACTTTTAGTATGGTAGATATCTAGTTGTTAATTGTATTCCTGTGTTCTGTTGTATTTTTATAACAATATATAATTATATGGATTTAATTTCCTCTTTCAGAAACTGAATCCGATCCTACATTACCAGGATGGAGCGAGAAGAAGACTGCAATGATGCTGTTGGATGAAGAGTTGACCAAAGATATTCCACCAAATACAATGAGTACAAATGGAATTAATTGCTGAAATTTTTTACTTTTAGTATGGTAGATATCTAGTAGTTAATTGAATTCTTGTGTTCTGTTGTATTTTTGTAACAAAATATAATTATATGGATTTAATTTCCTTTTTTTCACAAACTAAATCCGATCCTACATTAACAGGATGGAGCCAGAAGAAGAGTGCTATGGTGATGTTGGATGAAGAGTCGACTAAGGATACTGCACCGAATACAATGAGTACAAATGGAATTTAATGCTGTAATTTTTTACTTTTAGTATGGTAGATATCTAGATGTTAATTGAATTCGTGTGTTCTGTTGTATTTTTATAACAAAATATAATTATATGGATTTAATTTCCTTTTTTAGAAACTGAATATTATCCTACATTACCAGGATGGAGTGAGAAAAAGAAACTGATGATGCTGTTCAATGAAGAGTGGACCAAGGATACTCCACCGAATACAATGAGTACAAATGGAATTTATTGCTGTAATTTTTTACTTTTAGTATGGTAGATATCTAGTAGTTAATTGAATTCTTGTGTTCTGATGTTTTTTTTATAACAAATTATAATTATATGGATTTAATACAATCATTCTGAATCTAAATCAGATCCAACATTACCTGGATGGAGCGAGAAGAAGAGTGCGATGATGCTGTTTGATGAAGAGTGGACCAAGGATACTCCACCAAATACAATGAGTAAAAATGGAATTTATTGCTGGAACTTTTTACTTTTAGTATGGTAGATATCTAGTAGTTAATTGAATTCTTGTGTTCTGTTGTATTTTTATAACAAAATATAATTATATGGATTTAATTTCCTCTTATAGAAATCTGAATCCGATCATACATTACCAGGATGGAGCGAGAAGAAGAGTGCGATGATGCTGTTGGATGAAGAGTCGACCAAGTATCCTTCACCAAATAGAATTAGTACAAATGGAATTTATTGCTGTACCTTTTTACATTTAGTATGGTAGATATCTAGTAGTTATTTTAATTCTTGTGTTCTGTTGTATTTTTATAAGAAAATATAATTATATGGATTTAATTTTTTTTTTCAGATATTGAATCCGATCCTACATTACCTTGATGGAGGGAGAAGAAGAGCGCGATAATGCTGTTTGATGAAGAGTGGACCAAAGATACTCCACCGAATACAATGAGTACAAGTGGAATTTATTGCTGTAATTTTTTACTTTTAGTATGGTAGATATCTAGTAGTATTTAATTGAATTCTTGTGTTCTGTTGTATTTTTATAACAAAATATAATTAAATGGATTTATTTTCCTTTTTCAGAAACAGAATCCAATTCTACATTACCTTGATGGAGCGAGAAGAACAGTGTGATGATGCTGTTGGATGAAGAGGGGACGGAGGATACTCCACCGAATACAATGAGTACAAATGGAATTTATTGCTGTAATTTTTTACTTTTAGTATGGAAGATATCTAGTAGTTAACTGAATTCTTGTGTTCTGTTTTATTTTTATAACAAAATATAATTATATGGATTTAACTTCCCTTTTTAGGAACTGAATCCGATCCTACATTACCTGGATGGAGCGAGAAGAGGAGTGCGATGAAGCTGTTTGATGAAGAGTGGACCAAGGATACTCCACCAAATAGAATGATTACAAATGGAGTTTATTGCTGTAATTTTTTACTTTTAGTATGGTTGATATCTAGTAGTTAATTGAATTCTTGAATTCTGTTGTATTTTTATAACAAGATATAATTATATGGATTTAATTTCCTCTTTCAGAAACTGAATCCGATCCTACATTACCAAGATGGAGCGAGAAGAAGAGTGTGATGATGCTGTTGGATGAAGAGTGGACCAAGGATACTCAACCGAATACAATGAGTTTAAATGGAATTAATGCTGAAATTTTTTACTTTTAGTTTGGTAGATATCTAGTAGTTAATTGAATTCTTTTGTTCTGTTGTATTTTTGTAACAAAAAATAATTATATGGATTTAATTTCCTTTTTTTCACAAACTGAATCCAATCCTACATTACCAGGATGGAGCGAGAAGAAGAGTGTGATGATGCTGTTGGATGAAGAGTGGACCAAGGATACTCCACCGAATACAATGAGTACAAATGGAATTTATTGCTGTAATTTTTTACTTTCAGTATGGTAGATATCTAGGAGTTAATTGAATTCTTGTTTTCTGTTTTATTTTTATAACAAAATATAATTATATGGATTTAACTTCCCTTTTTAGGAACTGAATCCGATCCAACATTACCTGGATGGAGCGAGAAGAGGAGTGCGATGACGCTTTTCGATGAAGAGTGGACCAAGGATACTCCACCGAATAGAATGAGTACAAATGGAATTTATTGCTGTAATTTTTTACTTTTAGTATGGTTGATATCAAGTAGTTAATTGAATTCTTTTGTTCTGTGGTATTTTTATAACAATATATAATTATATGGATTTAATTACCTCTTTCAGAAACTGAATCCGATCCTACATTACCAGGATGGAGCGAGAAGAAGAGTGTGATGATGCTGTTTTATGAAGAGTGGACCAAGGATACTCCACCTAATACATTGAGTAGAAATGGAATTTATTGTTATAATTTTTTAACCTTTAGTATTGTAGATATCTAATAGTTAATTGAATTCTTGTGTTCTGTTGTATTTTTATAACAAAATATAATTATATGGATTTAATTTCCTTTTTCAGAAACTGAATATGATCCTACATTACCAAGATGGAGTGAGAAAAAGAAACTTATGATGCTGTTCAATGAAGAGTGGACCAAGGATACTCCACCAAATACAATGAGTACAAATGGAATTTATTGCTGTAATTTTTTTTATTTAGTATACTAGATATCTAGGAGTTAATTGAATTCTTGTGTTCTGTTGTTTATTTATAACAAAATATAATTATATGGATTTAATTTCCTCTTTCAGAAACCAAATCCGATCCAACATTACACGGATGGAGCTAGAAGAAGAGTGCGATGATGCTGTTGGATAAAGAGTGGACCAAGGATACTCAACCGAATACAATGAGTACAAATGGATTTATTGTTGTAATTTTTTACTTTTAGTATGGTAGATATCTAGTAGTTAATTGAATTCTTGTGTTCTGTTGTATTTATATAACAAAATATAATTATATGATTTAATTTCCTCTTTCAGAACCTGAATCCGATCTTACAATACCAGGATGGAGCGAGAAGAAGATTGCGATGATGCTGTTGGATGAAGAGTGGACCAAGGATACTCAACCCAATACTATGAGTACAAATGGAATTTATTGCTGTAATCTTTTAATTTTAGCATGGTAGTTATCTAGTAGTTAATTGAATTCTTGTGTTCTGTTGTATTTTTTTAACAAGTTATAATTATATGGATTGAATTTCCTCTTTCAGAAACTGAATCCGATCGTACATTACCTGGATGGAGCGAGAGAAAGAGTGAGGTGATGCTGTTTGATGAAGAGTAGACCAAGGAGACTCCACCAAATATAGTGAGTACAAATGGAATTTATTGCTTTAATTTTTTACTTTTTGTTTGGTAGATATCTAGTAGTTAATTGAATTCTTGTGTTCTGTTATATTTTTATAACCAAATATAATAATAAGGATTTAATATAATCATTCTGAATCTTAATCGGATCCAACATTACCTGGATGGAGCGAAAAGAAGAGGGTGATGATGCTGTTTGATGAAGAGTGGACCAAGGATACTCCAGCAAATACAATGAGTAAAAATGTAATTTATTGCTGTAATTTTTTACTTTTAGTATGGTAGATATCTAGTAGTTAATTGAATTCTCTTGTTCTGTTGTACTTCTATAACAAATTATAATTATATGGATTTAATTTCCATTTTTAGAAACTTAATACGATCCTAAATTACCAGGATGGAGTGAGAAGAAGAACCTGATGATGCTGTTCAATGAAGAGTGGACCAAGGATACTCTACTGAATACAATGAGTACAAATGGAATTTATTGCTGTAATTTTTTACTTTTAGTATGTTAGATATCTAGTAGTTAATTGAATTCTTGTGTTCTGTTGTATTTTTATAACAAAAGATAATTATATGGATTTAATTTCCTCTTTCAGAAATCTGAATCTGATCCTACATTACCAGGATGGAGCGAGAAGAAGAGTGCGATTATGCTGTTGGATGAAGAGTGGACCAAGGATCCTTCACCAAATACAATAAGTACAAATGGAATTTATTGCTGTACCTTTTTACATTTAGTATGGTAGATATCTAGTAGTTCATTGAATTCTTGTGTCCTGTTGTATTTATATAATAAAATATAATTATATGGATTTAATTTCCTTTTTCAGAAACAGAATCTGATCCTACATTACCTGGATGGAGCGAGAAGAGGAGTGCGATGACGCTGTTCGATGAAGAGTGGACCAAGGATACTCCACCGAATAGAATGAGTACAAATGGAATTTATTGCTGTAATTTTTTACTTTTAGTATGGAAGATATCTAGTAGTTAACTGAATTCTTGTGTTCTGTTTAATTTTTATAACAAAATTTAATTATATGGATTTAACTTCCCTTTTTAGGAACTGAATCCGATCCTACATTACCTGGATGGAGCGAGAAGAGGAGTTCGATGACGCTGTTCGATGAAGAGTGGACCAAGGATACTCCACCAAATAAAATGAGTACAAATGGAATTTATTACTGTAATTTTTTACTTTTAGTATGGTTGATATCTAGTAGTTAATTGAATTCTTGATTTCTGTTGTTTTTTTATAACAAGATATAATTATATGGATTTAATTTCCTCTTTCAGAAACTGAATCCGATCCTACATTACCAGGATGGAGCAAGAAGAAGAGTGCAATGATGCTGTTGCATGTCGAGTGGACAAAAGATATTCCACCAAATACCATGAGTACAAATGGAATTAATTGCTGAAATTTTTTACTTTTAGTATGGTAGATATCTAGTAGTTAATTGAATTCTTGTGTTCTGTTGTATTTTTGTAACAAAATATAATTATATGGATTTAATTGCCTTTTTTAGAAACTGAATCTGATCCTACATTACCTGGATGGAGGGAGAAGGAGAGCGCGATGATGCTGTTTGATGAAGAGTGGACCAAGGATACTCCACCGAATACAATGAGTACAAATGGAATTAATTGCTGAAATTTTTTACTTTTAGTATGGTAGATATCTAGTAGTTAATTGAATTCTTGTGTTCTGTTGTATTTTTGTAACAAAATATAATTATATGGATTTAATTTCCTTTTTTTCACAAACTAAATCCGATCCTACATTAACAGGATGGAGCCAGAAGAAGAGTGCTATGGTGATGTTGGATGAAGAGTCGACCAAGGATACTGCACCGAATACAATGAGTACAAATGGAATTTATTGCTGTAATCTTTTAATTTTAGCATGGTAGTTATCTAGTAGTTAATTGAATTCTTGTGTTCTGTTGTATTTTTTTAACAAGTTATAATTATATGGATTGAATTTCCTCTTTCAGAAACTGAATCCGATCGTACATTACCTGGATGGAGCGAGAGAAAGAGTGAGGTGATGCTGTTTGATGAAGAGTAGACCAAGGAGACTCCACCAAATATAGTGAGTACAAATGGAATTTATTGCTTTAATTTTTTACTTTTTGTTTGGTAGATATCTAGTAGTTAATTGAATTCTTGTGTTCTGTTATATTTTTATAACCAAATATAATAATAAGGATTTAATATAATCATTCTGAATCTTAATCGGATCCAACATTACCTGGATGGAGCGAAAAGAAGAGGGTGATGATGCTGTTTGATGAAGAGTGGACCAAGGATACTCCAGCAAATACAATGAGTAAAAATGTAATTTATTGCTGTAATTTTTTACTTTTAGTATGGTAGATATCTAGTAGTTAATTGAATTCTCTTGTTCTGTTGTACTTCTATAACAAATTATAATTATATGGATTTAATTTCCATTTTTAGAAACTTAATACGATCCTAAATTACCAGGATGGAGTGAGAAGAAGAACCTGATGATGCTGTTCAATGAAGAGTGGACCAAGGATACTCTACTGAATACAATGAGTACAAATGGAATTTATTGCTGTAATTTTTTACTTTTAGTATGTTAGATATCTAGTAGTTAATTGAATTCTTGTGTTCTGTTGTATTTTTATAACAAAAGATAATTATATGGATTTAATTTCCTCTTTCAGAAATCTGAATCTGATCCTACATTACCAGGATGGAGCGAGAAGAAGAGTGCGATTATGCTGTTGGATGAAGAGTGGACCAAGGATCCTTCACCAAATACAATAAGTACAAATGGAATTTATTGCTGTACCTTTTTACATTTAGTATGGTAGATATCTAGTAGTTCATTGAATTCTTGTGTCCTGTTGTATTTATATAATAAAATATAATTATATGGATTTAATTTCCTTTTTCAGAAACAGAATCTGATCCTACATTACCTGGATGGAGCGAGAAGAGGAGTGCGATGACGCTGTTCGATGAAGAGTGGACCAAGGATACTCCACCGAATAGAATGAGTACAAATGGAATTTATTGCTGTAATTTTTTACTTTTAGTATGGAAGATATCTAGTAGTTAACTGAATTCTTGTGTTCTGTTTAATTTTTATAACAAAATTTAATTATATGGATTTAACTTCCCTTTTTAGGAACTGAATCCGATCCTACATTACCTGGATGGAGCGAGAAGAGGAGTTCGATGACGCTGTTCGATGAAGAGTGGACCAAGGATACTCCACCAAATAAAATGAGTACAAATGGAATTTATTACTGTAATTTTTTACTTTTAGTATGGTTGATATCTAGTAGTTAATTGAATTCTTGATTTCTGTTGTTTTTTTATAACAAGATATAATTATATGGATTTAATTTCCTCTTTCAGAAACTGAATCCGATCCTACATTACCAGGATGGAGCAAGAAGAAGAGTGCAATGATGCTGTTGCATGATGAGTGGACAAAAGATATTCCACCAAATACCATGAGTACAAATGGAATTAATTGCTGAAATTTTTTACTTTTAGTATGGTAGATATCTAGTAGTTAATTGAATTCTTGTGTTCTGTTGTATTTTTGTAACAAAATATAATTATATGGATTTAATTGCCTTTTTTAGAAACTGAATCTGATCCTACATTACCTGGATGGAGGGAGAAGGAGAGCGCGATGATGCTGTTTGATGAAGAGTGGACCAAGGATACTCCACCGAATACAATGAGTACAAATGGAATTAATTGCTGAAATTTTTTACTTTTAGTATGGTAGATATCTAGTAGTTAATTGAATTCTTGTGTTCTGTTGTATTTTTGTAACAAAATATAATTATATGGATTTAATTTCCTTTTTTTCACAAACTAAATCCGATCCTACATTAACAGGATGGAGCCAGAAGAAGAGTGCTATGGTGATGTTGGATGAAGAGTCGACCAAGGATACTGCACCGAATACAATGAGTACAAATGGAATTTATTGCTGTAATTTTTTACTTTAAGTATGGTAGATATCTAGTAGTTAATTGAATTCTTGTGTTCTGTTGTATTTTTATAACAAAAGATAATTAAATGGATATAATTATCTCTTTCAGAAATCTGAATCCGATCCTACATTACCAGGATGGAGAGAAAAGAAGAGTGCCATGATGCTGTTGGATGAAGAGTGGACCAAGGATCTTTCACCAAATACAATTAGTACAATGGAATTTATTGCTGTACCTTTTTAAATTTAGTATGGTAGATATCTAGTAGTTAATTGAATTCTTGTGTTCTGTTGTATTTTTATAACAAAATATAATTTCCTTTTTCAGAAACTGAATCCGATCCTACATTACCTGGATGGAGTGAGAAGAAGAGCGCGATAATGCTGTTTGATGAAGAGTAGACCAAGGATACTCCACCGAATACAATGAGTACAAACGGAATTTATAGCTGTAATTTTTTACTTTTAGTATGGTAGATATCTAGTAGTATTTAATTAAATTTCTGTGTTCTGTTGTATTTTTATAACAATATATAATTATATGGATTTAATTTCCTCTTTCAGAAACTGAATCCGATCCTACATTACCAGGATGGAGCGAGAAGAAGACTGCAATGATGCTGTTGGATGAAGAGTGGACCAAAGATATTCCACCAAATACAATGAGTACAAATGGAATTAATTGCTGAAATTTTTTACTTTTAGTATGGTAGATATCTAGTAGTTAATTGAATTCTTGTATTCTGTTGTTTTTTTTATAACAAAATATAATTATATGGATTTAATACAATCATTCTGAATCTAAATCAGATCCAACATTACCAGGATGGAGCGAGAAGAAGAGTGCGATGATGCTGTTGGATGAAGAGTGGACCAAGGATCCTTCACCAAATACAATAAGTACAAATGGAATTTATTGCTGTACCTTTTTACATTTAGTATGGTAGATATCTAGTAGTTCATTGAATTCTTGTGTCCTGTTGTATTTATATAATAAAATATAATTATATGGATTTAATTTCCTTTTTCAGAAACAGAATCTGATCCTACATTACCTGGATGGAGCGAGAAGAGGAGTGCGATGATGCTGTTGGATGAAGATTTGACCAAGTATCCTTCACCAAATAGAATTAGTACAAATGGAATTTATTGCTGTACCTTTTTACATTTAGTATGGTAGATATCTAGTAGTTAATTTAATTCTTGTGTTCTGTTGTATTTTTATAACAAAATATAATTATATGGATTTAATTTTTTTTTTCAGATATTGAATCCGATCCTACATTACCTTGATGGAGGGAGAAGAAGAGCGCGATAATGCTGTTTGATGAAGAGTGGACCAAAGATACTCCACCGAATACAATGAGTACAAATGGAATTTATTGCTGTAATTTTTTACTTTTAGTATGGTAGATATCTAGTAGTATTTAATTGAATTCTTGTGTTCTGTTGTATTTTTATAACAAAATATAATTAAATGGATTTATTTTCCTTTTTCAGAAACAGAATCCAATTCTACATTACCTTGATGGAGCCAGAAGAACAGTGTGATGATGCTGTTGGATGAAGAGTGGACCGAGGATACTCCACCGAATACAATGAGTACAAATGGAATTTATTGCTGTAATTTTTTACTTTTAGTATGGAAGATATCTAGTAGTTAACTGAATTCTTGTGTTCTGTTGTATTTTTGTAACAAAAAATAATTATATGGATTTAATTTCCTTTTTTTCACAAACTGAATCCAATCCTACATTACCAGGATGGAGCGAGAGGAAGAGTGTGATGATGCTGTTGGATGAAGAGTGGACCAAGGATACTCCACCGAATACAATGAGTACAAATGGAATTTATTGCTGTAATTTTTTACTTTCAGTATGGTTGATATCAAGTAGTTAATTGAATTCTTGTGTTCTGTTGTATTTTTATAACAAAAGATAATTATATGGCTTTAATTTCCTCTTTCAGAAATCTGAATCTGATCCTACATTACCAGGATGGAGCGAGAAGAAGAGTGCAATGATGCTGTTGGATGAAGAGTGGACCAAGGATACTCCACCTAATACATTGAGTAGAAATGGAATTTATTGTTATAATTTTTTAACCTTTAGTATTGTAGATATCTAAAAGTTAATTGAATTCTTGTGTTCTGTTGTATTTTTATAACAAAATATAATTATATGGATTTAATTTCCTTTTTCAGAAACTGAATATGATCCTACATTACCAAGATGGAGTGAGAAAAAGAAACAGATGATGCTGTTCAATGAAGAGTGGACCAAGGATACTCCACCAAATACAATGAGTACAAATGGAATTTATTGCTGTAATTTTTTTTATTTAGTATACTAGATATCTAGGAGTTAATTGAATTCTTGTGTTCTGTTGTTTTTTTATAACAAAATATAATTATATGGATTTAATTTCCTCTTTCAGAAACTGAATCCGATCCAACATTACACGGATGGAGCTAGAAGAAGAGTGCGATGATGCTGTTGGATAAAGAGTGGACCAAGGATACTCAACCGAATACAATGAGTACAAATGGATTTATTGTTGTAATTTTTTACTTTTAGTATGGTAGATATCTAGTAGTTAATTGAATTCTTGTGTTCTGTTGTATTTATATAACAAAATATAATTATATGATTTAATTTCCTCTTTCAGAACCTGAATCCGATCCTACATTACCAGGATGGAGCGAGAAGAAGACTGCGATGATGCTGTTGGATGAAGAGTGGACCAAGAATACTCAACCGAATACTATGAGTACAAATGGAATTTATTGCTGTAATCTTTTAATTTTAGCATGGTAGTTACCTAGTAGTTAATTGAATTCTTGTGTTCTGTTGTATTTTTTTAACAAGTTATAATTATATGGATTGAATTTCCTCTTTCAGAAACTGAATCCGATCGTACATTACCTGGATGGAGCGAGAGAAAGAGTGAGGTGATGCTGTTTGATGAAGAGTAGACCAAGGAGACTCCACCAAATATAGTGAGTACAAATGGAATTTATTGCTTTAATTTTTTACTTTTTGTTTGGTAGATATCTAGTAGTTAATTGAATTCTTGTGTTCTGTTATATTCTTATAACCAAATATAATAATAAGGATTTAATATAATCATTCTGAATCTTAATCGGATCCAACATTACCTTGATGGAGCGAAAAGAAGAGGGTGATGATGCTGTTTGATGAAGAGTGGACCAAGGATACTCCAGCAAATACAATGAGTAAAAATATAATTTATTGCTGTAATTTTTTACTTTTAGTATGGTAGATATCTAGTAGTTAATTGAATTCTCTTGTTCTGTTGTACTTTTATAACAAATTATAATTATATGGATTTAATTTCCATTTTTAGAAACTTAATACGATCCTAAATTACCAGGATGGAGTGAGAAGAAGAACCTGATGATGCTGTTCGATGAAGAGTGGACCAAGGATACTCTACTGAATACAATGAGTACAAATGGAATTTATTGCTGAAATTTTTTACTTTTAGTATGTTAGATATCTAGTAGTTAATTGAATTCTTGTGTTCTGTTGTATTTATATAACAAAAGATAATTATATGGCTTTAATTTCCTCTTTCAGAAATCTGAATCTGATCCTACATTACCAGGATGGAGCGAGAAGAAGAGTGCGATGATGCTGTTGGATGAAGAGTGGACCAAGGATCCTTCACCAAATACAATAAGTACAAATGGAATTTATTGCTGTAATTTTTTACTTTTAGTATGGTAGATATCTAGTAGTTAATTGAATTCTTGTGTTCTGTTGTATTTTTATAACAAAATATAATTATATGGATTTAATTTCCCTTTTCAGAAAGTGAATATGATCCTACATTACCAGGATGGAGTGAGAAGAAGAACCTGATGATGCTGTTCGATGAAGAGTGGACCAAGGATCCTTCACCGAATACAATGAGTACAAATGGAATTTATTGCTGTACCTTTTTAGATTTAGTATGGTAGATATCTAGTAGTTAATTGAATTCTTTTGTTCTGTTGTATTTTTATAACAAAAGATAATTAAATGGATATAATTATCTCTTTCAGAAATCTGAATCCGATCCTACATTACCAGGATGGAGAGAAAAGAAGAGTGCGATGATGCTGTTGGATGAAGAGTGGACCAAGGATCTTTCACCAAATACAATTAGTACAATGGAATTTATTGCTGTACCTTTTTAAATTTAGTATGGTAGATATCTATTAGTTAATTTAATTCTTGTGTTCTGTTGTATTTTTATAACAAAATATAATTTCCTTTTTCAGAAACTGAATCCGATCCTACATTACCTGGATGGAGTGAGAAGAAGACCGCGATAATGCTGTTTGATGAAGAGTGGACCAAGGATACTCCACCGAATACAATGAGTACTAATGGAATTTATAGCTGTAATTTTTTACTTTTAGTATGGTAGATATCTAGTTGTTAATTGAATTCCTGTGTTCTGTTGTATTTTTATAACAATATATAATTATATGGATTTAATTTCCTCTTTCAGAAACTGAATCCGATCCTACATTACCAGGATGGAGCGAGAAGAAGACTGCAATGATGCTGTTGGATGAAGAGTGGACCAAAGATATTCCACCAAATACAATGAGTACAAAAGGAATTAATTGCTGAAATTTTTTACTTTTAGCATGGTAGATATCTAGTAGTTAATTGAATTCTTGTGTTCTGTTGTATTTTTGTAACAAAATATAATTATATGGATTTAATTTCCTTTTTTTTTACAAACTAAATCGGATCCTACATTAACAGGATGGAGCCAGAAGAAGAGTGCTATGGTGATGTTGGATGAAGAGTCGACCAAGGATACTGCACCGAATACAATGAGTACAAATGGAATTTAATGCTGTAATTTTTTACTTTTAGTATGGTAGATATCTAGATGTTAATTGAATTCTTGTGTTCTGTTGTATTTTTATAACAAAATATAATTAAATGGATTTATTTTCCTTTTTCAGAAACAGAATCCAATTCTACATTACCTTGATGGAGCGAGAAGAACAGTGTGATGATGCTGTTGGATGAAGAGTGGACCGAGGATACTCCACCGAATACAATGAGTACAAATGGAATTTATTGCTGTAATTTTTTACTTTTAGTATGGAAGATATCTAGTAGTTAACTGAATTCTTGTGTTCTGTTTTATTTTTATAACAAAATATAATTATATGGATTTAACTTCCCTTTTTAGGAACTGAATCCGATCCTACATTACCTGGATGGAGCGAGAAGAGGAGTGCGATGACGCTGTTCGATGAAGAGTGGACCAAGGATACTCCACCAAATAGAATGATTACAAATGGAATTTATTGCAGTAATTTTTTACTTTTAGTATGGTTGATATCTAGTAGTTAATTGAATTCTTGATTTCTGTTGTATTTTTATAAGAAGATATAATTATATGGATTTAATTTCCTCTTTAAAACTGAATCCGATCCTACATTACCAAGATGGAGCGAGAAGAAGAGTGTGATGATGCTGTTGGATGAAGAGTGGACCAAGGATACTCAACCGAATACAATGAGTTTAAATGGAATTAATTGCTGAAATTTTTTACTTTTAGATTGGTAGATATCTAGTAGTTAATTGAATTCTTGTGTTCTGTTGTATTTTTGTAACAAAAAATAATTATATGGGTTTAATTTCCTTTTTTTCACAAACTGAATCCAATCCTACATTACCAGGATGGAGCGAGAAGAAGAGTGTGATGATGCTGTTGGATGAAGAGTGGACCAAGGATACTCCACCGAATACAATGAGTACAAATGGAATTTATTGCTGTAATTTTTTACTTTCAGTATGGTAGATATCTAGGAGTTGATTGAATTCTTGTTTTCTGTTTTATTTTTATAACAATATATAATTATATGGATTTAACTTCCCTTTTTAGGAACTGAATCCGATCCAACATTACCTGGATGGAGCGAGAAGAGGAGTGCGATGACGCTTTTCGATGAAGAGTGGACCAAGGATACTCCACCGAATAGAATGAGTACAAATGGAATTTATTGCTGTAATTTTTTACTTTTAGTATGGTTGATATCAAGTAGTTAATTGAATTCTTTTGTTCTGTTGTATTTTTATAGCAATATATAATTATATGGATTTAATTACCTCATTCAGAAACTGAATCCGATCCTACATTACCAGGATGGAGCGAGAAGAAGAGTGCAATGATGCTGTTGGATGAAGAGTGGACCAAGGATACTCCACCTAATACATTGAGTAGAAATGGAATTTATTGTTATAATTTTTTAACCTTTAGTATTGTAGATATCTAATAGTTAATTGAATTCTTGTGTTCTGTTGTATTTTTATAACAAAATATAATTATATGGATTTAATTTCCTTTTTCAGAAACTGAATATGATCCTACATTACCAAGATGGAGTGAGAAAAAGAAACAGATGATGCTGTTCAATGAAGAGTGGACCAAGGATACTCCACCAAATACAATGAGTACAAATGGAATTTATTGCTGTAATTTTTTTTATTTAGTATACTAGATATCTAGGAGTTAATTGAATTCTTGTGTTCTGTTGTTTTTTTATAACAAAATATAATTATATGGATTTAATTTCCTCTTTCAGAAACTGAATCCGATCCAACAATACACGGATGGAGCTAGAAGAAGAGTGCGATGATGCTGTTGGATAAAGAGTGGACCAAGGATACTCAACCGAATTCAATGAGTACAAATGGATTTATTGTTGTAATTTTTTACTTTTATTATGGTAGATATCTAGTAGTTAATTGAATTCTTGTGTTCTGTTGTATTTATATAACAAAATATAATTATATGATTTAATTTCCTCTTTCAGAACCTGAATCCGATCCTACAATACCAGGATGGAGCGAGAAGAAGACTGCGATGATGCTGTTGGATGAAGAGTGGACCAAGGATACTCAACCGAATACTATGAGTACAAATGGAATTTATTGCTGTAATCTTTTAATTTTAGCATGGTAGTTATCTAGTAGTTAATTGAATTCTTGTGTTCTGTTGTATTTTTTTAACAAGTTATAATTATATGGATTGAATTTCCTCTTTCAGAAACTGAATCCGATCGTACATTACCTGGATGGAGCGAGAGAAAGAGTGAGGTGATGCTGTTTGATGAAGAGTAGACCAAGGAGACTCCACCAAATATAGTGAGTACAAATGGAATTTATTGCTTTAATTTTTTACTTTTTGTTTGGTAGATATCTAGTAGTTAATTGAATTCTTGTGTTCTGTTATATTTTTATAACCAAATATAATAATAAGGATTTAATATAATCATTCTGAATCTTAATCGGATCCAACATTACCTGGATGGAGCGAAAAGAAGAGGGTGATGATGCTGTTTGATGAAGAGTGGACCAAGGATACTCCAGCAAATACAATGAGTAAAAATGGAATTTATTGCTGTAATTTTTTACTTTTAGTATGGTAGATTTCTAGTAGTTAATTGAATTCTCTTGTTCTGTTGTACTTTTATAACAAATTATAATTATATGGATTTAATTTCCATTTTTAGAAACTTAATACGATCCTAAATTACCAGGATGGAGTGAGAAGAAGAACCTGATGATGCTGTTCGATGAAGAGTGGACCAAGGATACTCTACTGAATACAATGAGTACAAATGGAATTTATTGCTGTAATTTTTTACTTTTAGTATGTTAGATATCTAGTAGTTAATTGAATTCTTGTGTTCTGTTGTATTTTTATAACAAAAGATAATTATATGGCTTTAATTTCCTCTTTCAGAAATCTGAATCTGATCCTACATTACCAGGATGGAGCGAGAAGAAGAGTGCGATGATGCTGTAGGATGAAGAGTGGACCAAGGATCCTTCACCAAATACAATAAGTACAAATGGAATTTATTGCTGTACCTTTTTACATTTAGTATGGTAGATATCTAGTAGTTCATTGAATTCTTGTGTCCTGTTGTATTTATATAATAAAATATAATTATATGGATTTAATTTCCTTTTTCAGAAACAATCTGATCCTACATTACCTGGATGGAGCGAGAAGAGGAGTGCGATGACGCTGTTCGATTAAGAGTGGACCGAGGATACTCCACCGAATAGAATGAGTACAAATGGAATTTATTGCTGTAATTTTTTACTTTTAGTATGGAAGATATCTAGTAGTTAACTGAATTCTTGTGTTCTGTTTAATTTTTATAACAAAATTTAATTATATGGATTTAATTTCCTCTTTCAGAAACTGAATGCGATCCTACATTACCAGGATGGAGCAAGAAGAAGAGTGCAATGATGCTGTTGCATGATGAGTGGACCAAAGATATTCCACCAAATACCATGAGTACAAATGGAATTAATTGCTGAAATTTTTTACTTTTAGTATGGTAGATATCTAGTACTTAATTGAATTCTTGTGTTCTGTTGTATTTTTGTAACAAAATATAATTATATGGATTTAATTTCCTTTTTTAGAAACTGAATCCGATCCTACATTACCTGGATGGAGGGAGAAGGAGAGCGCGATGATGCTGTTTGATGAAGAGTGGACCAAGGATACTCCACCGAATACAATGAGTACAAATGGAATTAATTGCTGAATTTTTTACTTTTAGTATGGTAGATATCTAGTAGTTAATTGAATTCTTGTGTTCTGTTGTATTTTTGTAACAAAATATAATTATATGGATTTAATTTCCTTTTTTTCACAAACTAAATCCGATCCTACATTAACAGGATGGAGCCAGAAGAAGAGTGCTATGGTGATGTTGGATGAAGAGTCGACCAAGGATACTGCACCGAATACAATGAGTACAAATGGAATTTATTGCTATAATTTTTTACTTTTAGTATGGTAGATATCTAGTAGTTCATTGAATTCTTGTGTTCTGTTGTATTTTTATAACAAATTATAATTATATGGATTTAATTTTCTTTTTCAGATATTGAATATGATCCTACATTACCAGGATGGAGTGAGAAAAAGAAACTGATGATGCTGTTCAATGAAGAGCGGACCAAGGATACTCCACCGAATACAATGAGTACAAATGGAATTTATTGCTGTAATTTTTTATTTTTAGTATGGTAGATATCTAGTAGTTAATTGAATTCTTGTGTTCTGTTGTATTTTTATAACAGAATATAATTATATGGATTTAATTTCCTCTTTCAGAAATCTGAATCCGATCATACATTACCAGGATGGAGGGAGAAGAAGAGCGCGATAATGCTGTTTGATGAAGAGTGGACCAAAGATACTCCACGAAATACAATGAGTACAAATGGAATTTATTGCTGTAATTTTTTACTTTTAGTATGGTAGATATCTAGTAGTATTTAATTGAATTCTTGTGTTCTGTTGTATTTTTATAACAAAATATAATTATATGGATTTATTTTCCTTTTTCAGAAACAGAATCCGATCCTACATTACCTTGATGGAGGGAGAAGAACAGTGTGATGATGCTGTTGGATAAAGTGTGGACTGAGGATACTCCACCGAATACAATGAGTACAAATGAAATTTATTGCTGTAATTTTTTACTTTTAGTATGGAAGATATCTAGTAGTTAACTGAATTCTTGTGTTCTATTTTATTTTTATAACAAAATATAATTATATGGATTAAACTTCCATTTTTAGGAACTGAATCCGATCCTACATTACAAGGATGGAGCGAGAAGAAGAGTGCGATGATGCTGTTGGATGAAGAGTGGACCAAGGATCCTTCACTAAATACAATAAGTACAAATGGAATTTATTGCTGTACCTTTTTACATTTAGTATGGTAGATATCTAGTAGTTAATTGAATTCTTGTGTTCTTTTGTATTTTCATAACAAAAGATAATTATATGGCTTTAATTTCCTCTTTCAGAAATCTGAGTCTGATCCTACATTACCAGGATGGAGCGAGAACAAGAGTGCGATGATGCTGTTGGATGAAGAGTGGACCAAGGATCCTTCACCAAATACAATAAGTACAAATGGAATTTATTGCTGTAATTTTTTACTTTTAGTATGGTAGATATCTAGTAGTTAATTGAATTCTTGTGTTCTGTTGTATTTTTATAACAAAATATAATTATATGGATTTAATTTCCCTTTTCAGAAAGTGAATATGATCCTACATTACCAGGATGGAGTGAGAAGAAGAACCTGATGATGCTGTTCGATGAAGAGTGGACCAAGGATCCTTCACCGAATACAATGAGTACAAATGGAATTTATTGCTGTACCTTTTTAGATTTAGTATGGTAGATATCTAGTAGTTAATTGAATTCTTGTGTTCTGTTGTATTTTTATAACAAAAGATAATTAAATGGATATAATTATCTCTTTCAGAAATCTGAATCCGATCCTACATTACCAGGATGGAGAGAAAAGAAGAGTGCGATGATGCTGTTGGATGAAGAGTGGACCAAGGATCTTTCACCAAATACAATTAGTACAATGGAATTTATTGCTGTACCTTTTTAAATTTAGTATGGTAGATATCTAGTAGTTAATTGAATTCTTGTGTTCTGTTGTATTTTTATAACAAAATATAATTTCCTTTTTCAGAAACTGAATCCGATCCTACATTACCTGGATGGAGTGAGAAGAAGACCGCGATAATGCTGTTTGATGAAGAGTGGACCAAGGATACTCCACCGAATACAATGAGTACTAATGGAATTTATAGCTGTAATTTTTTACTTTTAGTATGGTAGATATCTAGTTGTTAATTGAATTCCTGTGTTCTGTTGTATTTTTATAACAATATATAATTATATGGATTTAATTTCCTCTTTCAGAAACTGAATCCGATCCTACATTACCAGGATGGAGCGAGAAGAAGACTGCAATGATGCTGTTGGATGAAGAGTGGACCAAAGATATTCCACCAAATACAATGAGTACAAATGGAATTAATTGCTGAAATTTTTTACTTTTAGTATGGTAGATATCTAGTAGTTAATTGAATTCTTGTGTTCTGTTGTATTTTTGTAACAAAATATAATTATATGGATTTAATTTCCTTTTTTTTTACAAACTAAATCGGATCCTACATTAACAGGATGGAGCCAGAAGAAGAGTGCTATGGTGATGTTGGATGAAGAGTCGACCAAGGATACTGCACCGAATACAATGAGTACAAATGGAATTTAATGCTGTTATTTTTTACTTTTAGTATGGTAGATATCTAGATGTTAATTGAATTCTTGTGTTCTGTTGTATTTTTATAACAAAATATAATTAAATGGATTTATTTTCCTTTTTCAGAAACAGAATCCAATTCTACATTACCTTGATGGAGCGAGAAGAACAGTGTGATGATGCTGTTGGATGAAGAGTGGACCGAGGATACTCCACCGAATACAATGAGTACAAATGGAATTTATTGCTGTTATTTTTTACTTTTAGTATGGAAGATATCTAGTAGTTAACTGAATTCTTGTGTTCTGTTTTATTTTTATAACAAAATATAATTATATGGATTTAACTTCCCTTTTTAGGAACTGAATCCGATCCTACATTACCTGGATGGAGCGAGAAGAGGAGTGCGATGACGCTGTTCGATGAAGAGTGGACCAAGGATACTCCACCAAATAGAATGATTACAAATGGAATTTATTGCAGTAATTTTTTACTTTTAGTATGGTTGATATCTAGTAGTTAATTGAATTCTTGATTTCTGTTGTATTTTTATAAGAAGATATAATTATATGGATTTAATTTCCTCTTTCAGAAACTGAATCCGATCCTACATTACCAAGATGGAGCGAGAAGAAGAGTGTGATGATGCTGTTGGATGAAGAGTGGACCAAGGATACTCAACCGAATACAATGAGTTTAAATGGAATTAATTGCTGAAATTTTTTACTTTTAATTTGGTAGATATCTAGTAGTTAATTGAATTCTTGTGTTCTGTTGTATTTTTGTAACAAAAAATAATTATATGGGTTTAATTTCCTTTTTTTCACAAACTGAATCCAATCCTACATTACCAGGATGGAGCGAGAAGAAGAGTGTGATGATGCTGTTGGATGAAGAGTGGACCAAGGATACTCCACCGAATACAATGAGTACAAATGGAATTTATTGCTGTAATTTTTTACTTTCAGTATGGTAGATATCTAGGAGTTAATTGAATTCTTGTTTTCTGTTTTATTTTTATAACAAAATATAATTATATGGATTTAACTTCCCTTTTTAGGAACTGAATCCGATCCAACAATACCTGGATGGAGCGAGAAGAGGAGTGCGATGACGCTTTTTGATGAAGAGTGGACCAAGGATACTCCACCGAATAGAATGAGTACAAATGGAATTTATTGCTGTAATTTTTTACTTTTAGTATGGTTGAAATCAAGTAGTTAATTGAATTCTTTTGTTCTGTTGTATTTTTATAACAATATATAATTATATGGATTTAATTACCTCATTCAGAAACTGAATCCGATCCTACATTACCAGGATGGAGCGAGAAGAAGAGTGCAATGATGCTGTTGGATGAAGAGTGGACCAAGGATACTCCACCTAATACATTGAGTAGAAATGGAATTTATTGTTATAATTTTTTAACCTTTAGTATTGTAGATATCTAATAGTTAATTGAATTCTTGTGTTCTGTTGTATTTTTATAACAAAATATAATTATATGGATTTAATTTCCTTTTTCAGAAACTGAATATGATCCTACATTACCAAGATGGAGTGAGAAAAAGAAACAGATGATGCTGTTCAATGAAGAGTGGACCAAGGATACTCCACCAAATACAATGAGTACAAATGGAATTTATTGCTGTAATTTTTTTTATTTAGTATACTAGATATCTAGGAGTTAATTGAATTCTTGTGTTCTGTTGTTTTTTTATAACAAAATATAATTATATGGATTTAATTTCCTCTTTCAGAAACTGAATCCGATCCAACAATACACGGATGGAGCTAGAAGAAGAGTGCGATGATGCTGTTGGATAAAGAGTGGACCAAGGATACTCAACCGAATACAATGAGTACAAATGGATTTATTGTTGTAATTTTTTACTTTTATTATGGTAGATATCTAGTAGTTAATTGAATTCTTGTGTTCTGTTGTATTTATATAACAAAATATAATTATATGATTTAATTTCCTCTTTCAGAACCTGAATCCGATCCTACAATACCAGGATGGAGCGAGAAGAAGACTGCGATGATGCTGTTGGATGAAGAGTGGACCAAGGATACTCAACCGAATACTATGAGTACAAATGGAATTTATTGCTGTAATCTTTTAATTTTAGCATGGTAGTTATCTAGTAGTTAATTGAATTCTTGTGTTCTGTTGTATTTTTTTAACAAGTTATAATTATATGGATTGAATTTCCTCTTTCAGAAACTGAATCCGATCGTACATTACCTGGATGGAGCGAGAGAAAGAGTGAGGTGATGCTGTTTGATGAAGAGTAGACCAAGGAGACTCCACCAAATATAGTGAGTACAAATGGAATTTATTGCTTTAATTTTTTACTTTTTGTATGGTAGATATCTAGTAGTTAATTGAATTCTCTTGTTCTGTTGTACTTTTATAACAAATTATAATTATATGGATTTAATTTCCATTTTTAGAAACTTAATACGATCCTAAATTACCAGGATGGAGTGAGAAGAAGAACCTGATGATGCTGTTCGATGAAGAGTGGACCAAGGATACTCCACCGAATACAATGAGTACAAATGGAATTAATTGCTGAAATTTTTTACTTTTAGTATGGTAGATATCTAGTACTTAATTGAATTCTTGTGTTCTGTTGTATTTTTGTAACAAAATATAATTATATGGATTTAATTTCCTTTTTTAGAAACTGAATCCGATCCTACATTACCTGGATGGAGGGAGAAGGAGAGCGCGATGATGCTGTTTGATGAAGAGTGGACCAAGGATACTCCACCGAATACAATGAGTACAAATGGAATTAATTGCTGAATTTTTTACTTTTAGTATGGTAGATATCTAGTAGTTAATTGAATTCTTGTGTTCTGTTGTATTTTTATAACAGAATATAATTATATGGATTTAATTTCCTCTTTCAGAAATCTGAATCCGATCATACATTACCAGGATGGAGCGAGAAGAAGAGTGCGATGATGCTGTTGGATGAAGAGTGGACCAAGGATCCTTCACTAAATACAATAAGTACAAATGGAATTTATTGCTGTACCTTTTTACATTTAGTATGGAAGATATCTAGTAGTTAATTGAATTCTTCTCTTCTGTTTTATTTTTATAACAAAATATAATTATATGGATTAAACTTCCTTTTTCAGAAACAGAATCCGATCCTACATTACCTTGATGGAGGGAGAAGAACAGTGTGATGATGCTGTTGGATGAAGTGTGGACCGAGGATACTCCACCGAATACAATGAGTACAAATGAAATTTATTGCTGTAATTTTTTACTTTTAGTATGGAAGATATCTAGTAGTTAACTGAATTCTTGTGTTCTATTTTATTTTTATAACAAAATATAATTATATGGATTAAACTTCCATTTTTAGGAACTGAATCCGATCCTACATTACCAGGATGGAGCGAGAAGAAGAGTGCGATGATGCTGTTGGATGAAGAGTGGACCAAGGATCCTTCACTAAATACAATAAGTACAAATGGAATTTATTGCTGTACCTTTTTACATTAAGTATGGAAGATATCTAGTAGTTAATTGAATTCTTCTCTTCTGTTTTATTTTTATAACAAAATATAATTATATGGATTTAATTTCCTATTTCAGAAACTGAATCCCATCCTACATTACCTGGATGGAGGGAGAAGAAGAGCACGATGATGCTGTTTGATGAAGATTGGACCGAGGATACTCCACCGAATACAATGAGTACTAATGGAATTTATTGCTGTCATTTTTTACTTTTAGTATGGTAGATATCTAGTAGTTAATTGAATTCTTGTGTCCTGTTGTATTTATATATTAAAATATAATTATATGGATTTAATTTCCTTTTTCAGAAACAGAATCCGATCCTACATTACCTGGATGGAGCGAGAAGAGGAGTGCGATGACGCTGTTCGATGAAGAGTGGACCGAGGATACTCCACCGAATAGAATGAGTACAAATGGAATTTATTTCTTTAATTTTTTACTTTTAGTATGGAAGATATCTAGTAGTTAACTGAATTCTTGTGTTCTGTTTTATTTTTATAACAAAATATAATTATATGGATTTAACTTCCCTTTTTAGGAACTGAATCCGATCCTACATTACCTGGATGGAGCGAGAAGAGGAGTGCGATGACGCTGTTCGATGAAAAGTGGACAAAGGATACTCCACCAAATAAAATGAGTACAAATGGAATTTATTACTGTAATTTTTTACTTTTAGTTTAGTTGATATCTAGTAGTTAATTGAATTCTTGATTTCTGTTGTATTTTTATAACAAGATATAATTATATGGATTTAATTTCCTCTTTCAGAAACTAAATCCGATCCTACATTACCAGGATGGAGCAAGAAGAAGAGTGCAATGATGCTGTTGGATGAAGAGTGGACCAAAGATATTCCACCAAATACAATGAGTACAAATGGAATTAATTGCTGAAATTTTTTACTATTAGTATGGTAGATATCTAGTAGTTAATTGAATTCTTGTGTTCTGTTGTATTTTTGTAACAAAATATAATT
Source organism: Sympetrum striolatum (assembly GCA_947579665.1). Lineage (NCBI taxonomy): Eukaryota > Metazoa > Arthropoda > Insecta > Odonata > Libellulidae > Sympetrum > Sympetrum striolatum. Next base: position 17,904,556 of record OX388344.1, on the reverse strand, counting down.
ATATGGATTTAATTTCCTTTTTTTCACAAACTGAATCCAATCCTACATTACCAGGATGGAGCGAGAAGAAGAGTGCGATGATGCTTTTGGATGAAGAGTCAACCAAGGATACTCCACCTAATACAATGAGTACAAATGGAATTTATTGCTATAATTTTTTACCTTTAGTATGGTAGATATCTAGTAGTTCATTGAATTCTTGTGATCTGTTGTATTTTTATAACAAATTATAATTATATGGATTTAATTTTCTTTTTTAGATACTGAATATGATCCTACATTACCAGGATGGAGTGAGAAAAAGAAACTGATGATGCTGTTCATTGAAGAGTGGACCAAGGATACTCCACCGAATACAATGAGTACAAATGGAATTTATTGCTGTAATTTTTTAGTTTCAGTATGGTAGATATCTAGGAGTTAATTGAATTCTTGTGTTCTGTTGTATTTTTATAACAAAATATAATTATATGGATTTAATTTCCTCTTTCAGAACCTGAATCCGATCCTACAATACCAGGATGGAGCGAGAAGAAGAGTGCGATGATGCTGTTGGATGAAGAGTGGACCAAGGATACTCAACCGATTACTATGAGTACAAATGGAATTTATTGCTGTAATTTTTTACTTTTAGTATGGTAGATATCTAGTAGTTAACTGAATTCTTGTTTTCTGTTTTATTTTTATAACAAAATATAATTATATGGATTTAACTTCCCTTTTTAGGAACTGAATCCGATCCTACATTACCTGGATGGAGCGAGAAGAGGAGTGCGATGACGCTGTTCGATGAAGAGTGGACCAAGGATAATCCACCGAATAGAATGAGTACAAATGGAATTTATTGCTGTAATCTTTTACTTTTAGTATGGTTGATATCTAGTAGTTAATTGAATTTTTGTGTTCTGTTGTATTTTTTTAACAATATATAATTATATGGATTTAATTTCCTCTTTCAGAAACAGAATCCAATCCTACATTACCTGGATGGAGCAAGAAGAAGAGTGCGATGATGCTGTTCGATGACGAGTGGACAAAGGATACTCCACCGAATGCAATGAGTACAAATGGAATTTATTGCTGTAATTTTTTACTTTAAGTATGGTAGATATCTAGAAGTTAATTGAATTCTTGTATTCTGTTGTATTATTATAACAAAATATAATTATATGGATTTAGTTTTCATTTTCAGAAACTGAATCCGATCCTACATTACCTTGATGGAGCGAGAAGAAGAGCGTGATGATGCTGTTTGATGAAGAGTGGACCAAGGATTCTCCACCAAATACAATGAGTACAAATGGAATTTATTGGTGTAATTTTTTACTTTTAGTATGGAAGATATCTAGTAGTTAATTGAATTCTTGTGTTCTGTTGTATTTTTGTAACAAAATATAATTATATGGATTTAATTTCCTTTTTTTCACAAACTGAAACCAAACCTACATTACCAGGATGGAGCGAGAAGAAGAGTGCGATGATGCTGTTGGATGAAGGGTGGACCAAGGATACTCAACCGAATACAATGAGTACCAATGGAATCTATTGATGTAATTTTTTACTTTAAGTATGGTAGATATCTAGAAGTTAATTGAATTCTTGTATTCTGTTGTATTATTATAACAAAATATAATTATATGGATTTAGTTTTCATTTTCAGAAACTGAATCCGATCCTACATTACCTTGATGGAGCGAGAAGAAGAGCGTGATGATGCTGTTTGATGAAGAGTGGACCAAGGATTCTCCACCAAATACAATGAGTACAAATGGAATTTATTGGTGTAATTTTTTACTTTTAGTATGGAAGATATCTAGTAGTTAATTGAATTCTTGTGTTCTGTTGTATTTTTGTAACAAAATATAATTATATGGATTTAATTTCCTTTTTTTCACAAACTGAAACCAATCCTACATTACCAGGATGGAGCGAGAAGAAGAGTGCGATGATGCTGTTGGATGAAGGGTGGACCAAGGATACTCAACCGAATACAATGAGTACCAATGGAATCTATTGATGTAATTTTTTACTTTTAGTATGGTAGATATCTAGTTGTTAAATGTATTCTTGTGTTCTGTTGTATTTATACAACAAAATATAATTATATGGATTTAATTTCCTCTTTCAGAACCTGAATCCGATCCTGCAATACCAAAATGAAGCAAGAAGAAGAGTGTGATGATGCTGTTGGATGAAGAGTGGACCAAGGATACTCAACCCATTACTATGAGTACAAATGGAATTTATTGCTGTAATCTTTTACTTTTAGTATGGTAGATATCTAGTAGCTAACTGAATTCTTGTGTTCTGTTTTATTTTTATAACAAAATATAATTATATGGATTTAACTACCCTTTTTAGGAACTGAATCCGATCCTACATTACCTGGATGGAGCGAGAAGAGGAGTGCGATGGCGCTGTTCGATGAAGAGTGGACCAAGGATACTCCACCAAATAGAATGAGTACAAATGGAATTTATTGCTGTAATTTTTTACTTTTAGTATGGTAGATATCTAGGAGTTAATTAATTCTTGTGTTCTGTTGTATTTTTATAACAAAATAAAATTATATGGATTTAATTTCCTCTTTCAGAAACTGAATCCGATCCTACATTACCAGGATGGAGCGAGAAGAAGAGTGTGATGATGCTGTTGGATGAAGAGTGGACCAAGGATACTCAACTGAATACAATGAGTTTAAATGGAATTAATTGCTGAAATTTTTTAATTTTAGTTTGGTAGATATCTAGTAGTTAATTGTATTCTTGTGTTCTGTTGTATTTTTGTAACAAAATATAATTATATGGATTTAATTTCCTTTTTTTCACAAACTGAATCCAATCCTACATTACCAGGATGGAGCGAGAAGAAGAGTGCGATGATGCTGTTGGATGAAGAGCCGACCAAGGATACTCCACCTAATACAATGAGTACAAATGGAATTTATTGCTAAAATTTTTACTTTTAGTATGGTAGATATCTAGTAGTTAATTGAATTCTTGTGTTCTGTTGCATTTTTATAACAAAATATAATTATATGGATTTAATTTCCCTTTTCAGAAATTAAATATGATCCTACATTACCAGGATGGAGTGAGAAAAAGAAACTGATGATGCTGTTCAATGAAGAGTGCACCAAGGATACTCCACCGAATACAATGAGTACAAATGGAATTTATTGCTGTAATTTTTTACTTTTAGTATGGTAGATATCTAGGAGTTAATTGAATTCTTGTGTTCTGTTGTATTTTTATAACAAAATATAATTATATGGATTTAATTTCCTCTTTCAGAAACTGAATCCGATCCTACATTACCAGGATAAAGCGAGAAGAAGAGTGAAATGATGCTGTTGGATGAAGACTGGACCAAAGATATTCCACCAAATACAATGAGTACAAATGGAATTAATTCCTGAAATTTTTTACAATTAGTATGGTAGATATCTAGTAGTTAATTGAATTCTTGTGTTCTGTTGTATTTTTGTAACAAAATATAATTATATGGATTTAATTTCCTTTTTTTCACAAACTGAATCCAATCCTACATTACCAGGATGGGGCCAGAAGAAGAGTGCGATTTAGCTGTTGGATGAAGAGTCGACCAAGGATATTCCACCGAATAGAATGAGTACAAATGGAATTTATTGCTGTAATCTTTTACTTTTAGTATGGTTGATATCTAGTAGTTAATTGAATTTTTGTGTTCTGTTGTATTTTTTTAACAATATATAATTATATGGATTTAATTTCCTCTTTCAGAAACAGAATCCAATCCTACATTACCTGGACGGAGCAAGAAGTAGAGTGCGATGATGCTGTTCGATGACGAGTGGACAATGGATACTCCACCGAATGCAATGAGTACAAATGGAATTTATTGCTGTAATTTTTTACTTTAAGTATGGTAGATATCTAGAAGTTCATTGAGTTCTTGTGTTCTGTTGTATTTTTATAACAAAATATAATTATATGGATTTAGTTTTCATTTTCAGAAACTGAATCCGATCCTACATTATGTGGATGGAGCGAGAAGAAGAGCGTGATGATGCTGTTTGATGAAGAGTGGACCAAGGATTCTCCACCAAATACAAAGAGTACAAATGGAATTTATTGCTGTAATTTTTTACTTTTAGTATGGAAGATATCTAGTAGTTAACTGAATTCTTGTGTTCTGTTTTATTTTTATAACAAAATATAATTATATGGATTTAACTTCCCTTTTTAGGAACTGAATCCGATCCTACATTACCTGGATGGAGCCAGAAGAGGAGTGCGATGACGCTGTTCGATGAAAAGTGGACAAAGGATACTCCACCAAATAAAATGAGTACAAATGGAATTTATTACTGTAATTTTTTACTTATAGTATAGTTGATATCTAGTAGTTAATTGAATTCTTGACTTCTGTTGTATTTTTATAACAAGATATAATTATATGGATTTAATTTCCTCTTTCAGAAACTGAATCCGATCCTACATTACCAGGATGGAGCAAGAAGAAGAGTGCAATGATTCTGTTTGATGAAGAGTGGACCAAAGATATTCCACCAAATACAATGAGTACAAATGGAATTAATTGCTGAAATTTTTTACTTTTAGTATGGTAGATATCTAGTAGTTAATTGAATTCATGTGTTCTGTTGTATTTTTGTAACAAAATATAATTATATGGATTTAATTTCCTTTTTCAGAAACTGAATATGATCCTACATTACCAGGATGGAGTGAGAAGAAGAAACTGATGATGCTATTCAATGTAGAGTGGACCAAGGATACTCCACTGAATACAATGAGTACAAATGGAATTTATTGCTGTAATTTTTTACTTTTAGTATGGTAGATATCTAGTAGTTAATTGAATTCTTGTGTTCTGTTGTATTTTTATAACAAAATATAATTATATGGATTTAATTTCCCTTTTAAGAAATTGAATATGATCCTACATTACCAGGATGGAGTGAGAAAAAGAAACTGATGATGCTGTTCAATGAAGAGTGCACCAAGGATACCCTACCGAATAGAATGAGTACAAATGGAATTTATTGCTGTAATTTTTTACTTTTAGTATGGTAGATATCTAGGAGTTAATTGAATTCTTGTGTTCTGTTGTATTTTTATAACAAAAGGTAATTATATGGATTTAATTTCCTCTTTCAGGAACTGAATCCGATCCTACATTACCGGGATAAAGCGAGAAGAAGAGTGAAATGATGCTGTTGGATGAAGAGTGGTCCAAAGATATTCCACCAAATACAATGAGTACAAATCGAATTAATTGCTGAAATTTTTTACAATTAGTATGGTAGATATCTAGTAGTTAATTGAATTCTTGTGTTCTGTTGTATTTTTGTAACAAAATATAATTATATGGATTTAATTTCCTTTTTTTCACAAACTGAATCCAATCCTACATTACCAGGATGGAGCCAGAAGAAGAGTGCGATTTAGCTGTTGGATGAAGAGTCGACCAAGGATACTCCACCTAATACAATGAGTACAAATAAAATTTATTGCTATAATTTTTTACTTTTAGTATGGTAGATATCTAGTAGTTAATTGAATTCTAGTGTTCTGTTGTATTTTTATAACAAAATATAATAATATAGATTTAATTTCCCTTTTCAGAAACTGAATATGATCCTACATTACCAGGATGGAGTGAGAAAAAGAAACTGATGATGCTGTTCAATGAAGAGTGGACCAGGGATACTCGACCGAATACAATGAGTACAAATGGAATTTATTGCTGTAATTTTTTAGTTTCAGTATGGTAGATATCTAGGAGTTAATTGAATTCTTGTGTTCTGTTGTATTTTTATAACAAAATATAATTATATGGATTTAATTTCCTCTTTCAGAACCTGAATCCGATCCTACAATACCAGGATGGAGCGAGAAGAAGAGTGCGATGATGCTGTTGGATGAAGAGTGGACCAAGGATACTCAACCGATTACTATGAGTACAAATGGAATTTATTGCTGTAATTTTTTACTTTTAGTATGGTAGATATCTAGTAGTTAACTGAATTCTTGTTTTCTGTTTTATTTTTATAACAAAATATAATTATATGGATTTAACGTCCCGTTTTAGGAACTGAATCCGATCCTACATTACCTGGATGGAGCGAGAAGAGGAGTGCGATGACGCTGTTCGATGAAGAGTGGACCAAGGATAATCCACCGAATAGAATGAGTACAAATGGAATTTATTGCTGTAATCTTATACTTTTAGTATGGTTGATATCTAGTAGTTAATTGAATTTTTGTGTTCTGTTGTATTTTTTTAACAATATATAATTATATGGATTTAATTTCCTCTTTCAGAAACAGAATCCAATCCTACATTACCTGGATGGAGCAAGAAGAAGAGTGCGATGATGCTGTTCGATGACGAGTGGACAAAGGATACTCCACCGAATGCAATGAGTACAAATGGAATTTATTGCTGTAATTTTTTACTTTAAGTATGGTAGATATCTAGAAGTTAATTGAATTCTTGTATTCTGTTGTATTATTATAACAAAATATAATTATATGGATTTAGTTTTCATTTTCAGAAACTGAATCCGATCCTACATTACCTTGATGGAGCGAGAAGAAGAGCGTGATGATGCTGTTTGATGAAGAGTGGACCAAGGATTCTCCACCAAATACAATGAGTACAAATGGAATTTATTGCTGTAATTTTTTAATTTTAGTATGGAAGATATCTAGTAGTTAATTGAATTCTTGTGTTCTGTTGTATTTTTGTAACAAAATATAATTACATGGATTTAATTTCCTTTTTTTCACAAACTGAAACCAATCCTACATTACCAGGATGGAGCGAGAAGAAGAGTGCGATGATGCTGTTGGATGAAGAGTAGACCAAGGATACTCAACCGAATACAATGAGTACCAATGGAATCTATTGATGTAATTTTTTACTTTTAGTATGGTAGATATCTAGTTGTTAAATGAATTCTTGTGTTCTGTTGTATTTATATAACAAAATATAATTATATGGATTTAATTTCCTCTTTCAGAACCTGAATCCTATCCTACAATACCAGGATGAAGCAAGAAGAAGAGTGTGATGATGCTGTTGGATGAAGAGTGGACCAAGGATACTCAACCGATTACTATGAGTACAAATGGAATTTATTGCTGTAATCTTTTACTTTTAGTATGGTAGATATCTAGTAGCTAACTGAATTCTTGTGTTCTGTTTTATTTTTATAACAAAATATAATTATATGGATTTAACTTCCCTTTTTAGGAACTGAATCCAATCCTACATTACCTGGATGGAGCGAGAAGAGGAGTGCGATGATGCTGTTCGATTAAGAGTGGACCAAGGATACTCCACTGAATAGAATGAGTACAGATGGAATATATTGCTGTAATTTTTTACTTTTAGTATATTTGATATCTAGTAGTTAGTTAAATTCTTGTGTTCTGTTGTATTTTTTTAACAATATATAATTATATGGATTTAATTTCCTCTTTCAGAAACTGAATCCGATCCTACATTACCAGGATGGAGTGAGAAGAAGAGTGCAATGATGCTGTTGGATGAAGAGTGGACCAAAGATATTCCACAAAATACAATGAGTACAAATGGAATTAATTGCTGTAATTTTTTACTTTTAGTATGGTAGATATCTAGTAGTTAATTGAATTCTTGTGTTCTGTTTTATTTATATAACAAAATATAATTATATGGATTTAATTTCCTTTTTCAGAAACTGAATATGATCCTACATTACCAGGATGGAGTGAGAAAAAGAAACTGATGATGCTGTTCAATGAAGAGTGGACCAAGGATACTCAACCGAATACAATGAGTACAAATGGAATTTATTGCTATAATTTTTTACTTTTAGTATGGTAGATATCTAGTAGTTTATTGAATTCTTGTGTTCTGTTGTATTTTTATAACAAAATATTATTATATGGATTTAATTTTCTTTTTCAGATACTGAATATGATCCTACATTACCAGGATGGAGTGAGAAAAAGAAACTGATGATGCTGTTCAATGAAGAGTGGACCAAGGATACTCGACCGAATACAATGAGTACAAATGGAATTTATTGCTGTAATTATTTACTTTTAGTATGGTAGATATCTAGGAGTTAATTGAATTCTTGTGTTCTGTTGTATTTTTATAACAAAATACAATTATATGGATTTAATTTCCTCTTTCAGAAACTGAATCCGATCCTACATTACCAGGATGGAGCGAGAAGAAGAGTGCGATGATGCTGTTGGATGAAGAGTGGACCAAGGATACTCAACCGAATACAATGAGTACCAATGGAATCTATTGCTGTAATTTTTTACTTTTAGTATGGTAGATATCTAGTAGCTAACTGAATTCTTGTGTTTTGTTTTATTTTTATAACAAAATATAATTATATGGATTTAACTTCCCTTTTTAGGAACTGAATCCAATCCTACATTACCTGGATGGAGCGAGAAGAGGAGTGCGATGACGCTGTTCGATTAAGAGTGGACCAAGGATACTCCACCGAATAGAATGAGTACAGATGGAATTTAGTGCTGTAATTTTTTACTTTAAATATATTTGATATCTAGAAGTAAGTTAAATTCTTGTGTTCTGTTGTATTTTTTTAACAATATATAATTATATGGATTTAATTTCCTCTTTCAGAAACTGAATCCGATCCTACATTACCAGGATGGAGCGAGAAGAAGAGTGCAATGATGCTGTTGGATGAAGAGTGGACCAAAGATATTCCACAAAATACAATGAGTACAAATGGAATTAATTGCTGAAAAATTTTTACTTTTAGTATGGTAGATATCTAGTAGTTAATTGAATTCTTGTGTTCTGTTGTATTTTTGTAACAAAATATAAATATATGGATTTAATTTCCTTTTTTTCACAAACTGAATCCAATCCTACATTACCAGGATAGAGCGAGAAGAAGAGTGCGATGGTGCTGTTGGATGAAGAGTGGACCAAGGATACTCAACGAAATACAATGAGAACAAATGGAATTTATTGCTGTAATTTTTTACTTTTAGTATGGTAGATATCTAGTAGTTAATTGAATTCTTGTGTTCTGTTTTATTTATATAACAAAATATAATTATATGGATTTAATTTCCTTTTTTGGAAACTGAATCCGATCCTACATTACATGGATGGAGCGAGAAGAAGAGCGCGATGATGCTGTTCAATGAAGAGTGGACCAAGGATACTCAACCGAATACAATGAGTACAAATGGAATTTATTGCTATAATTTTTTACTTTTAGTATGGTAGATATCTAGTAGTTTATTGAATTCTTGTGTTCTGTTGTATTTTTATCACAAAATATTATTATATGGATTTATTTTCCTTTTTCAGAAACAGAATCCGATTCTACATTACCTTGATGGAGGGAGAAGAACAGTGTGATGATGCTGTTGGATGAAGAGTGGACCGAGGATACTCCACCGAATACAATGAGTACAAATGAAATTTATTGCTGTAATTTTTTACTTTTAGTATGGAAGATATCTAGTAGTTAACTGAATTCTTGTGTTCTATTTTATTTTTATAACAAAATATAATTATATGGATTTAACTACCCTTTTTAGGAACTGAATCCGATTCTACATTACCTGGATGGAGCGAGAAGAGGAGTGCGATGACGCTGTTCGATGAAGAGTGGACCAAGGATACTCCACCAAATAGAATGAGTACAAATGGAATTTATTGCTGTAATTTTTTACTTTTAGTATGGTAGATATCTAGGAGTTAATTAATTCTCTTGTTCTGTTGTATTTTTATAACGAAATACAATTATATGGATTTAATTTCCTCTTTCAGAAACTGAATCCGATCCTACATTACCAGGATGGAGCGAGAAGAAGAGTGTGATGATGCTGTTGGATGAAGAGTGGACCAAGGATACTCAACCGAATACAATGAGTTTAAATGGAATTAATTGCTGAAATTTTTTAATTTTAGTTTGGTAGATATCTAGTAGTTAATTGTATTCTTGTATTCTGTTGTATATTTGTAACAAAATATAATTATATGGATTTAATTTCCTTTTTTTCACAAACTGAATCCAATCCTACATTACCAGGATGGAGCGAGAAGAAGAGTGCGATGGTGCTGTTGGATGAAGAGCCGACCAAGGATACTCCACCTAATACAATGAGTACAAATGGAATTTATTGCTAAAATTTTTACTTTTAGTATGGTAGATATCTAGTAGTTAATTGAATTCTTGTGTTCTGTTGCATTTTTATAACAAAATATAATTATATGGATTTAATTTCCCTTTTCAGAAATTAAATATGATCCTACATTACCAGGATGGAGTGAGAAAAAGAAACTGATGATGCTGTTCAATGAAGAGTGCACCAAGGATACTCCACCGAATACAATGAGTACAAATGGAATTTATTGCTGTAATTTTTTACTTTTAGTATGGTAGATATCTAGGAGTTAATTGAATTCTTGTGTTCTGTTGTATTTTTATAACAAAATATAATTATATGGATTTAATTTCCTCTTTCAGAAACTGAATCCGATCCTACATTACCAGGATAAAGCGAGAAGAAGAGTGAAATGATGCTGTTGGATGAAGAGTGGACCAAAGATATTCCACCAAATACAATGAGTACAAATGGAATTAATTGCTGAAATTTTTTACAATTAGTATGGTAGATATCTAGTAGTTAATTGAATTCTTGTGTTCTGTTGTATTTTTGTAACAAAATATAATTATATGGATTTAATTTCCTTTTTTTCATAAACTGAATCCAATCCTACATTACCAGGATGGAGCCAGAAGAAGAGTGCGATTTAGCTGTTGGATGAAGAGTCGACCAAGGATATTCCACCCAATAGAATGAGTACAAATGGAATTTATTGCTGTAATCTTTTACTTTTAGTATGGTTGATATCTAGTAGTTAATTGAATTTTTGTGTTCTGTTTATTTTTTTAACAATATATAATTATATGGATTTAATTTCCTCTTTCAGAAACAGAATCCAATCCTACATTACCTGGACGGAGCAAGAAGTAGAGTGCGATGATGCTGTTCGATGACGAGTGGACAATGGATACTCCACCGAATGCAATGAGTACAAATGGAATTTATTGCTGTAATTTTTTACTTTAAGTATGGTAGATATCTAGAAGTTCATTGAGTTCTTGTGTTCTGTTGTATTTTTATAACAAAATATAATTATATGGATTTAGTTTTCATTTTCAGAAACTGAATCCGATCCTACATTACCTGGATGGAGCGAGAAGAAGAGCGTGATGATGCTGTTTGATGAAGAGTGGACCAAGGATTCTCCACCAAATACAAAGAGTACAAATGGAATTTATTGCTGTAATTTTTTACTTTTAGTATGGAAGATATCTAGTAGTTAACTGAATTCTTGTGTTCTGTTTTATTTTTATAACAAAATATAATTATATGGATTTAACTTCCCTTTTTAGGAACTGAATCCGATCCTACATTACCTGGATGGAGCCAGAAGAGGAGTGCGATGACGCTGTTCGATGAAAAGTGGACAAAGGATACTCCACCAAATAAAATGAGTACAAATGGAATTTATTACTGTAATTTTTTACTTATAGTATAGTTATATCTAGTAGTTAATTGAATTCTTGACTTCTGTTGTATTTTTATAACAAGATATAATTATATGGATTTAATTTCCTCTTTCAGAAACTGAATCCGATCCTACATTACCAGGATGGAGCAAGAAGAAGAGTGCGATGATGCTGTTCGATTAAGAGTGGACCAAGGATACTCCACCGAATAGAATGAGTACAGATGGAATTTTTTGCTGTAATTTTTTACCTTTAGTATATTTGATATCTAGTAGTTAATTGAATTCTTGTAATCTGTTGTATTTTTGTAACAAAATATAATTATATGGATTTAATTTCCTTTTTTTCACAAACTGAATCCAATCCTACATTACCAGGATAGAGCGAGAAGAAGAGTGCGATGGTGCTGTTGGATCAAGAGTGGACCAAGGATACTCAACGAAATACAATGAGTACAAATGGAATTTATTGCTGTAATTTTTTACTTTTAGTATGGTAGATATCTAGTAGTTAATTGAATTCTTGTGTTCTGTTTTAATTATATAACAAAATATAATTATATGGATTTAATTTCCTTTTTCAGAAACTGAATATGATCCTACATTACCAGGATGGAGTGAGAAAAAGAAACTGATGATGCTGTTCAATGAAGAGTGGACCAAGGATACTTAACCGAATACAATGAGTACAAATGGAATTTATTGCTATAATTTTTTACTTATAGTATGGTAGATATCTAGTAGTTTATTGAATTCTTGTGTTCTGTTGTATTTTTATAACAAAATATTATTATATGGATTTAATTTTCTTTTTCAGAAACTGAATCCGATCCTACATAACCAGGATTGAGCGAGAAGAAGAGCGCGATGATGCTGTTCTGTGAAGAGTGGAGCAAGGATACTCCACCAAATACAATGAGTACATATTGAACTTATTGCTGTAATTTTTTACTTTTAGTATGGTAGATATCTAGGAGTTAATTGAATTCTTGTGTTCTGTTGTATTTTTATAAAGAAATATAATTATATGGATTTAATTTCCTTTTTCAGAAACTGAATATGATCCTACATTTCTAGGATGGAGTGAGAATAAGAAACTGATGATGCTATTCAATGTAGAGTGGACCAAGGATAATCCACTGAATACAATGAGTACAAATGGAATTTATTGCTGTAATTTTTTACTTTTAGTATGGTAGATATCTAGTAGTTAATTGAATTCTTGTGTTCTGTTGTATTTTTATAACAAAAGATAATTATATGGATTTAATTTCCTCTTTCAGAAATCTGAATCCGATCCTACATTACCAGGATGGAGCGAGAAGAAGAGTGCGATGATGCTGTTGGATGAAGAGTGGACCAGGGATCCTTCACTAAATACAATAAGTACAAATGGAATTTATTGCTTTACCTTTTTACATTTAGTATGGAAGATATCTAGTAGGTAATTGAATTCTTCTGTTCTGTTGTATTTTTATAACAAAATATAATTATATGGATTTAATTTCCTATTTCAGAAACTGAATCCGATCCTACATTACCTGGATGGAGGGAGAAGAAGAGCACGATGATGCTGTTTGATGAAGAGTGGACCGAGGATACTCCACCGAATACAATGAGTACTAATGAAATTTATTGCTGTAATTTTTTACTTTTAGTATGGTAGATATCTAGTAGTTAATTGAATTCTTGTGCCCTGTTGTATTAATATAACAAAATATAATTATATGGATTTAATTTCCTTTTTCAGAAACAGAATCCGATGCTACATTACCTGGATGGAGCGAGAAGAGGAGTGCGATGACGCTGTTCGATGAAGAGTGGACCGAGGATACTCCACCAAATAGAATGAGTACAAATGGAATTTATTGCTGTAATTTTTTACTTTTAGTATGGAAGATATCTAGTAGTAACTGAATTCTTGTGGTCTGTTTTATTTTTATAACAAAATAGAATTATATTGATTTTACTTCCCTTTTTATGAACTGAATGCGATCCTACATTACCTGGATGGAGCGAGAAGAGGAGTGCGATGACGCTGTTCAATGAAGAGTGCACCAAGGATACTCCACCGAATACAATGAGTACAAATGGAATTTATTGCTGTAATTTTTTACTTTTAGTATGGTAGATATCTAGGAGTTAATTGAATTCTTGTGTTCTGTTGTATTTTTATAACAAAATATAATTATATGGATTTAATTTCCTCTTTCAGAAACTGAATCCGATCCTACATTACCAGGATAAAGCGAGAAGAAGAGTGAAATGATGCTGTTGGATGAAGAGTGGACCAAAGATATTCCACCAAATACAATGAGTACAAATGGAATTAATTGCTGAAATTTTTTACAATTAGTATGGTAGATATCTAGTAGTTAATTGAATTCTTGTGTTCTGTTGTATTTTTGTAACAAAATATAATTATATTGATTTAATTTCCTTTTTTTCACAAACTGAATCCAATCCTACATTACCAGGATAGAGCCAGAAGAAGAGTGCGATTTAGCTGTTGGATGAAGAGTCGACCAAGGATATTCCACCGAATAGAATGAGTACAAATGGAATTTATTGCTGTAATCTTTTACTTTTAGTATGGTTGATATCTAGTAGTTAATTGAATTTTTGTGTTCTGTTGTATTTTTTTAACAATATATAATTATATGGATTTAATTTCCTCTTTCAGAAACAGAATCCAATCCTACATTACCTGGACGGAGCAAGAAGTAGAGTGCGATGATGCTGTTCGATGACGAGTGGACAATGGATACTCCACCGAATGCAATGAGTACAAATGGAATTTATTGCTGTAATTTTTTACTTTAAGTATGGTAGATATCTAGAAGTTAATTGAGTTCTTGTGTTCTGTTGTATTTTTATAACAAAATATAATTATATGGATTTAGTTTTCATTTTCAGAAACTGAATCCGATCCTACATTACCTGGATGGAGCGAGAAGAAGAGCGTGATGATGCTGTTTGATGAAGAGTGGACCAAGGATTCTCCACCAAATACAAAGAGTACAAATGGAATTTATTGCTGTAATTTTTTACTTTTAGTATGGAAGATATCTAGTAGTTAACTGAATTCTTGTGTTCTGTTTTATATTTATAACAAAATATAATTATATGGATTTAATTTCCTTTTTTTCACAAACTGAATCCAATCCTACATTACCAGGATGGAGCAAGAAGAAGAGTGCGATGATGCTTTTGGATGAAGAGTCAACCAAGGATACTCCACCTAATACAATGAGTACAAATGGAATTTATTGCTATAATTTTTTACCTTTAGTATGGTAGATATCTAGTAGTTCATTGAATTCTTGTGTTCTGTTGTATTTTTATAACAAATTATAATTATATGGATTTAATTTTCTTTTTCAGATACTGTATATGATCCTACATTACCAGGATGGAGTGAGAAAAAGAAACTGATGATGCTGTTCAATGAAGAGTGGACCAAGGATACTCCACCGAATACAATGTGTACAAATGGAATTTATTGCTGTAATTATTTACTTTTAGTATGGTAGATATCTAGGAGTTAATTGAATTCTTGTGTTCTGTTGTATTTTTATAACAAAATACAATTATATGGATTTAATTTCCTCTTTCAGAAACTGAATCCGATCCTACATTACCAGGATGGAGCGAGAAGAAGAGTGCGATGATTCTGTTGGATGAAGAGTAGACCAAGGATACTCAACCGAATACAATGAGTACCAATGGAATCTATTGCTGTAATTTTTTACTTTTAGTATGGTAGATATCTAGTTGTTAAATGAATTCTTGTGTTCTGTTGTATTTATATAACAAAATATAATTATATGGATTTAATTTCCTCTTTCAGAAACTGAATCCGATCCTACATTATCAGGATGAAGCAAGAAGAAGAGTGTGATGATGCTGTTGGATGAAGAGTGGACCAAGGATACTCAACCGATTACTATGAGTACAAATGGAATTTATTGCTGTAATCTTATACTTTTAGTATGGTAGATATCTAGTAGCTAACTGAATTCTTGTGTTCTGTTTTATTTTTATAACAAAATATAATTATATGGATTTAACTTCCCTTTTTAGGAACTGAATCCAATCCTACATTACCTGGATGGAGCGAGAAGAGGAGTGCGATGACGCTGTTCGATTAAGAGTGGACCAAGGATACTCCACCGAATAGAATGAGTACAGATGGAATTTTTTGCTGTAATTTTTTACCTTTAGTATATTTGATATCTAGTAGTTAGTTAAATTCTTGTGTTCTGTTGTATTTTTTTAACAATATATAATTATATGGATTTAATTTCCTCTTTCAGAAACTGAATCTGATCCTACATTACCAGGATGGAGCGAGAAGAAGAGTGCAATGATGCTGTTGGATGAAGAGTGGACCAAAGATATTCCACAAAATACAATGACTACAAATGGAATTAATTGCTGAAAAATTTTTACTTTTAGTATGGTAGATATCCAGTAGTTAATTGAATTCTTGTAATCTGTTGTATTTTTGTAACAAAATATAATTATATGGATTTAATTTCCTTTTTTTCACAAACTGAATCCAATCCTACATTACCAGGATAGAGCGAGAAGAAGAGTGCAATGGTGCTGTTGGATGAAGAGTGGACCAAGGATACTTAACGAAATACAATGAGTACAAATGGAATTTATTGCTGTAATTTTTTACTTTTAGTATGGTAGATATATAGTAGTTAATTGAATTCTTGTGTTCTGTTTTAATTATATAACAAAATATAAATATATGGATTTAATTTCCTTTTTCAGAAACTGAATATGATCCTACATTACCAGGATGGAGTGAGAAAAAGAAACTGATGATGCTGTTCAATGAAGAGTGGACCAAGGATACTTAACCGAATACAATGAGTACAAATGGAATTTATTGCTATAATTTTTTACTTTTAGTATGGTAGATATCTAGTAGTTTATTGAATTCTTGTGTTCTGTTGTATTTTTATAACAAAATATTATTATATGGATTTAATTTTCTTTTTCAGAAACTGAATCCGATCCTACATAACCAGGATTGAGCGAGAAGAAGAGCGCGATGATGCTGTTCTGTGAAGAGTGGAGCAAGGATACTCCACCAAATACAATGAGTACAAATTGAACTTATTGCTGTAATTTTTTACTTTTAGTATGGTAGATATCTAGGAGTTAATTGAATTCTTGTGTTCTGTTGTATTTTTATAACAAAAAATAATTATATGGATTTAATTTCCTCTTTCAGAAATCTGAATCCGATCCTACATTACCAGGATGGAGCGAGAAGAAGAGTGCGATGATGCTGTTGGATGAAGAGTGGACCAGGGATCCTTCACTAAATACAATAAGTACAAATGGAATTTATTGCTTTACCTTTTTACATTTAGTATGGAAGATATCTAGTAGGTAATTGAATTCTTCTGTTCTGTTGTATTTTTATAACAAAATATAATTATATGGATTTAATTATTTTTTTCAGATATTGAATCCGATCCTACATTACCTGGATGGAGGGAGAAGAAGAGCGCGATAATGCTGTTTGATGAAGAGTGGACCAAAGATACTCCACCAAATACAATGAGTACAAATGCAATTTATTGCTGTAATTTTTTACTTTTAGTATGGTAGATATCTAGTAGTATTTAATTGAATTCTTGTGTTCTGTTGTATTTTTATAACAAAATATAATTATATGGATTTATTTTCCTTTTTCAGAAACAGAATCCGATCCTACATTACCTTGATGGAGGGAGATGAACAGTGTGATGATGCTGTTGGATGAAGAGTGGACCGAGGATACTCTACCGAATACAATGAGTACAAATGAAATTTATTGCTGTAATTTTTTACTTTTAGTATGGAAGATATCTAGTAGTTAACTGAATTCTTGTGTTCTATTTTATTTTTATAACAAAATATAATTATATGGATTTAACTTCCCTTTTTAGGAACTGAATCCGATCCTACATTACCTGGATGGAGCGAGAAGAGGAGTGCGATGACGCTGTTCGATGAAGAGTGGACCAAGGATACTCCACCAAATAGAATGAGTACAAATGGAATTTATTGCTGTAATTTTTTACTTTTAGTATGGTAGATATCTAGTAGTTAATTGAATTCTTGATTTCTGTTGTATTTTTATAACAAGATATAATTATATGGATTTAATTTCCTCTTTCAGAAACTGAATCCGATCCTACATTACCAGGATGGAGCAAGAAGAAGAGTGCAATGATGCTGTTTGATGAAGAGTGGACCAAAGATATTCCACCAAATACAATGAGTACAAATGGAATTAATTGCTGAAATTTTTTACTTTTAGTATGGTAGATATCTAGTAGTTAATTGAATTCTTGTGTTCTGTTGTATTTTTGTAACAAAATATAATTATATGGATTTAATTTCCTTTTTTTCACAAACTGAATCCAATCCTACATTACCAGGATGGAGCAAGAAGAAGAGTGCGATGATGCTTTTGGATGAAGAGTCAACCAAGGATACTCCACCTAATACAATGAGTACAAATGGAATTTATTGCTATAATTTTTTACCTTTAGTATGGTAGATATCTAGTAGTTCATTGAATTCTTGTGTTCTGTTGTATTTTTATAACAAATTATAATTATATGGATTTAATTTTCTTTTTCAGATACTGAATATGATCCTACATTACCAGGATGGAGTGAGAAAAAGAAACTGATGATGCTGTTCAATGAAGAGTGGACCAAGGATACTCCACCGAATACAATGTGTACAAATGGAATTTATTGCTGTAATTATTTACTTTTAGTATGGTAGATATCTAGGAGTTAATTGAATTCTTGTGTTCTGTTGTTTTTTTATAACAAAATACAATTATATGGATTTAATTTCCTCTTTCAGAAACTGAATCCGATCCTACATTACCAGGATGGAGCGAGAAGAAGAGTGCGATGATTCTGTTGGATGAAGAGTGGACCAAGGATACTAAACCGAATACAATGAGTACCAATGGAATCTATTGCTGTAATTTTTTACTTTTAGTATGGTAGATATCTAGTTGTTAAATGAATTCTTGTGTTCTGTTGTATTTATATAACAAAATATAATTATATGGATTTAATTTCCTCTTTCAGAAACTGAATCTGATCCTACATTACCAGGATGAAGCAAGAAGAAGAGTGTGATGATGCTGTTGGATGAAGAGTGGACCAAGGATACTCAACCGATTACTATGAGTACAAATGGAATTTATTGCTGTAATCTTATACTTTTAGTATGGTAGATATCTAGTAGCTAGCTGAATTCTTGTGTTCTGTTTTATTTTTATAACAAAATATAATTATATGGATTTAACTTCCCTTTTTAGGAACTGAATCCAATCCTACATTACCTGGATGGAGCAAGAAGAGGAGTGCGATGACGCTGTTCGATTAAGAGTGGACCAAGGATACTCCACCGAATAGAATGAGTACAGATGGAATTTTTTGCTGTAATTTTTTACTTTTAGTATATTTGATATCTAGTAGTTAGTTAAATTCTTGTGTTCTGTTGTATTTTTTTAACAATATATAATTATATGGATTTAATTTCCTCTTTCAGAAACTGAATCTGATCCTACATTACCAGGATGGATCGAGAAGAAGAGTGCAATGATGCTGTTGGATGAAGAGTGGACCAAAGATATTCCACAAAATACAATGAGTACAAATGGAATTAATTGCTGAAAAATTTTTACTTTTAGTATGGTAGATATCTGGTAGTTAATTTAATTCTTGTGTTCTGTTGTATTTTATAACAAAATATAATTATATGGATTTAATTATTTTTTTCAGATATTGAATCCGATCCTACATTACCTGGATGGAGGGAGAAGAAGAGCGCGATAATGCTGTTTGATGAAGAGTGGACCAAAGATACTCCACCAAATACAATGAGTACAAATGGAATTTATTGCTGTAATTTTTCACTTTTAGTATTGTAGATATCTAGTAGTATTTAATTGAATTCTTGTGTTCTGTTGTATTTTTATAACAAAATATAATTATATGGATTTATTTTCCTTTTTCAGAAACAGAATCCGATCCTACATTACCTTGATGGAGGGAGATGAACAGTGTGATGATGCTGTTGGATGAAGAGTGGACCGAGGATACTCTACCGAATACAATGAGTACAAATGAAATTTATTGCTGTAATTTTTTACTTTTAGTATGGAAGATATCTAGTAGTTAACTGAATTCTTGTGTTCTATTTTATTTTTATAACAAAATATAATTATATGGATTTAACTTCCCTTTTTAGGAACTGAATCCGATCCTACATTACCTGGATGGAGCGAGAAGAGGAGTGCGATGACGCTGTTCGATGAAGAGTGGACCAAGGATACTCCACCAAATAGAATGAGTACAAATGGAATTTATTGCTGTAATTTTTTACTTTTAGTATGGTAGATATCTAGTAGTTAATTGAATTCTTGATTTCTGTTGTATTTTTATAACAAGATATAATTATATGGATTTAATTTCCTCTTTCAGAAACTGAATCCGATCCTACATTACCAGGATGGAGCAAGAAGAAGAGTGCAATGATGCTGTTTGATGAAGAGTGGACCAAAGATATTCCACCAAATACAATGAGTACAAATGGAATTAATTGCTGAAATTTTTTACTTTTAGTATGGTAGATATCTAGTAGTTAATTGAATTCTTGTGTTCTGTTGTATTTTTGTAACAAAATATAATTATATGGATTAAATTTCCTTTTTTTCACAAACTGAATCCAATCCTACATTACCAGGATGGAGCAAGAAGAAGAGTGCGATGATGCTTTTGGATGAAGAGTCAACCAAGGATACTCCACCTAATACAATGAGTACAAATGGAATTTATTGCTATAATTTTTTACCTTTAGTATGGTAGATATCTAGTAGTTCATTGAATTCTTGTGTTCTGTTGTATTTTTATAACAAATTATAATTATATGGATTTAATTTTCTTTTTCAGATACTGAATATGATCCTACATTACCAGGATGGAGCGAGAAGAGGAGTGCGATGACGCTGTTCGATGAAGAGTGGACCGAGGATACTCCACCGAATAGAATGAGTACAAATGGAATTTATTGCTGTAATTTTTTACTTTTAGTATGGAAGATATCTAGTAGTAACTGAATTCTTGTGGTCTGTTTTATTTTTATAACAAAATAGAATTATATGGATTTTACTTCCCTTTTTATGAACTGAATGCGATCCTACATTACCTGGATGGAGCGAGAAGAGGAGTGCGATGACGCTGTTCGATGAAGAGTGGACCAAGGATACTCCACCAAATAGAATGAGTACAAATGGAATTTATTGCTGTAATTTTTTACTTTTAGTATGGTTGATATCTAGTAGTTAATTGAATTCTTGATTTCTGTTGTATTTTTATAACAAGATATAATTATATGGATTTAATTTCCTCTTTCAGAAACTGAATCCGATCCTACATTACCAGGATGGAGCTAAAAGAAGAGTGCAATGATGCTGTTGGATGAAGAGTGGACCAAAGATATTCCACCAAATACAATGAGTACAAATGGAATTGATTGCTGTAATTTATTACTTTTACTATGGTAGATATCTAGTAGTTAATTGAATTCTTGTGTTCTGTTGTATTTTTGTAACAATATATAATTATATGGATTTAATTTCCTTTTTTTCACAAACTGAATCCAATCCTACATTACCAGGATAGAGCGAGAAGAAGAGTGC
This sequence comes from Sympetrum striolatum, assembly GCA_947579665.1. Classification (NCBI taxonomy): domain Eukaryota; kingdom Metazoa; phylum Arthropoda; class Insecta; order Odonata; family Libellulidae; genus Sympetrum; species Sympetrum striolatum. Next base: position 17,883,243 of record OX388344.1, on the reverse strand, counting down.
GATGGTGCTGTTGGATGAAGAGTCGACCAAGGATACTTCACCTAATACAATGAATACAAATGGAATTTATTGCTATAATATTTTACTTTTAGTATGGTAGATATTTAGTAGTTAATTGAATTCTTGTGTTCTGTTGTATTTTTATAACAAAATATAATTATATGGATTTAATTTCCTTTTTCAGAAACTGAATATGATCCTACATTACCAGGATGGAGTGAGAAAAAGAAACTGATGATTCTGTTCAATGAAGAGTGGACCAAGGATACTCCACCGAATACAATGAGTACAAATGGAATTTATTGCTGTAATTATTTACTTTTAGTATGGTAGATATCTAGTAGTTAATTGAATTCTTGTGTTCTGTTGTATTTTTATAACAGAATATAATTATATGGATTTAATTTCCTCTTTCAGAAATCTGAATCCGATCATACATTACCAGGATGAAGCGAGAAGAAGAGTGCGATGATGCTGTTGGATGAAGAGTGGACCAAGTATCCTTCACCAAATACAATTAGTACAAATGGAATTTACTGCTGTACCTTTTTACATTTAGTATGGTAGATATCTGGTAGTTAATTTAATTCTTGTGTTCTGTTGTATTTTTATAACAAAATATAATTATATGGATTTAATTATTTTTTTCAGATATTGAATCCGATCCTACATTACCTGGATGGAGGGAGAAGAAGAGCGCGATAATGCTGTTTGATGAAGAGTGGACCAAAGATACTCCACCAAATACAATGAGTACAAATGGAATTTATTGCTGTAATTTTTTACTTTTAGTATGGTAGATATCTAGTAGTATTTAATTGAATTCTTGTGTTCTGTTGTATTTTTATAACAAAATATAATTATATGGATTTATTTTCCTTTTTCAGAAACAGAATCCGATCCTACATTACCTTGATGGAGGGAGATGAACAGTGTGATGATGCTGTTGGATGAAGAGTGGACCGAGGATACTCTACCGAATACAATGAGTACAAATGAAATTTATTGCTGTAATTTTTTACTTTTAGTATGGAAGATATCTAGTAGTTAACTGAATTCTTGTGTTCTATTTTATTTTTATAACAAAATATAATTATATGGATTTAACTTCCCTTTTTAGGAACTGAATCCGATCCTACATTACCTGGATGGAGCGAGAAGAGGAGTGCGATGACGCTGTTCGATGAAGAGTGGACCAAGGATACTCCACCAAATAGAATGAGTACAAATGGAATTTATTGCTGTAATTTTTTACTTTTAGTATGGTAGATATCTAGTAGTTAATTGAATTCTTGATTTCTGTTGTATTTTTATAACAAGATATAATTATATGGATTTAATTTCCTCTTTCAGAAACTGAATCCGATCCTACATTACCAGGATGGAGCAAGAAGAAGAGTGCAATGATGCTGTTTGATGAAGAGTGGACCAAAGATATTCCACCAAATACAATGAGTACAAATGGAATTAATTGCTGAAATTTTTTACTTTTAGTATGGTAGATATCTAGTAGTTAATTGAATTCTTGTGTTCTGTTGTATTTTTGTAACAAAATATAATTATATGGATTTAATTTCCTTTTTTTCACAAACTGAATCCAATCCTACATTACCAGGATGGAGCAAGAAGAAGAGTGCGATGATGCTTTTGGATGAAGAGTCAACCAAGGATACTCCACCTAATACAATGAGTACAAATGGAATTTATTGCTATAATTTTTTACCTTTAGTATGGTAGATATCTAGTAGTTCATTGAATTCTTGTGTTCTGTTGTATTTTTATAACAAATTATAATTATATGGATTTAATTTTCTTTTTCAGATACTGAATATGATCCTACATTACCAGGATGGAGTGAGAAAAAGAAACTGATGATGCTGTTCAATGAAGAGTGGACCAAGGATACTCCACCGAATACAATGTGTACAAATGGAATTTATTGCTGTAATTATTTACTTTTAGTATGGTAGATATCTAGGAGTTAATTGAATTCTTGTGTTCTGTTGTTTTTTTATAACAAAATACAATTATATGGATTTAATTTCCTCTTTCAGAAACTGAATCCGATCCTACATTACCAGGATGGAGCGAGAAGAAGAGTGCGATGATTCTGTTGGATGAAGAGTGGACCAAGGATACTAAACCGAATACAATGAGTACCAATGGAATCTATTGCTGTAATTTTTTACTTTTAGTATGGTAGATATCTAGTTGTTAAATGAATTCTTGTGTTCTGTTGTATTTATATAACAAAATATAATTATATGGATTTAATTTCCTCTTTCAGAAACTGAATCTGATCCTACATTACCAGGATGAAGCAAGAAGAAGAGTGTGATGATGCTGTTGGATGAAGAGTGGACCAAGGATACTCAACCGATTACTATGAGTACAAATGGAATTTATTGCTGTAATCTTATACTTTTAGTATGGTAGATATCTAGTAGCTAGCTGAATTCTTGTGTTCTGTTTTATTTTTATAACAAAATATAATTATATGGATTTAACTTCCCTTTTTAGGAACTGAATCCAATCCTACATTACCTGGATGGAGCAAGAAGAGGAGTGCGATGACGCTGTTCGATTAAGAGTGGACCAAGGATACTCCACCGAATAGAATGAGTACAGATGGAATTTTTTGCTGTAATTTTTTACTTTTAGTATATTTGATATCTAGTAGTTAGTTAAATTCTTGTGTTCTGTTGTATTTTTTTAACAATATATAATTATATGGATTTAATTTCCTCTTTCAGAAACTGAATCTGATCCTACATTACCAGGATGGATCGAGAAGAAGAGTGCAATGATGCTGTTGGATGAAGAGTGGACCAAAGATATTCCACAAAATACAATGAGTACAAATGGAATTAATTGCTGAAAAATTTTTACTTTTAGTATGGTAGATATCTGGTAGTTAATTTAATTCTTGTGTTCTGTTGTATTTTATAACAAAATATAATTATATGGATTTAATTATTTTTTTCAGATATTGAATCCGATCCTACATTACCTGGATGGAGGGAGAAGAAGAGCGCGATAATGCTGTTTGATGAAGAGTGGACCAAAGATACTCCACCAAATACAATGAGTACAAATGGAATTTATTGCTGTAATTTTTTACTTTTAGTATGGTAGATATCTAGTAGTATTTAATTGAATTCTTGTGTTCTGTTGTATTTTTATAACAAAATATAATTATATGGATTTATTTTCCTTTTTCAGAAACAGAATCCGATCCTACATTACCTTGATGGAGGGAGATGAACAGTGTGATGATGCTGTTGGATGAAGAGTGGACCGAGGATACTCTACCGAATACAATGAGTACAAATGAAATTTATTGCTGTAATTTTTTACTTTTAGTATGGAAGATATCTAGTAGTTAACTGAATTCTTGTGTTCTATTTTATTTTTATAACAAAATATAATTATATGGATTTAACTTCCCTTTTTAGGAACTGAATCCGATCCTACATTACCTGGATGGAGCGAGAAGAGGAGTGCGATGACGCTGTTCGATGAAGAGTGGACCAAGGATACTCCACCAAATAGAATGAGTACAAATGGAATTTATTGCTGTAATTTTTTACTTTTAGTATGGTAGATATCTAGTAGTTAATTGAATTCTTGATTTCTGTTGTATTTTTATAACAAGATATAATTATATGGATTTAATTTCCTCTTTCAGAAACTGAATCCGATCCTACATTACCAGGATGGAGCAAGAAGAAGAGTGCAATGATGCTGTTTGATGAAGAGTGGACCAAAGATATTCCACCAAATACAATGAGTACAAATGGAATTAATTGCTGAAATTTTTTACTTTTAGTATGGTAGATATCTAGTAGTTAATTGAATTCTTGTGTTCTGTTGTATTTTTGTAACAAAATATAATTATATGGATTAAATTTCCTTTTTTTCACAAACTGAATCCAATCCTACATTACCAGGATGGAGCAAGAAGAAGAGTGCGATGATGCTTTTGGATGAAGAGTCAACCAAGGATACTCCACCTAATACAATGAGTACAAATGGAATTTATTGCTATAATTTTTTACCTTTAGTATGGTAGATATCTAGTAGTTCATTGAATTCTTGTGTTCTGTTGTATTTTTATAACAAATTATAATTATATGGATTTAATTTTCTTTTTCAGATACTGAATATGATCCTACATTACCAGGATGGAGTGAGAAAAAGAAACTGATGATGCTGTTCAATGAAGAGTGGACCAAGGATACTCCACCGAATACAATGTGTACAAATGGAATTTATTGCTGTAATTATTTACTTTTAGTATGGTAGATATCTAGGAGTTAATTGAATTCTTGTGTTCTGTTGTTTTTTTATAACAAAATACAATTATATGGATTTAATTTCCTCTTTCAGAAACTGAATCCGATCCTACATTACCAGGATGGAGCGAGAAGAAGAGTGCGATGATTCTGTTGGATGAAGAGTGGACCAAGGATACTAAACCGAATACAATGAGTACCAATGGAATCTATTGCTGTAATTTTTTACTTTTAGTATGGTAGATATCTAGTAGTTAATTGAATTCTTGTGTTCTGTTGTATTTATATAACAAAATATAATTATATGGATTTAATTTCCTCTTTCAGAAACTGAATCTGATCCTACATTACCAGGATGAAGCAAGAAGAAGAGTGTGATGATGCTGTTGGATGAAGAGTGGACCAAGGATACTCAACCGATTACTATGAGTACAAATGGAATTTATTGCTGTAATCTTATACTTTTAGTATGGTAGAAATCTAGTAGCTAGCTGAATTCTTGTGTTCTGTTTTATTTTTATAACAAAATATAATTATATGGATTTAACTTCCCTTTTTAGGAACTGAATCCAATCCTACATTACCTGGATGGAGCAAGAAGAGGAGTGCGATGACGCTGTTCGATTAAGAGTGGACCAAGGATACTCCACCGAATAGAATGAGTACAGATGGAATTTTTTGCTGTAATTTTTTACTTTTAGTATATTTGATATCTAGTAGTTAGTTAAATTCTTGTGTTCTGTTGTATTTTTTTAACAATATATAATTATATGGATTTAATTTCCTCTTTCAGAAACTGAATCTGATCCTACATTACCAGGATGGATCGAGAAGAAGAGTGCAATGATGCTGTTGGATGAAGAGTGGACCAAAGATATTCCACAAAATACAATGAGTACAAATGGAATTAATTGCTGAAAAATTTTTACTTTTAGTATGGTAGATATCTGGTAGTTAATTTAATTCTTGTGTTCTGTTGTATTTTATAACAAAATATAATTATATGGATTTAATTATTTTTTTCAGATATTGAATCCGATCCTACATTACCTGGATGGAGGGAGAAGAAGAGCGCGATAATGCTGTTTGATGAAGAGTGGACCAAAGATACTCCACCAAATACAATGAGTACAAATGGAATTTATTGCTGTAATTTTTTACTTTTAGTATGGTAGATATCTAGTAGTATTTAATTGAATTCTTGTGTTCTGTTGTATTTTTATAACAAAATATAATTATATGGATTTATTTTCCTTTTTCAGAAACAGAATCCGATCCTACATTACCTTGATGGAGGGAGATGAACAGTGTGATGATGCTGTTGGATGAAGAGTGGACCGAGGATACTCTACCGAATACAATGAGTACAAATGAAATTTATTGCTGTAATTTTTTACTTTTAGTATGGAAGATATCTAGTAGTTAACTGAATTCTTGTGTTCTATTTTATTTTTATAACAAAATATAATTATATGGATTTAACTTCCCTTTTTAGGAACTGAATCCGATCCTACATTACCTGGATGGAGCGAGAAGAGGAGTGCGATGACGCTGTTCGATGAAGAGTGGACCAAGGATACTCCACCAAATAGAATGAGTACAAATGGAATTTATTGCTGTAATTTTTTACTTTTAGTATGGTAGATATCTAGTAGTTAATTGAATTCTTGATTTCTGTTGTATTTTTATAACAAGATATAATTATATGGATTTAATTTCCTCTTTCAGAAACTGAATCCGATCCTACATTACCAGGATGGAGCAAGAAGAAGAGTGCAATGATGCTGTTTGATGAAGAGTGGACCAAAGATATTCCACCAAATACAATGAGTACAAATGGAATTAATTGCTGAAATTTTTTACTTTTAGTATGGTAGATATCTAGTAGTTAATTGAATTCTTGTGTTCTGTTGTATTTTTGTAACAAAATATAATTATATGGATTTAATTTCCTTTTTTTCACAAACTGAATCCAATCCTACATTACCAGGATGGAGCAAGAAGAAGAGTGCGATGATGCTTTTGGATGAAGAGTCAACCAAGGATACTCCACCTAATACAATGAGTACAAATGGAATTTATTGCTATAATTTTTTACCTTTAGTATGGTAGATATCTAGTAGTTCATTGAATTCTTGTGTTCTGTTGTATTTTTATAACAAATTATAATTATATGGATTTAATTTTCTTTTTCAGATACTGAATATGATCCTACATTACCAGGATGGAGTGAGAAAAAGAAACTGATGATGCTGTTCAATGAAGAGTGGACCAAGGATACTCCACCGAATACAATGTGTACAAATGGAATTTATTGCTGTAATTATTTACTTTTAGTATGGTAGATATCTAGGAGTTAATTGAATTCTTGTGTTCTGTTGTTTTTTTATAACAAAATACAATTATATGGATTTAATTTCCTCTTTCAGAAACTGAATCCGATCCTACATTACCAGGATGGAGCGAGAAGAAGAGTGCGATGATTCTGTTGGATGAAGAGTGGACCAAGGATACTAAACCGAATACAATGAGTACCAATGGAATCTATTGCTGTAATTTTTTACTTTTAGTATGGTAGATATCTAGTTGTTAAATGAATTCTTGTGTTCTGTTGTATTTATATAACAAAATATAATTATATGGATTTAATTTCCTCTTTCAGAAACTGAATCTGATCCTACATTACCAGGATGAAGCAAGAAGAAGAGTGTGATGATGCTGTTGGATGAAGAGTGGACCAAGGATACTCAACCGATTACTATGAGTACAAATGGAATTTATTGCTGTAATCTTATACTTTTAGTATGGTAGATATCTAGTAGCTAGCTGAATTCTTGTGTTCTGTTTTATTTTTATAACAAAATATAATTATATGGATTTAACTTCCCTTTTTAGGAACTGAATCCAATCCTACATTACCTGGATGGAGCAAGAAGAGGAGTGCGATGACGCTGTTCGATTAAGAGTGGACCAAGGATACTCCACCGAATAGAATGAGTACAGATGGAATTTTTTGCTGTAATTTTTTACTTTTAGTATATTTGATATCTAGTAGTTAGTTAAATTCTTGTGTTCTGTTGTATTTTTTTAACAATATATAATTATATGGATTTAATTTCCTCTTTCAGAAACTGAATCTGATCCTACATTACCAGGATGGATCGAGAAGAAGAGTGCAATGATGCTGTTGGATGAAGAGTGGACCAAAGATATTCCACAAAATACAATGAGTACAAATGGAATTAATTGCTGAAAAATTTTTACTTTTAGTATGGTAGATATCTGGTAGTTAATTTAATTCTTGTGTTCTGTTGTATTTTATAACAAAATATAATTATATGGATTTAATTATTTTTTTCAGATATTGAATCCGATCCTACATTACCTGGATGGAGGGAGAAGAAGAGCGCGATAATGCTGTTTGATGAAGAGTGGACCAAAGATACTCCACCAAATACAATGAGTACAAATGGAATTTATTGCTGTAATTTTTCACTTTTAGTATTGTAGATATCTAGTAGTATTTAATTGAATTCTTGTGTTCTGTTGTATTTTTATAACAAAATATAATTATATGGATTTATTTTCCTTTTTCAGAAACAGAATCCGATCCTACATTACCTTGATGGAGGGAGATGAACAGTGTGATGATGCTGTTGGATGAAGAGTGGACCGAGGATACTCTACCGAATACAATGAGTACAAATGAAATTTATTGCTGTAATTTTTTACTTTTAGTATGGAAGATATCTAGTAGTTAACTGAATTCTTGTGTTCTATTTTATTTTTATAACAAAATATAATTATATGGATTTAACTTCCCTTTTTAGGAACTGAATCCGATCCTACATTACCTGGATGGAGCGAGAAGAGGAGTGCGATGACGCTGTTCGATGAAGAGTGGACCAAGGATACTCCACCAAATAGAATGAGTACAAATGGAATTTATTGCTGTAATTTTTTACTTTTAGTATGGTAGATATCTAGTAGTTAATTGAATTCTTGATTTCTGTTGTATTTTTATAACAAGATATAATTATATGGATTTAATTTCCTCTTTCAGAAACTGAATCCGATCCTACATTACCAGGATGGAGCAAGAAGAAGAGTGCAATGATGCTGTTTGATGAAGAGTGGACCAAAGATATTCCACCAAATACAATGAGTACAAATGGAATTAATTGCTGAAATTTTTTACTTTTAGTATGGTAGATATCTAGTAGTTAATTGAATTCTTGTGTTCTGTTGTATTTTTGTAACAAAATATAATTATATGGATTTAATTTCCTTTTTTTCACAAACTGAATCCAATCCTACATTACCAGGATGGAGCAAGAAGAAGAGTGCGATGATGCTTTTGGATGAAGAGTCAACCAAGGATACTCCACCTAATACAATGAGTACAAATGGAATTTATTGCTATAATTTTTTACCTTTAGTATGGTAGATATCTAGTAGTTCATTGAATTCTTGTGTTCTGTTGTATTTTTATAACAAATTATAATTATATGGATTTAATTTTCTTTTTCAGATACTGAATATGATCCTACATTACCAGGATGGAGCGAGAAGAGGAGTGCGATGACGCTGTTCGATGAAGAGTGGACCGAGGATACTCCACCGAATAGAATGAGTACAAATGGAATTTATTGCTGTAATTTTTTACTTTTAGTATGGAAGATATCTAGTAGTAACTGAATTCTTGTGGTCTGTTTTATTTTTATAACAAAATAGAATTATATGGATTTTACTTCCCTTTTTATGAACTGAATGCGATCCTACATTACCTGGATGGAGCGAGAAGAGGAGTGCGATGACGCTGTTCGATGAAGAGTGGACCAAGGATACTCCACCAAATAGAATGAGTACAAATGGAATTTATTGCTGTAATTTTTTACTTTTAGTATGGTTGATATCTAGTAGTTAATTGAATTCTTGATTTCTGTTGTATTTTTATAACAAGATATAATTATATGGATTTAATTTCCTCTTTCAGAAACTGAATCCGATCCTACATTACCAGGATGGAGCTAAAAGAAGAGTGCAATGATGCCGTTGGATGAAGAGTGGACCAAAGATATTCCACCAAATACAATGAGTACAAATGGAATTGATTGCTGTAATTTATTACTTTTACTATGGTAGATATCTAGTAGTTAATTGAATTCTTGTGTTCTGTTGTATTTTTGTAACAATATATAATTATATGGATTTAATTTCCTTTTTTTCACAAACTGAATCCAATCCTACATTACCAGGATAGAGCGAGAAGAAGAGTGCGATGGTGCTGTTGGATGAAGAGTCGACCAAGGATACTTCACCTAATACAATGAATACAAATAGAATTTATTGCTATAATATTTTACTTTTAGTATGGTAGATATTTAGTAGTTAATTGAATTCTTGTGTTCTGTTGTATTTTTATAACAAAATATAATTATATGGATTTAATTTCCTTTTTCAGAAACTGAATATGATCCTACATTACCAGGATGGAGTGAGAAAAAGAAACTGATGATTCTGTTCAATGAAGAGTGGACCAAGGATACTCCACCGAATACAATGAGTACAAATGGAATTTATTGCTGTAATTATTTACTTTTAGTATGGTAGATATCTAGTAGTTAATTGAATTCTTGTGTTCTGTTGTATTTTTATAACAGAATATAATTATATGGATTTAATTTCCTCTTTCAGAAATCTGAATCCGATCATACATTACCAGGATGAAGCGAGAAGAAGAGTGCGATGATGCTGTTGGATGAAGAGTGGACCAAGTATCCTTCACCAAATACAATTAGTACAAATGGAATTTACTGCTGTACCTTTTTACATTTAGTATGGTAGATATCTGGTAGTTAATTTAATTCTTGTGTTCTGTTGTATTTTTATAACAAAATATAATTATATGGATTTAATTATTTTTTTCAGATATTGAATCCGATCCTACATTACCTGGATGGAGGGAGAAGAAGAGCGCGATAATGCTGTTTGATGAAGAGTGGACCAAAGATACTCCACCAAATACAATGAGTACAAATGGAATTTATTGCTGTAATTTTTTACTTTTAGTATGGTAGATATCTAGTAGTATTTAATTGAATTCTTGTGTTCTGTTGTATTTTTATAACAAAATATAATTATATGGATTTATTTTCCTTTTTCAGAAACAGAATCCGATCCTACATTACCTTGATGGAGGGAGATGAACAGTGTGATGATGCTGTTGGATGAAGAGTGGACCGAGGATACTCTACCGAATACAATGAGTACAAATGAAATTTATTGCTGTAATTTTTTACTTTTAGTATGGAAGATATCTAGTAGTTAACTGAATTCTTGTGTTCTATTTTATTTTTATAACAAAATATAATTATATGGATTTAACTTCCCTTTTTAGGAACTGAATCCGATCCTACATTACCTGGATGGAGCGAGAAGAGGAGTGCGATGACGCTGTTCGATGAAGAGTGGACCAAGGATACTCCACCAAATAGAATGAGTACAAATGGAATTTATTGCTGTAATTTTTTACTTTTAGTATGGTAGATATCTAGTAGTTAATTGAATTCTTGATTTCTGTTGTATTTTTATAACAAGATATAATTATATGGATTTAATTTCCTCTTTCAGAAACTGAATCCGATCCTACATTACCAGGATGGAGCAAGAAGAAGAGTGCAATGATGCTGTTTGATGAAGAGTGGACCAAAGATATTCCACCAAATACAATGAGTACAAATGGAATTAATTGCTGAAATTTTTTACTTTTAGTATGGTAGATATCTAGTAGTTAATTGAATTCTTGTGTTCTGTTGTATTTTTGTAACAAAATATAATTATATGGATTTAATTTCCTTTTTTTCACAAACTGAATCCAATCCTACATTACCAGGATGGAGCAAGAAGAAGAGTGCGATGATGCTTTTGGATGAAGAGTCAACCAAGGATACTCCACCTAATACAATGAGTACAAATGGAATTTATTGCTATAATTTTTTACCTTTAGTATGGTAGATATCTAGTAGTTCATTGAATTCTTGTGTTCTGTTGTATTTTTATAACAAATTATAATTATATGGATTTAATTTTCTTTTTCAGATACTGAATATGATCCTACATTACCAGGATGGAGTGAGAAAAAGAAACTGATGATGCTGTTCAATGAAGAGTGGACCAAGGATACTCCACCGAATACAATGTGTACAAATGGAATTTATTGCTGTAATTATTTACTTTTAGTATGGTAGATATCTAGGAGTTAATTGAATTCTTGTGTTCTGTTGTTTTTTTATAACAAAATACAATTATATGGATTTAATTTCCTCTTTCAGAAACTGAATCCGATCCTACATTACCAGGATGGAGCGAGAAGAAGAGTGCGATGATTCTGTTGGATGAAGAGTGGACCAAGGATACTAAACCGAATACAATGAGTACCAATGGAATCTATTGCTGTAATTTTTTACTTTTAGTATGGTAGATATCTAGTTGTTAAATGAATTCTTGTGTTCTGTTGTATTTATATAACAAAATATAATTATATGGATTTAATTTCCTCTTTCAGAAACTGAATCTGATCCTACATTACCAGGATGAAGCAAGAAGAAGAGTGTGATGATGCTGTTGGATGAAGAGTGGACCAAGGATACTCAACCGATTACTATGAGTACAAATGGAATTTATTGCTGTAATCTTATACTTTTAGTATGGTAGATATCTAGTAGCTAGCTGAATTCTTGTGTTCTGTTTTATTTTTATAACAAAATATAATTATATGGATTTAACTTCCCTTTTTAGGAACTGAATCCAATCCTACATTACCTGGATGGAGCAAGAAGAGGAGTGCGATGACGCTGTTCGATTAAGAGTGGACCAAGGATACTCCACCGAATAGAATGAGTACAGATGGAATTTTTTGCTGTAATTTTTTACTTTTAGTATATTTGATATCTAGTAGTTAGTTAAATTCTTGTGTTCTGTTGTATTTTTTTAACAATATATAATTATATGGATTTAATTTCCTCTTTCAGAAACTGAATCTGATCCTACATTACCAGGATGGATCGAGAAGAAGAGTGCAATGATGCTGTTGGATGAAGAGTGGACCAAAGATATTCCACAAAATACAATGAGTACAAATGGAATTAATTGCTGAAAAATTTTTACTTTTAGTATGGTAGATATCTGGTAGTTAATTTAATTCTTGTGTTCTGTTGTATTTTATAACAAAATATAATTATATGGATTTAATTATTTTTTTCAGATATTGAATCCGATCCTACATTACCTGGATGGAGGGAGAAGAAGAGCGCGATAATGCTGTTTGATGAAGAGTGGACCAAAGATACTCCACCAAATACAATGAGTACAAATGGAATTTATTGCTGTAATTTTTTACTTTTAGTATGGTAGATATCTAGTAGTATTTAATTGAATTCTTGTGTTCTGTTGTATTTTTATAACAAAATATAATTATATGGATTTATTTTCCTTTTTCAGAAACAGAATCCGATCCTACATTACCTTGATGGAGGGAGATGAACAGTGTGATGATGCTGTTGGATGAAGAGTGGACCGAGGATACTCTACCGAATACAATGAGTACAAATGAAATTTATTGCTGTAATTTTTTACTTTTAGTATGGAAGATATCTAGTAGTTAACTGAATTCTTGTGTTCTATTTTATTTTTATAACAAAATATAATTATATGGATTTAACTTCCCTTTTTAGGAACTGAATCCGATCCTACATTACCTGGATGGAGCGAGAAGAGGAGTGCGATGACGCTGTTCGATGAAGAGTGGACCAAGGATACTCCACCAAATAGAATGAGTACAAATGGAATTTATTGCTGTAATTTTTTACTTTTAGTATGGTAGATATCTAGTAGTTAATTGAATTCTTGATTTCTGTTGTATTTTTATAACAAGATATAATTATATGGATTTAATTTCCTCTTTCAGAAACTGAATCCGATCCTACATTACCAGGATGGAGCAAGAAGAAGAGTGCAATGATGCTGTTTGATGAAGAGTGGACCAAAGATATTCCACCAAATACAATGAGTACAAATGGAATTAATTGCTGAAATTTTTTACTTTTAGTATGGTAGATATCTAGTAGTTAATTGAATTCTTGTGTTCTGTTGTATTTTTGTAACAAAATATAATTATATGGATTAAATTTCCTTTTTTTCACAAACTGAATCCAATCCTACATTACCAGGATGGAGCAAGAAGAAGAGTGCGATGATGCTTTTGGATGAAGAGTCAACCAAGGATACTCCACCTAATACAATGAGTACAAATGGAATTTATTGCTATAATTTTTTACCTTTAGTATGGTAGATATCTAGTAGTTCATTGAATTCTTGTGTTCTGTTGTATTTTTATAACAAATTATAATTATATGGATTTAATTTTCTTTTTCAGATACTGAATATGATCCTACATTACCAGGATGGAGTGAGAAAAAGAAACTGATGATGCTGTTCAATGAAGAGTGGACCAAGGATACTCCACCGAATACAATGTGTACAAATGGAATTTATTGCTGTAATTATTTACTTTTAGTATGGTAGATATCTAGGAGTTAATTGAATTCTTGTGTTCTGTTGTTTTTTTATAACAAAATACAATTATATGGATTTAATTTCCTCTTTCAGAAACTGAATCCGATCCTACATTACCAGGATGGAGCGAGAAGAAGAGTGCGATGATTCTGTTGGATGAAGAGTGGACCAAGGATACTAAACCGAATACAATGAGTACCAATGGAATCTATTGCTGTAATTTTTTACTTTTAGTATGGTAGATATCTAGTAGTTAATTGAATTCTTGTGTTCTGTTGTATTTATATAACAAAATATAATTATATGGATTTAATTTCCTCTTTCAGAAACTGAATCTGATCCTACATTACCAGGATGAAGCAAGAAGAAGAGTGTGATGATGCTGTTGGATGAAGAGTGGACCAAGGATACTCAACCGATTACTATGAGTACAAATGGAATTTATTGCTGTAATCTTATACTTTTAGTATGGTAGAAATCTAGTAGCTAGCTGAATTCTTGTGTTCTGTTTTATTTTTATAACAAAATATAATTATATGGATTTAACTTCCCTTTTTAGGAACTGAATCCAATCCTACATTACCTGGATGGAGCAAGAAGAGGAGTGCGATGACGCTGTTCGATTAAGAGTGGACCAAGGATACTCCACCGAATAGAATGAGTACAGATGGAATTTTTTGCTGTAATTTTTTACTTTTAGTATATTTGATATCTAGTAGTTAGTTAAATTCTTGTGTTCTGTTGTATTTTTTTAACAATATATAATTATATGGATTTAATTTCCTCTTTCAGAAACTGAATCTGATCCTACATTACCAGGATGGATCGAGAAGAAGAGTGCAATGATGCTGTTGGATGAAGAGTGGACCAAAGATATTCCACAAAATACAATGAGTACAAATGGAATTAATTGCTGAAAAATTTTTACTTTTAGTATGGTAGATATCTGGTAGTTAATTTAATTCTTGTGTTCTGTTGTATTTTATAACAAAATATAATTATATGGATTTAATTATTTTTTTCAGATATTGAATCCGATCCTACCATACCTGGATGGAGGGAGAAGAAGAGCGCGATAATGCTGTTTGATGAAGAGTGGACCAAAGATACTCCACCAAATACAATGAGTACAAATGGAATTTATTGCTGTAATTTTTTACTTTTAGTATGGTAGATATCTAGTAGTATTTAATTGAATTCTTGTGTTCTGTTGTATTTTTATAACAAAATATAATTATATGGATTTATTTTCCTTTTTCAGAAACAGAATCCGATCCTACATTACCTTGATGGAGGGAGATGAACAGTGTGATGATGCTGTTGGATGAAGAGTGGACCGAGGATACTCTACCGAATACAATGAGTACAAATGAAATTTATTGCTGTAATTTTTTACTTTTAGTATGGAAGATATCTAGTAGTTAACTGAATTCTTGTGTTCTATTTTATTTTTATAACAAAATATAATTATATGGATTTAACTTCCCTTTTTAGGAACTGAATCCGATCCTACATTACCTGGATGGAGCGAGAAGAGGAGTGCGATGACGCTGTTCGATGAAGAGTGGACCAAGGATACTCCACCAAATAGAATGAGTACAAATGGAATTTATTGCTGTAATTTTTTACTTTTAGTATGGTAGATATCTAGTAGTTAATTGAATTCTTGATTTCTGTTGTATTTTTATAACAAGATATAATTATATGGATTTAATTTCCTCTTTCAGAAACTGAATCCGATCCTACATTACCAGGATGGAGCAAGAAGAAGAGTGCAATGATGCTGTTTGATGAAGAGTGGACCAAAGATATTCCACCAAATACAATGAGTACAAATGGAATTAATTGCTGAAATTTTTTACTTTTAGTATGGTAGATATCTAGTAGTTAATTGAATTCTTGTGTTCTGTTGTATTTTTGTAACAAAATATAATTATATGGATTAAATTTCCTTTTTTTCACAAACTGAATCCAATCCTACATTACCAGGATGGAGCAAGAAGAAGAGTGCGATGATGCTTTTGGATGAAGAGTCAACCAAGGATACTCCACCTAATACAATGAGTACAAATGGAATTTATTGCTATAATTTTTTACCTTTAGTATGGTAGATATCTAGTAGTTCATTGAATTCTTGTGTTCTGTTGTATTTTTATAACAAATTATAATTATATGGATTTAATTTTCTTTTTCAGATACTGAATATGATCCTACATTACCAGGATGGAGTGAGAAAAAGAAACTGATGATGCTGTTCAATGAAGAGTGGACCAAGGATACTCCACCGAATACAATGTGTACAAATGGAATTTATTGCTGTAATTATTTACTTTTAGTATGGTAGATATCTAGGAGTTAATTGAATTCTTGTGTTCTGTTGTTTTTTTATAACAAAATACAATTATATGGATTTAATTTCCTCTTTCAGAAACTGAATCCGATCCTACATTACCAGGATGGAGCGAGAAGAAGAGTGCGATGATTCTGTTGGATGAAGAGTGGACCAAGGATACTAAACCGAATACAATGAGTACCAATGGAATCTATTGCTGTAATTTTTTACTTTTAGTATGGTAGATATCTAGTAGTTAATTGAATTCTTGTGTTCTGTTGTATTTATATAACAAAATATAATTATATGGATTTAATTTCCTCTTTCAGAAACTGAATCTGATCCTACATTACCAGGATGAAGCAAGAAGAAGAGTGTGATGATGCTGTTGGATGAAGAGTGGACCAAGGATACTCAACCGATTACTATGAGTACAAATGGAATTTATTGCTGTAATCTTATACTTTTAGTATGGTAGATATCTAGTAGCTAGCTGAATTCTTGTGTTCTGTTTTATTTTTATAACAAAATATAATTATATGGATTTAACTTCCCTTTTTAGGAACTGAATCCAATCCTACATTACCTGGATGGAGCAAGAAGAGGAGTGCGATGACGCTGTTCGATTAAGAGTGGAAGAAGGATACTCCACCGAATAGAATGAGTACAGATGGAATTTTTTGCTGTAATTTTTTACTTTTAGTATATTTGATATCTAGTAGTTAGTTAAATTCTTGTGTTCTGTTGTATTTTTTTAACAATATATAATTATATGGATTTAATTTCCTCTTTCAGAAACTGAATCTGATCCTACATTACCAGGATGGATTGAGAAGAAGAGTGCAATGATGCTGTTGGATGAAGAGTGGACCAAAGATATTCCACAAAATACAATGAGTACAAATGGAATTAATTGCTGAAAAATTTTTACTTTTAGTATGGTAGATATCTAGTAGTTAATTGAATTCTTGTAATCTGTTGTATTTTTGTAACAAAATATAATTATATGGATTTAATTTCCTTTTTTTCACAAACTGAATCCAATCCTACATTACCAGGATAGAGCGAGAAGAAGAGTGCGATGGTGCTGTTGGATGAAGAGTGGACCAAGGATACTCAACGAAATACAATGAGTACAAATGGAATTTATTGCTGTAATTTTTTACTTTTAGTATGGTAGATATCTAGTAGTTAATTGAATTCTTGTGTTCTGTTTTAATTATATAACGAAATATAATTATATGGATTTAATTTCCTTTTTCAGAAACTGAATATGATCCTACATTACCAGGATGGAGTGAGAAAAAGAAACTGATGATGCTGTTCAATGAAGAGTGGACCAAGGATACTTAACCGAATACAATGAGTACAAATGGAATTTATTGCTATAATTTTTTACTTTTAGTATGGTAGATATCTAGTAGTTTATTGAATTCTTGTGTTCTGTTGTATTTTTATAACAAAATATTATTATATGGATTTAATTTTCTTTTTCAGAAACTGAATCCGATCCTACATAACCAGGATTGAGCGAGAAGAAGAGCGAGATGATGCTGTTCTGTGAAGAGTGGAGCAAGGATACTCCACCAAATACAATGAGTACAAATTGAACTTATTTCTGTAATTTTTTACTTTTAGTTAGGTAGATATCTAGGAGTTAATTTCATTCTTGTGTTCTGTTGTATTTTTATAAAGAAATATAATTATATGGATTTAATTTCCTTTTTCAGAAACTGAATATGATCCTACATTTCTAGGATGGAGTGAGAAGAAGAAACTGATGATGCTATTCAATGTAGAGTGGACCAAGGATAATCCACTGAATACAATGAGTACAAATGGAATTTATTGCTGTAATTTTTTACTTTTAGTATGGTAGATATCTAGTAGTTAATTGAATTCTTGTGTTCTGTTGTATTTTTATAACAAAAGATAATTATATGGATTTAATTTCCTCTTTCAGAAATCTGAATCCGATCCTACATTACCAGGATGGAGCGAGAAGAAGAGTGCGATGATGCTGTTGGATGAAGAGTGGACCAGGGATCCTTCACTAAATACAATAAGAACAAATGGAATTTATTGCTTTACCTTTTTACATTTAGTATGGAAGATATCTAGTAGGTAATTGAATTCTTCTGTTCTGTTGTATTTTTATAACAAAATATAATTATATGGATTTAATTTCCTATTTCAGAAACTGAATCCGATCCTACATTACCTGGATGGAGGGAGAAGAAGAGCACGATGATGCTGTTTGATGAAGAGTGGACCGAGGATGCTCCACCGAATACAATGAGTACTAATGAAATTTATTGCTGTAATTTTTTACTTTTAGTATGGTAGATATCTAGTAGTTAACTGAATTCTTGTGCCCTGTTGTATTAATATAACAAAATATAATTATATGGATTTAATTTCCTTTTTCAGAAACAGAATCCGATGCTACATTACCTGGATGGAGCGAGAAGAGGAGTGCGATGACGCTGTTCGATGAAGAGTGGACCGAGGATACTCCACCGAATAGAATGAGTACAAATGGAATTTATTGCTGTAATTTTTTACTTTTAGTATGGAAGATATCTAGTAGTAACTGAATTCTTGTGGTCTGTTTTATTTTTATAACAAAATAGAATTATATGGATTTTACTTCCCTTTTTATGAACTGAATGCGATCCTACATTACCTGGATGGAGCGAGAAGAGGAGTGCGATGACGCTGTTCGATGAAGAGTGGACCAAGGATACTCCACCAAATAGAATGAGTACAAATGGAATTTATTGCTGTAATTTTTTACTTTTAGTATGGTTGATATCTAGTAGTTAATTGAATTCTTGATTTCTGTTGTATTTTTATAACAAGATATAATTATATGGATTTAATTTCCTCTTTCAGAAACTGAATCCGATCCTACATTACCAGGATGGAGCTAGAAGAAAAGTGCAATGATGCTGTTGGATGAAGAGTGGACCAAAGATATTCCACCAAATACAATGAGTACAAATGGAATTGATTGCTGTAATTTATTACTTTTACTATGGTAGATATCTAGTAGTTAATTGAATTCTTGTGTTCTGTTGTATTTTTGTAACAATATATAATTATATGGATTTAATTTCCTTTTTTTCACAAACTGAATCCAATCCTACATTACCAGGATAGAGCGAGAAGAAGAGTGCGATGGTGCTGTTGGATGAAGAGTCGACCAAGGATACTTCACCTAATACAATGAGTACAAATGGAATTTATTGCTATAATTTTTTACTTTTAGTATTGTAGATATTTAGTAGTTAATTGAATTCTTGTGTTCTGTTGTATTTTTATAACAAAATATAATTATATGGATTTAATTTCCTTTTTCAGAAACTGAATATGATCCTACATTACCAGGATGGAGAGAGAAAAAGAAACTGATGATGCTGTTCAATGAAGAGTGGACCAAGGATACTCCACCGAATACAATGAGTACAAATGGAATTTATTGCTGTAATTATTTACTTTTAGTATGGTAGATATCTAGTAGTTAATTGAATTCTTGTGTTCTGTTGTATTTTTATAACAGAATATAATTATATGGATTTAATTTCCTCTTTCAGAAATCTGAATCCGATCATACATTACCAGGATGAAGCGAGAAGAAGAGTGCGATGATGCTGTTGGATGAAGAGTGGACCAAGTATCATTCACCAAATACAATTAGTACAAATGGAATTTACTGCTGTACCTTTTTACATTTAGTATGGTAGATATCTGGTAGTTAATTTAATTCTTATGTTCTGTTGTATTTTTATAACAAAATATAATTATATGGATTTAATTATTTTTTTCAGATATTGAATCCGATCCTACATTACCTGGATGGAGGGAGAAGAAGAGCGCGATAATGCTGTTTGATGAAGAGTGGACCAAAGATACTCCACGAAATACAATGAGTACAAATGGAATTTATTGCTGTAATTTTTTACTTTTAGTATGGTAGATATCTAGTAGTATTTAATTGAATTCTTGTGTTCTGTTGTATTTTTATAACAAAATATAATTATATGGATTTATTTTCCTTTTTCAGAAACAGAATCCGATCCTACATTACCTTGATGGAGGGAGATGAACAGTGTGATGATGCTGTTGGATGAAGAGTGGACCGAGGATACTCTACCGAATACAATGAGTACAAATGAAATTTATTGCTGTAAATTTTTACTTTTAGTATAGAAGATATCTAGTAGTTAACTGAATTCTTGTGTTCTATTTTATTTTTATAACAAAATATAATTATATGGATTTAACTTCCCTTTTTAGGAACTGAATCCGATCCTACATTACCTGGATGGAGCGAGAAGAGGAGTGCGATGACGTTGTTCGATGAAGAGTGGACCAAGGATACTCCACCAAATAGAATGAGTACAAATGGAATTTATTGCTGTAATTTTTTACTTTTAGTATGGTAGATATCTAGGAGTTAATTGAATTCTTGTGTTCTGTTGTATTTTTATAACAAAATACAATTATACGGATTTAATTTCCTCTTTCAGAAACTGAATCCGATCCTACATTACCAGGATAAAGCGAGAAGAAGAGTGAAATCATGCTGTTGGATGAAGAGTGGACCAAAGATATTCCACCAAATACAATGAGTACAAATGGAATTAATTGCTGAAATTTTTCACAATTAGTATGGTAGATATCTAGTAGTTAATTGAATTCTTGTGTTCTGTTGTATTTTTGTAACAAAATATAATTATATGGATTTAATTTCCTTTTCTTCACAAACTGAATCCAATCCTACATTACCAGGATGGAGCCAGAAGAGGGGTGCGATTTAGCTGTTGGATGAAGAGTCGACCAAGGATACTCCACCTAATACAATGAGTACAAATAAAATTTATTGCTATAATTTTTTACTTTTAGTATGGTAGATATCTAGTAGTTAATAGAATTCTTGTGTTCTGTTGTATTTTTATAACAAAATATTATAATATGGATTTAATTTCCCTTTTCAGAAACTGAATATGATCCTACATTACCAGGATGGAGTGAGAAAAAGAAACTGATGATGCTGTTCAATGAAGAGTCGACCAAGGATACTCGACCGAATACAATGAGTACAAATGGAATTTATTGCTGTAATTTTTTAATTTCAGTATGGTAGATATCTAGGAGTTAATTGAATTCTTGTGTTCTGTTGTATTTTTATAACAAAATATAATTATATGGATTTAATTTCCTCTTTCAGAACCTGAATCCGATCCTACAATACCAGGATGGAGCGAGAAGAAGAGTGCGATGATGCTGTTGGATGAAGAGTCGACCAAGGATTCTCCACCAAATACAATGAGTACAAATGGAATTTATTGCTGTAATTTTTTACTTTTAGTATGGAAGATATCTAGTAGTTAACTGAATTCTTGTGTTCTGTTTTATTTTTATAACAAAATATAATTATATGGATTTAACTTCCATTTTTAGGAACTGAATCCGATCCTACATTACCTGGATGGAGCGAGAAGAGGAGTGCGATGACGCTGTTCGATGAAAAGTGGACAAAGGATACTCCACCAAATAAAATGAGTACAAATGGAATTTATTACTCTAATTTTTTACTTTTAGTATAGTTGATATCTAGTAGTTAATTGAATTCTTGACTTCTGTTGTATTTTTATAACAAGATATAATTATATGGATTTAATTTCCTCTTTCAGAAACTGAATCCGATCCTACATTACCAGGATGGAGCAAGAAGAAGAGTGCAATGATGCTGTTTGATGAAGAGTGGACCAAAGATATTCCACCAAATACAATGAGTACAAATGGAATTAATTGCTGAAATTTTTTACTTTTAGGTTGGTAGATATCTAGTAGTTAATTGAATTCTTGTGTTCTGTTGTATATTTGTAACAAATTATAATTAGATGGATTTAATTTTCTTTTTCAGATACTAAATATGATCCTACATTACCAGGATGGAGTGAGAAAAAGAAACTGATGATGCTGTTCAATGAAGAGTGGACCAAGGATACTCCACCGAATACAATGAGTACAAATGGAATTTATTGCTGTTATTATTTACTTTTAGTATGGTAGATATCTAGGAGTTAATTGAATTCTTGTGTTCTGTTGTATTTTTATAACAAAATACAATTATATGGATTTAATTTCCTCTTTCAGAATCTGAATCCGATCTTACAATACCAGGATGAAGCAAGAAGAAGAGTGTGATGATGCTGTTCGATGAAGAGTGGACCAAGGATACTCAACCGATTTCTATGAGTACAAATGGAATTTATTGCTGTAATCTTTTACTTTTAGTATGGTAGATATCTAGTAGCTAACTGAATTCTTGTGTTCTGTTTTATTTTTATAACAAAATATAATTATATGGAATTAACTTCCCTTTTTAGGAACTGAATCCAATCCTACATTACCAGGATGGAGCGAGAAGAAGAGTGCAATGATGCTGTTGGATGAAGAGTGGACCAAAGACATTCCACAAAATACAATGAGTACAAATGGAATTAATTGCTGAAAAATTTTTACTTTTAGTATGGTAGATATCTAGTAGTTAATTGAATTCTTGTGTTCTGTTGTATTTTTGTAACAAAATATAATTATATGGATTTAATTTCCTTTTTTTCACAAACTGAATCCAATCCTACATTACCAGGATAGAGCGAGAAGAAGAGTGCGATGGTGCTGTTGGATGAAGAGTGGACCAAGGATACTCAACGAAATACAATGAGTACAAATGGAATTTATTGCTGTAATTTTTTACTTTTAGTATGGTAGATATCTAGTAGTTAATTGAATTCTTGTGTTCTGTTTTATTTACATAACAAAATATAATTATATGGATTTAATTTCCTTTTTCAGAAACTGAATATGATCCTACATTACCAGGATGGAGTGAGAAAAAGAAACTGATGATGCTGTTCAATGAAGAGTGGACCAAGGATACTCAACCGAATACAATGAGTACAAATGGAATTTATTGCTATAATTTTTTACTTTTAGTATGGTAGATATCTAGTAGTTTATTGAATTCTTGTGTTCTGTTGTATTTTTATAACAAAATATTATTATATGGATTTAATTTTCTTTTTCAGATACTGAATATGATCCTACATTACCAGGATGGAGTGAGAAAAAGAAACTGATGATGCTGTTCAATGAAGAGTGGACCAAGGATACTCCACCGAATACAATGAGTACAAATGGAATTTATTGCTGTAATTATTTACTTTTAGTATGGTAGATATCTAGGAGTTAATTGAATTCTTGTGTTCTGTTGTATTTTTATAACAAAATACAATTATATGGATTTAATTTCCTCTTTCAGAAACTGAATCCGATCCTACATTACCAGGATGGAGCGAGAAGAAGAGTGCGATGATGCTGTTGGATGAAGAGTGGACCAAGGATACTCAACCGAATACAATGAGTACCAATGGAATCTATTGCTGTAATTTTTTACTTTTAGTATGGTAGATATCTAGTTGTTAAATGAATTCTTGTGTTCTGTTGTATTTATATAACAAAATATAATTATATGGATTTAATTTCCTCTTTCAGAACCTGAATCCGATCCTACAATACCAGGATGAAGCAAGAAGAAGAGTGTGATGATGCTGTTGGATGAAGAGTGGACCAAGGATACTCAACCGATTACTATGAGTACAAATGGAATTTATTGCTGTAATCTTTTACTTTTAGTATGGTAGATATCTAGTAGCTAACTGAATTCTTGTGTTCTGTTTTATTTTTATAACAAAATATAATTATATGGATTTAAATTCCCTTTTTAGGAACTGAATCCAATCCTACATTACCTGGATGGAGGGAGAAGAGGAGTGCGATGATGCTGTACGAATAAGAGTGGACCAAGGATACTCCACCGAATAGAATGAGTACAGATGGAATTTATTGCTGTAATTTTTTACTTTTAGTATATTTGATATCTAGTAGTTAGTTAAATTCTTGTGTTCTGTTGTATTTTTTTAACAATATATAATTATAAGGATTTAATTTCCTCTTTCAGAAACTGAATCCGATCCTACATTACCAGGATGGAGCGAGAAGAAGAGTGCAATGATACTGTTGGATGAAGAGTGGACCAAAGATATTCCACAAAATACAATGAGTACAAATGGAATTAATTGCTGAAAAATTTTTACTTTTAGTATGGTAGATATCTAGTAGTTAATTGAATTCTTGTGTTCTGTTGTATTTTTGTAACAAAATATAAATATATGGATTTAATTTCCTTTTTTTCACAAAATGAATCCAATCCTACATTACCAGGATAGAGCGAGTAGAAGAGTGCGATGGTGCTGTTGGATGAAGAGTGGACCAAGTATACTCAACGAATTACAATGAGTACAAATGGAATTTATTGCTGTAATTTTTTACTTTTAGTATGGTAGATATCTAGTAGTTAATTGAATTCTTGTGTTCTGTTTTATTTATGTAACAAAATATAATTATATGGATTTAATTTCCTTTTTCAGAAACTGAATATGATCCTACATTACCAGGATGGAGTGAGAAAAAGAAACTGATGATGCTGTTCAATGAAGAGTGGACCAAGGATACTCAACCGAATACAATGATTACAAATGGAATTGATTGCTATAATTTTTTACTTTTAGTATGGTAGATAACTAGGAGTTAATTGAATTCTTGTGTTCTGTTGTATTTTTATAAAGAAATATAATTATATGGATTTAATTTCCTTTTTCAGAAACTGAATATGATCCTACATTACCAGGATGGAGTGAGAAGAAGAAACTGATGATGCTATTCAATGTAGAGTGGACCAAGGATACTTCACTGAATACAATGAGTACAAATGGAATTTATTGCTGTAATTTTTTACTTTTAATATGGTAGATATCTAGTAGTTAATTGAATTCTTGTGTTCTGTTGTATTTTTATAACAAAAGATAATTATATGGATTTAATTTCCTCTTTCAGAAATCTGAAACCGATCCTACATTACCAGGATGGAGCGAGAAAAAGAGTGCGATGATGCTGTTGGATGAAGAGTGGACCAGGGATGCTTCACTAAATACAATAAGTACAAATGGAATTTATTGCTGTACCTTTTTACATTTAGTATGGAAGATATCTAGTAGTTAATTGAATTCTTCTGTTCTGTTGTATTTTTATAACAAAATATAATTATATGGATTTAATTTCCTATTTCAGAAACTGAATCCGATCCTACATTACCTGGATGGAGGGAGAAGAAGAGCACGATGATGCTGTTTGATGAAGAGTGGACCGAGGATACTCCACCGAATAGAATGAGTACAAATGGAATTTATTGCTGTAATTTTTTACTTTTAGTATGGAAGATATCTAGTAGTAACTGAATTCTTGTGGTCTGTTTTATTTTTATAACAAAATAGAATTATATGGATTTAACTTCCCTTTTTATGAACTGAATGCGATCCTACATTTCCTGGATGGAGCGAGAAGAGGAGTGCGATGACGCTTTTCGATGAAGAGTGGACCAAGGATACTCCACCAAATAGAATGAGTACAAATGGAATTTATTGCTGTAATTTTTTACTTTTAGTATGGTTGATATCTAGTAGTTAATTGAATTCTTGTGTTCTGTTTTATTTATGTAACAAAATATAATTATATGGATTTAATTTCCTTTTTCAGAAACTGAATATGATCCTACATTACCAGGATGGAGTGAGAAAAAGAAACTGATGATGCTGTTCAATGAAGAGTGGACCAAGGATACTCAACCGAATACAATGAGTACAAATGGAATTGATTGCTATAATTTTTTACTTTTAGTATGGTAGATAACTAGGAGTTAATTGAATTCTTGTGTTCTGTTGTATTTTTATAAAGAAATATAATTATATGGATTTAATTTCCTTTTTCAGAAACTGAATATGATCCTACATTACCAGGATGGAGTGAGAAGAAGAAACTGATGATGCTATTCAATGTAGAGTGGACCAAGGATACTTCACTGAATACAATGAGTACAAATGGAATTTATTGCTGTAATTTTTTACTTTTAGTATGGTAGATATCTAGTAGTTAATTGAATTCTTGTGTTCTGTTGTATTTTTATAACAAAAGATAATTATATGGATTTAATTTCCTCTTTCAGAAATCTGAAACCGATCCTACATTACCAGGATGGAGCGAGAAGAAGAGTGCGATGATGCTGTTGGATGAAGAGTGGACCAGGGATCCTTCACTAAATACAATAAGTACAAATGGAATTTATTGCTGTACCTTTTTACATTTAGTATGGAAGATATCTAGTAGTTAATTGAATTCTTCTGTTCTGTTGTATTTTTATAACAAAATATAATTATATGGATTTAATTTCCTATTTCAGAAACTGAATCCGATCCTACATTACCTGGATGGAGGGAGAAGAAGAGCACGATGATGCTGTTTGATGAAGAGTGGACCGAGGATACTCCACCGAATAGAATGAGTACAAATGGAATTTATTGCTGTAATTTTTTACTTTTAGTATGGAAGATATCTAGTAGTAACTGAATTCTTGTGGTCTGTTTTATTTTTATAACAAAATAGAATTATATGGATTTAACTTCCCTTTTTATGAACTGAATGCGATCCTACATTTCCTGGATGGAGCGAGAAGATGAGTGCGATGACGCTTTTCGATGAAGAGTGGACCAAGGATACTCCACCAAATAGAATGAGTACAAATGGAATTTATTGCTGTAATTTTTTACTTTTAGTATGGTTGATATCTAGTAGTTAATTGAATTCTTGATTTCTGTTGTATTTTTATAACAAGATATAATTATATGGATTTAATTTCCTCTTTCAGAAACTGAATCCGATCCTACATTATCAGGATGGAGCTAGAAGAAGAGTGCAATGATGCTGTTGGATGAAGAGTGGACCAAAGATATTCCACCACATACAATGAGTACAAATGGAATTGATTGCTGAAATTTTTTACTTTTAGTATGGTAAATATCTAGTAGTTAATTGAATTCTAGTGTTCTGTTGTAATTTTGTAAAAAAATATAATTATATGGATTTAATTTCCTTTTTTTCACAAACTGAATCTGATCCTACATTACCAGGATGGAGCGAGAAGAAGATTGCGATGATGCATTTTGATGAAGAGTCGACCAAGGATACTCCACCTAATACAATGAGTACAAATGGAATTTATTGCTATAATTTTTTACTTTTAGTATGGTAGATATCTAGTAGTTCATTGAATTCTTGTGTTCTGGTGTATTTTTATAACAAAATATAATTATATGGATTTAATTTTCTTTTTCAGATACTGAATATGATTCTACATTACCAGGATGGAGTGAAAAAAAGAAACTGATGATGCTGTTCAATGAAGAGTGGACCAAGGATACTCCACCGAATACAATGATAACAAATGGAATTTATTGCTGTAATTTTTTACTTTTAGTATGGTAGATATCTAGGAGTTAATTGAATTCTTGTGTTCTGTTGTATTTTTATAACAAAATACAATTATATGGATTTAATTTCCTCTTTCAGAAACTGAATCCGATCCTACATTACCAGGATGGAGCGAGAAGAAGAGTGCGATGATGCTGTTGGATGAAGAGTGGACCAAGGATACTCAACCGAATACAATGAGTACAAATGGAATTTATTGCTGTAATTTCTTACTTTTAGTATGGTAGATATCTAGTAGTTAATTGAATTCTTGTGTTCTGTTGTATATTTGTAACAAAATATAATTATATGGATTTAATTTACTTTTTTTCACAAACTGAATCCAATCCTACATTACCAGGATGGAGCAAGAAGAAGAGTGCGATGATGCTTTTGGATGAAGAGTCAACCAAGGATACTCCACCTAACACAATGAGTACAAATGGAATTTATTGCTATAATTTTTTACTTTTAGTATGGTAGATATCTAGTAGTTCATTGAATTCTTGTGTTCTGTTGTATTTTTATAACAAATTATAATTATATGGATTTAATTTTCTATTTCAGATATTGAATATGATACTATATTACCAGGATGGAGTGAGAGAAAGAAACTGATGATGCTGTTCAATAAAGAGTAGACCAAGGATACTCCACCGAATACAATGAGTACAAATGGAATTTATTGCTGTAATTTTTTACTTTTAGTATGGTAGATATCTAGGAGTTAATTGAATTCTTGTGTTCTGTTATATTTTTATAACAAAATACAATTATATGGATTTAATTTCCTTTTTCAGAAACTGAATCCGATCCTACATTACCAGGATGGAGCGAGAAGTAGAGTGTGATGATGCTGTTGGATGAAGAGTGGACCGAGGATACTCCACCGAATACAATGAGTACAAATGAAATTTATTGCTGTAATTTTTTACTTTTAGTATGGAAGATATCTAGTAGTTAACTGAATTCTTGTGTTCTATTTTATTTTTATAACAAAATATAATTATATGGATTTAACTTCCCTTTTTAGGAACTGAATCCGACCCAACATTACCTGGATGGAGCGAGAAGAGGAGTGCGATGACGCTGTTCGATGAAGAGTGGACCAAGGATACTCCACCAAAAAGAATGAGTACAAATGGAATTAATTGCTGAAATTTTTTAATTTTAGTTTGGTAGATATCTAGTAGTTAATTGTATTCTTGTGTTCTGTTGTATTTTTGTAACAAAATATAATTATATGGATTTAATTTCCTTTTTTTCACAAACTGAATCCAATCCTACATTACCAGGATGGAGCGAGAAGAAGAGTGCGATGGTGCTGTTGGATGAAGAGCCGACCAAGGATACTCCACCTAATACAATGAGTACAAATGGAATTTATTGCTATAATTTTTTACTTTTAGTATGGTAGATATCTAGTAGTTAATTGAATTCTTGTGTTCTGTTGTATTTTTATAACAAAATATAATTATATGGATTTAATTTCCCTTTTCAGAAATTGAATATGATCCTACATTACCAGGATGGAGTGAGAAAAAGAAACTGATGATGCTGTTCAATGAAGAGTGCACCAAGGATACTCCACCGAATACAATGAGTACAAATGGAATTTATTGCTGTAATTTTTTACTTTTAGTATGGTTGATATCTAGGAGTTATTGAATTCTTGTGTTCTGTTGTATTTTTATAACAAAATATATTATTATATGGATTTAATTTCCTCTTTCAGAAACTGAATCCGATCCTACATTACCAGGATAAAGCAGGAAGAAGAGTGAAATGATGCTGTTGGATGAAGAGTTGACCAAAGAATTTCCACCAAATACAATGAGTACAAATGGAATTAATTGCTGAAATTTTTTACAATTAGTATGGTAGATATCTAGTACTTAATTGAATTCTTGTGTTCTGTTGTATTTTTGTAACAAAATATAATTATATGGATTTAATTTCCATTTTTTCAAACTGAATCCAATCCTACATTACCAGGATGGAGCCAGAAGAAGAGTGCGATTTAGCTGTTGGATGAAGAGTCGACCAAGGATACTCCACCTAATACATGAGTACAAATAAAATTTATTGCTATAATTTTTTACTTTTAGTATGGTAGATATCTAGTAGTTAATTGAATTCTTGTGTTCTGTTGTATTTTTATAACAAAATATAATAATATGGATTTAATTTCCCTTTTCAGAAACTGAATATGATCCTACATTACCAGGATGGAGTGAGAAAAAGAAACTGATGATGCTGTTCAATGAAGAGTGGACCAAGGATACTCGACCGAATACGATGAGTACAAATGGAATTTATTGCTGTAATTTTTTACTTTTAGTATGGAAGATATCTAGTAGTTAACTGAATTCTTGTGTTCTGTTTTATTTTTATAACAAAATATAATTATATGGATTTAACTTCCCTTTTTAGGAACTGAATCCGATCCTACATTACCTGGATGGAGCGAGAAGAGGAGTGCGATGACGCTGTTCGATGAAAAGTGGACAAAGGATACTCCACCAAATAAAATGAGTACAAATGGAATTTATTAATGTAATTTTTTACTTTTAGTATAGTTGATATCTAGTAGTTAATTGAATTCTTGATTTCTGTTTTATTTTTTTAACAAGATATAATTATATGGATTTAATTTCCTCTTTCAGAAACTGAATCCGATCCTACATTACCAGGATGGAGCAAGAAGAAGAGTGCAATGATGCTGTTTGATGAAGAGTGGACCAAAGATATTCCACCAAATACAATGAGTACAAATGGAATAAATTGCTGAAATTTTTTACTTTTAGTATGGTAGATATCTAGTAGTTAATTGAATTCTTGTGTTCTGTTGTATTTTTGTAACAAAATATAATTATATGGATTTAATTTCCTTTTTTTCACAAACTGAATCCAATCCTACATTACCAGGATGGAGCGAGAAGAAGAGTGCAATGATGCTTTTGGATGAAGAGTCAACCAAGGATACTCCACCTAATACAATGAGTACAAATGGAATTTATTGCTATAATTTTTTACCTTTAGTATGGTAGATATCTAGTAGTTTATTGAATTCTTGTGTTCTGTTGTATTTTTATAACAAATTATAATTATATGGATTTAATTTTCTTTTTCAGATACTGTATATGATCCTACATTACCAGGATGGAGTGAGAAAAAGAAACTGATGATGCTGTTCAATGAAGAGTGGACCAAGGATACTCCACCAAATACAATGAGTACAAATGGAATTTATTGCTGTAATTATTTACTTTTAGTATGGTAGATATCTAGGAGTTAATTGAATTCTTGTGTTCTGTTGTATTTTTATAACAAAATTCAATTATATGGATTTAATTTCCTCTTTCAGAAACTGAATCCGATCCTACATTACCAGGATGGAGCGAGAAGAAGAGTGCGATGATGCTGTTGGATGAAGAGTGGACCAAGGATACTCAACCGAATACAATGAGTACCAATGGAATCTATTGCTGTAATTTTTTACTTTTAGTATGGTAGATATCTAGTTGTTAAATGAATTCTTGTGTTCTGTTGTATTTATATAACAAAATATAATTATATGGATTTAATTTCCTCTTTCAGAACCTGAATCCGATCCTACAATACCAGGATGAAGCAAGAAGAAGAGTGTGATGATGCTGTTGGATGAAGAGTGGACCAAGGATACTCAACTGATTACTATGAGTACAAATGGAATTTATTGCTGTAATCTTTTACTTTTAGTATGGTAGATATCTAGTAGCTAACTGAATTCTTGTGTTCTGTTTTATTTTTATAACAAAATATAATTATATGGATTTAACTTCCCTTTTTAGGAACTGAATCCAATCCTACATTACCTGGATGGAGCGAGAAGAGGAGTGCGATGACGCTGTTCGAATAAGAGTGGACCAAGGATACTCCACCAAATAGAATGAGTACAAATGGAATTTATTGCTGTAATTTTTTACTTTTAGTATGGTTGATATCTAGTAGTTAATTGAATTCTTGTGTTCTGTTGTATTTTTATAACAAAATACAATTATATGGATTTAATTTCCTCTTTCAGAAACTGAATCCGATCCTACATTACCAGGATGGAGCGAGAAGAAGAGTGTGATGATGCTGTTGGATGAAGAGTGGACCAAGGATACTCAACCGAATACAATGAGTTTAAATGGACTTAATTGCTGAAATTTTTTAATTTTAGTTTGGTAGATATCTAGTAGTTAATTGAATTCTAGTGTTCTGTTGTAATTTTGTAAAAAAATATAATTATATGGATTTAATTTCCTTTTTTTCACAAACTGAATCTGATCCTACATTACCAGGATGGAGCGAGAAGAAGATTGCGATGATGCATTTTGATGAAGAGTCGACCAAGGATACTCCACCTAATACAATGAGTACAAATGGAATTTATTGCTATAATTTTTTACTTTTAGTATGGTAGATATCTAGTAGTTCATTGAATTCTTGTGTTCTGGTGTATTTTTATAACAAAATATAATTATATGGATTTAATTTTCTTTTTCAGATACTGAATATGATTCTACATTACCAGGATGGAGTGAGAAAAAGAAACTGATGATGCTGTTCAATGAAGAGTGGACCAAGGATACTCCACCGAATACAATGATAACAAATGGAATTTATTGCTGTAATTTTTTACTTTTAGTATGGTAGATATCTAGGAGTTAATTGAATTCTTGTGTTCTGTTGTATTTTTATAACAAAATACAATTATATGGATTTAATTTCCTCTTTCAGAAACTGAATCCGATCCTACATTACCAGGATGGAGCGAGAAGAAGAGTGCGATGATGCTGTTGGATGAAGAGTGGACCAAGGATACTCAACCGAATACAATGAGTACAAATGGAATTTATTGCTGTAATTTCTTACTTTTAGTATGGTAGATATCTAGTAGTTAATTGAATTCTTGTGTTCTGTTGTATATTTGTAACAAAATATAATTATATGGATTTAATTTACTTTTTTTCACAAACTGAATCCAATCCTACATTACCAGGATGGAGCAAGAAGAAGAGTGCGATGATGCTTTTGGATGAAGAGTCAACCAAGGATACTCCACCTAACACAATGAGTACAAATGGAATTTATTGCTATAATTTTTTACTTTTAGTATGGTAGATATCTAGTAGTTCATTGAATTCTTGTGTTCTGTTGTATTTTTATAACAAATTATAATTATATGGATTTAATTTTCTATTTCAGATATTGAATATGATACTATATTACCAGGATGGAGTGAGAGAAAGAAACTGATGATGCTGTTCAATAAAGAGTGGACCAAGGATACTCCACCGAATACAATGAGTACAAATGGAATTTATTGCTGTAATTTTTTACTTTTAGTATGGTAGATATCTAGGAGTTAATTGAATTCTTGTGTTCTGTTATATTTTTATAACAAAATACAATTATATGGATTTAATTTCCTTTTTCAGAAACTGAATCCGATCCTACATTACCAGGATGGAGCGAGAAGTAGAGTGTGATGATGCTGTTGGATGAAGTATGGACCGAGGATACTCCACCGAATACAATGAGTACAAATGAAATTTATTGCTGTAATTTTTTACTTTTAGTATGGAAGATATCTAGTAGTTAACTGAATTCTTGTGTTCTATTTTATTTTTATAACAAAATATAATTATATGGATTTAACTTCCCTTTTTAGGAACTGAATCCGATCCAACATTACCTGGATGGAGCGAGAAGAGGAGTGCGATGACGCTGTTCGATGAAGAGTGGACCAAGGATACTCCACCAAATAGAATGAGTACAAATGGAATTAATTGCTGAAATTTTTTAATTTTAGTTTGGTAGATATCTAGTAGTTAATTGTATTCTTGTGTTCTGTTGTATTTTTGTAACAAAATATAATTATATGGATTTAATTTCCTTTTTTTCACAAACTGAATCCAATCCTACATTACCAGGATGGAGCGAGAAGAAGAGTGCGATGGTGCTGTTGGATGAAGAGCCGACCAAGGATACTCCACCTAATACAATGAGTACAAATGGAATTTATTGCTATAATTTTTTACTTTTAGTATGGTAGATATCTAGTAGTTAATTGAATTCTTGTGTTCTGTTGTATTTTTATAACAAAATATAATTATATGGATTTAATTTCCCTTTTCAGAAATTGAATATGATCCTACATTACCAGGATGGAGTGAGAAAAAGAAACTGATGATGCTGTTCAATGAAGAGTGCACCAAGGATACTCCACCGAATACAATGAGTACAAATGGAATTTATTGCTGTAATTTTTTACTTTTAGTATGGTTGATATCTAGGAGTTATTGAATTCTTGTGTTCTGTTGTATTTTTATAACAAAATATATTATTATATGGATTTAATTTCCTCTTTCAGAAACTGAATCCGATCCTACATTACCAGGATAAAGCAGGAAGAAGAGTGAAATGATGCTGTTGGATGAAGAGTTGACCAAAGAATTTCCACCAAATACAATGAGTACAAATGGAATTAATTGCTGAAATTTTTTACAATTAGTATGGTAGATATCTAGTACTTAATTGAATTCTTGTGTTCTGTTGTATTTTTGTAACAAAATATAATTATATGGATTTAATTTCCATTTTTTCAAACTGAATCCAATCCTACATTACCAGGATGGAGCCAGAAGAAGAGTGCGATTTAGCTGTTGGATGAAGAGTCGACCAAGGATACTCCACCTAATACATGAGTACAAATAAAATTTATTGCTATAATTTTTTACTTTTAGTATGGTAGATATCTAGTAGTTAATTGAATTCTTGTGTTCTGTTGTATTTTTATAACAAAATATAATAATATGGATTTAATTTCCCTTTTCAGAAACTGAATATGATCCTACATTACCAGGATGGAGTGAGAAAAAGAAACTGATGATGCTGTTCAATGAAGAGTGGACCAAGGATACTCGACCGAATACGATGAGTACAAATGGAATTTATTGCTGTAATTTTTTAGTTTCAGTATGTTAGATATCTAGGAGTTAATTGAATTCTTGTGTTCTGTTGTATTTTTATAACAAAATATAATTATATGGATTTAATTTCCTCTTTCAGAACCTGAATCCGATCCTACAATACCAGGATGGAGCGAGAAGAGTGCGATGATGCTGTTGGATGAAGAGTGGACCAAGGATACTCAACCGATTACTATGAGTACAAATGGAATTTATTGCTGTAATCTTTTACTTTTAGTATGGTAGATATCTAGTAGTTAACTGAATTCTTGTTTTCTGTTTTATTTTTATAACAAAATATAATTATATGGATTTAACTTCCCTTTTTAGGAACTGAATCCGATCCTACATTACCTGGATGGAGCGAGAAGAGGAGTGCGATGACGCTGTTCGATGAAGAGTGGACCAAGGATATTCCACCGAATAGAATGAGTACAAATGGAATTTATAGCTGTAATCTTTTACTTTTAGTATGGTTGATATCTAGAAGTTAATTGAATTCTTGTGTTCTGTTGTATTTTTGTAACAAAATATAATTATATGGATTTAATTTCCTTTTTTTCACAAACTGAATCCAATCCTACATTACCAGGATGGAGCGAGAAGAAGAGTGCGATGATGCTTTTGGATGAAGAGTCAACCAAGGATACTCAACCGAATACAATGAGTACCAATGGAATCTATTGCTGTAATTTTTTACTTTTAGTATGGTAGATATCTAGTTGTTAAATGAATTCTTGTGTTCTGTTGTATTTTTATAACAAATTATAATTATATGGATTTAATTTTCTTTTTCAGATACTGTATATGATCCTACATTACCAGGATGGAGTGAGAAAAAGAAACTGATGATGCTGTTCAATGAAGAGTGGACCAAGGATACTCCACCAAATACAATGAGTACAAATGGAATTTATTGCTGTAATTATTTACTTTTAGTATGGTAGATATCTAGGAGTTAATTGAATTCTTGTGTTCTGTTGTATTTTTATAACAAAATACAATTATATGGATTTAATTTCCACTTTCAGAAACTGAATCCGATCCTACATTACCAGGATGGAGCGAGAAGAAGAGTGCGATGATGCTGTTGGATGAAGAGTGGACCAAGGATACTCAACCGAATACAATGAGTACCAATGGAATCTATTGCTGTAATTTTTTACTTTTAGTATGGTAGATATCTAGTTGTTAAATGAATTCTTGTGTTCTGTTGTATTTATATAACAAAATATAATTATATGGATTTAATTTCCTCTTTCAGAACCTGAATCCGATCCTACAATACCAGGATGAAGCAAGAAGAAGAGTGTGATGATGCTGTTGGATGAAGAGTGGACCAAGGATACTCAACTGATTACTATGAGTACAAATGGAATTTATTGCTGTAATCTTTTACTTTTAGTATGGTAGATATCTAGTAGCTAACTGAATTCTTGTGTTCTGTTTTATTTTTATAACAAAATATAATTATATGGATTTAACTTCCCTTTTTAGGAACTGAATCCAATCCTACATTACCTGGATGGAGCGAGAAGAGGAGTGCGATGACGCTGTTCGATTAAG
The DNA here is from genome assembly GCA_947579665.1 of Sympetrum striolatum. Taxonomy (NCBI): domain Eukaryota; kingdom Metazoa; phylum Arthropoda; class Insecta; order Odonata; family Libellulidae; genus Sympetrum; species Sympetrum striolatum. Next base: position 17,847,040 of record OX388344.1, on the reverse strand, counting down.
AGTGGACCAAGGATACTCCACCAAATAGAATGAGTACAAATGGAATTTATTGCTGTAATTTTTTACTTTTAGTATGGTAGATATCTAGGAGTTAATTGAATTCTTGTGTTCTGTTGTATTTTTATAACAAAATACAATTATATGGATTTAATTTCCTCTTTCAGAAACTGAATCCGATCCTACATTACCAGGATGGAGCGAGAAGAAGAGTGTGATGATGCTGTTGGATGAAGAGTGGACCAAGGATACTCAACCGAATACAATGAGTTTAAATGGAATTAATTGCTGAAATTTTTTAATTTTAGTTTGGTAGATATCTAGTAGTTAATTGTATTCTTGTGTTCTGTTGTATTTTTGTAACAAAATATAATTATATGGATTTAATTTCCTTTTTTTCACAAACTGAATCCAATCCTACATTACCAGGATGGAGCGAGAAGAAGAGTGCGATGGTGCTGTTGGATGAAGAGCCGACCAAGGATACTCCACCTAATACAATGAGTTCAAATGGAATTTATTGCTATAATTTTTTACTTTTAGTATGGTAGATATCTAGTAGTTAATTGAATTCTTGTGTTCTGTTGTATTTTTATAACAAAATATAATTATATGGATTGAATTTCCCTTTTCAGAAATTGAATATGATCCTACATTACCAGGATGGAGTGAGAAAAAGAAACTGATGATGCCGTTCAATGAAGAGTGCACCAAGGAAACTCCACCGAATACAATGAGTACAAATGGAATTTATTGCTGTAATTTTTTACTTTTAGTATGGTAGATATCTAGGAGTTAATTGAATTCTTGTGTTCTGTTGTATTTTTATAACAAAATATAATTATATGGATTTAATTTCCTCTTTCAGAAACTGAATCCGATCCTACATTACCGGGATAAAGCGAGAAGAAGAGTGAAATGATGCTGTTGGATGAAGAGTGGACCAAAGATATTCCACCAAATACAATGAGTACAAATGGAATTAATTGCTGAAATTTTTTACAATAGTATGGTAGATATCTAGTAGTTAATTGAATTCTTGTGTTCTGTTGTATTTTTGTAACAAAATATAATTAAATGGATTTAATTTCCTTTTTTTCACAAACTGAATCCAATCCTACATTACCAGGATGGAGCGAGAAGAAGAGTGCGATTTAGCTGTTGGATGAAGAGTCGACCAAGGATACTCCACCTAATACAATGAGTACAAATAAAATTTATTGCTATAATTTTTTACTTTTAGTATGGTAGATATCTAGTAGTTAATTGAATTCTTGTGTTCTGTTGTATTTTTATAACAAAATATAATAATATGGATTTAATTTCCCTTTTCAGAAACTGAATATGATCCTACATTACCAGGATGGAGTGAGAAAAAGAAACTGATGATGCTGTTCAATGAAGAGTGGACCAAGGATACTCGACTGAATACAATGAGTACAAATGGAATTTATTGCTGTAATTTTTTAGCTTCAGTATGGTAGATATCTAGGAGTTAATTGAATTCTTGTGTTCTGTTGTATTTTTATAACAAAATATAATTATATGGATTTAATTTCCTCTTTCAGAACCTGAATCCGATCCTACAATACAAGGATGGAGCAAGAAGAAGAGCGTGATGATGCTGTTTGATGAAGAGTTGACCAAGGATACTACACCAAATACAATGAGTACAAATGGAATTTATTGCTGGAATTTTTTACTTTTAGTATGGTTGATATCTAGTAGTTAATTGAATTTTTGTGTTCTGTTGTATTTTTATAACAATATATAATTATATGGATTTAATTTCCTCTTTCAGAAACAGAATCCAATCCTACATTACCTGGATGGAGCAAGAAGAAGAGTGCGATGATGCTGTTCGATGACGAGTGGACAAAGGATACTCCACCAAATGCAATGAGTACAAATGGAATTTATTGCTGTAATTTTTTACTTTAAGTATGGTAGATATCTAGAAGTTAATTGAATTCTTGTGTTCTGTTGTATTTTTATAACAAAATATAATTATATGGATTTAGTTTTCATTTTCAGAAACTGAATCCGATCCTACATTACCAGGATGGAGCGAGAAGAAGAGCGTGATGATGCTGTTTGATGAAGAGTGGACCAAGGATACTACACCAAATACAATGAGTACAAATGGAATTTATTGCTGGAATTTTTTACTTTTAGTATGGAAGATATCTAGTAGTTAATTGAATTCTTGCGTTCTGTTGTATTTTTATAACAAAATATAATTATATGGATTTAATACAATAATTCTGAATCTTAATCAGATCCAACATTACCTGGATGGAGCAAGAAGAAGAGCGCGATGATGCTGTTTGATGAAGAGTGGACCAAGGATACTCCAGCAAATACAATCAGTACAAATGGAATTTATTGCTGTAATTTTTTACTTTTAGTATGTTATATATATAGTAGTTAATTGAATTCTCTTGTTCTTTAGTACTTTTATAACAAAATATGATTATATGGATTAAATTTCCTTTTTCAGACACTGAATACGATCCTAAATTACCAGGATGGAGCGAGAGGAAGAGCGAGATGATGCTGTTCTGTGAAGAGTGGACCAAGGATACACCACGGAATACAATGAGTACAAATGGAATTAATTGCTGTAATTTTTTACTTTTAGTATAGTAGATATCTAGTAGTTAATTGAATGCTTGTGTTATGTTGTATTTTTATAACAAAATATTATTATATGGATTAAATTTCCTTTTTTCAGAAATTGAATAAGATCCTACACTACCTGGATGGAGCGAGAAGAAGAGCCTGATGATGCTGTTGGATGAAGAGTGGACCATGGATACTCCACCGAATACAATGAGAAAAAAATGAATTTATTGCTGTATTTTTTTACTTTTAGTATGGTAGATATCTAGTAGTTAATTGAATTCTTTTGTTCTGTTGTATTTCTATAACAAAATAGAATTATATGGATTTAATACAATCATTCTGAATCTTAATCAGAACCAACATTACCTGGATGGAGTGAGAAGAAGAGTGCGATGATGCTTTTTGATGAAGAGTGGACCAAGGATACTCCACCAAATACAATGAGTAAAAATGGAATTTATTGCTGTAATCTTTTATTTTTAAAATGGTAGATATCTAGTAGTTAATTGAATTCACTTGTTCTCTTGTACTTTTATAACTAAATATAATTATATGGATTCAATTTCCTTTTTCAGAAACTGAATACGATCCTAAATTACCAGGATGGAGCGAGAAGAAGAGCACGATGATGCTGTTCTGTGAAGAATGGACCTAGGATACACCTCCGAATACAATGGGTAGAAATGGAATTAATTGCTGTAATTTTATACTTTTAGTATAGTAGATATCTAGTAGTTAATTGAATGCTTGTGTTCTGTTGTATTTTTATAACAAAATATAATTATATGGATTTAATTTCCTTTTTTCAGAAATTGAATCAGATCCTACACTACCTGGATGAAGTGAGAAGAAGAGCAAGATGATGCTGTTGGATGAAGAGTGGACCGAGGATACTCCACCAAATACACTTAGTACAAATGGAATTTATTGCTGCAATATTTTACTTTTGGTATTGTAGATATCTAGTAGTTAATTGAATTCTTGTGTTCTGTTGTATTTTTATAACAAAACCTAAATATATGGATTTAATTTCCTCTTTTCAGAAATTGAATATAATCCTACATTACCAGGATGGAGTGAGAAGAAGAACCTGATGATGCTCTTCAATGAAGAGTGGACCAAGGATACTCCACCGAATACAATGAGTACAAATGGAATTTATTGCTGTAATTTTTTACATTTAGTATGGTAGATATCTAGTAGTTAATTGTATTCTTGTGTTCTGTTGTATTTTTATAATAAAACCTAATTATATGGATTTAATTTCCTCTTTCAGAAACTGAATACGATCCTACATTACCAGGATGGAGCGAGAAGAAGAGTGCGATGATACTGTTGGATGAAGAGTGGACCAAGGATACTCAACCAAATACAATGAGTACAAGTGGAATTTATTTCTGTAATTTTTACTATTAGTATTGTAGATATCTAGTAGTTAATTGAATTCTTGTGTTCTGTTGTATTTTATAACAAAATATAATTCTATGGATTTAATTTCCTCTTTCAGAAAACGAATCCGATCCTACATTACCTGGGTAGAGCAAGAAGAAGAGGGAAGTGATGCTGTTAGATGAAGAGTCGACCAAGGACACTCCACCGAATACAATGAGTACAAATGAAATTTATTGCTTTAAATTTATACTTTTAGTATGGTAGATATCTAGTAATTAATTGAATTCTTGTTTTCTGTTATATTTTCATAACAATATATAATTATATGGATTTAATATAATCATTCTGAAACTTAATCAGATCCAACATTACCTGGATGGAGCGAGAAGAAGACCGCGATGGTGCTGTTTGATGAAGAGTGGACCAAGGATACTCCACCAAATAAAATGAGTAAAAATGGAATTTATTGCTGTAATTTTTTACTTTTAGTATGGTAGATATCTAGTAGTTAATTGAATTCTCTTGTTCTGTTGTACTTTTATAACAAAATATGATTATATGGATTTAATTTCCTTTTTCAGAAACTGAATATGATCCTAAATTACCAGGATGGAGCGAGAAGAAGAGCGCATTGATGCTCTTCTGTGAAGAGTGGACCAAGGATACACCACCAAATACAATGAGTACAAATGGAATTCATTGCTGTAATGTTTATTTTTAGTATGGTAGATATCTAGTAGATAATTGAATACTTGTTTTCTGTTCTAAATTTATAACAAAATATAATTATATGGATTGAATATTATCATTCTGATTCTTAATCAGATCCATCATTACCTGGATGAAGCGAGAAGAAGAGCGCGATGATGCTGTTTGATGAAAAACAGACCAAAGATAGTCCACCAAATACAATGAGTACAAATTGAATTTATTGCTGTAATTTTTTACTTTTAGTATGGTAAATATCTAGTAGTTAATTGAATTCTTGTGTTCTGTTGTATTTTTATAACAAAATATAATTACATGGATTTAATTTCCTTTTTCAGAAACTGAATCCGATCCTACGTAACCTGGATAGAGCGAGAAGGAGAGTGTGATTATGCTGTTGGATGAAGAGTGGTCCAAAGATACTCCACCGAATACAATGAGTACAAATGGAATTTATTGCTGTAATTTTTTACTTTTAGTATGGAAGAGTTCTAGTATTTAATTGAATCTTTGTGTTCTGCTGTATTTTTATAACTCTATATAATTATATGGATTTAATTTCCTCTTTCAGAAATCTGAATCCGATCATACATTACCAGGATGGAGAGGAAAGAAGAGCCCGATGATGCTGTTGGATGAAGAGTGGACTAAGGATACTCCAACGAATACAATAAGTACAAATGAAATTTATTGCTTTAATTTTTTACTTTTAGTACGGTAGATATCTAGTAGTTAATTGAATTTTTGTGTTCTGTTGTAATTTTATAACAAAATATAATTATATGGATTTAATTTCCTTTTTCAGAAACTGAATATGATCCTACATTACCAGGATGGAGCGAGAAGAAGAGTGCGATGATGCTGTTGGATGAAGAGTGGACCAAGGATACTCAACCGAATACATTGAGTACAAATGTAATTTATTGCTGTAATTTTTTACTTTTAGTATGGTAGATATCTAGTAGTTAATTGAATTCTTGTGTTCTGTTGTATTTTTATAACAAAATATAATTATATGGATTTAATTTCCTTTTTCTGAAACTGAATCCGATCCAACATTACCTTGATGGAGCGAGAAGAAGAGTGCGATGATGCTGTTGGATGAAGAGTGGACCAAGGATACTCCACCGAACACAATGAGTACTAATTGAATTTATTGCTGTAATTTTTTCTTTTAGTATGGAAGATATCTAGTAGTTAATTGAATTCTCGTTTTCTGTTCTAATTTTTTAACAAAATATAATTATATGGATTTGATATTATCATTCTGATTCTTAATCAGATACAACATTACCTGGATGAAGCAAGAAGAAGAGCGCGATGATGCTGTTTGATGAAAAATGGACCAAATATACTCCACCGCATACAATTAGTACATATGGAATTTATTGCTGTAATTTTTTACTTTTAGTATGGTAGATATCTAGTAGTTAATTGAATTCTTGTTTTCTGTTCTAATTTTATAACAAAATATAATTATATAAATTTAATATTATCATTCTGATTCTTTATCAGATACAACATTACCTGGATGAAGCGAGAAGAAGAGCACGATGATGCTGTTAGATGAAGAGTGGACCGAAGATACTCCACTGAATACAATGAGTACAAATGGAATTTATTGCTGTAATTTTTTACTTTTAGTATGGTAGATATCTAGTAGTTAATTGAATTCTTGTGTTCTGTTGTATTTCTATAACAAAACATAATTATATGGATTTAATACAATTATTCTGAATCTTAATCAGATACAACATTACCTGGATGGAGCCAGAAGAAGAGCGCGATGATGCTGTTTGATGAAGAGCAGACCAAGGATACTCCACCAAATACAATGAGTAAAAATGGAATTTTTTGCTGTAATTTTTTACTTTTAGTATGGTTTAGTATGGTATCTAGTAGTTAATTGAATTCTCTTGTTCTGTTTTATTTTTATAACAAAATATTATTATATGGATTTAATTTCCTTTTTTCAGAAATTGAATCAGATCCTACACTACCTGGATGAAGTGAGAAGAAGAGCAAGATGATGCTGTTGGATGAAGAGTGGACCGAGGATACTCCACCAAATACAATTAGTACAAATGGAATTTATTGCTGTAATATTTTACTTTTAGTATTGTAGATATCTAGTAGTTAATTGAATTCTTGTGTTCTGTTGTATTTTTATAACAAAACCTAAATATGTGGATTTAATTTCCTCTTTTCAGAAATTGAATATAATCCTACATTACCAGGATGGAGTGAGAAGAAGAACCTGATGATGCTCTTCAATGAAGAGTGGACCAAGGATACTCCACCAAATACAATGAGTACAAATGGAATTTATTGCTGTAATTTTTTACATTTAGTATGGTAGATATCTAGTAGTTAATTGAATTCTTGTGTTCTGTTGTATTTTTATAATAAAACCTAATTATATGGATTTAATTTCCTCTTTCAGAAACTGAATACGATCCTACATTACCAGGATGGAGCGAGAAGAAGAGTGCGATGATGCTGTTGGATGAAGAGTTGACCAAGGATACTCAACCAAATACAATGAGTACAAGTGTAATTTATTTCTGTAATTTTTACTTTTAGTATTGTAGATATCTAGTAGTTAATTGAATTCTTGTGTTCTGTTGTATTTTATAACAAAATATAATTCTATGGATTTAATTTCCTCTTTCAGAAAACGAATCCGATCCTACATTACCTGGATGGAGCAAGAAGAAGAGGGAAGTGATGCTGTTAGATGAAGAGTGGACCAAGGACACTCCACCGAATACAATGAGTACAAATGAAATTTATTGCTTTAAATTTATACTTTTAGTATGGTAGATATCTAGTAATTAATTGAATTCTTGTTTTCTGTTATATTTTCATAACAATATATAATTATATGGATTTAATATAATCATTCTGAAACTTAATCAGATCCAACATTACCTGGATGGAGCGAGAAGAAGACCGCGATGGTGCTGTTTGATGAAGAGTGGACCAAGGATACTCCACCAAATACAATGAGTAAAAATGGAATTTATTGCTGTAATTTTTTACTTTTAGTATGGTAGATATCTAGTAGTTAATTGAATTCTCTTGTTCTCTTGTACTTTTATAACAAAATATGATTATATGGATTTAATTTCCTTTTTCAGAAACTAAATACGATCCTAAATTACAAGGATGGAGCGAGAAGAAGAGCGCAATGATGCTCTTCTGTGAAGAGTGGACCAAGGATAGTCCACCAAATACAATGAGTACAAATTGAATTTATTGCTGTCATTTTTTACTTTTAGTATGGTAAATATCTAGTAGTTAATTCAATTCTTGTGTTCTGTTGTATTTTTATAACAAAATATAATTACATGGATTTAATTTCCTTTTTCAGAAACTGAATCCTATCCTACGTAACCTGGATAGAGCGAGAAGGAGAGTGTGAATATGCTGTTGGATGAAGAGTGGTCCAAAGATACTCCACCAAATACAATGAGTAAAAATGGAATTTATTGCTGTAATTTTTTATTTTTAAAATGGTAGATATCTAGTAGTTAATTGAATTCACTTGTTCTCTTGTACTTTTATAACTAAATATAATTATATGGATTCAATTTCCTTTTTCAGAAACTGAATACGATCCTAAATTACCAGGATGGAGCGAGAAGAAGAGCACGATGATGCTGTTCTGTGAAGAGTGGACCTAGGATACACCTCCGAATACAATGGGTAGAAATGGAATTAATTGCTGTAATTTTATACTTTTAGTATAGTAGATATCTAGTAGTTAATTGAATTCTTGTGTTCTGTTGTATTTTTGTAACAAAATATAATAATATGGATTTAATTTCCTTTTTTCAGAAATTGAATCAGATCCTACACTACCTGGATGAAGTGAGAAGAAGAGCAAGATGATGCTGTTGGATGAAGAGTGGACCGAGGATACTCCACCAAATACAATTAGTACAAATGGAATTTATTGCTGTAATATTTTACTTTTAGTATTGTAGATATCTAGTAGTTAATTGAATTCTTGTGTTCTGTTGTATTTTTATAACAAAACCTAAATATATGGATTTAATTTCCACTTTTCAGAAATTGAATATAATCCTACATTACCAGGATGGAGTGAGAAGAAGAACCTGATGATGCTCTTCAATGAAGAGTGGACCAAGGATACTCCACCGAATTCAATGAGTACAAATGGAATTTATTGCTGTAATTTTTTACATTTAGTATGGTAGATATCTAGTAGTTAATTGAATTCTTGTGTTCTGTTGTATTTTTATAATAAAACCTAATTATATGGATTTAATTTCCTCTTTCAGAAACTGAATACGATCCTACATTACCAGGATGAAGCGAGAAGAAGAGTGCGATGATGCTGTTGGATGAAGAGTGGACCAAGGATACTCAACCAAATACAATGAGTACAAGTGGAATTTATTTCTGTAATTTTTACTTTTTGTATTGTAGTTATCTAGTAGTTAATTGAATTCTTGTGTTCTGTTGTATTTTATAACAAAATATAATTCTATGGATTCAATTTCCTCTTTCAGAAAACGAATCCGATCCTACATTACCTGGGTGGAGCAAGAAGAAGAGGGAAGTGATGCTGTTAGATGAAGAGTGGACCAAGGACACTCCACCGAATACAATGAGTACAAATGAAATTTATTGCTTTAAATTTATACTTTTAGTATGGTAGATATCTAGTAATTAATTGAATTCTTGTTTTCTGTTATATTTTCATAACAATATATAATTATATGGATTTAATATAATCATTCTGAAACTTAATCAGATCCAACATTACCTGGATGGAGCGAGAAGACCGCGATGGTGCTGTTTGATGAAGAGTGGACCAAGGATACTCCACCAAATACAATGAGTAAAAATGGAAATTATTGCTGTAATTTTTTACTTTTAGTATGGTAGATATCTAGTAGTTAATTGAATTCTCTTGTTCTGTTGTACTTTTATAACAAAATATGATTATATGGATTTAATTTCCTTTTTCAGAAACTGAATACGATCCTAAATTACCAGGATGGAGCGAGAAGAAGAGCGCAATGATGCTCTTCTGTGAAGAGTGGACCAAGGATACACCACCAAATACAATGAGTACAAATGGAATTCATTGCTGTAATTTTTATTTTTAGTATGGTAGATATCTAGTAGTTAATTGAATACTTGTTTTCTGTTCTAAATTTATAACAAAATATAATTATATGGATTGAATATTATCATTCTGATTCTTAATCAGATCCATCATTACCTGGATGAAGCGAGAAGAAGAGCGCGATGATGCTGTTTGATGAAGAACGGACCAAAGATAGTCCACCAAATACAATGAGTACAAATTGAATTTATTGCTGTAATTTTTTACTTTTAGTATGGTAAATATCTAGTAGTTAATTGAATTCTTGTGTTCTGTTGTATTTTTATAACAAAATATAATTACATGGATTTAATTTCCTTTTTCAGAAACTGAATCTGATCCTACGTAACCTGGATAGAGCGAGAAGGAGAGTGTGATTATGCTGTTGGATGAAGAGTGGTCCAAAGATACTCCACCGAATACAATGATTAAAAATGGAATTTATTGCTGTAATTTTTTACTTTTAGTACGGTAGATATCTAGTAGTTAATTGAATTTTTGTGTTCTGTTGTAATTTTATAACAAAATATAATTATATGGATTTAATTTCCTTTTTCAGAAACTGAATATGATCCTACATTACCAGGATGGAGCGAGAAGAAGAGTGCGATGATGCTGTTGGATGAAGAGTGGACCAAGGATACTCAACCGAATACATTGAGTACAAATGTAATTTATTGCTATAAATTTTTACATTTAGTATGGTAGATATCTAGTAGTTAATTGAATTCTTGTGTTCTGTTGTATTTTTATAACAAAATATAATTATATGGATTTAATTTCCTTTTTCTGAAACTGAATCCGATCCAACATTACCTTGATGGAGCGAGAAGAAGAGTGAGATGATGCTGTTCGATGATGATTGGACCGAGGATACTCCACCTAATACAAAGAGAAAAAAAGGATTTTATTCCCACACCTTTTTACTTTTAGTATGTAGATATCTAGTAGTTAATTGAATTCTTGTGTTCTGTTGTATTTTTATAACAAAATATCATTTCATGGATTTAATTTCCTTTTTCAGTAACTGAATCCGATCCTACATAACCTGGATAGAGCGAGAAGGAGAGTGCAATTATGCTGTTGGATGAAGAGTGGACCAAAGATACTCCAACGAATACAATGAGTACAAATGGAATTTATTGCTGTAATTTTTAACTTTTAGTATGGTAGATATCTAGTAGTTAATTGAATTCTTGTGTTCTGTTGTATTTTTATAACAAAATATAATTATATGGATTTTATTTCCTTTTTTGGAAACTGAATCCGATCCTACATTACCTGGATGGAGCGAGAAGAAGAGCGCAATGATGCTGTTAGATGAAGAGTGGACCGAGGATACTCCACCGAATACAATGAGAACAAATGGAATTTATTACTGTAATTTTTTACTTTTAGTATGGTAGATATCTAGTAGTTAATTGAATTCTTTTGTTCTGTTCTATTTTTGTAACAAAATATAATTATATGGATTTAATTTCCTCTTTCAGAAACTGAATCCGTTCCTACATTACCAGGATGGACAGAAAAGAGGGGCCCGATGATGCTGTTGGATGAAGAGTGGACCAAGGATAGTCCACCGAATACAATGAGTACAAATGGAATTTATTGCTGTAATTTTTTACTTTTAGTATGGAAGATATCTAGTAGTAAATTGAATTCTTGTGTTCTGTTGTATTTTTATAACAAAATATAATTATATGGATTTATTTTCTACTTTCAGAAACTGAATCCGATCCTACATTACCAGGATGGAGCCAGAAAAAAGTGCAATGATGCTGTTGGATGAAGAGTGGACTAAGGATACTCCAACGAATACAATGAGTACAAATGAAATTTATTGCTTTAATTTTTTACTTTTAGTATGGTAGATATCTAGTAGTTAATTGAATTTTTGTGTTCTGTTGTATTTTTATAACTAAATATAATTATGTGGATTTAATTTCCTTTTTCAGAAACTGAATCCGATCCTAAATTACCTGTATGGAGGGAGAGAAGAGCGCGATGATGCTGTTAGATGAAGAGTTGACCGAGGATACTCCACCGAATACAATGAGTACCAATGGAATTAATTGCTGAAATTTTTTACTTTTAGTATGGTAGATATCTAGTAGCTAAATGAATTCTTGTGTTCTGTTGTACTTTTATAACAAAATATAATTATATGGACTTAATTTCCTTTTTCAGAAACTGAATAAGATCCTAAATTACCAGGATGGAGCGAGAAGTAGAGCGCGATGATGCTCTTCTGTGAAGAATGGAGCAAGGATACACCACTGAATACAATGAGTACAAATGGAATTCATTGCTGTAATTTTTATATTTAGTATGGTAGATTTCTAGTAGTTAATTGAATACTTGTTTTCTGTTCTAATTTTATAACAAAATGTAATTATATGGATTGAATATTATCATTCTGATTCTTAATCAGATCCATCATTACCTGGATGAAGCGAGAAGTAGAGCGCGATGATGCTGTTTGATGAAGAACGTACCAAAGATAGTCCACCAAATACAATGAGTACAAATTGAATTTATTGCTGTAATTTTTTACTTTTAGTATGGTAAATATAGGTTGTTAATTGAATTCTTGTGTTCTGTTGTATTTTTATAACAAAATATAATTACATGGATTTAATTTCCTTTTTCAGAAACTGAATCCGATCCTACATAACCTGGATAGAGCGAGAAGGAGAGTGCGATTATGCTCTTGGATGAAGAGTGGACCAAAGATACTCCACCGAATACAATGAGTACAAATGGAATTTATTGCTGTAATTTTTTACTTTTAGTATGGAAGATATCTTGCATTTAATTGAATCTTTGTGTTCTGCTGTATGTTTATAACTCTATATAATTATATGGATTTAATTTCCTCTTTCAGAAACTGAATCCGATCTTACATTACCAGGATGTAGTGAGAAGAAGAGTGCGATTATGCTGTTGGATGAAGAGTGGACCAAAGATACTCCACCGAATACAATGAGTACAAATGGAATTTATTGCTGTAATTTTTACTTTTAGTATGGTAGATATCTAGTAGTTAATTGAATTCTTGTGTTCTGTTGTATTTTTATAACAAAATATAATTATACGGATTTAATTTCCTTTTTGGAAAATGAATCCGATCCTACATTACCTGGATGGAGCGAGAAGAAGAGCGCGATGATGCCGTTAGATGAAGAGTGGACCGAGGATACTCCACCGAATACAATGAGTACAAATGGAATTTATTGCTGTAATTTTTTACTTTTAGTATGGTAGATATCTAGTAGTTAATTTAATTCTTTTGTTCTGTTCTATTTTTGTAACAAAATATAATTATATGGATTTAATTTCCTCTTTCAGAAACTGAATCCGATCCTACATTACCAGGATGGAGCCAGAAAAGAGTGCGATGATGCTGTTGGATGAAGAGTGGACTAAGGATACTCCAACGATTACAATGAGTACAAATGAAATATATTGCTTTAATTTTTTACTTATAGTATGGTAGATATCTAGTAGTTAATTGAATTTTTGTGTTCTGTTGTAATTTTATAACAAAATATAATTATATGGATTTAATTTCCTTTTTCAGAAACTGAATATGATCCTACATTACCAGGATGGAGCGAGAAGAAGAGAGCGATGATGCTGTTAGATGAAGAGTGGACCAAGGATACTCAACCGAATACATTGAGTACAAATGAAATTTATTGCTGTAATTTTTTACTTTTAGTATGGTAGATATCTAGTAGTTAATTGAATTCTTGTGTTCTGTTGTATTTTTATAACAAAATATAATTATATGGATTTTATATCCTTTTTTAGAAACTGAATCCAAGCCTACATTACCTGGATGGAGCGAGAAGAAGAGAGCGATGATGCTGTTAGATGAAGAGTGGACCGAGGATACTCCACCGAATACAATGAGTACAAATGGAATTTATTGCTGTAATTTTTTACTTTTAGTATGGTAGATATCTAGTAGTTAATTGAATTCTTTTGTTCTGTTCTATTTTTGTAACAAAATATAATTATATGGATTTAATTTCCATTTTCAGAAACTGTATCCGTTCCTACATTACCAGGATGGAGGGAAAGAAGATCCCAATGATGCTGTTGGATGAAGAGTGGACCAAGGATAGTCCACCGAATACAATGAGCACAAATGGAATTTATTTCTGTAATCTTTTACTTTTTGTATGGAAGATATCTAGTAGTTTATTGAATTCTTGTGTTCTGTTGTATTTTTATAACAAAATATAATTATATGGATTTAATTTCCTCTTTCAGAAACTGAATCCGATCCTACATTACCAGGATGGAGCCAGAAAAAAGTGCGATGATGCTGTTGGATGAAGAGTGGACTAAGGATACTCCAACGAATACAATGAGTACAAATGAAATTTATTGCTTTAATTTTTTACTTTTAGTATGGTAGATATCAAGTAGTTTATTGAATTTTTGTGTTCTGTTGTATTTTTATAACAAAATATAATAATATGGATTTAATTTCCTTTTTCAGAAACTGAATCCGATCCTACATAACCTGGATAGAGCGAGAAGAAGAGTGTGATTATGCTGTTGGATGAAGATTGGACCGAGGATACTCCACCGAATACAAAGAGAAAAAAAGGATTTTATTCCCACACCTTTTTACTTTTAGTATGGTAGATATCTAGTAGTTAATTGAATTCTTGTGTTCTGTTGTATTTTTATAACAAAATATCATTACATGGATTTAATTTCCTTTTTCAGAAACTGAATCCGATCCTACATAACCTGGATAGAGCGAGAAGAAGAGCGCGATGATGCTGTTAGATGAAGAGTGGACCGAGGATACTCCACCGAATACAATGAGTACAAATGGAATTTATTGCTGTAATTTTTTACTTTTAGTATGGTAGATATCTAGTAGTTAATTGAATTCTTTTGTTCTGTTCTATTTTTGTAACAAAATATAATTATATGGATTTAATTTCCTTTTTCTGAAACTGAATCCGATCCAACATTACCTTGATGGAGCGAGAAGAAGAGTGAGATGATGCTGTTCGATGAAGATTGGACCGAGGATACTCCACCGAATACAAAGAGAAAAAAAGGATTTTATTCCCACTCCTTTTTACTTTTAGTATGGTAGATATCTAGTAGTTAATTGAATTCTTGTGTTCTGTTGTATTTTTATAACAAAATATCATTACATGGATTTAATTTCCTTTTTCAGAAACTGAATCCGATCCTACATAACCTGGATAGAGCGAAAAGAAGAGCGCGATGATGCTGTTAGATGAAGAGTGGACGGAGGATACTCCACCGAATACAATGAGTACAAATGGAATTTATTGCTGTAATTTTTTACTTTTAGTATGGTAGATATCTAGTAGTTAATTGAATTCTTTTGTTCTGTTCTATTTTTGTAACTAAATATAATTATATGGATTTAATTTCCTTTTTCTGAAACTGAATCCGATCCAACATTACCTTGATGGAGCGAGAAGAAGAGTGAGATGATGCTGTTCGATGAAGATTGGACCGAGGATACTCCACCGAATACAAAGAGAAAAAAAGGATTTTATTCCCACTCCTTTTTACTTTTAGTATGGTAGATATCTAGTAGTTAATTGAATTCTTTTGTTCTGTTGTATTTTTATAACAAAATATCATTACATGGATTTAATTTCCTTTTTCAGAAACTGAATCCGATCCTACATAACCTGGATAGAGCGATAAGGAGAGTGCAATTATGCTGTTAGATGAAGAGTGGACCAAAGATACTCCACCGAATACAATGAGTACAAATGGAATTTATTGCTGTAATTTTTAACTTTAAGTATGGTAGATATCTAGTAGTTAATTGAATTCTTGTGTTCTGTTGTATTTTTATAACAAAATATAATTATATGGATTTTATTTCCTATTTTGGAAACTGAATCCGATCCTACATTACCTGGATGGAGCGAGAAGAAGAGCGCGA
Source organism: Sympetrum striolatum (assembly GCA_947579665.1). NCBI lineage: Eukaryota > Metazoa > Arthropoda > Insecta > Odonata > Libellulidae > Sympetrum > Sympetrum striolatum. Next base: position 17,831,219 of record OX388344.1, on the reverse strand, counting down.
TGATGCAGTTAGATGAAGAGTGGACCGAGGATACTCCACCGAATACAATGAGTACAAATGGAATTTATTGCTGTAATTTTTTACTTTTAGTATGGTAGATATCTAGTAGTTAATTGAATTCTTTGGTTCTGTTCTATTTTTATAACAAAATATAATTACATGGATTTAATTTCCTTTCTCAGAAACTGAATCCAATCCTACATAACCTGGATAGAGCGAGAAGGAGAGTGCGATTATGCTGTTGGATGAAGGGTGGACCAAAGATACTCCACCGAATACAATGAGTACAAATGGAATTTATTGCTGTAATTTTTTACTTTTAGTATGGTAGATATCTAGTAGTTAATTGAATTCTTGTGTTCTGTTGTATTTTTATAACAAAATATAATTATTTGGATTTTATTTCCTTTTTTGGAAACTGAATCCGATCCTACATTACCTGGATAGAGCGAGAAGGAGAGTGCAATTATGCTGTTGGATGAAGAGTGGACCAAAGATACTCCACCGAATACAGTGAGTACAAATGGAATTTATTGCTGTAATTTTTAACTTTTAGTATGGTAGATATCTAGTAGTTAATTGAATTCTTGTGTTCTGTTGTATTTTTATAACAAAATATAATTATATGGATTTTATTTCCTTTTTTGGAAACTGAATCCGATCCTACATTACCTGGATGGAGCGAGAAGAAGAGCGCGATGATGCTGTTAGATGAAGAGTGGACCGAGGATACTACACCGAATACAATGAGTACAAATGGAATTTATTGCTGTAATTTTTTACTTTTAGTACCGTAGATATCTAATAGTTAATTGAATTCTTGTGTTTTGTTGTATTTTTATAACAAAATATAATTATATGGCTTTTATTTCCTTTTTGGAAACTGAATCCGATCCTACATTACCTGGATGGAGCGAGAAGAAGAGCGCGATGATGCTGTTAGATGAAGAGTGGACCGAGGATACTCCACCGAATACAATGAGTACAAATGGAATTTATTGCTGTAATTTTTTACTTTTAGTATGGTAGATATCTAGTAGTTAATTGCATTCTTTTGTTCTGTTCTATTTTTGTAACAAAATATAATTATATGGATTTAATTTCCTTTTTCTGAAACTGAATCCGATCCAACATTACCTTGATGGAGCGAGAAGAAGAGTGAGATGATGCTGTTCGATGAAGATTGGACCGAGGATACTCCACCGAATACAAAGAGAAAAAAAGGATTTTATTCCCCCTCCTTTTTACTTTTAGTATGGTAGATATCTAGTATTTAATTGAATCTTTGTGTTCTGCTGTATTTTTAAAACTCTATATAATTATATGGATTTAATTTCCTCTTTCAGAAACTGAATCTGATCCGACATTACCAGGATGGAGCGAGAAGAAGAGTGCGATTATGCTGTTGGATGAAGAGTGGACCAAAGATACTCCACCGAATACAGTGAGTACAAATGGAATTTATTACTGTAATTTTTTACTTTTAGTAAGGAAGATATCTAGTAGTTAATTGAATTCTTGTTTTCTGTTGTATTTTTATAACAAAATATAATTATATGGATTCAATTTCCTCTTTCAGAAACTGAATCCGATCCTACATTACCAGGATGGAGCCAGAAAAGAGTGCGATGATGCTGTTGGATGAAGAGTGGAATAAGGATACTCCAACGAATACAATGAGTACAAATGAAATTTATTGCTTTAATTTTTTACTTCTAGTGTGGTAGATATCTAGTAGTTAATTGAATTTTTGTGTTCTGTTCTAATTTTATAACAAAATATAATTATATGGATTTAATTTCCTCTTTCAGAAACTGAATCCGATCCTACATTACCAGGATGGAGCCAGAAAAAAGTGCGATGATGCTGTTGGATGAAGAGTGGACTAAGGATACTCCAACGAATACAATGAGTACAAATGAAATTCATTGCTGTAATTTTTATTTTTAGTATGGAAGATATCTAGTAGTTAATTGAATTTTTGTGTTCTGTTGTATTTTTATACCAAAATATAATAATATGGATTTAATTTCCTTTTTCAGAAACTGAATCCGATCCTACATAACCTGGAGAGAGCGAGAAGAAGAGTGCGATTATGCTGTTGGATGAAGAGTGGACCAAAGATACTCCACCGAATACAATGAGTACAAATGGAACTTATTGCTGTAATTTTTTACTTTTAGTATGGAAGATATCTAGTATTTAATTGAATCTTTGTGTTCTGCTGTATTTTTATAACTCTATATAATTATATTGATTTAATTTTCTCTTTCAGAAACTGAATCCGATCCTACATTACCAGGATGGAGCGAGAAGAAGAGTGCGATTATGCTGTTGGATGAAGAGTGGACCAAAGATACTCCAGCAAATACAATGAGTACAAATGGAATTTATTGCTGTAATTTTTACTTTTAGTATGGTAGATATCTAGTAGTTAATTGAATTCTTGTGTTCTGTTGTATTTTTATAACAAAATATAATTATATGGATTTTATTTCCATTTTTGGAAACTGAATCCGAGCCTACATTACCTGGATGGAGCGAGAAGAAGAGAGCGATGATGCTGTTAGATGAAGAGTGGACCAAGGATACTCCACCTAATACAATGAGTACAAATAGAATTTATTGCTGTAATTTTTTACTTTTAGTATGGTAGATATCTAGTAGTTTATTGAATTCTTTTGTTCTGTTCTATTTTTGTAACAAAATATAATTATATGGATTTAATTTCCTCTTTCAGAAAATGAATCCGATCCTACATTACCAGGATGGAGAGAAAAGAAGAGCCTGATGATGCTGTTGGATGAAGAGTGGACCAAGGATACTCCACCGTATACAATGAGTACAAATGGAATTTATTGCTGTAATTTTTTACTTTTAGTATGGAAGATATCTAGAAGTTAATTGAATTCTTGTGTTCTGTTGTATTTTTATAACATAATATAATTATATGGATTTAATTTCCTCTTTCAGAAACTGAATCCGATCCTACATTACCAGGATGGAGCCAGAAAAAAGTGCAATGATGCTGTTGGATGAAGAGTGGGCTAAGGATACTCCAACGAATACAATGAGTACAAATGAAATTTATTGCTTTAATTTTTTACTTTTAGTATGGTAGATATCTAGTAGTTAATTGAATTCTTTGGTTCTGTTCTATTTTTATAACAAAATATAATTACATGGATTTAATTTCCTTTCTCAGAAACTGAATCCAATCCTACATAACCTGGATAGAGCGAGAAGGAGAGTGCGATTATGCTGTTGGATGAAGGGTGGACCAAAGATACTCCACCGAATACAATGAGTACAAATGGAATTTATTGCTGTAATTTTTTACTTTTAGTATGGTAGATATCTAGTAGTTAATTGAATTCTTGTGTTCTGTTGTATTTTTATAACAAAATATAATTATTTGGATTTTATTTCCTTTTTTGGAAACTGAATCCGATCCTACATTACCTGGATAGAGCGAGAAGGAGAGTGCAATTATGCTGTTGGATGAAGAGTGGACCAAAGATACTCCACCGAATACAGTGAGTACAAATGGAATTTATTGCTGTAATTTTTAACTTTTAGTATGGTAGATATCTAGTAGTTAATTGAATTCTTGTGTTCTGTTGTATTTTTATAACAAAATATAATTATATGGATTTTATTTCCTTTTTTGGAAACTGAATCCGATCCTACATTACCTGGATGGAGCGAGAAGAAGAGCGCGATGATGCTGTTAGATGAAGAGTGGACCGAGGATACTACACCGAATACAATGAGTACAAATGGAATTTATTGCTGTAATTTTTTACTTTTAGTACCGTAGATATCTAATAGTTAATTGAATTCTTGTGTTTTGTTGTATTTTTATAACAAAATATAATTATATGGCTTTTATTTCCTTTTTGGAAACTGAATCTGATCCTACATTACCTGGATGGAGCGAGAAGAAGAGCGCGATGATGCTGTTAGATGAAGAGTGGACCAAGGATACTCCACCGAATACAATGAGTACAAATGGAATTTATTGCTGTAATTTTTTACTTTTAGTATGGTAGATATCTAGTAGTTAATTGCATTCTTTTGTTCTGTTCTATTTTTGTAACAAAATATAATTATATGGATTTAATTTCCTTTTTCTGAAACTGAATCCGATCCAACATTACCTTGATGGAGCGAGAAGAAGAGTGAGATGATGCTGTTCGATGAAGATTGGACCGAGGATACTCCACCGAATACAAAGAGAAAAAAAGGATTTTATTCCCCCTCCTTTTTACTTTTAGTATGGTAGATATCTAGTATTTAATTGAATCTTTGTGTTCTGCTGTATTTTTAAAACTCTATATAATTATATGGATTTAATTTCCTCTTTCAGAAACTGAATCTGATCCGACATTACCAGGATGGAGCGAGAAGAAGAGTGCGATTATGCTGTTGGATGAAGAGTGGACCAAAGATACTCCACCGAATACAGTGAGTACAAATGGAATTTATTGCTGTAATTTTTTACTTTTAGTAAGGAAGATATCTAGTAGTTAATTGAATTCTTGTTTTCTGTTGTATTTTTATAACAAAATATAATTATATGGATTCAATTTCCTCTTTCAGAAACTGAATCCGATCCTACATTACCAGGATGGAGCCAGAAAAGAGTGCGATGATGCTGTTGGATGAAGAGTGGAATAAGGATACTCCAACGAATACAATGAGTACAAATGAAATTTATTGCTTTAATTTTTTACTTCTAGTGTGGTAGATATCTAGTAGTTAATTGAATTTTTGTGTTCTGTTCTAATTTTATAACAAAATATAATTATATGGATTTAATTTCCTCTTTCAGAAACTGAATCCGATCCTACATTACCAGGATGGAGCCAGAAAAAAGTGCGATGATGCTGTTGGATGAAGAGTGGACTAAGGATACTCCAACGAATACAATGAGTACAAATGAAATTCATTGCTGTAATTTTTATTTTTAGTATGGAAGATATCTAGTAGTTAATTGAATTTTTGTGTTCTGTTGTATTTTTATACCAAAATATAATAATATGGATTTAATTTCCTTTTTCAGAAACTGAATCCGATCCTACATAACCTGGAGAGAGCGAGAAGAAGATAGCGATTATGCTGTTGGATGAAGAGTGGACCAAAGATACTCCACCGAATACAATGAGTACAAATGGAACTTATTGCTGTAATTTTTTACTTTTAGTATGGAAGATATCTAGTATTTAATTGAATCTTTGTGTTCTGCTGTATTTTTATAACTCTATATAATTATATGGATTTAATTTTCTCTTTCAGAAACTGAATCCGATCCTACATTACCAGGATGGAGCGAGAAGAAGAGTGCGATTATGCTGTTGGATGAAGAGTGGACCAAAGATACTCCAGCAAATACAATGAGTACAAATGGAATTTATTGCTGTAATTTTTACTTTTAGTATGGTAGATATCTAGTAGTTAATTGAATTCTTGTGTTCTGTTGTATTTTTATAACAAAATATAATTATATGGATTTTATTTCCATTTTTGGAAACTGAATCCGAGCCTACATTACCTGGATGGAGCGAGAAGAAGAGAGCGATGATGCTGTTAGATGAATAGTGGACCGAGGATACTCCACCTAATACAATGAGTACAAATAGAATTTATTGCTGTAATTTTTTACTTTTAGTATGGTAGATATCTAGTAGTTTATGGAATTCTTTTGTTCTGTTCTATTTTTGTAACAAAATATAATTATATGGATTTAATTTCCTCTTTCAGAAAATGAATCCGATCCTACATTACCAGGATGGAGAGAAAAGAAGAGCCTGATGATGCTGTTGGATGAAGAGTGGACCAAGGATACTCCACCGTATACAATGAGTACAAATGGAATTTATTGCTGTAATTTTTTACTTTTAGTATGGAAGATATCTAGAAGTTAATTGAATTCTTGTGTTCTGTTGTATTTTTATAACAAAATATAATTATATGGATTTAATTTCCTCTTTCAGAAACTGAATCCGATCCTACATTACCAGGATGGAGCCAGAAAAAAGTGCAATGATGCTGTTGGATGAAGAGTGGGCTAAGGATACTCCAACGAATACAATGAGTACAAATGAAATTTATTGCTTTAATTTTTTACTTTTAGTATGGTAGATATCTAGTAGTTAATTGAATTTTTGTGTTCTGTTGTATTTTTATAACTAAATATAATTATATGGATTTAATTTCCTTTTTCAGAAACTGAATCCGATCCTACATTACCTGGATGGAGGGAGAAGAAGAGCGCGATGATGCTGTTTGATGAAGAGTTGACCGAGGATACTCCACCGAATACAATCAGTACCAATGGAATTAATTGCTGAAATTTTTTACTTTTAGTATGGTAGATATCTAGTAGTTAATTGAATTCTTGTGTTCTGTTGTATTTTTATAACAAAATATAATTATATGGACTTATTTTCCTTTTTCAGAAACTGAATATGATCCTAAATTACCAGGATGGAGCGAGAAGAAGAGCGCGATGATGCTCTTCTGTGAAGAGTGGACCAAGGATACACCACCGAATACAATGAGTACAAATGGAATTTATTGCTGTAATTTTTTACTTTTAGTATGGTAGATATCTAGTAGTTAATTGAATTCTTTTGTTCTGTTCTATTTTTGTAACAAAATATAATTATATGGATTTAATTTCCTCTTTCAGAAACTGAATCTGATCCTACATTACCAGGATGGATAGAAAAGAAGCGCCCGATGATGCTGTTGGATGAAGAGTGGACCAAGGATACTCAACCGAATACAATGAGTACAAATGGAATTTATTGCTGTAATTTTTTACTTTTAGTATGGAAGATATCTAGTAGTTAATTGAATTCTTGTGTTCTGTTGTATTTTTATAACAAAATATAATTATATGAATTTAATTTCCTCTTTCATAAACTGAATCCGATCCTACATTACATGGATGGAGCCAGAAAAGAGTGCGATAATGCTGTTGGATGAAGAGTGGACTAAGGATACTCCAACGAATACAAAGAGTACAAATGAAATTTATTGCTTTAATTTTATACTTCTAGTATGGTAGATATCTAGTAGTTAATTGAATTTTTGTGTTCTGTTGTAATTTCATAACAAAATATAATTATATGGATTTAATTTCCTTTTTCAGAAACTGAATATGATCCTACATTACCAGGATGGAGCGAGAAGGAGAGTGCGATTATGCTGTTGGATGAAGAGTGGACCAAAGATACTCCAACGAATACAATGAGTAAAAATGGAATTTATTGCTGTAATTTTCTACTTTTAGTATGGAAGATATCTAGTATTTAATTGAATCTTTGTGTACTGCTGTATTTTTATAACTCTATATAATTATATGGATTTAATTTTCTCTTTCAGAAACTGAATCCGATCCTACATTACCAGGATGGAGCGAGAAGAAGAGTGCGATTATGCTGTTGGATGAAGAGTGGACCAAAGATACTCCAGCAAATACAATGAGTACAAATGGAATTTATTGCTGTAATTTTTACTTTTAGTATGGTAGATATCTAGTAGTTAATTGAATTCTTGTGTTCTGTTGTATTTTTATAACAAAATATAATTATATGGATTTTATTTCCATTTTTGGAAACTGAATCCGAGCCTACATTACCTGGATGGAGCGAGAAGAAGAGAGCGATGATGCTGTTAGATGAATAGTGGACCGAGGATACTCCACCTAATACAATGAGTACAAATAGAATTTATTGCTGTAATTTTTTACTTTTAGTATGGTAGATATCTAGTAGTTTATGGAATTCTTTTGTTCTGTTCTATTTTTGTAACAAAATATAATTATATGGATTTAATTTCCTCTTTCAGAAAATGAATCCGATCCTACATTACCAGGATGGAGAGAAAAGAAGAGCCTGATGATGCTGTTGGATGAAGAGTGGACCAAGGATACTCCACCGTATACAATGAGTACAAATGGAATTTATTGCTGTAATTTTTTACTTTTAGTATGGAAGATATCTAGAAGTTAATTGAATTCTTGTGTTCTGTTGTATTTTTATAACAAAATATAATTATATGGATTTAATTTCCTCTTTCAGAAACTGAATCCGATCCTACATTACCAGGATGGAGCCAGAAAAAAGTGCAATGATGCTGTTGGATGAAGAGTGGGCTAAGGATACTCCAACGAATACAATGAGTACAAATGAAATTTATTGCTTTAATTTTTTACTTTTAGTATGGTAGATATCTAGTAGTTAATTGAATTTTTGTGTTCTGTTGTATTTTTATAACTAAATATAATTATATGGATTTAATTTCCTTTTTCAGAAACTGAATCCGATCCTACATTACCTGGATGGAGGGAGAAGAAGAGCGCGATGATGCTGTTTGATGAAGAGTTGACCGAGGATACTCCACCGAATACAATCAGTACCAATGGAATTAATTGCTGAAATTTTTTACTTTTAGTATGGTAGATATCTAGTAGTTAATTGAATTCTTGTGTTCTGTTGTATTTTTATAACAAAATATAATTATATGGACTTATTTTCCTTTTTCAGAAACTGAATATGATCCTAAATTACCAGGATGGAGCGAGAAGAAGAGCGCGATGATGCTCTTCTGTGAAGAGTGGACCAAGGATACACCACCGAATACAATGAGTACAAATGGAATTTATTGCTGTAATTTTTTACTTTTAGTATGGTAGATATCTAGTAGTTAATTGAATTCTTTTGTTCTGTTCTATTTTTGTAACAAAATATAATTATATGGATTTAATTTCCTCTTTCAGAAACTGAATCTGATCCTACATTACCAGGATGGATAGAAAAGAAGCGCCCGATGATGCTGTTGGATGAAGAGTGGACCAAGGATACTCAACCGAATACAATGAGTACAAATGGAATTTATTGCTGTAATTTTTTACTTTTAGTATGGAAGATATCTAGTAGTTAATTGAATTCTTGTGTTCTGTTGTATTTTTATAACAAAATATAATTATATGAATTTAATTTCCTCTTTCATAAACTGAATCCGATCCTACATTACATGGATGGAGCCAGAAAAGAGTGCGATAATGCTGTTGGATGAAGAGTGGACTAAGGATACTCCAACGAATACAAAGAGTACAAATGAAATTTATTGCTTTAATTTTATACTTCTAGTATGGTAGATATCTAGTAGTTAATTGAATTTTTGTGTTCTGTTGTAATTTCATAACAAAATATAATTATATGGATTTAATTTCCTTTTTCAGAAACTGAATATGATCCTACATTACCAGGATGGAGCGAGAAGAAGAGTGCGATGATGTTGTTGGATGAAGAGTGGACCAAGGATACTCAACCGAATACATTGAGTACAAATGTAATTTATTTCTGTAATTTTTTACTTTTAGTATGGTAGATATCTAGTAGTTAATTGAATTCTTGTGTTCTGTTGTATTTTTATAACAAAATATAATTATATGGATGTTTCCTTTTTCTGATTCTGAATCCGATCCAACATTACCTTGATGGAGCGAGAAGAAGAGTGAGATGATGCTGTTCGATGAAGATTAGACCGAGGATACTCCACCGAATACAAAGAGAAGAAAAGGATTTTATTCCCACACCTTTTTACTTTTAGTATGGTAGATATCTAGTAGTTAATTGAATTCTTGTGTTCTGTTGTATTTTTATAACAAAATATCATTACATGGATTAAATTTCCTTTTACAGAAACTGAATATGATCCTAAATTACCAGGATGGAGCGAGAAGAAGAGCGCGATGATGCTCTTCTGTGAAGAGTGGACCAGGGATACACCACCGAATACAATGAGTACAAATGGAATTCATTGCTGTAATTTTTATTTTTAGTATGGTAGATATCTAGTAGTTAATTGAATACTTGTTTTCTGTTCTAATTTTATAACAAAATGTAATTATATGGATTGAATTTTATCATTCTGATTCTTAATCAGATCCATCATTACCTGGAGGAAGCGAGAAGAAGAGCGCGATGATGCTGCTTGATGAACAACGGACCAAAGATAGTCCACTAAATACAATGAGTACAAATTGAATTTATTGCTGTAATTTTTTACTTTTAGTAAGGTAAATATCTAGTAGTTAATTGAATTCTTGTGTTCTGTTGTATTTTTATAACAAAATATAATTACATGGATTTAATTTCCTTTTTCAGAAACTGAATCCGATCCTACATAACCTGGATAGAGCGAGAAGGAGAGTGCGATTATGCTGTTGGATGAAGAGTGGACCAAAGATACTCCAACGAATACAATGAGTAAAAATGGAATTTATTGCTGTAATTTTTTACTTTTAGTATGGAAGATATCTAGTATTTAATTGAATCTTTGTGTACTGCTGTATTTTTATAACTCTATATAATTATATGGATTTAATTTCCTCTTTCAGAAACTGAATCCGATCTTACATTACCAGGATGGAGTGAGAAGAAGAGTGCGATTATGCTGTTTGATGAAGAGTGGACCAAAGATACTCCACCGAATACAATGAGTACAAATGGAATTTATTGCTGTAATTTTTACTTTTAGTATGGTAGATATCTAGTAGTTAATTGAATTCTTGTGTTCTGTTGTATTTTTATAACAAAATATAATTATATGGACTTAATTTCCATTTTCAGAAACTGAATATGATCCTACAATTCCAGGATGGAGCGAGAAGAAGAGTGCGATGATGCTGTTAGAAGAAGAGTGGACCGAGTATACTCCACCTAATACAATGAGTACAAATGGAATTTATTACTGTAATTTTTTACTTTTAGTATCGTAGATATCTAGTATTTAATTGAAATCTCTTGTTCTGTTGTTATTTTATAGCAAAACCTAATTATAAGGATTTAATTTCCTTTTTCAGAAACTGAATCCGATCCTACATTACCTGGATGGAGCGAGAAGAAGAGTGAGATGATGCTGTTCGATGAAGATTGGACCGAGGATACTCCACCGAATACAAAGAGAAAAAAAAGAATTTATTCCCACACCTTTTTACTTTTAGTATGGTAGATATCTAGTAGTTAATTGAATCTTTGTGTTCTGCTGTATTTTTATAACAAAATATAATTATATGGATTTAATTTCCTTTTTCAGAAACTGAATATGATCCTACATTACCTGGTTAGAGTGAGAAGAAGAGCGCGGTGATGCTGTTTGATGAATAGTGGACCAAGGATACTCCACCAAATACAATGAGAACAAATGGAATTTATTGCTTTAATTTTTTACTTTTAGCATGGTAAATATCTAGTAGTTAATTGAATTCTTGTGTTCTGTTATATTTTTATAACAAAATATACTTATATGGATTTAGTTTCCTTCTTCAGAAACTGAATCCGATCCTACATTACCTGGATGGAGGGAGAAGAAGAGCGCGATGATGCTGTTTGATGAAGAGTAGACCGAGGATACTCCACCGAATACAATGAGTAAAAATGGAATTTATTGCTGTAATTTTTTACTTTTAGTATGGTAGATATCTAGTATTTAATTGAAATCTCTTGTTCTGTTGTACTTTTATAACAAAACCTAATTATATGGATTTAATTTCCTTTTTCAGAAACTGAATCTGATCCTACATTACCTGGATGGAGCGAGAAGAAGAGCGTGATGATGCTGTTGGTTGAAGAATGGAAAGAGGATATTCCACCAAATAAAATGAGTACAAATGGAATTTATTGCTGTAATTTTTTACTTTTAGTATCGTAGATATCTAGTAGTTAAATGAATTCTTGCGTTCTGTTTATTTTTATAACAAAATATAATTTTATGGATTTAATTTCCTTTTTCAGAAACTGAATCCGATCCTACATTACCAGGATGGAGCATGAAGAAAAGCGCGATTATGCTGTTGGATGAAGAGTGGACCGAGGATACCCCACTGAATACAATGAGTACAAATGGAATTTATTGCTGTAATTTTTTACTTTTAGTATGGTTGATATCTAGTAGTTAATTGAATACTTGCGTTCTGTTTATTTTTATAACAAAATATAATTTTATGGATTTAATTTCCTTTTTCAGAAACTGAATCCGATCCTACATTACCAGGATGGAGCAAGAAGAAGAGCGCGATTATGCTGTTGGATGAAGAGTGGACCAAGGATACTCCACCGAATACAATGAGTACAAATGGAATTTATTGCTGTAATTTTTTTACTTTTAGTATGGTAGATATCTAGTAGTTAATTGAATTCTTTTGTTCTGTTGTATTTTTTTAACAAAATATAATTATATGGATTTAATTTCCTCTTTCAGAAACTGAATCCAATCCTACATTATCTGGATAGAGCGAGAAGAAGAGCGCGATGATGCTGTTGGATGAAGAGTTGACCGAGGATACTCCACCGAATACAATGAGTACAAATGGAATTTATTGCTGTAATTTTTTACTTTTAGTATGGTAGATATCTAGTAGTTAATTGAATTCTTGTGTTCTGTTGTATTTTTATAACAAAATATAATTATATGGATTTAATTTCCTTTTTCAGAAACTGAATCGGATCTTACATTGCCTGGATGGTGCGAGAAGATGAGCGTGATCATGCTTTTCAATGAAAAGTATAAAAAGAATACTCCACCGTATGAAATGAGTACAAATGGAATTTATTGCTATTACTATTTACTTTTAATATGGTATAGATTGTGTAGTTAATTGAATTCTTGTTTTCGGTATTATATTTATAACAATACATAGTTATCTGGATTTAATTTCATTGTACAGAAACTGAATTGGATCCTACATTACCTGGATGGAGCGAGAAGAAGAGCGCGATGATGCTGGTCAATGAAGAGTGGACCAAGAGTACCCTACCGAATACATTGAGTACAAATGGAATTTATTGCTATTAGTATTTACTTTTAGTATGGTAGAGATTGAGCTGTTGCTTGAATTTTTGTTTTCTGTATTACTTTTATAACAATCTATAATTAACTGGATTGAATCTCATTTTCAGAAACTGAATTGGATCCTACATTACCTAGATGGTGCCAGTAGAGGAGAGCGATGATGCTGTTTGATGAAGAGTTGACCAAGGATACTCCACCGAATACAATGAGAACAAATGGAATTTATTGCTGTAATTTTTTACTTTTAGTATGGTAGGTATCTAGTAGTTAATTGAATTCTTGTGTTCTGTTATATTTTTATAACAAAATATAATTATTTGGATTTAGTTTCCTTCTTCAGAAACTGAATCCGATCCTATATTACCTGGATGGAGGGAGAAGAGGAGCACGATGATGCTGTTTGATGAAGAGTGGACCGAGGATACTCCACCGAATACAATGAGTAAAAATGGAATTTATTGCTGTAATTTTTTACTTTTAGTATGGTAGATATCTAGTATTTAATTGAAATCTCTTGTTCTGTTGTACTTTTATAACAAAACCTGATTATATGGATTTAATTTCCTTTTTCAGAAACTGAATCCGATCCTACATTACCTGGATGGAGCAAGAAGAAGCTGTTACTATTGTTGCTAATGCTATTTACTTTTAGTATGGTATAGATTGTTTAGTTAATTGAATTCTTGTGTTCGGTATTATTTTTATAACAATACATAGTTATCTGGATTTAATTTCATTGTACAGAAACTGAATTGGATCCTACATTACCTGGATGGAGCGAGAAGAAGAGCGCGATGATGCTGGTCAATGAAGAGTGTACCAAGAGTACCCTACCGAATACATTGAGTACAAATGGAATTTATTGCTATTAGTATTTACTTTTAGTATGGTAGAGATTGAGCCGTTGCTTGAATTTTTGTTTTCTGTATTATTTTTATAACAATCTATTATTTACTGGATTGAATCTCATTTTCAGAATCTGAATTGGATCCTACATTACCTAGATGGTGCCAGTAGAGGAGAGCGATGATGATGTGAGATGAAGAGTGGTCCAAGGATACTCCACCGAATAAAATGAGTACCATTGGAATTTATTTCTAATACTATTTTCTTTAAAGAGTTGTAGTTATTTGAATTTAAGTGTTCTGTATTATTTTTTTAACAATCTGTTAATAACTGGATTTAATCTCATTGTTCAGTAACTTGATCAGATCCTTCTTTACCTTGATTGTGCGAGAAGAGGAGCGTGATGATGCTGTGAGATAAGGAGTTGGCCAATGATTCTACATGGAATAAAATGAGTACAAATGTAATTTATTGCCTTTTCTAATTACTTTTACATATGATATGGAGGGAGTAGTTGTATGAAATTTCTTGTTCTCTATTATTCTTATAAAATCCTATAATTAACCTGATAGAATCTCATTTTTCAGAAACTCAATCGGATCTTACATTACCTGGATGGTGCGAGTATAGGAGTGCGATGATGCTGTGGGATGATGAGTGGTCTAAGGATGCTACACAGAATAAAATGATTACAAATGGAATTTAATGCTATTACTATTTACTTTTAAGTATGATAGAGAGTGAGTAGTTATTGAAAATTTTGTGCTCTTTATTCTTCAGAAAAATGTGTAATGGAAGATAATGCTAATAGTTTATACTTTTAAGTAAGATACAGTAGGAGAATGTTTTAAAATTATTTCATCTTTTATATTTTACATCAATAAATAGTTCACTTGTTTGATTTTTAATCTTATATTTTTATGCTTTATATTGTTAGTTAAATTTTCTTTGTCACAAGTCTGATTTTTTATAATTTTAAAATATGTCTTAAGAAGTGAATGATGTTTATCACAGTAGAAAGTGATTATCACAATTCTGTGTTTTCTTTACTGTTTTTAGAATCATATAGAATATATTTGGAAATTTTTTGAATCTTTATTTATTTATACTGTTTGAAAGTTTTTGAACCTTTATTTATTTATACTGTTTGAAAGTTTTTGAACCTTTATTCTTCCATTTTACTCTTGGTGATTTATATTTTAAAACTGTTTGTTGTATTTTGATGTTTTCATTTATGCATTCAATGTTAACTCTATCTGAAATGATTCTATTTATTTCTTGATCCATGTGTATTTTATATGGTATGTGGTTTGTATATCACTGGAATCTATAATCAAAAGCTTTACAGCTGTTTTTTATCCTTATATCACAGTTATATAATGGCAATATTATTTATTTATTTTTACTTATACTTGTAAAGTATCTGTAAATAAATAGATATCTCTCTAGCAGTGAGGATGGGCACAGTAGGCCCTTCCTTCTGCTGGCATAAATAAATTAAGGACAAGTCGGGGGACTTTCCAGTGTATGTTTTCCAGTGTAGTATTTCGGGGAGACAAAGTCTATGAGAGGGGGTCCAGGAGGTCGGGGTATGTGGCTACGGTATTCAAGGAGGTCGTCCTGGGTGATAACGTTGTTGGTAGGGCATCAAGGTAGTAGGAAGGTAGGGACCGGGGACAGGGGATCAAGGGGAGGGCCTTGGGCAGAGGGTATCCGGGTAGAGGGATTTGAGGGTAGAGCCTCAGGGGAGGACACGTCGAGGAGAATATCTTGGGAGAAGGTGTACGGGGAGAAGGAATAAGGGAGGGTAAGGAAGGAGTATGGAAAGGGTTGGGTCAGTGGAGGGATGGGGTAGGGAAAGTGTAGGGTCAGGGGATGAAACAGGTTGGGTGGGGGTAGGGAAGGGGTAGGTTCAGGGGAGGGAAGGGCTTGCATCTGTGGAGGTAAAGGTTGTGGGAGGGTTGTGGTATGGTCATGGGAGGTAAGGGGTAGGTTAAGGGTTAGGTTCAGGGGAGGGATGGGTTAGGTTGGGGAAGGGAAGGGGTAGGTTCAGGGGAGGGAAGGGGTCGCATCTGTGGAGGTAAAGGTTAGGGTCTGGTGATGGGAATGGAAGGGGTAGGGTCAGGGGAGGGATGGGGTAGGGTCAGGGGAGGGTAAGTGTATGGTCAGGGGAGGGAAGGGTAGGGAAAGGTTAGGGTCAGGGGATGTAAGGGGTTAGGGGTAGGGTCAGGGGAGGGAAGGTGGAGGGAAGGGTAGGGAAAGGTTAGGGTCAGGGGATGTAAGGGTTTGGGTCAGGGGAAGGAAAGGGTAGGGGAGGGAGGGGGAAGGAAGGGGTATTAATGGGATAGGTAGGGTTAGAGGAGAGGTAAGGGCACAGGTAAAAGGGTAGGGCACGTTGGGGGAAAATTCAATTCTTTTATACATAATTTGCCATCAAGAGAAATCCTTTAGAAAGTATTTTTAATTTATACGTACATGCAAACAATTTTTAGTGTGGTATCCACATATTTTCTTAGACATAAGGAGAAACCACTAAAGTGGCCTCGTGTAATAGAAGAGAAATGGGATTTCAAGAGAGAACATTAACGTAAGATAAAACACAAAATTGCTACAAATACGCAAAAATTCAATGCTTTTTAGGGAACATTTGCATAAACCATACAAGGTCACATGTTATTTAGTATGTGGAATTTCGGTTGCTGAACTACGAGGTATATATTGCGTAGTATTCAGAATATTTAATACTAAGGTCGTGGATATTTCAGTTGCTAGAACTGTTATCCCTATTGTGATTTTAAACATCCAGTTAGTGTTTCTGTTTTATAAGAGAGTGGAAAATGCCTTCTGAGTAATGTTTTATGACCTTAGCTGATTGAATATTAAGAACTTAAAGAATATACGATAAAGAATTCAGCCAAAGGTCGATTCATTTACGATTAAGATAATTAAGGAACATTTCTCTGTTTATCTACTCGATTCTGCTGTAGCGACGACAACCTCCCACGGGCATCCTCTGCGAACACCCATCCCTGGATGCCTTCCCTACGAAGTTCTCCACTTAGTTGGACTTGTACTTATTAGACTTAGGGCGGATGAGGCCTTAGGGCCTATACCCTACCCTTCAAAGCCCACTTTCTCACACGACCTCCTCCGACGACCTACCAGGAACGCCTTCCTCTGGCCGCCCTCTACCGCCAACCACCTTCCTCCCCGTTTACCATCTCCCCTGAGGACATCTCTCCTGTCAACCCCCCATGAACGTCCTCTACAGAACGTCCACCCCCAAATACCCTCGCTATGATTTCACACGACTTGACTTTTATTTGTTTAGCCTTGTGCGAATGAGGCACCCATCCCTGCCCAAAGGATTCCTCATTTTTTTACAAATATTCTTATGAACATAAATGATTACGTACTTAAATGATTACGTACATAAATAGTTAGATAAATACATAATTAAATAACTTAACAATAAAAAATTATAAATAGCATATTCTAAAATTATCAATAATCAAAGATGAAATTATCATCATTAAAGATGAAATAAACACTGAATACATAGAGTAGTGGTAGTATTGGTTTTTTTATGTGTGGACAGCTTTGGTCATTTTGTACCTTAATTTGTTATGTTTAAGCATTATTTTAAAAACAAAATAATTGCGTCTTTCTTCACCATACAATAATGGTCTGAATACATAGAGAAAAATATATATAAACAGTACATTGTTTTAAAAGGTGAAGCACCAGAAGACGCTCAAAAAATTTAAAATGGTCAAAAATATTATAAACAGGTATTAGTTCACTGAGTTTTTCAATAGATGATTCAACAAATGGTTCAGAATTCAGAATAATTTAGATGTACACTGAATGGTACTACTTCACTTCCCAGGTCATGGAATTTATTTCTCAAGTAGGTGTTTATTTTATCAATTCCCGGTTGAAACTCGTACTGACGCACTCATTCGATTCAGTCACTCAATCAATTGAGGCCGTCCTTCGTCCCAATGTAGTCACCCAAATAATTCCCTCTAACCGTCGCGCAACGCCGTACCACTGGATAAATAAAATGTATATTTATCACCAAAAACAAGACACATTCAATGACGCACATACGCTTAAATTCTGGTACTTTAATCCGGTGATGGAGATTCTGCAAAGCACAGTAGCAAATTTCATGTGTGTTTTAACGTAATATTATTTTTATTCTCAAATATCAAAATTTGGCTCCATTATTAATTAGAGAAATCAGCATGTTTCGCTAATGTATTTAAACTATTACAACCGATTTTAAATATATTTTGTAAGTATTCTCAATTATAGAGCATGTATTAATCATGATTTTCGAATATAATTTAAAAAATTCCAATTAAATATAAGATATACGGAGGCCACCATGATGTTGTGAAAATTCATAATCAAAAGAATATGTACAGGTATAGGCATACTTTTCTACAATTATGTAGTATACCTCTTCTTTTAATCTAATTAAATAAATAATAAGCGTGATTTTGAAATAAATCAGAGCTACAAATATTTACAGAGAAATTTAATGATATTTGATACGTGTTAAGATAAACGACGGAGATTTTCTTATTGTGCAAGTTGTAAAATAAATTCAATTGACGAAGTTGTCACTTTGTGGAACTCCATAACGTAGGAATTAACAAGGTGTTCTCTTCCTTTCCTACGTGTGCAAGTTGTTTTAAAAAATTGATTTTGTATCTATCCTGATGACGAAGTTAGTCTCGATTTTGTCCGATGAGTGATCCGTATTATATCTATTAAACCATACGAATAAAAATATATAAATAGCGTAAATATAATCCTCGGTAAAGCGAAGAAATTATCTCACGAGGGAACTTTTTCAATAAGATAATAAGGTTGGGAGAGTAGAATTTAATAAAAGACAAATAATCCCTTAAGTAAGACCACTAAAGTGCAATAATCTTTGGAAAAAATTAATGATTTATGGACGTTTTCATTTACCTCTTTGAAATCGTAAACTTTCAGGAAAATCAATCATCTCATGTGCCTTACCTTGAAATCTAATCATAAATAATAGAAGTTGAAGTAACTGGATAATTATACCTGAAAATACCTAAAGCTCTGGAAAACTTATGATGAATGGTATTCATTTTCGCGGATGTCCTACGTATCAGCCGTTAAAGAAGGAGAAACCTCACAATTAAATATATTAACGACCTCGATTACTTGCATCGCTTCTGTGCATTAAAATGTTTGAGGTAGAAATTGTTGTAGAAAGGCCGCAAACGTAAAATGCACTGAAGTCCAAAAATGTGGAACAAAATAGAACTTTGACTATCTTTAGCGAACTGTCGATAGATATATTGCTGAAAAACAATGGTAAACGTACTATCTCCAACCTCTCGCTTGATTCACCGATATGCTATTATAAGAATATTTCAGTTGCGTTTTTTTATGAAGAATGATATTCAAGATCAATAATACAGTTTAGTTTCGGTGCCAACTCGTGAGAAAATAATGCAAAAAAAAGATGTTTACCATGTCGGAGATTATATACGAAAACCTTGGACCTGAGAGAGAAAAATGCACGAATCAATGGCTACCAAAGTTGAAAAGAACACTCGACCTTGAGGAAATTCCACGCTCCATATATATTTCCATACTTGATATGTTTGAGTTTTGCTTACAAAAAGGAGAAAATGAAAGTGACCTAATCTAAATAAATACGGAGGAAATTTGAAGGTGTTACTACAGTTAAAAGAAAAGCAATAAAACGGAAATCACGTAACCTAATGGCATCCCCTCACGATGACAATGTTTCTGTGTTCGTAAAATTATTCCGCAATACCAGGAGAAAATAGCGTTTGCAGTAGTTTTTGTATTCTACGTATTCATTCATTAATTGAAAAATCTGATGTGGCCAGCACATGACTTTCTCCATATATAAGATGTAAATATTTATCTACGACAGTAATTTCGAACTCTATATTCCATCTAAACTTGGAAGATGAGTGATTAATATATATATTATTATTATATTTGACGCCAAAAACATTATAAATAATGTTTTTCGGGACATGATCGATGAAAGACGATGGAATTGGCCTTTCGCCGATGGAGCCCACAAAGTACATAATCAGCAATTTCCGGTTTATCAGTATTTCATGAAAACCTCCTAAACAATCAGTGATAAAAAAATATGTTTCAAACAAAAATTATAGTAAATCTTATTTTCTAAAACTTTTGCAATTTAAAGTATATACCTAAATATTATATTTATGGAGATATTTTGAAAACCGGAAATGAGCTTAGAAGAATGAAGCTCAACTTCCGGTCAACTGATTTACTCTTAAAACTAATCAACTCTAACGACATCAACTAAAATACTATTTATAAAATTTGGTGTTGATCCAATGAATGGTTTTTATGTTAGATTGCCCACAAAGTACATATCAGCTACTTCCGGTTTATCGGTATTTCACGAATAACTCCTAATCAACCGGTGATAAAAAAAATATGTTAAATACAAAAGTTATAGTGAATTATATTATCTAAAACTTTTATAAGTAATACAACACACGTATATATCATATTTAGGGAGATATTTTGAAAACCGTAAATGAGCTTTGTCGAATGAAGCTCGACTTCCGGTAAACCGATTTCCTCCAAAAACTAATCAACTCTGACAGCACACAAAACAGTACTATATATGAAGTTTGGTATTTATACGACCACTAGTTTTCATGTTAGAGCGCCCACTAGCACAGACACACATACATACACACACACATACACACAGACATCATTCCTAAAATGGTTAAAACGTGTTCTAGGGACCCCAAAACATGTATTTCCGTTGAAATCTCGAAGTCGAATTTTTTCATGAAAACAATACTTTCTCTATACTTCGTATATGGAGAAAGTAAAAAATCTGATGTGGCCAACACATGACTTTCTCCGTATTTATTGAAAACATAAGCCTATGCCGGTAATATATAAATAACTCTAAAACAATGAGTGGTACAGGAAAATGTTTCATACAGGCTTTGTAGTAAAAAACATTATCTACAACTTTGGTACATAATTTTATATACCTAAATTGCATTCCGATTGATATATGTATGAAAAACTTCCTTTTCTGGGTAAACAACAACTTCCGGTTAACCATTATTGAAGAATAACTCCTAAACATTCAGTGTTACGAGAAGATGTTTCATACAAAAGTTGTACCAAAGTCAATTATCTATATCTTTTGTAAATAATTTTATATACCTACATTGCATTTTGACAGAGATATGTATGAAAAACTTCCATTTCTGGATTAACAACAACTTCCGGTTAACCATTATTGGGAAATAACTCCTAAACAATCAGTGTTACGAAAAAATGTTTTGTACAAAAGTTGTAGTAAAATACATAATGTACAATTTTTGTGTGTAAATGTATATACCTATATTGCATTCTGACAGAGATATGTATGAAAAACTTCCTTTTCTGGGTAAATAACAACATCCGGTTAACCATTATTGAAGAATAACTCCTAAAAAATCAGTGTTACGAAAAAATGTGTCATACAAAAGTTGTAGTAAAAAACATTATCTACAACTTTGGTACATAATTGTATATACCTACATTGCATTTTGGCAGAGATATGTATGAAAAACTTCCATTTCTGGATTAAAAACAACTTCCGGTTAACCATTATTGGGGAATAACTCCTAAACAATCAGTGTTACAAAAAAATGTTTTATACAATGGTTGTAGTAAAATACATAATGTACAATTTTTGTGTGTAAATGTATATACCTATATTGCATTCTGACAGAGATATGTATGAAAAACTTCCTTTTCTGGGTAAACAAAAACTTCCGGTTAACCATTATTGAAGAATAACTCCTAAACAATCAGTGTTACGAAAAAATTTTTAATACAAAAGTTGTAGTAAAGTATATTATCTATAACTTTTGTATTTAATTGTATGTACCTATATTGCATTCTTACAGAGATATTTAAGAAACAAACATTTGTTCCTGATAAACCGTAACTTCCGGTTAAGCGATATTCTCCAAAAACTATTCAACTCTTGGTATTGTTAGGGATATACTAAATATGAATTTTGAAAATGATCGGATAATTACTTTTTAAGATAGAGCGCACACAAACTTTTTAACCACAGACAGACAGACAGACAGACGGACAGACAGACAGACAGACACACAGACAGACATGTTCGGGAAAATAGCTAAAACATGGTCTATGGGCCCCAAAACATCTATTTCCGTCGAAATCTGGAGGTCGATTTTTTTTGCGAATACAATACTTTCTCTATACTACGTATAGGGAGAAAGTAAAAATTTATCTACGACAGTAATTTCGAACTCTATATTCCATCTAAACTTGGAAGATGAGTGATTAATTTATATATTATTATCTTTTACGTCACAAACATTATAAATAATGTTTTTCGGGACATGCTCGATAAAAAACGATGAATTTGGCCTTTCGCCCATAGAGCCCAGAGCACCCACAAGGTACATAATCAGCAACTTCCGGTTTATCAGTATTTCATGAATAACTCCCAAACAATCAGTGATACAAAAATATGTTTCAAAGAAAAGTTATAGTAAATTAAATTTTCTAAAACAATTAAAATTAATAGTATATACCTAAATATCATATTTACGGAGATATTTTGAAAACCGGAAATGAGCTTAGAAGAATGAAGCTCAACTTTCGGTTTACTGATTTACTCTTAAAACTAATCAACTCTAACGACATCAACTAAAATACTATTTATAAAATTTGGTGTTGATCCAACGAATAGTTTTCATGATAGAGCGCCCACAAAGTACATAATCAGATACTTCCGGTTTATCAGTATTTCACGAATAACTCCTAATCAACCGGTGATACAAAAATATGTTAAATACAAAAGTTATAGTAAATTACTTTATCTAAAACTTTTATAAGTAATACAACATACGTATATATCATATTTATGGAGATATTTTGAAAACCGGAAATGAGCTTTAATGAATAAAGCTCGACTTCCAGTTGACCGGTTTACTCCAAAAACTAATCAACTCTGACAGCACACACCACAGTACTATATATGAAGTTTGGTATTGATACGACTAATAGTTTTTACGTTAGAGCGCCCACTATCACACACACACATACACACACACACACACACACACACACATACACACAGACATCATTCCGAAAATCGTCAAAACGTGTTCTAGGTACCCCAAAACATGTATTTCCGTTGAAATCTCGAATTTGAATTTTTTCATGAAAACAATACTTTCTCTATACTTCGTATATGGAGAAAGTAAAAATGACTTCCCCATAAGTAAAGTCGGACCATATTTTCCTCTATTTAACTTTATTTAAGACAACGATAGAAATTAAATCACAACATAAGGAAAAATTGATACGATAACCCGAATATAATCGTCAAAAGTCATACTCTCATTTGAACTATCCTCATACCGGTTTCTTTTTAGTAGCTGAATTGCTCATTCATTCACTATGTAAACTATAAACAGATACAGATATTATACTAACCCAAGAGTTAAACACAGTAGTTTTTCTTTCAACCTGCCATTTTGATTAATATCAGTAAAATTGTAACAAAAACTATCCTTATAAACATCCACAGACGATTATATACTTTCTTGCCTCTCTCATTTTTTACAAATAAACCTTAAAATATCAATTGTCATTACAGAAGATGGATCTAATATATAATATCACAGAAGCAAAAACGAGGAGGTTAATTCCATATCGTGGAGGTATCGTTATATTCCCAAAGTGATTCACTGATAACTTGGTGACTAGCTATACTCGACTTGAAAGTTAGAATAAGAATACAAATACTCAGGGCAAACCATTCTCTATCCATTATTGAAGAATTTTGAAATCTAGATGATCAGGCGTTACTTGGTGGAAAGCCATTTTAGATAATGAATAAAAACAATGTAATTTCCACACTTTTATTTAACTGACGACCGGAGTAGCAAAACCGGTCGTCAGTTAAATAAAAGTGTGGAAATTACATTGTTTTTATCCAATATCTATTGAAGAATTACACGTATAGCGATTTTGAATCTAATTTTGTATGAAGGAGGGAAATAAGGATATTTTTCCTTTTAGAGATTGAGGGTAAATTTAGGGTGGACGGTAAAAACAAATTTGACATTTAAAGCAAGCACCAGTTGATTTGATTTTGGAATATAATTTTACAACCTACCTCTAAAATATTGTTAAAAATCTGATGTGGCCAACACATGACATACTCCATATTTATTGAAAACAGAAGCCTATGCCGGTAATATATAAATAACTCCAAAGCAATGAGTGTTACAGAAAAATTTATCCAACAAACTTTGTAGTAAAATACATTATCTATAACTTTTGTATATAATTGTATATATCTACATTGCATTCTGACAGAGATATGTATGAAATACTTCCATTTCTGGATAAACAACAACTTCCGGTTAACGATTGGAAAGCTATCTGGATGATAAAAGATAGCTCAACTGTAATTCTAGGTCAAGGTAAAAGGAAGCTAATACCGATACGGGAAGTAGCTGAAAAACTATCAAGGTTATGGCTGCGAACAATTTATCTTCTAACTCAGAAAAATAACGATCGGCAAAACTATTTTCTCCCCAAAGGAAAAATATATCCTTCGAACTTAATCAAGATTAATTTATCGAGATATCTTACTTATCAAATAAATGCGCTCTCAGACAAAATCCACGGAAATCTGGAGGTCAGGAAATTGCCCCAAATTTAATGAATTTGTACTCCTCGGATAAAAGTAATCAAATGATAGTTAAGTTAAACTTGTAATTAGTTCGTATATGCACTATTCACATAATATTTTATGTTTCAAAAATTAACGGTTTTACTAAAAACAAAAGACATCGACATCGTGCTCGCAAGCTTTATTTGACATTACTAATGACAGGGAAATATCAATAAAAAGGGGCAAGTTTCTAATATTAAACCATTCTTGCCAATATCAATCCATTGATTTAGTAGTATAAAGTAGCCCTGAGTACCGATGGTTTTCACCAAATCTCTATGCCAGGATTTAACTCCTTTTCCAAGCGTTTGTCAATCAATTTCATCATTGATTCGGACACACCCATACTCTGGTAGGATCTCACTTTTTCTCGACTGTCGAATGAACTGTACTTCGCCCTGTCATCCAGCATTTCCAGCGCTAAATTCCTGATTTTTTCCAAGGTGTCGCTGTCCTCTTCGTATATGAGCCCGAATTCAAGTAATCCTGGGTTTTGTTGATGTGTGGTTAGATACTCCTCATGACTCTCTCTCCATCCCCTTCTCAGCTCTTCCTCCCACTCCTGTATCTCAGTCTCCTAGAGTAGAAGAAAATCAGAAAATAAAATTCTCTGACGCAAGAGCGTTCACAATCAGAGGGCAAAGCTGTGATACACATAAATTTAACAAAACACTGCTGCAAAATCTGGCAAGTATTAGCGGTTACTGGTGATTAGGTTGATACGCCAATTGATAAAAGCGGCTTCCCATACAGTCAAAACTGACCGCAGCATTTCTTACGGTATTTCATATTGTTTCTTTTGTTTCGAAAAAGCTTTTAAAGTAGTAAGCATTTTCAGATTTTGTATAATTTTATAATTACTAATTTCTCATCATATATATGGGTCATTCCACGCCAATTCGACAAGGAAATCGGCAAAATTGACCCTTGAGGTAACCGATTTTGACCAAATTTGGCAGATCGCTTTGATTTGATAACAAAATGAAAACCCCCAAGCCGTTTTGTAATTAACGCAATTGTTTACGAAATATTGCAATGTTTAAATTTTGAAATTTTACAAAAGTGCCTTCGCATTCGAGGCCATATCTCCGGTAATATAAAAGCTAAAAATACTAATAATGGCTTAACTTAAAGGTCTTGTGTTAGAAAAGATAACCATAGGAAAGTTTTATAAAATTTAAACAATTTAATAAAGTTTATAACAATTTAAAATTTTCAAATCGATTTTTGACGATGTAACCACCCCTTCGATTTTTCTCATGTTTTTATATGTTGTACATACAACCCTCTTCTACAATTTAACAAAATTTGGCGAGGGTAATATTTCATTTAAGAAAGAAAAAAATTTTTGAGTTTAGGCGTGACGCTCGCCGCGGCTCCGCGCCGTCCGGCTCGCGCGCTGAACGTTCGGAAGTGTGGCGTCTCATATCTCAGCACGCTTATTCTGCTTATCTGCTTTTCACCAATTTTAACTGTTCAAACAATATTAACCGACCCTTTAATTCCCTTCACCCTTGCCGACTGATGAAACCAATGGGAGTCATTACATTCCGGGAAAAGAAAGTCGCTTGGGCAGACTGAACGAGACGTTACAATCCCTCGATCAAACACCTATTTCAAGCAAAACATGCATAGATCAAGGAAATATTAATATACTACCAATATAAATATTTTAAAATTGATATTTTTGTCCACATTAATGTTCAATAATATTTTAATTCATTTTTATAGAGCGTGGAAATAAAAAAACAAACGCAATACTAGTTACAGATGCACAGAACACCTAAAAAAATCAAGTTTTCTTCCATTTTCTCTGATGAGGGACGTCTGTACGTGCAGTTTTAGTTACCGAGGTTATATGACTCTTAGCTGCAGACCTAAAGGATGAAAGTTTTGTTTGGCCGTGAGAAAAATGTTACCTAGTTAATCTCGCAAATGAAATTCACTTACCTTCTTACTGGACCTTGAAATATATCCGAACTATCCTTAAAACTTTGCAAATCAGCGCCAGAGAAGCTGAAAGTAGTAAGACTTTTCAGCAACAGATCTTTCTTGGATAGTGGAATAGTTGCATGACATGAACGGATACCTTCCACGGCAGGTGCCTCTCGAAATCTTCTGACCAGCTTCTTCTTTACCTCGGTCACTTCTTCGTTGGCTACGAACTCGAGCCCCATCCCTTTAACATTTGATTGAGCCCATTCGTGCAGTTCCTTAGGAGTCTGAATGTGTTCTTCATACGGGAGCTGCAGACTGTGCCTAATCGCTTTAGCATTTCTCCTAGTTGGTCACTTGGACCCTTTCCGTGCGATGTAGCATAGAAATGCCATTCAGCATTAACTCCAAATTCCTCTTGGTAATGAAAAAAATTACTCATGTTGTAGCGGTTCTTATATTGAGACACAGCTCTGTGAAAAAGTAAATTATTTTACGTAGATTACGTACCCTTCTTCGAAGAAGGGTTATTAGTTTCTTTTGAAAGGTATAAAATGTTCCTACGTTATGGTCCATGCGATCCGAAATAATAACCATACCAAAAGGTGTGACTTTATCGCCAGTATTTCTGCTGTAACACGCAAATGGATGTATTGTAGCCTGGTTACTACACCAGTGGACGGACTCCTTGCACAGCTCTCACTCTTGATGGATAAAAGAAAAATTCTCCGAAAAGTCGGCCACAGCAACAACTTCACATGATTTCAGATTCTATCTGACTTTCAAATAGAATACAGTTTGCATGCGAATTATGTAATCATGCTTCCTTACTTTCATGACATTCTCAGAGAATGCCTTGCAAAAACTATCTGTATCCATAACCTTCGTTGTTAAGGTAAAACGATTTTCTTGAGTCCATTGCCTGAAACGAACTTTATCGGAACAGTTTTCCCTGAAATACTCTGAAATGATTTCAGTCATTCTGTATGTGCTCCCACATTTTCTTACGACGTTTTCGGAATCTTCCAATGGCAGTATTTCTGAGCATTCACCCATAACGCACATTTCTGATGGATGGCGGCAAAGTGAAATATCCAGGCAGTCCCGATAATTTTTAAACAATGAATCTCCGTTATCCGACTTGATTTGCTTTAATCCAGCCCCAAGATACTGTAGTTTGAAATTCTGGTAGATCATGCAGACACGTATGGAGTGTATGCGAGGTGCACCAGCCAACACATACTCAGGGGGCCTCAAATCTGCAAATTTGGAGAATCCAATTTTTACATTGGGATTTTGATCTTTGAAGGCTTCATAATCTTCCCTCATATTGCAAAGATTTAGTCTTTTTTGCGCGTATTCTATTCTATATTTATCTATTCTATTCTAATTCTATGCGCAAATTTCCCTCTTGTATGCTTTTATACCCTTTCCTGCCCGCTATTTCTCTACTAATGTCTGACTCACTGTAGAAATCGTTCACTTCCAGCTTAGTTTCTTTCGAGAGGGATTAGCTTCGTCTCGCGTTCGCACAGCAAAGAATTCCTTGCTCAGATACGTACTTTTCATCTTTCTGACCAACTATGCCGAAACTTGAAACTCCTACTTTATCTATGAAACGCTCCATGATTTAGGCAAGACATACAAAATTGGAATTTTTTCACTCACTTTTGCGGCGTTGGCGAACTTATCCTTCAGCTGCAGATTCATTTCCTTGCCATCTTGGTGAAAGTAAAATTCCTGTTCTTCCGATGAAAGTATATCATCTTGAATTTTTACCTCCTCACCAGTCACATTTTGAAGACATAATTTCAAAGCAGTGGTAGCTTTCTTTCAATTTCCTTGCCATATAAATCCTTGCTCTATATATGTTTTTCTTGAAATAGTTGTTTTATCGAGGGATTGTAACGTCTCGTTCAGTCTGCCCAAGCGACTTTCTTTTCCCGGAATGTAATGACTCCCATTGGTTTCATCAGTCGGCAAGGGTGAAGGGAATTAAAGGGTCGGTTAATATTGTTTGAACAGTTAAAATTGGTGAAAAGCAGATAAGCAGAATAAGCGTGCTGAGATATGAGACGCCACACTTCCGAACGTTCAGCGCGCGAGCCGGACGGCGCGGAGCCGCGGCGAGCGTCACGCCTAAACTCAAAAATTTTTTTCTTTCTTAAATGAAATATTACCCTCGCCAAATTTTGTTAAATTGTAGAAGAGGGTTGTATGTACAACATATAAAAAAATGAGAAAAATCGAAGGGGTGGTTACATCGTCAAAAATCGATTTGAAAATTTTAAATTGTTATAAACTTTATTAAATTGTTTAAATTTTATAAAACTTTCCTATGGTTATCTTTTCTAACACAAGACCTTTAAGTTAAGCCATTATTAGTATTTTTAGCTTTTATATTACCGGAGATATGGCCTCGAATGCGAAGGCACTTTTGTAAAATTTCAAAATTTAAACATTGCAATATTTCGTAAACAATTGCGTTAATTACAAAACGGCTTGGGGGTTTTCATTTTGTTATCAAATCAAAGCGATCTGCCAAATTTGGTCAAAATCGGTCACCTCAAGGGACATCACCTTGTCGAATTGGCATGGAATGACCCATATGTTTTTTCACAAATTTAGCCATTGATCACAGTCGCTTACAGCTGGTGTGCGATACAAAAATTTAGCATATCATAAACTAAATTAACGAAAACAGCATTTCATAAATTAATGGAAACTCCAAATAGCATGTTGCGCAAAAAAAATCGAAACATTTATTTTTACAAGTTATTTTATCATGGTGTATTATACAATTTTTATTTTAAAGCCTGTATGAACCAGCGTAATATTTCCCAAGAATACATGTCGACAAGTTTTCCCACGTATAGAATTCTCTAATTACAATAGTGCAGATTCGGAAAATTGATCGCTTAGTTCATTTAATACATAATATCTAGTTTTTCTTAAGACATATGTCCATTGAATTCCTACCCTACGGTAAAAATTAAAATTTACCAACGTAAATTATAAATTACACGCGTGAATGTAACACATAAGAAATTTTGAACGTCTTATAGGTCCAAATTGGAAAGTAACATGTGTACTGTGCTCTTTTAAAAATTTCCCCTTGCCGTTTGCCGGAATTTAAAATTTTCCGTTATTCTATACCTCACATTCGTATGGCTGCGAATTTCGAACTTTTAGATACACTAGTATCGCTGGCATACAGAGAGCCCCTTCAAGTAAATGAAATACTCTTACCGTCTTTCCCCATCGTTGTCTCCACTGTTCAAGCATCTTCTCCTCCAGCGTTTTCCCCGGCAGCACCAGTACGAGTCGCGGTGCTCCTCCGAAGCCACTTTCTCTGAGCACCAGAGCGGACTCCAAATCCACAACAGACACCAGCACTCTCCCTTTCCTCGCTGCTTCGTCAAGATGCCTCTTCTCGAGTCCGAGGAATGTAAACCCGTCTTGCGAAGCACTCGCCAATTGACCCGATCGCAACATCGTGAAGAATTCCTCTTTCGATACGTATGTGCAGCTGTAAGCATTCCGCTCTTTCGTTAACCACTCGTCGGTTGAGCACGAGGGAGATACGTAAACCTCTTCAGAAAGAGTTTGGCACAGATTGCGGCAGAGGGATTCCTTCCAGAGCCCATGAGGGCCCACGAGGAGAAGGACCGGATACGGAGCGCCAAAACGATTCATGTATTCTATCTCTGGAGAAAGCCATCCGCCATTGTCTGTCCGAAGCAATTCTGTCTCCAGAAGGAGATCGTCGTACTGCCTACTAGCCCTAGATGGAATAAAGATAAACAGGATATGGAACAGATCGATAGCTGTGAAAGATTTGGGGATTAGCAAATTACATTAGTCCCTTTGCATACAGATGATGGTTTTATAAATATACCGTTCTTAAAAGAGAATTTACATTTATATTCTTATCATGCAAACCAGTGTTGCATGTGTCAGTGCAAATTTTAACAGCAGTTACGTAATAATAGTTTGGTCTCCATGGTTATCTAATGATCCGTAGAAAAACGATCAGAAAAATAATTCGGGCTAGTGATGATTTTCTTCAAAGGTCTAGGCAGTTTTTCCGCAGTTTTCGATATTGATTTACTGTGATAAAAAACTCAAAAGTTTCTTCCGCGAGTTCTGTATTAATCAATTTTTCAAAAGCTTTATATGGGGATATAAAATGTTTCTCTGGAATGAGTTTCACTGAAAGGGCTATCATAGCCGATACACTGCTTTCAAACATAAAATATAAAATTCAAGGATTAATACTGTTCTGCGATTTCTAAATCTACATTTCAAAGCAATCTTATTTCGTGAAGTATCCAAAATTCCAAATAACACTATATTTTTAACTCTAATTGGGCAATTCCTCAACATTCTACAGGTTAATATTTTAATTTTATGCACTTTTCCTATCCAGAATACAAATATTCTAATACAGAATAAGAACTTCACCTGAATATTGAATTAATTAAATGAAAAGTAAAATTACTATTAAGGAAAACAGAGAGAGTGAAGTAAAATTTGAATAATTCTATTTAATTTTATGAGCTTATTATCCTAGGAACTTCTTTCTCAATAGGTCTAATGACGTCGTAAATTTTAGAATTATCAATCACCTTATACTAGATGATTTATGGCCATGCTTGCTGGAAAGAGATAATGAAATATCTTGTGGAAATTAATAGGTGTTTCTTCTTTAATTAATAAATCATCCTATCAAATTTCATTCGACGATGGCAGATTTAATCAAAGATAGTCACAAAAATTAACTCGCGTAATTATTACCTGGATGTAATCTGAATCCTTATAAGAAATTTAGAGATAAGAAGAGAATGTTCACTGTTTGAAATCTTCATCTAAATTGTAACTTAAGCGGCTCAGTATGACATAATTAATTGAAAAACTACACACTAATTTTAACTTCAAAAGATGTTATGGCTTTACTAGCAATCGCTTGTGGTCCCCCTTGTGTTTCTTCAATTTCGAAGCAGAAAATGGGAATTCGATTGGAAGATAAAACCACGCGTGTGATAGACCTATTCCAGTGGGATAGGAATGACGGCCTTTGAGCCGAAATACGGCTGTACGAAGTTACGAACGGGTCTGATACTCTTATCCTCTGTTATCACATTAATCGACAAAAAAATAATATATGATTATTTAAATTTAGACTTGGGTATGAAGGAATGAAAAGATGATGCACATGGATTGATATTCATAGATAGCACTGACAAGAAAGGAATTTAAGTTGTTGCTACATGAGAATACACAATGACATCCCTGAAGAGTAGGGGGTAAATGCCTTTGTAAGAACCACAGTAATACAAAAAAAACTTAAATTTGATCGGGATTAAAATTATAAGGAAATTTATCCAATTCTTTGAGCAATTCTCTTGTAAGAACATGCGGAATAAAACAACATTTCGTTGAAAAGAAAACAATATATATTACCTGAAAAATGGATTTTTCCAACACATTTTTATCGCTTTCGCTCTCCAAGCTCCTGCCGAGGTAGAGCAATCTATGCCATTGAGTGATTTTATGGAAGGATGCAGAAGGTGGACCAGATCTTCAAATACCTCACATTGGACCACAGGGTTACCAGTCATATCCAAGATCGTAAGATTATGAAGATCGCTCAGAAACATTAACTGGAACGATACGGATTAGAATATTGTAATACTGAAATTACCTGTGAAACCGAGAGAAATTAGGATATGGACTGAGCTTAATTACCCTTAAATTAGCATTCATTGATGGTTGGGATAGATGAAATATAAGCTAATAAAATTTGATAGAATTGACTATTTTTGCCGTGACGTTGATGGAAATACTTCGAAATAAATATGAAAATTCAACTTCCACCGTACCTTAAAATATTTATAAAGCAGCGAAGATTACTTTAGCACCATTATTTGATCAATATGTAAGGATTTCAAGTAATATGATGCAACTGAAGAGAGATTTATGATTATTAAAGTTAAAGGGAGGATGAAACTTGGCTGGAGGGTCTCTCGAAGTAAAATGCGTATTCTTATTTAATATGCCCTCTTTCTTGAAAAGTTTTAAATCAATTAATCTCTCAAGGGTTGACTAATGAATGGGGAAAACAGGGAGTAAAAGCAGTCGTTATTTCCGGATGATGACTCTGCACGTCGATACCGCTCTTCACGAACAATTCCAGGGTACTATAAAAGTCCTATTGTCATCCTTCAAGTATATTTTACTTAATATAAAAAAACAGGGTATCTTAAATATATAACTTTTCTCTCATGGTAGTTATCGGTTATAATTATCAAATGAATGGAAATATGTATTTAAGGAAATTAGAAACTAAGGGTGTATCACATTTCATGGACCTCTGTTATTTTGGAGGCCCTCTAGGGGCCCTCCTTGGCCCTTTCTTTGTCTATGTCTCCGGCTCTTTCCTTAACCCCACATATGAGTAATGACCGTTGCAGAGCTGGTGGTCAATGGGAGGGGATGGCCATATGTGACCTATGGCCAGGGGGGTCTTAAAAGCGTCTTATTTCGGGGAGTTGGACAGCGGACGCGGAAGAGGAAGGACGACCATCAGAAACAATACAGCTCCAAGTGGTTATTATCGATAATAAACGGCAATAAACCTATTTAAATCCGCCCCTTTCTCGTCACTTAATCTTACTACTCCCTTAGGAGGATCGCCAATATCAGGTGCAACGAAACTGCATCTTACATGTCACATAATACGGAGAATGTCTGATGTCAGATATGAATAATGATATGAATGTCTGAATGTCAGATATTGTTTGAAAATTTAAGGGAATGCAAAACTCTGATTTCTTAGTAAAATTTACAATTGAAAATTTAAACTTCTTCGAGATGACATTCAATTATTTCGTAGGAAATGATTATTAGAAGAAACTGCGTGAGTATCAAAGAGAATGGGGAGTATAAATTTGCAAGCTATTTTTCTTTCAGTTTCTCCAAAGAATAATTTTGATAATTTTTTTAACTATTCTCTGGTTCCCTGACCCCCTTGCTTTTTATATAACTCCGAAGAACATAAAAATTGTTTCGTTCGTATCATAGTTAACTCATGTAAATGTATTTTTATTTCCATGGCTCTTAAAGGTTTCTTTAAGCCCCATACTGGTGTAGCTAAGAAAGTCTTTATACCTCTCCAACTTCTTCTATATGGTTATTCTGAATGAAGAGGGAACTCAGACAGTACACGCCTCGAAACATTCTCAAAGAGCGTATGCAGTTATCCTCCAAATGAAGCTCATATAAGTAAAGGAGCGATCTCAGTCCGACACGAATTTCTAATTGAAAATCGGTATTCGTCTGCGACTCAATAGACTCTTCTTTGGTATTGCTTTGCTCCGCACCTTCTCTCTCATTTCCCGGATTTAATTTCTCCGATTCATTCGGTATCTCCGACTTCACAGCTTCCTCTGTCCCCGGTTTAAAGAGGCTATCTTCGCTCGCCGAGGACGGGACTTTCTTGTAAACGTACCGACATGTTTCCTCCCCTGAGTCAGTCGCTTCTTCCGAATCCTCGGCACTTTCTGACTCATCGGCACAGTCTGACTTACTTTCTTCTCCCTCATCAACAACATTCCCTTCTGCAGCTCCAATGGGAGCTGCATGAGCATCTTCAACGGCATCATCTCCGATGTCTTCTATCTTAGATATTTCCGAAATACTCCCATTTTCTTCGAGGTACTTCTGTTGGCGATCGTAAGAAGTTTGGCGCGATAATTCTGCTCTTGATGATCCACGTACGAATAATGTCTGAAATGGATTTATCAAATTTCGTTACGTTATTTGCGAATCATATCCTGACCCCAGTATGCTCATTTTGAAATTGAATTGCCGAAATCTTTTATATTTAAAAGATTTAAATTACAATTTATAAGTTAAGTAGAATATTCTACATTAAATCGGCGCTTGCCTAACACCCCCTTGACCACCTATAAAAATCATAATCTATTCGGCCAGATTGGGAAGTTTGTAACAAATAAAAATCAAAATATTCAATGATAAAATCTAAAAAAATAATAATTGCTGCCAAGAACCCATAATTGTATTTTTTCTAATCATTTGATTACCTCTTTGATTTTTTTGCCCAAAAAAATTAGTCCACGCCCACAATGAAAATCACTATTGTCGGCGAAAGATACCTTCTAGAAATAGAAGCCGCATTTCCCGTGCCTATGAAAGGGTTTTAAAGGAAAGTCTCAAGACGCGTAATATCTTTCAAACCCTTTTTTGGTTTTTAGGTTTAGGGTAGAAAATAATATCACAAACCTCAAGTAACTCGTCTGTAGACTGCCTCTTCTCATTGTACGGAACTTCTCCTTTCATATAGAGTAGCCTATTTTGCTCCCTCTTTTCACACTTTACTGCTTCTTCCTCATAATCGTCCATCCGACTATCGTCACCTTGCGGCTCCAAACCCTCAAAAAGCACACGGACTTTAGAATCCTTGCACTCTTCACTCACCCTCTCAAAGGTCTCACCCGATTCCTCCTCCGTCGAAATCTCCATGGAACGTTCGAATAACACTTCACAATGCGATGCGGAGTTATCGGAATGCTTCTTGGACATTGGTGGCTCAGGAGGAATGCGTCCATCCATGGAGGACTCATTATTTGAGTCCTCGCTGTAGTCCACGCGTCCCGTATTATAGATCGACTTCAGATCGGAGTTGTACCAGTTCCTGAAGATGCTGTCCTTTTGGAGCCATTCCTTTAAGACATCTTTGTCCTCCTGGGCCGACTCTCCTCTTGTCCACTGCTCTTCTGGTTTCCTGTACAACGTGTCTAAAGGAGTGCTCTTGACTTCCTTCTTTTCATCGAAGCGGTAAATGATTTTCAGCTCCTTGCTCGATTCCATCGAATCTCTCCTCTTAACCTCCATTTTTTCCACTTTCTCCTTCTTCACCTTTTCCTTCTCCTTTTTCCGTCTTTTCTTTTTGATTATCATTATGTCTTTCGCCACCAGTATTTCCTCTTCTTTTTTCTGCTCATCCCCTTGCGGTTGTCGTTTATCGTTTCTGCAGCATAATTCCTCAGTCTTCTCCTCTTCCCGCCCTATCTTTCTGATTGCCTTTGCGTCGTCGGCCTCCGGTGGCTCCTCTTCTTGCTTCGGCTCATCCCCTTGAGACTGTCGGTTTTCGTTTCGGCAGAATAATTCCTCCGCGGTCGACACCTCTGCATCTGGCGACTGCTTCTGCGATTGTTTTGAAGGAGCTTCTTCCCAGCAGCAGATGGAATTTCCCGTCAGAACTAACTTATGAGCTTTTACCCCATTCAGTCCTTCTACTCGGCGGATGTGGTTGTAAGACAGGTCAAGAGTGTGTATGATACTCAATTTCGCTAGGCCACACTCAACGCCGCATGTTTCCGAATTCGATTGCTGCTAATAAGAAGAATTAAAGTATTCAAATAATCAGTTATAATTTAGTTTATATATCAAAAGATTTGTATTTCTGCTAAGTTAGAAACGCCGAGAAGCTGCTTTGAGACAGAGAAAATTAGGAGCTTTTGTTATTTGCTTTTTGAGAAACGATTTGCTAAGGTTTAAAAAAATTAACAGGAAAAATTAATAAATCTAATTAATAATCTAATCGTCTTCGATCTAAGAAACTGCGAATGAGAAAGATAAAAATACTGTTAAATTTTAAATTATTTAAACGGAGATCACGAAAATCGGAGATTTGAAAAGTTTACTTTTAGAGCATTTGCATTGCTTTTGAGATATTCATGTCCAGGATAAGATCTGGCAACTTCGTTTGATCGGTATATTCCTTTACACTCAAAACCATAGTGATAGCGCCATACCTTGGGTCCTTTGCACCAGAGTTCACGAATTTTTTATACCATATTTTATAATATAATGTAATATTATATTTATTTTATTTTTATTATTAAGGTTTGATTTGCATAAGAGGAAATATATTACACTCTACACGCCTCAGGTAGGCGCGGTTGTGCCGAACAAACCTTTTCCGAATAACAAATGCCCTGAGGATAAACAGAAGGGAAAAATAGCGGCAAAGCAAGTAAAAGGCTTGGCTTTGTACAGAGTATTGTCGGTAAATGCGATGAAAAGGTGAGAGAGCGATGTTTTTTTACCTTGGTCAGACCCCTTCTGGAATATGCGGCAAGTATATGGGATCCGGCGGATGAAACGTGTACTCGCGAACTCGAGAAAGTGCAACGTAAAGCGGTTCGTTTTGTTAAGAAATGCTACGATAAAAAAGCAAGCGTTACAAAAATGCTCTCAGACGTAGGTTGGGAATCTTTGAAAGAAAGGAGAATGGAAGCTAGGCTGCGATTGCTTAATAAATTCAGGGAAACTACAATTTCGGAAGATACAATCGGTATCATGCAACCCCCCTGCTACCTCGGTCGATCCGATAATGAACGTAAGTTAAGAGAAATAGATGCTAGATCGAATCGTTTTAAAAATTCATTCTTTCCGCGAACGATACGCTGCAATAACCGAATAAGAAAGTAGTTTAGATTCAACTGGTGTATACACCCCCTGCCACACGCCGAAAGGCGGCTTGTAGGGTATTAATGTAGATGTGGATAGCGAAATGACTTGGACTCGAGCCCAGGTTTCCCACTTTCCTAAGAGGTGTTGTAACCTAAATACCATGCCGCGTCATTTAGAGGTTAGAATACCTGCCCGGAAAGTGGAAGACTAGGGTTTCAATCATTTCTCTATTTTTCAACTGTCATTTTCCTTGGACTTTTGCAGGTCGACGCCTTAATTGCTAAAGTAATATCCCTCATCCTAAGCAATTTCCCATTATTCCTGTCTGTACGGGGCAAATGTAGAACATCCACATCCATAAAATTCTGACCATATTTTTCTCTGTTATATGTGCTAATTTAACGCGTATCCAGCTACTGTTACACAAATACTCCCATATAAGACTTGAGTCTTGCAATTAGAGGATTTCTGCGAAGAATATCAGACCTGTTCTTGAGCGCTGCTTAGGCGGCCTTCGTCTCTAGTATCAGAGATGCGGTTGTGGGAGAGGTTGAGGTAGGCAAGATGTGGGTAGTGGGACCAATGCCGTTCTCCTCCTAGTTTAGTAACCAAGTTATACGAGTAGTTGACCCACTCAAGGGGGCTCGTTGAAGGACCGCTTCCCATCGACGACGATTCCGAATCCGTTGTCTTTGATTGGGGGTCATCCATGAACCAGTGCAATTCGGGATATATGAAAAGGAGGTCTTTCAGCCTGAGCCAAAGATAGAGTTAAGAGGTTAAAAGCTACACCTTAACAACATTACCGACTATATATGACTCACCGCCCGTGGCCAACCTTTGATGGATTTTACAAAAATTCTATTTTAATCAATTATTATCACTGTGATTTTTTTCAATCGTTTACAATTTTATTCGAATGTGAGGAAATTATTTGCTTGAATACCTCAAACCAGTCGTTAATTGCAACTTTATGAAGTGTATTGTCATTGTATTCGCAATCGGCAATTTTAAATATTCAATTTATGGTTTGAGTCATCATACTATGTTCAGATATTCAAGGATATCAAGCATAAAGTTATAGAAATCCTGCATTTGTATTAACTTTCACTCAGTCTAAGCTTCCGATCGGCGTGCGATAAGGACTCGTTCGGGCCCCGCGAATATTACTCTTAGTAATCATGATCTAACAATCATGGTGACACTTAATTAATAACGAAATAATATTTATCATGAGGTTTTGGCAGGAAGATAATCAGGTAGAAAACATTTCTTGGGATATAATCAAGATTTTTACTTAAAATCTGGTAGTTCGGTTTATTTAAAATCACTATAATTTGTTTCTTCTTTTTTTCATTTATTTCGTCAATATTTCATTTTATGAGCTTATCGGAGATGACTATAAGAATAAAGTCATAATCGCAGGTATCTCTAAGTCCTCCCCTTAAATAGAGGTAGTATTTCTGAAAGTGATTCGAAAGCTGAGATCATATCGCACGTGAAGTCCCCCACCGGGAAACGAACCTGGAACCTCTTTCACCAAACGAACGTTTTCCCAAAATAACGCGTTTCCCACTTGGCTATTCGGAGAGGATAATCTATTCACGTTCCTTGGGACCATACCAATCCAAGCTAGAATCCATATTAACTGAACATTATAGTGTATCTCTTGAAATCATACATAAATTCCACTTACTTGTTATGGGATACATCGAGATGCGTGATGTTAATAAGAACAGAGAGAGGTGAAATATCCTGAAGTTTGTTATAGGAGAGGTCCAGATACTTTAGAGAAGGGAAGTTGGAAGGTAGAATAAGAAACAGGCTGAGGTCCCAAAGGGCGTTCTGAGATAGATCCAGCCGGGTGAAGCCGTACGACGAATAATCAAAGTCCGACAGCCCTCTCTTCAGTAACAACAAAGTAAGCTTCCCCTCTAGAGCTTCTCTCTCTTTTTGAGGCTGCGATGCCCATTGCTCCAGGTCGTCGTCGTCACAGTTTTCTATACGAAATTCACTCGGTAGTGGTGGTTTGGTCAGTAAGGAAACAACTGGATAGATATCATCGATATCTATGGAATGCATATTTTGATTGCTCGTGTCCTTTCCGTCGGCCCCTTTATCCTTCCGTGGGGACTCTACGACTCCCCACTCCTTTTCCTCGTCAATAATCCATGGCAGTAGCTTCGGGCTCCTTGCGATCGTCGGACCTTCGATTATGGGCATCTCCCAGTCTCCACTCCCTCTGGTTGGCGCCGTCCATCTACAGCTTCTTGTTGAGTCATTGCCGCTAAGAAAATATTAAGCTATAAGAATTGATGAGCGGAAATTGGATTTTAATTCCTCCAACGGACATAACTAGTGATTCCGTTTGGTGCCAATTAGGCCCAAAGAAAATCAAAGGAAGGGGACAAGATATTTGGCTCATCGACCAAAATCTAACCTTGATTTATAAATAATATACTCGAGAATGATCTACTGGAGGGAATATTTGGAATTTTACGTATGGATTCAAGGAGGAAAGAAATAAGCACAGTTCCTCTTCTAATTCTTTTCTGAATGTAAACCTCGGATACAAAATTGTTCAAAAATTAAATAATGACCATATATGGAAAGAAATGAAAAAAACTTATTAGTTTTCTCAAGAAAATCGGAGACGACCGGTTCCGACTCTCGCGAGTCATCATCTCATCAGATATGACCATATATCCTTGGTAGGACCATCCTAGATGCAGGAAATATCATACATAAATCTTTTCTGACAACATATGTTTTTTAAATATTTATCATTACATGAGAATATTTTCTTTCAGTTTACTCATGAAAAGTTCAGCAAAATAGGGAATAAGGGTAAACCTATTGCTAACCCCTTCATTTTGGGAAAAAACTCCCACTTAAGTAAAATAAATTTGAGAGACGCAAGCAGATGTCAGTGGCATTAATTCTTTGAAAGGCTTAAAAAAAAGGATGTAAAATATCATTCTGGTAGAAGAGATTTTTAAATGCCCAAAGTTTTCTTCGCCAAGACCGAGAGAAATATAGTATTCACATCAAATGACTCATATGTAGCAATGTCCGGGATTGTAAATGAAAGGACCAAGAAATAAAAAATTCTATGGAACTTTTACTCTGTAAATGTATGAAAAATTTCATTTAGATTAGGAAACTTGATAGCTTTCCCTGTGGGTAAATCTAAGACTACTGTCACTTAAGTCGAGTAGACCCTCTTGTTAATTTGGTATTTTCATTGAACTTTAAATATCAATTTCTTTTGTCATTAAATTTTGTAATAATTATAATTACTAAGAGAAAAGTAAACGAGAAACAACCTTGTCGATCTTAATTTCTCGTTTCAGTAAAAATTACGATTTATTTATTAATTTTATTTATCTATCACTCTATAATTCGATTGCAATTGTTTAAATTAAAATTCATTAATAATAACATTTTGTCCTGTGATCTTTTGTAGACATGTATATATCTTAGGGGGCATGGTTAAAACTAAACATGCACTTACCATTCATTGCAATACGAATAGGAATTGTCGGATCCATTTTCTGCCATATGCTTTGATGCCTGAAGCAACACTTTCGGAAACTGTCCTATCAGCGATGGAGCTGGATTCTGAGCCCATTCAAAGTGATTTCTTAAAAAACTATCAGCTTTTCTAAGTAATCACCCTTGTCTTAAAAATCAATTTGAATAAGTTACACTGACAGATAGTTAGAGAACGATAGGTGGAGCAATAGGTAATTTTTTGGAGTTTAAACTCTATGCATGACTTTATTAATGAAATAACCTATAAGAACTAGGTAGATATTTCCTTAAGTAATATATCAACAACATCAACAATCATGGAAATCAATATAAACAAATTACAGAAATATAACGAATAAAACTAT
Organism: Sympetrum striolatum; assembly: GCA_947579665.1. Taxonomy (NCBI): domain Eukaryota; kingdom Metazoa; phylum Arthropoda; class Insecta; order Odonata; family Libellulidae; genus Sympetrum; species Sympetrum striolatum. The sequence continues at coordinate 17,790,365 of OX388344.1, read as the reverse complement.
TTGGAAGAGTCCTACAACTGCAAACGAATGAGCGAACATCATAAAGCGATTAGTAATCTTGCATTTCATGATTATTCGTATAAATATATATATATATACCAGAACTTTGTTTCATTGTTAGACAATAAAGCTGCAATGCAAAGTACATATGCAATGATTACTGGCGCCAGTTGTTTGAAAGTTAACTCGCGCCAGTAATACTGTCGCCAGTTAACGTTTACACACATTTCAAGAATTTTTAACTGGCGTAGTATTAAACATGGCGTCAACTGAGATCCTTCACCGTATGTCGATAAGGTCCGTTATTAAATATAAGAGCAAATGAGTTTAAATTTGGGAGGACTGAGATTTTAGAGCCTCATAATGACTCGATGAGTTAAAATTATTTGTTCAAATAAACCGTTTTTTCATGAAAATTCAGACTCATTTTTCTGCTGACACTCTTGTGATGGAGTTATACCAAGTAACGGCTTCAGCGCTTGATTATATGCACAGTAATAGGTCGATTAATAAGGGCAAGTTGAAAGATACGAAGGAAAACAGAGTGGGGGAAGTCCACTGCCAGTAAATTGAACTCCTTTCTACATTTACTGGCGTCAGTTGATTTTGCGTGTTTACTTACACCAGTCGTCTGGCACCAGTAATCATTGCATGTGTAAACCCTGCTTAATTCACAAGCTGTAAATTAGATTTTTAAAAATTAAATTCCTTAGAATATTCCTTGCTAACATTTCGGCTGTAGTGTTTGAGTCTAGGATAATTCACCGCCGGCGTTTTTTCCGCGTGTGTTATATCTATTACAATATCATCGATAGATAAAGTCCCTTATTGAATTTATGTAGTATTCTAATTTCCTTTTGCGTAGCTAAGAATTAATCCCCCCCCACCAACCCAACTAAAGAGACCCTTTTGTTTTGAAACAAATGCGCACCACATTCACGGTATCATTCGGTATGAATCTTCTTCTAGATTAAGTTTATAGAATGTCAACAAAACCATGTATGTAACTGGGAGACAAACTCCCAATATTCTCCGAGTATGAGTAGTATATTAATTAGTCGATAATTTACGACGGCGAAACTGTGGCATCGAAATGTCTACCTCGTAACGAAGCAGCAGCGTTGAAACGTCCTATTTTCTAATTAGTCTGCAAAAACTCCTTTCAACGATAGAAGTGCAAATCACAGATGGTCTAAAGTAAAAAATAATTGTTTTCTCCACAACTTTCGACCGTTGTGCGGCGGCACGCCTATGTGTACTCCGTGATTATAATGTTGAAGCATCTCTCTTTATCCGTGCCTTCTGTTTTTCTTCTTATATGCATTAAATTTATGTTTTATTTCCCGAGATATTTTGTCTTTTTGCCGTATTTATTGGCGAGTTTATTCAGGTTTCTAATACGAGAGTTGACTTCAGTTATCTCAATAGAAATTAATACCTCAATTACTACCATTATATTAGTTGAGTACACTCAATTGCTGGTACTTCCTAGCAAAATAAGTTCTGCAGAAACTGTCTCTTTTTATCAACAAAACTGGCGTGTTTAAACAGCAAAATGTTCACAAGTATGTTTTTTTATAATTCATTAAGAAGAAGTGTTAGGATGAAATCATTTTACGATTTATGATACGCATATTTTTTCATGATATAAGGAACTATAATCAACTTCTTTTCAAGGATGATGTTGCAAGTTTGAATCATTGTTCCTAAACTTAACACTAGCCATCCCTGCCTTCATCATAATGAATGATCTTCCCCTTTTAATCAGATGCTTGAATCTCTTCCATTTCGTGAATTACCTACTCCAAACTAACTTCTGGATATCTGAACAATGCACTCTATAGAATATTTTGGTCACTTTTACCTCCTAAGATTTAACCTATGATTGATAGGATCAATATCTCACTTTTCTGTGGAACTCCTGTTGGAGCCAATATTACATAATAATGCTGAGTCAATTATGTTTTTGCTATACCGAGAAATTGTCATCATCTAACATAAGTGGTAATGACTGTGTATGTCATGGTTGCATAACTGCAATTTCCAGATGCAAGTTTTGCATAGCAAGATCGAATTGACGCCAGGAATTTAACTTTTTGTAAAATGTTTGAGCTGCAAATATACTCTGAACTCCTCAATCCAATCCTTCATATACAAACCTGATGTTTCCAGTTATATATTAGTGTTGTAAGTGAGAATATGGTTTGTAAGTCTGACTAGAATATCAAACCCAAAAAGGGGTGTAGTGGAAAATCAGGGAATGCCGCTAGGGTAAGCAGTTTTATCTATTAAGTCTGAAAAATTTTGAAATTTTTGGAATAAACATTTTTATTTACTAGTTTATTGTTTTAAGTTTAATGTACAAAATGTGTATGATTATATAAAATTAAAATGTCACTAAAAATATTATAATACAAGACCCTTACGTGTACTCATTTTCACTGACCCCTAGCCTAGGGCAATGCCGGTAGAAGGATACTCTATGTATTCCTTATGACAAAATTATACTAGTACTTATGATATGAAGATATTTACATAAAGAACTTTTAAGTGTGAACAGCCATAGGGAATTAAGGGTAAAATACAACTTAACACAAAAAAATCAAAGATTGAGATTTCTGGAAGATTAAAATATATACTTTTTGAAATTATTTTTACTTCATACGGAAGATCCTTTGTTCAGTAAAACAAAAGGACTATTGCATCATTAAGTTAAATTTCAGGAAGTTGATTTGAGTTTATATGCTGCAGTACATGCAGATTTGAACTGATAGCAGGAGGAATAATTCATGTTTGGTTTGGTTCTATTTCGATTGCTATTTGTAATGCTGTATGGTAAAAATCATAAATCCAGAACTTCTAAATTTCAAAAAATATATAATAGCTCTTTTATATATTTCACATCTTGGGTCTTTATGTATACTTTCTTTCTGTCGAAAAATAGTAATTCAATTTACTTTTGTTTTAAAGCTCATCCCATACTACAAGTTTTCGAATGAATTCAAATGAGTTAAACTGAGAAAGTTTTCTAAAAAAGGACCCATTCATATTAAAAAAAGTTTCAGTGATTTTATTCAATAATAAAATTCCCGATATGAAAAATTTAGAATAATATCTTGTTTATACATTACTGCACACTATATACTACTTTATATTTTCTCCAATGATCCCACTCTCAACATTTCCCAGTGTGAATTTTGTTAGCCTCTATTAACTGATTTAATTTTGAACAGTGTAGCATTTGAATTATTTTAGATGACGTTCCACAATTTTCGGCCAGAACACCTTGAGTTTATCAGTGCAGCATTGCCCATATGCCTACTTTTTTACATTCAAAGATATTTTATCAAGACTACCTCTATTAAATATGAGAAACTTTTTGGTGTATCACTCATTGACCAATTTACTTTACCCTAAGGTAAGGATTTGCATTAACAAGTAACGAAAGAAATGGCATTGAATAGGGAATATTAAGCTACATGAACCTACAGAAAGTTAGCACTTATACATACATATGTAGAGATTTGCACTATATTTCTTCTCCCGGACTTTGTAATCATGGCATAGCTATATCTATAAATACAGATTCAACAAGATTAATGCAGTCAAAATATTTTTCTGTAGTTGTTTTCATAACACTTAATCCTTTCGCTACGAACGACGGATATACCCGGCAGTGGATTTCTAGCCCAGGAAGACGAACGCCGGATATTTCCGTCAGAGATTTTCCTATGCTAGCGAACGCACGACGTACATTCCCGTTGCAATGCTTTCCCCCCTTTCTGGCCCTTGTTGGTTTAGTGCTTCTTTGTTTCCGAACCCAGCAGTGGGGGTCAGGCCTTTCCCTCGGTATCCAGGAGCAGGTACCTCGAAAATTAGACGTATTAGCACTCAGTATGACAAGGGGTTCGTGGTCATATAATTATTTTTCCAGTGGTTTTACTAAATACATATTTGTTGATTTTTCAAAACGTATAATATCAGAATTGAACTCCTTGTCTTTTGCTGAGCGTTTGGAGTTCTTAAGTGAAATTCTAGCATCAATAATAACTGATATCATATTTCATAGTAACTACCAATTTTATCTTTATATTATATATAATTGTGTAATATTTTTTATCTCTTTCCCAGTTCTCTTTTATTTGGTATCTTTGGGTCCTCCAACTCGTTTTCTTGGAAATTTTATTACTTATAAGCCTTTGGAAGTACAGTGAATACGTAAATATTAACACTAGAACTTCGTTTAAACGTTGTACATCTTTAGCGCAAGACATTGCTTTCATCTTCAATGTTAGATTGACAAAAATGACAACAAATAATCATTTGCCAAAACGTGTGCATAAACATTAAGTTTGTGACAATTACTCCGTCCCGGTCGCTGCCCGATTAACCCACCGCATGTTAGCCCCCCACGGGGTTTATGAAGATAGGGCAAGAAATCCCAGGGCTGAGAAGTCAAAAAGGGTCAAATTTTGTACATGAGGGCAGCAACTCTCAAAAATGTCTCCGTATATCAGGAAAAATTTCTCCTAGAGTCCTCCGGCAGACGGTAGAGACTTTTTGCTAAGCCCGCCGTCGCGAAAGGGTTAAAAAGATGAGGAGAATATTACCATGTCTATTCTTAAGAAATACAAGAAAATATGGTTTTTCATATATTTCGAAAAACAGGACCTTCCAATCACCCAGAGAGCTAATTGTGAAAGTGATTATTTTAAATTGTTATTTATATATTTTATTAATTATTTATGATTAACTCAGATTTTATTGAAATACTTTAATTTTTCAAACACACTTTGTAAGATTGATTAAATTTACTTCCAATTAAAACAACCACAAGACACAAATGGTTTTCAACTAATGATTCCTTAGGAGATGGTATGTATGTATAATTTTACAACAATCAGGATTACCAAAAACAATTAAGCATTTTAATAAGAATTATCTCAATGCACCTCTCAGCAGAGAAATACTAAAGGGCAGAGGATTTTATTTGTACTTTAAAAACTTAAGTGGACTAGAAAGATTAATTATAATGGCAGAAAATTACATTTTTCCATTTGAAAGTTCCAGATGACCCTACCTTTAAGGGAAGAGGAAGAAGGGTCTTTTAGTAAGAATGAACCATTATCTAAGTTTTATTTCTCAGTTCTCAATTGTCCAACTGTAATGAGTCACATACCATTACAAAGAGTAGATTTCTAAGTTTTGAATTGTTACTGGTAGAGCACTCTACGATATTTTGTTCCCTCTCCCAACATGAATTGCTGAAAATTACAATTTTAACTTTAAAAATTTCCAATAGCTGTCTATGTCAGTGCTCTGTACTTGTTTCCAGAAACAACAGTTAGGCCCACATTACCAACACATGTGCGTTAAAGATTGCACTGCGTCCACCGTGCATAATTGTGTTCCTTAAATTGAGCCTGGAATTGCATTGTGTAAAACAGCCTTCAGAAACAACCAATGTACATCTCATTAGTAATATTATCATCTTTGAATTATACTACCTCAGCAGTTGATTGGTCGCAAGGATGATCAGGAACTTTCTCTCTTTTCATGGCTTCTAAGATCCCCAGACCTCACTCCTTAATTACCGGAAAATTATTGCCTTTGAGTGAAGGGAAAGTAGCTGAAGTGAGTCTTATTCCATCAACTTCTATTTTTAGATATTTTATTAGTCCTCTTTTCCTGTATATGATTCAACTGTATTACTGTGATCAATAAATTACTCTTTCTTAATCCCTTAGCAACAACTATCGTAGCCCTTTCTTACAATTAGAAGCAAAAGTAAAATTTGCGTGCAGGGCAGATCAATGAAGAAGCATTCCCATAGCCTATGATAAATCCATGGAGGTATGATGCTTTTCTTCTATGCAGAAAAACAAATATCATTAATTGACAACTTTGATCAAGTGGCCTCACATAAGAATTTTCACTATCAGGAATGATGAGCTCATTAGAGGTCTACTTTTGATTGTGTAGTGAAATATAGTCATTATTGAAGTAAATTCTTCCAAAATTGTACTCTATCAACAACAATATTGTAATTTCATGTGATACCATATTTCAAGTGCTTTCTGACCATGCAGCTTTGCAGGTAACTCTTCAAATTCCAACTACTGTCCAAACAAAGTCAGCCTTACTTACTAAACAATTTTGTACCATGGATGCAATCATGAAATTTCAAATGTAAGGAACCTTGGCTTGATCTCCATTGTGAGGATGATGTAGATAAGATATTTAATATGTTCCTGAATGTTTTTGTAGATCATTTTAACTTTACTTTCCCTCTTAAGCATATTAGGACCAAAGTTAACAACAAAAGATTCAATTTTCCAAATGAATTAATAGTTTGAGGACAACTTCTCTGCACAATTCATTTTAATAATACATTCTCTGACAGTAGTACCCATGACTTTTATCATAAACAATCAACAATCTATAAATGGCACATAACTAAATTCAAAAGAATGCAAAATGAGCATTTCATTTCCTCTCACAACAATGTCATCAAAGGTGCATGGAAACTTATCAAGAACAGCACTAATGCTAATCTAAGGAAACAGGACTCCCCGTCTATCTTCTACAATAATGTTAAGACAGAAAATCCAACTGAAATTGTTAACTGTTTCAATAATCAGTTTAGTCTCTCCAATTATCTTGGCAATAATACTCCTAATATAAGATATAGTACTTCCCCACAACCTATCTTTCTGTTGCCCTCTACTCCTATGGAAGTAGTTAAAATTATAAATTGTCTTGGAAACAGTTGGTCAACTGACTGATGGTATTCCAATGCCTATCATTAAACATGTTGCTACAGTCTTTGCTTCCCCTCTTAGTGAAATCTTTAATCTCTCTCCAGAAGGGAATTTTTCCTACTGCTCTTAAAACGGCAATTATCATACTTATTCACAAAAAAAGTTCCTTAAATACTTCAGATAATTACAGACCAATTTCCATTTTATCAGCTTTCTCTAAAATATTTGGAAAATTTTTAATTCATATTAGAGTCACAAATTTTCTAAATCATTTTGGGAAACTATGTAAATCGCAGCATGGATTTAGGGAAGCCCACTCAACCACCACGGCCATTTCCAACTTCTGCATCAGATACTCATTGCTCATATATTTACAATCATACTCCTATAATAGGTACCTTTCTTAATCTTATATAGTAAAGCGTTCGATAATATTAATCATGAACTTCTATTACTTAAGTTAAGGAACATTGGTATCAATGGAATGGCATTGAAATGGATCACGTCTTACTTAACTAATCGCAACAAATGGTACAGTTGGAGCATAAGTCAGAAAACAATGTCTCTATCATCCGATCCAACCCACTCAAAGTCAACTGTGGTGTACACCAGGGCTCCATTTTTGGTCCTTTACTGTTCTTGATATTTGTCAACGATCTCCCTGATTCAGTACCCCAAGGTGATGTTATCCTATATGCAGATGATACCAGTACATTGACCACTGGTGAAAATCTGCTTACACTAGTCTCTACCACTCAGAATGTTATAAATGACATATCTAATTGGTGCAATAGTAATAAATTGCAACTGAATGATAGCAAAACAGTTTTTTTTGCAGTTTCATCAAAAAATGTCTTTACCTTCATCGAGTGCTTTTTTGAAAGCAAACAATTCTGTAATACAACGTTATCCTGCAATCAAATTACTGAGTCTTTACTTAACAGAAGACATGGATTGGTCTTCTCATATTGAACATCTAATCAAAAAAATATCCATTGGCATATTTATGATTAGAAAACTTGTTAAATGTGTCTCAACTGACATATTATGCATGCTATATTATGCAAAAATACATTCATATTTATCATATGGTATAATATAATATTTTGGAGAAATTCAAGCATTACATCAAAAGCATTCTCAATGCAAAAGGGGGCAGTCAAAGCCATGGTTGGTGCATCTTGTAGAGAACCTGGAGTGTCTATCCCAGGCAGCATCCTTTATCGGGCCAACGTTGGCCCAATGTCGGTTTTGTGTCGGCAATGTCGGCCGACCTAAGCCGACGCAGAGCCGACATTGGGCCAACATTGGCTTTGGGTAGAATAGCCGACATCACTTGCCGACTCAAAGCCGACATTGGGCCAACATTGGCATTGGGTGGAATAGCCGACATCACTTGCCGACATTGGTCCGACATTGGCCCGATGTCTTTTTTTGGAGTACAATAAATTTCTCCACTTTGAGTAATATAAGTACTGTTAAGTGTATTTTAAACATTTAAGAGTTCCATACATTATGGTATGTAATAAAAATGTCCTGAAAAAATGTGTACCCCTAGTAGAAAGTAATATTTATACAATATCCATAAAGGTTTACCAATATCCAAAAAGCTTTATGTCCACATTTAATGTTGTATAGATATTATACATGGATATTAACACAGTAACTACAGAAAGTTGCAATAATGTTGAAGGGTGAAAAAACCATAGGAAAATATACTTTCTGAATGTGTTTCGTGGTCGTCTGAAGCGATTGAACACGTTTCTATGGAAAGTGTTTCTTTAGACACTAAGCCGGTTTAAGGACTTGAGAAAAAATATCGGTCCGCGGCCCTTATCTCAATAACTAAATCCGGAGTGGCCAGAAAGAAAAAAAAAGGAGTTTGGCAGTCGTCTGAGGCGATTGAACACCTTTCTACGGCAAGTGTATTTTAGACACTAAGCCGGTTTCTGGACTTAATATTTCAATAATCGATTCCGGAGTGGCGAGTTAGAATATAGCAAAGGAAATGTGTTTCTACGGATGTTTCGAGATCGTCTAACATTCCAATTATTCGGTTTGTTCCCTTATAAGGTGGAAATGCTGCCAATTATAATGGGTCCGATTCCATTATATTAGACCATATTATTTTAAATATGATAATAATATTAGTGAAACTATCTATGTCTTCTGGAATGAATATTGAATATGTTCACTAAACTCCATCCGGCGAAAGAAGTCTCCATGCGAAATTTGATTTCGAATTTTAAATTCTAAAATTAAATGGTAAAATTGTTTATATTTGCAAAGTCAAAATGACATCGTGAAGCGGAGGCGGATATCCCATCGGAATGCTTTCCGGGCTTTCTATTCCAAACGGAGATTCTCTCCCCTGCTCAAAATTCGAATTCAAATTTCGCGGGGAGACACGCGGGGGCTGCAGCGCGCGCAGCCTGGCGCAGCCATTTTCACGATCGAATATACAAACGTTCAACGGGCTCAACGGTTCAACGTGCGTGTGGTGTGGATCATGCTGCTGCGAGCGAATTTGGATTCGTAATCGTGATGCTTAGAACGCAAATTTGGTGAGTAAAACTAGTAAACGTACTGATTGTAGACATTTACAGAAACATCCAATGTTAACAACTTGTCCAATATTATATTTCGCTCGTTTTCTTCAGGTTCGCTTATAGCTTCGTCATACATTTGTGGATGAAATTCACTCAGAATGAATAATAACAGGAAGCTATTCAGTGAAGTGCTACCTGAAGATGGGTGGAATACTTTCTCAGCAAAACAAATTGGTAAAAAGGTTTACAGTAAGTGTTCATCTTCTTCATACACTTAGGTGAAGTGATTTGCATTGTTTGTTGCTATTTTTTAAGTTATACATTCTGTATATCATTACTTTGGCTAATTTATTATCTAACCTTACCTAACTTATTATCATTACTTTTTAGGCTCCATGAAGGATGGTAGGCAGAAGCTAGCTACAGCTGAGAAAACACCGGACATAAGTTCTGACCATGAAAATGGAAAGGGGGAAAGAAGGCACATTCCTGTCCACCCATTGTCATCAGATAGTGATTCAAATGAACATGGTGCTGGGGTAAGAGAAATGGTGACTTCTTTTCCTAGGGAAATCTAAGGAGCAATGTAAGAACAGAGGAGGACAGGGCGGAGTTGAGTGAGTGAATATCACTAGTTTTCTGCTACTAAAACAAGGGAGCTATTGATTGACAATTATGTGAGGTTTGATTTATCACTTTCAAAATTGCAGGAAATAAAAGGACAATGCTCTTAAAGATGAGAGCTGTTGTAGACATAGAACAGAGGCTAGCCTCAATAGAAGAGAAAGTTACAATAGCAAAAGGTAACAGACCCCAGAACTATGAGGAGGAAGAAAATTATAGTGGATAGGAATTTCCCCTGGGAACCCAAGAGGAGTTGGATACAGCAGAGGAATTTAGAAAGATGTGGGATTTAGAAAGATATTGGTAAGGTGAATGTTCATAAAATATAGCTAGATAATATATAAATCATCTGGAAAAGTCTGATTAATGTGTACTTATCAATTTAATTGCAGGTGTCTGAGTTGTCCCTCGTTGGAGGGAACACTGCAAAGGACCTGATTGTATGTATTCACCGGCATGTCATGACAGACAACCTGGCTGTCAGTTGTAGTTGGATTGGGTATAAAAAGAAAAAAAGTATTCTCTGAACTCAGCTTGAAGACTGCAATTTTTGGTATGCATTGCTTTAAAAATCATAAGTAGTATTCTTAGTGGGGAATCAAAAAATTTCTTAAAATTTGAGATTGGTTTGTCAAGTAGCCGTCTAAAATTTTTAAGGGTTTACAAATGTAGGGATTTGCAAAAAAGAGTTTAAACATCCATGGTGTGTGTGAAAATGTGTACATTTTCATAGTATGTACTAAGAATACATGCAGAAATTTATTAGAATTAGGTTAGATTGTATATAATGTATAGATGAAATACTCCACATTAATGAAATTTCAGAAATCACTAATTTATGAAAACTGTTGCAGTAATTTTCAGGGTGATCTTTATTTATTTGTATCAAACTATACTTACTGTTCATAGAAGAATTGGCATTCTGTGTCCCATTGTCACAGCACTTCATTTGTTCTTCACAATGAGTTTACCATTGATATTATTTAAATTACTTCATTTTAGCTTGTCTTATTCCTAGGATAAAGACTAATTAAATGGTAATGTGTATGTACTTGCTGTCAATAGCATGTAATGGGCTTTGTTATCTTCTTGTAGATGCTGTTCGGCATTCCAAGTGGGAAGGTATTGCTTGAAAAGACTTGGAAAATTATGTGAAGGATTGGTTACACCACGCCAAATTAAGGCATCATAAGAAAATTAACAAATAAAATTAAATATTAATTAATTGTATTTTGCTACTATTCAATAAATAGTATGTTTACATCGAAGTTGCAGCATTAATTTTACTGTCATTCAAAAACTTTTCAATTTCAGTTAATAAAAATGATGTAGGTTTAGTTAATCTAACATTACTTTTGCCAACTGCCAAGATTTATTCCACCTGATTATTGGTGACTTAAAGTACTTTAGGTGACTAGTATAGTAAATCATCAATCAGTGTCAACCTTTTAGTAATTTAAACTGCAATGCAAAACGCTGTACTTAGATAAATGTTTTTTATTCAATTAATTCCTTTTCCAAGGGAATGAAATACTTTTTCAAACTGGTAACTTATCTTCAAAGAGGAAATGTCATCACAAAAGTAGATTAATAGCAAAAAGATATGAAAGAGCTGACAAGGACCCTTTTTGCAGCGAATGTCCGACTTGGATATTGTGTGGATGGCAACTGGCCGCAACTTCGGGTATTGTATAGACATAGGTTGTCAATCCGACATCAACCCGACAATAGGCCAACATCTTACCGGTGTTGGGCCAAATTGTAAGCTTATGTCGTTTTACCACTGGCAAACGTTATCATTCCGTCGCTGGGCCAACATCGGCATCCGATGTTAGGCCGACACTGGGCCAACGTCAACCCGACACTAGACCAACACCAAACCGACGTCAATCCGACACTGGGCCGACTCTAGCCGACATCATACCGATGTTGGGCCAACCTTGGAAGCCAATGTCGTTTTACCACTGGCAAACGTTATCATTCCGACGCTGGGCCAACATCGGCATCCGATGTTGGGCCGACACTGGGCCAACGTCAACCCGACAGTAGGCCAACACCAAACCGACGTCAACCCGACACTGGGCCGACTCTAGCCGACATCGTACCGATGTTGGGCCAACATTGGAAGCCAATGTCGTTTTACCACCGGCAAACGTTATCATTCCGACGTTGGGCCAACATCGGCAGCCGATGTTGGGCCAACCTAAAGCCGACATTAAACGACGTTGGCCCGACATCGGGCCAACATCAAAATGCTGCTTGGGTATTTTCTCCTCTCTAAAGATTTTGTCCCTTCCCTGCATTTTCAACCTTAATTGTGCAGTTTTTGTTAAGGCAAATCCACAACTTTTTCCATCCAACTCCTCAGTAAACAAGAATCAGACCCGTCGAAAAGATGACATCAATATAAATCTCTATGAATTGTCTATCTCCCAACATGGTCCTCATTACACATCTTCAGTTATAGATAACAAACAAACGGAATATCTAAAGTCCTTAACAAAAATACAGACCTTCTTTAAAATTAAGTTGAAATCTTTCCTATTGATGAAAAACAATTATCATGTAAATGACTTTTTAAATGACAATTTTACTGATGTGTAAATTTTGTGTTATTTTGTAATATTTAACATATTTTTTATGACAATATATTATGTTACTCTGTAACCTACGGATGTAAATATAATAATAATAATAAACTATGTGACAGACTTTAAAAGTTAATAAATGAATTACTTAAATATATTTCTATGAAGCTTCTTCTCCCAAAATTTATTATTACAGTGAATTTAAAAACTGCAGCATTATTTTTACAACATTTCTCCAATGTAAAACACAGAAATTCAGTCGAATTAAAGAAATTTATCATAGCTATGCATATTTTCAATTTTGCATGTGTGTGCTACAATATAAAATGTTCCATGAAGTTGTGTTTGGTTAATGAATTATTTATCTAAAAGCCTACTAATATGGACCATTCAAGAAAAGGATTTTTTCATCCTGTTTTCTTCAATTTAACGAGTCAAATTTGATAGGAATATAAGTACAGGTGACACCAATATAATATTATGCATTGAATAATGCAACGATACTCCTCTGATTATACATAACAATTACCTTAATTTTTAATACTTACTGGTTTCTTGAATGGCATATATTTATTTTTGTAATGGCAATTCTATTAATGAGGACCCTCATAGTTTAATAATGGTTCATGAAAAATTGCAACGTGAGAAGATTTCTACAATTACCTAGAAAGTATTATGCTACATCAAATAGAGAGACATATCAGGCGATGAGTTTTGATATTTTGATTTTTATTCCGATTTAAAAGATTTGTTGCACATTACAAGATGTAGGAATCGCTAAAATTATACTGACTTTTATAATTATTGAACTTATATCTCATTCTTACTGAAAATCCCCTTTTTGGATTCCCGCCATTCAACTGATTGTCGCTACATCTATCTTGTAACGCTAGTGGCTAGTAGTATCTGCAGCATTTTGTTGTCGTTTCCATTGCAATGTCCGTGAAATAAGACTGAGTAATTCATTGAACTGGTAGAAATAATGGATGCTTTGGTGAATTACGGCAGCGATGACGAAAGCAGCGATAAGTGCCAGGAAAATAAGGTAATTTCATGTAAATGGTTTGGCGTCCACACGACATCCCGGGGATCAACAAAGAAGGTTGATACAGGGAGCCATGTTAGTTTCTTTAAGTTGCTGATGAATTATTAATATTTTAAGTCTTAGTTATTGACTGTATTTTTGAGTAAGAAGTGAAATGAATGTAAAGTTATTCACTCATTTTCTAGAGTTCGAGAAATGAGATGAAAACGTCTGGGAGGTCGCTGAGCGAAACGATTGAGGATGTGAACTACGACAACGTACAAATGGACATGAGTGAGGTAGGAATGCAAGAATTGGGGTATGGTAATGGTTGTCAGGGTGGAAAACTTTATTTTTTCATTGGTTTGTCATAACAGACGTAATTTATAATCTAAAATCTACGAGTCATTTGCCTTTTTCACTCTCACGTTACTTTGAGGAAGTAATCTTGAAAAATAAGAAATGAATGTTAAAAGCGCTAAAATTTGTGCCAAGTCTTTAAGTTCCGAAAGCAATATTAACACAACTCTGTTATAAATACATCGTATGCATGGAACAGTGCTGACACCCGTCGTGAGGTCAGTTAAGTCGCTGCTCATCAAAACCTCAACTGGTGGTGATGTAAAGAGAGAAGGGATATGGAAGGGTGAGTAAAAGAAAATAGAGGTCATTTCAAGTAAGTTGAAAATTTTAGTAACTTAGTCGGTATTCCATAGATTTATTTTCTCTTTCATCATCCGTTAATCGATATTGAATTCGGTGGCGGTCAGGATGTCGTATACCCAGCGGCAATACTTTCAAGTATACATTTACTCGTGAAAATTAATTTCGATATCAAGTTATATTCGACCGGTAGCATTTAATTCACGAAGTGGGATTGTTTTCTTATGATAACTGCTTATGTTCGTTGTTCTTAATTTTCCACCTGGCTGATCGTTAAATTCAGCTGCAGCGTTGAATTCAAGCGCTATAAAATCGTAACTAAGTATTTGGTGAAAATCTTGCGGTTTATTCAGCTAAGCCATATCATAATTTTATATTTATTTACGTTGTACTTCACTGAGACTGGGAAGTGAATGATCCATCAAGGTAAAACATTACATTGCACTTTAGAATATTCAACCCATTCATCTCCGTAGAAATTCACAACCAATTAATAAACACACTAAAACATTGTCATACTTCATCATTTTGATCCATTATTTGGAAAAGTTATAAGGGTGAATAAGGTATTTTAAGTTTGGTTCCCATAGAAAAATCACTAATTGGAAGATCTAAAGATGGTGGATGTCTAAATTAATGTGAGATGTTTACAATTTACCACTGCTAATCCATACTTACTTTTTGAAATTTGTTCAAGATTTTCAAAGTTTTTTGATTATTTGTATTTGTTGATGGAATAAAATGAAAGGGGAAATTTCATGTGTTGTAAAGCTTACAAATTTACATGTCTAATCCTAATCTCTAAATTTTATTTTTATAATTTTCCTATATAAGGAGAAATTGATTGGTGCAGTGGTTAGAGTCCATTGTGAATTAATGACTCCCTTGCTTATTTGCAAGTAGGTGTAATCATGGTTTCAGTACTGTGTTTTATATGAATTAAAAGTATTGTTTTGGCGTGTCTCCCACTACCTACGACACCAGTCATTATCTCACCCTTACCCCTGACATTTCATCCTCTTTGCCCTCCCTTAGATCCTGAACTCTCTCTCTGCCTTCGCCACAGAAAAGCCAATGTCTCTCTAATACAGGAATCAGACGCTGGCCAACGACCTAAGGCTGGAAGAAGCAGCAGCAGTTGCCCAAGTAGCTCGAGTGAGGCTGAAGAGGAAGCTCTCCATGTGAAGCCTTGTGTACCTTCCGGATTGAATAGCCAGGATTCCAAGAGGGTGGTACGACATAAAGATGCTGGAAGCAGCCGGCACAGGAGACGAGAGGAGAGCAGGAGGAGTCCAGGGCATAAAGAAAAGCAAAAGAAGAAAGATAGATCTGGGAAGAGGAGTAGGAGTAGGGACAGATCAGAAAAATCAAAAGAATCAAAGTAAGTTTTTTGTTAAAGCTACTGATCCTTAATGGTCTTTTTAAAGCTATAAAAAATCCCAAAGAAAGATATAACACTACAATACGGAAATACAGATACTGCTCTTGGTGTGTACATGACTCATTTGTATTTACTGAAGTAGCTTACCATTCTCAGTTAACTTTCAAGTATGCAAAATGTTTTCATTTTTCGTTATTAGAAGAATAATACTTGCTTTCTATTGTTTGAAGGGAGAAGAGGCGGAGAGAGAACTCAAGAGAGAAAGGAGATGGAGAGTCTAAGGAAAGCTACAGGAAGGATTGCAGATCAAGGAGTAGAGAAAGGTCTAGATACAGGTATGCTGCACATAAATTTGGGACTCTTTGTAACTCCATTGCTGATAATTTCAAACATATTTTGTTACAAAATTGATTTAAGGTCATCCTTAGGAGTGGTTCCTGTTATTCAATGAGGTAAGTGTAATTTAACTATGTGATTCTCAAACTCCTCAGTTTCTCTAGGAATACTATACATTTTTTGTATTCTTCATCACTGTTAAGGTTTACCATTAGGCAGAAAGGTTTCAATTTTGCTATAAATATATATCTATTTCTTCACAGTTTCTATCTAGGTGAGATTTCTTTGAAGAAGATATTGCTATGAAAAGTCTCATGTATTTCTAAGTTAGAAACTAAAAGTCCCAAAATTCATCCAGGACTAACGTCTTGGGAAACAGGAATGTTTCAGCTGAAAATCAAAAACAGATTCACTGCACCTCAAGAAGAAGAACTGAAAAACAAAATAATGGAAGTCTTGAAGAAAGCAGTAGAAGAAGTAACTGGCATCCAAGAGAACGGGATGGAAAAGCAAGCTTTGGAATGCTATCAGAGTGGCAGTCAAGGAAGGCATGAGGAATTTCAACGAAAGAGTTCTGCAAGAGGTCATCGATAAAGAAGAGTATTAGAAGGGTCAGGTGACACCTAGAAGTAATGATGAAACATATTTTAGCTTAACAGAAGGGAGAGGACACAAAAATTTGCAACAGACATAAAATAATGAGGACAGTAGCTGGATACTTAAGCATCCTATGCAAAAACACAGAAAATGCTATAAAAAAAGGGAATCAATAGAACAGCCAACACTCACATGAGCCCCCACAATTCTTCCAGAAGAAGTGATGGTGGTGATCATGCTAAGGAGATGTAGTGTTGCCAGAGTATCTTAAATCTGGTGGAACAGATTTTGCCAATGTTTTAGCATAATTATTTGCTAATTGCCCAGTACAAGGGGGAATCCCCATGACTTGTATCCATGCAAGGGTTGCCCTTGCACGCTAGAAAGGAAGCAAGGGAAATTTGAAGAACTACTTTCACATCAGCCTCCTCCCTGTTGTTCACAAAATATTCTTGAGGATAACTGCTGAACATCTGAAAACAACGCTGTCCTCCGTCCAGGGAAGAAGCCAAATTTCAGATAGGCCTAACCAAAACAAAGATAATAATAAAAATAAATATTATTATAATTATATAAGGTAAGATGATGGAAGTGGATGTGGGTTGCTCATGCAGCAAGAAGAAACAACTGTTAAACATCTGCAGTTGGATGGGCCGAAAAAAAAAGTAGTTTTTTTATCCTTTATGAATCAAATTTTCCCTTTGCAGGAAAGTTGTCTATTGATATGAGGATCTCGCATGCAAAATTTTTCCAAAATTGGATAATATTAACCAATGCCTCCTGAGCCCTAAAGTTTAAAAAATTGCAAAAATACAGGCGCAAATGAGAAACAAATGCCTATAGAGATTGTAATATTATCCTATTCTAGATGCATAGTAGTTAGGTATTCTACTGTCCATGCAAAAAGTCAAGATACTCTATAGGCAACCGCGCACGCATTTTCCACCCCCTCCCCTGCACTTTCTTGGGGAGATAAGCAGGCTGAGCGCTCCGCGAAACAAGGATAAATAAAATTCTACATGGACAATGGTAGTAATTTTTCAATGTAAAAATTATCAAATTCGTCAACAGTGCGTGTATGCGGTGCCTACGGCACTTGAAAATTTCTTGTAGGTCGTTAAATAATGAAAATAGCAGAGTTATCAACAATTTTTGGATAGTAAATAAGTAGTAATGAGGTTCTACTTCAGTATATGCATTTATAAAAGATAGATCTTGCACCTTATGAAGTCTCATGTTGATAACTTGAGAAGCTTTTGAAAAATTAGCGTTCAAAGTGGAGCTACCGATTTCTGAGCGCAAATATACGTGCTTTTTTTCATACAATGCCTAATAAAAAATTTGTTTATATGGTAAAAAATCGCTGATGGTATTCACAAAACGTAAAAATAAATTCTTTCATTTTCAGTTTATTTCATTGCTATCAATGTATATGTTACTGAGATACAACACTTCAAACTCGAGTATCTACACTTTTGGCATGGACAGTAAATACTGACATTTTAGTTAGTATCAACGATTAATTTACATCTCTGGATTAAGTTTTTAAAATTTGAAATTTATTTAACGCAATCCATGGTTTAATGACACCTGGGAGTGTTCAACAAATTTTACCATAGGCAACCTACAAAGCAACTATAAATTCTCACCAAATGGAACATCATTTTACAATTTGCCTTTTCAACACTGTAATTGCCATTATTTTCCTTTTAAAAAATGTATTCCTTTACTAATGTCTTAGTCATCGATTGGCGTAAAGTAATCTCTAGAAAAATCCTACTCAGTTATTAATTTTGACATTAACTTTAATTTTTATGAATAAATATGCATCTGATGTTTTATTATGATTCAAAAAATATTTACTTCATCTAGGTGATTTGTGAGTAGTTTGATCACTTAGTGCTTATCTAAACAACAATAAAGATTTCTTTTATCCAGCGTGTCATCTCTTTGACATTGCTGCATTAAATGCGCTATTAAAACTGTTTATGTTTGCGATCATGAGAGATCAGATTTCGTCAGAGCGAGAAATGTCAGCAGATAAAGAATCACTCAATCCAGACGATGCTGAAAATTTTAAGGCATTAATAAATTTTGTAAATTTGTTAATCTAAAATCAATTGCACCCTAAAAATTTATTTTCCATGCGGTTAAATTTTCACTGTATACCCTTTAAATTGTTTCCTCTTCGAATAATTTTTTAAAATTTTTCAAAAGTGTAAAGGAGGGGAGATACAAAGGGGTCACTTTTGACACCATTACTCCTTCACCTTTACCATGGAATTACATTCAACTTCTTTTTCTTCATTGATGATCTATTAGGATATATTTGTATTGTTTGGTGGATTTGAATCTTTTTGAAGGATTTACCTTAGATAAATGTGTGAATATAAAGTCAATTACTCTTTATAAATTTCATTCTATGTGGTTGAAATTTTCACTATATACTCTAAATAATTTCCAAAAAGATGATTAAGGGCCAGTTTTTCTAAGGTCATAAGGAAGGGGGGATACAAAGGAGTTGATTATGACGCCATTACTCCTTAATCTTTACCATAGAATCACAAGCAATTTCTTCAACTTTATTGATATTTTCGTAGAATAATTTTTATAATTTTTGGTGGACTACTGTAATTTAATTGTTTTTACAATCCCTAATGATTGGCAATTGTGTAACTCTCCCTATCAAAAAAGGTTCTATTAATAGGAGAAATAAAAATGGCTTGTTAAAATGTTCTGGCCGGGTAGCCTAGATGGTTAAGGCAGCCTCCCGGAGAGAGGAAGATCCCATGTTCGATTCCCGGCCCCCTCAGCCTTTTTTCAAGTCCGATTTTCCTTGTGAAGTAAGCAATAATTTTTTTAAGATAGCTAGATCCTCTTTACTTTCAAGGCTCCTATACTTTGTATATTCTACGTGTTTAAATAGTTAAACGAAATGGAATCAGGCATAACTTTGTGGTAGTTATGAATAATATCAAAATCCATATTGAGAAAACTTTTACTCTTTAACTTTTCTCTGTGTTCTAGTTAAAGTTTTCTCTATATGGATTTTGGTTTAAATAGTTAAATTATTATTATTATAACAACTGTGTACAAAAATTCACCTGCCTAGTTTTGACTCATAAGCATCATTTTCAGCCTTTACATAAACACCTTGTGAGCCTTCATGTGGTGTGTGGCAGGAGTAGATCTTCTTGTGAGAAGATATGGAGTGTCATCATGAGTTCTTCAGAGCAGTGTTATTGGCCAGATCTTGTTTTTAATATCCATAAACAATGTAGTAGACTGCGTAAATAATAATGTGAAGCTCTTCACAGACGCCACTCTTATATATAGGAAAATACAAAATGTGGAAGATAAAGCGATATTACAGGTCAACTTGGACATTATTTCCAAATGGTGTAAAGATTGACTACTTGGTTTGAACATTGAAAAATGTGTAGCGATGAGCTTGACCCGCACCTCTAAAATAAGCTTATTTGAAATCTCCTACCAGATCAGTGGCAAAATATTAGAATTGGTAAGGAAGTATACATACTTAAGTGTCCTTTTCAGAAGTTGATAGCAGTGTGTCCAAAATGATCGAAGCCCTCGGCTTGGAATCTCTTAAGAAAAGAAGAACTGGCAAGCATTATTCTAGAAATTTTTATTCCTATGATTTACGAGAATTGAAAGTGGGGGGTATTAATGTAAATGATCAAATCATATCAACATATATTTTCTCTAAATTTCCCTTCTTCTGTTGACCTTATTTACAGCAGTTCATTTTTTCTTGATTATCATATCTTAATTAAGCTCTATAATTTTTATGAAAACGTTCATCATCATGTGGAGCATTTACTGAAATAACCAAGTTCATTCTAAATCCGCATTGAATGAAATTTTTATGTTAGGAGGAAATATGAGCAACCAAAATAATTCTTGTCCAGTATTTTTCAAGAAGAATGAATGTGTGACGAAAGAGTGACCCTATCACTCACAGTAATTAGTTGGCTTTCAAATCTCTAATTTATATTGATAATGCACATTAGCAAAAGAATATCTCCTAATCTGTGAAGAAATTGAAATAAATTTTTTCTTGGTTATTATTTCTGAATGTTTTTCCAAGATTTTCCAAGTCCTCAGTAGGTGCTCCAGCTATTGAGCAAGGTAGTGCCACCAGCGATACACTATTCCCAACGTATCAGTTGGTTGACTATCATTGTATCATCTGCTCCTGTATTTCTTAAATGGACAATGCCATGTATTCAGTTTCTGATAACTGTAATGTTAACATTCTTTGTAGGCACCACTCAGAAAGACGGAGGTCACGCTCTCGAAGTCCACACCACCACCGTCATCACCATAGGCACCATGATGATGAACGGAGGTCTAAAAGGAGTCGAGGACGCTCTTCCTCTAGGAACCATTCACCTGATGGGAACCGGACAGCAGAAGCAAAGAAAGCCACGGCTGTGTCTCGAGCTGTTGCTGCAGCTGCAGCTAACATCAATGCTGCACTAGCTGCCACGGAGGCTATTACCAAGAACGAATCAAATAGTGAATTAGAAGAAGAAGGAGGCTACTCTGCAAATGGTAAAGGTGCACAGCAAGGTAATAATGTTTCTGAGGCTAAATAACTTGTTAATTTCTTTTTAATATTATGTATTGTTGCTCTTTTTAAATTCAGTTAGAAATCTAATGTGCCATGAAGGAGTAAAGAGCTCTCCACTCTTCTATTCATGTTCATTCTGAATCAAGCTATACCAATATTACAAAGTTTTCAGTAGTTCAAGAAGAATTAACCCCAAGTGCATACAACCCTAAAACTGCAGTAATATTGCATAAGTACAACTTAAAATGAAAATTCAAAACTCAATAAGAGAATTTCATATGTTGATTCATGGGAAAGGCTTTCAAAAAGCGATGAGTTGGGAAGTAGAATATAAATTATTCTTTGAAAAGAAAATTCAGAAGAAATGTGGCTGTCAAAGTCAATGTGTCCGGCACTCTAACCTGATTAAGGGTTAAAATAAGCCATTAGTCCATAAATGCTTTTGTGAATGCATGTGGATTCAGTGGAATAACAGCACTGATTCATGACGTGATTTTAACTGTTGGTTTTATTAGCCTAACTGGCATTGAGTTTAATATTTCATCAGTTGCAGCTCTCCTCACTGTCATTGGTTATTCAATCAATAACTCAGTAATTATATACGATCAGATTCGAGAGTATTGCAAGAATAGTAAAAGTGGGCGGATGAGTGAGATAGTAGATGCAAGTACCAACGCTACATTATTTCGCACTATATTAACCTCGGGTACAACCCTTCTTGCTGCTCTTCCTTTGGCATTAATCTGCACAGATGCAGTGAAAGACTTCAGCTTGATCATTTTTTTGGTATTTATATATATAAAAATAAAATAAAAAAATGTAGAGTAATGGGCTTAGAAAACCTACCATATTTGAACAACCATTATTTAGAGGATTGGTTTTATTATTTATTCAGGGTTTTATGTTTGCAGGAGGATTTTAAATACAGTTATTCCATATCACAATTCAAATTAATTTGAAAAATAATATCTGGGATAAGGTTATTTCCATGTCATTGGACAGTTGTAGATGAGTTGTCATGTGCTATATAAGTGTTTCTTTCTACACAGCTACGCCATCGGAGGGAGTGGGCAGCCAAAGTGAGAGTAGCTCTACTCCCAAAGCAGCTGTGGGGGGGATAGCCGCTAGCCTCCTCTCCCCACAACTCCTTGTCCAGCGCTCCTTGGAAGTGCAAGCGACACATTTGCATAATGCCACAGGTATACAGTTCCCTGCCTATTATAACCCAGCAGCTATGAATCCTCTGAAGTATGCAGAACAGATGCAGAAAAGGAAAAAGTTATGGAGTCATAAGGTAGGTGTTGTTCAAAGCCTTAGTGCTCAATTCAGCTTGCTTTTCTGATATCTTTTTCAAATCTGTTGATCAAAGCGCAGGTGGGAAAGCCTTAGATCTCAGGCCATGTGCAGCCTTTTTCGGGTGCACAACATGATCTTTTAGTTACTTCCTAAATCAAAGACCCATGTTTTAAAAATTTTGTATTCCATCTTGCTAATGACTTTAAGTAAAAAATTTAATGGAAAATATTATCTCACAGTTTACTCAGCAATTAAATTTGTTTTCTCTTTGGAAGTTTTACGATATGAATGTTTTCAACATGTAGCCTGATGGACAAGACTAAATTATAAATGTTTCCCTCCAATGGAAAAGGTTCCCCATACCCGGCATAGACTATTACATCTTATCTGATCTGATGTATATGAATACCTCCTTATCATTTTTCAAAAGAGTTCATAACCTAAGGTGCCCTAAGCATTTCAATATTTAGAGAAAATGTTTTCTGTCAACACTTTGGTATGTAGTATAGCATCCAAATTCAAGGCTCTGATTTAGTTCCTATTTTTTCACATTCGGTTAGTATCAAGTAAATACAAGCCTTGGTAGAATCTGTGTTTTATCTTCCAGAGAGCTATATTCCTCTTGGTTAACTTTACTTAGCCTGCTACTAATTTTAACCAATCAACTTTTACTTTGTTCTGTACATGTTATTAAAGTGCCATCTTTGTGATATCCTAAATGATTCATTGTTAAGTTTTTTTATGAAATCATATGCTCACACTACAGAAGCTAAGCAAATTAAGAAGAATCGCTTTGTCTTTCATTGAATGTCATAATAGTAAATGTTTGGCTTAAAAACCATCTTTCTAGTCATAAAATTTGTAGGTTTGATTCTCGATTTATATTTTTTTATCAGATAATGATTTGAAATACTCAGTTAAACATTTTTCAGGAGGCATCGAAAGAGAGCAGCAATACAGGCACATCTGGCTCAACCAACAATTGGGAAAGTACCACTTTTGCACAAGACCAGGATGGAAGGTTGTCAGCAAAATTTAAGAGATTAATGGGAATTAAAACTCCAGGTAGGCCATATTCTTTTCAATTCATTATGTTGGGTGATTGTTCTCTCTTATTTTGCAGATTAATTCATTCTTTTTTTAATTCAATTATCATGAGGTTCCCTTTACGTTATGGTGGTGACTAAATCAGGTGTCTTAGAACTAAATCTGGGTTATTTAAAAATGTAATTATGAAAGGAATATTTTTATAAATTTAAATTTTGATATCTACTCTTTATGTAGTTGAATAAAATTTTGCCTTTATTCTTTTGGAATAATGAAATATTGGACAAATTTAAACCTGGGAACATTACATGTAAAGAAAGCATTATTTTCTGCAATGCAACAATTTTAGTTTCATGAAAAGAGGAAAGTATTGCTAATTCTGGTGCTGCAATTTTTAACGTAAACAAATTTTGACTCAATCTCTAAATAACTGTATTTCCTTGAAAATAACATACACCCATATGGGTCCTATTTTTGGCTAGAAAAATCAAGGTGGGTGTTACAGTCAATGACAGGTTATTTTCAAGTAAATACAGAATTTTTATTTAAACAGTTTGGTCATTTTTGATCTCTTACTGGAATCCTTGGTTTATCTAATGAAATCTGTTATTTTGTCATTATAAGGGAAAGCTAAATAAGAAGATCTGATTCTTTAAAGGTGCAGCTACAGCTCCAGCTGCAGGACAGCCAGCAAGTACCAGTCAGCCAGCAGAAGATGTGATCAAGAAGCAGGAAGAGTTATTTTCCACAATGGAGAGGCAATATGAAGCTGCACGACTTGCTACTCACACATTACGTGGTGTTGGCCTAGGTTTTGGATCATCGTCTTCATACCAGTATCCGCGATAATCACAACTTGCCTCAATGTGAGCATGAAGAAAGTGCTTTCTGTATTATTGGTCTCAGAAAATTCTTTTTCCTTGATTCTTAAATTAAGCATCATGGGTCAAAGTAATTTGATGCTATGGAAATCAATTGGGAAATAAGAAAATTAGATGTCAGTGTTAATACTATCACTGACATTAATTAGTTAAGGTAGCCTCAAGTTGGACTTGATTTAGCAGAAAATTGAAGTGACACTGCATTGAAATTACAGTTTGATTGTAAATTTTGTGTTCTTTTGCTTGTACCAACTGTAACTTTTAATGAATGGAAGAAGTTCATGCTGTAAATACTGTGAAATTGTTCTGTTTTTCATGGACTGATTAAACTATGTGTGTACCAAAGATTAGAGCTGTTGTTTTCCATCCAAGTCTCTTATTGTAATTGTTGTTGAAGTAACATCTTTTTGAAGAGACTTAGGAAAACAATGACTTTGCTTTTGTTGATCTGTGTGATATTGTAATGAAATTAGGGTTGCTCCAGTGATGTTAATGCTTTTAATACCATCTGTGCGTAGTGCAGACTGATATATTTGCAAATAACTCACTTTTAAATCTCGGAATCATATTTTCATAGCAATGTTAGTACTCTACTATGAGACCAACTGAACTAGGAATTTTGTGTACAAATATGTTTAGGAAAATTTGGATGTTGTGATAGACAGTGGTGATCCACGTTCCAACTAAGCATTCCTGAACAAATATTTTTCTTTATCAGAGAGGAAGAAAATATGGTTCAAGATCTGTACAACAATTTCAAAAGTAATGTTAAATAAATGAAATTTTTATGAATATTGCTGGAATTTTGATTATTGGAATATACCTTGTGGTTGTCAATTGGCTTGTTTAACAAGCTATGCAAGTATTCTATTATGCATTACTATCACCAAGTTATTATATGTAATAGTGGACACATAATTATTAGGTACTGTAGTTACCAAACAAAATCCATTTAAATCATTCCCCCAAGGTGTAGTTACAAATTGGAGCAAGAGATGACCATGAAGCAAATAATTTTGATGTTTGAAAATTTGATATGAAAAACAACTTAAGCAATTTCTGCATTACACTTTGGCCACTATAAATTGAGAAATTTTTATTTTATTGGTTATCCCTGGATGGGTGCTAGAAGTTTAGTACTGCATATAGCAAGAGAACCTTGCAATTATTTGAGTGGATTTTTGCAACAACATCTGATTGAGGGTACAATAAGTTCCACTTAATTCCAACTCTTTTTGTCCAGTGTCAAACAAAAAGTAAATCACATTCTTAAAAGATGGATCCTGACAAAAGAAAAAACAACTGCAATTCTAAAATCATTTCAGATAAACAATCAGGTATTTTAATGTTATATTTTTTGCTATCTATGATAAATTCAAAACTTGATAATTTTAGAACTACATATATGACTTATCTTTCCCAATTGTTTAGGTTGTAGCAGCGCGGTAACTAGTAGGAGCTTAGCCCCGCCAAAATGTTTTAAGCCCCCCAAAAATGTTCTCAGCCTCAAAACTGTTGTAACCGTAATTTTTGTAATTTTGAAATACATACCTTCATGAAATTTGAAGAATTTTTGGTGTCCCACTTAAAATTTAGTGTCATGCAAGAAGATGAATGAATGAATGCTCGAAGCTAAATAATAATGATGTATTAGAGAAATAATATAAAATTCATGACCACGAAACTTAACTCTATCTTATCATCAGTATATTTTCACATTTTCACTACAAATAAACGTAAAATTTACATCAAAATAGTTGGAGTCTTCGAGCTTTTTGACTGTAAAAAGCTTTCAGGATGTGAGATACAGGTATTTTTCAAGTCTTTTGTTTTCGAAAGCAAGAAAAGCTAAATTCCTCATTCTCTGAGTAGTCATAGACAATCGAGATGGAATATTAATTCAGGAAACAACTGAAAAAGAGCTCTCACAAATTGCGGTACTACAGCCGAAAGTTTCAATGGCAGCAAACATCTTGTAAGTTTGTCGAAATGCAACTCGATAATCGTAAAGAGCCAAAAGAATATTGAAACCCTTACTTCTTCGTTCAGCCCCTCCGATCCCCCCTTGCCTTTTATTCCTAGTTACGGCACTGGGTTGTAGCCAAATAAGTGCTCTACTATCTGTAAAAAAAGGAAGCTATGAATTGCAAGTAATCTTCAAAATTGTTGACAGTCCAAATGCATGTGATACATTTTTCTTTGCAAGTGATTTACTTTTGCTCATGTGGATTAAGAGTTCTGTTTAGGAAGGCAGCAGAGGAAAATGTATCCTCAATTTTATGATTCAATACTGTTCCAAGAGTCATGTCTGTGTTTGGCTTTCATCAACAAACTAATGAAATTCATAGAGAAAGCAGAACATACAAGGCAGGAGGGTGAATTAGGTAAATTTTGTCATAAGAAGACTGTGGGAGAGACCAAGTAAATCTAAAATGATTTTTCTTTAACTGATTAAGAGGATATGTCATTTAAGCAAAACAGGATATTAATCTGGAATAAAATCCTGTCATTCCAAGGAATCTAAAGACTTACTCCACTTTAGTAAGAACTGGAGTCAATCATGAGGCAAATCTTTCTTGCATCCAGCCACAATATTCAATTCTTGATACTATAGTATTGTTGTTGAGTTGAGTATAATTGAGTTTATCATGAAACACAAGTCCTGTTAACCAAAGAATCCTTGTAATAACACACAAAGAAAATCAATTCAAGGATAACCACAATCAAACTTCATATCTTCTAGTGAAAAATCCATAAGTCTCATAAAGACTTGAGGTACTCTATATAAAGGCATAATTGACAAGTTTCAAAGAAGAGGACCAAAATGGAAAGGTCACAACAATAGATTGGACAACACTCCAATGACAAGAGATACTCTTTCATACACAGCTAAAGAATCTCAAACTTTGCCCTCAATTCACTGAATCAGGGAATTCAGGGAATCGATTTTCTTCTAATTTTTCAATGACTCAAGAATCACAATAGCAATTCGTTAAGCATTCCTAATTTTTCACCCCAAATTGTCATATTGATCCAATACCACTATGAAAGATAACTCACAATCAACATTATAATGTAAGCATGATTAAATTAACATTTTGCTCAAATGAACTACCTACAAAGCGATGTCACTTACCTAGTTAACTAAAAAAGACAGTTAGTGGGCATGGAGATGTAGACGTGTTTCACGATGATAAATGGAGTTACATGTGACATTCTAGTTTCGTTGGACTAGCAATTGCTGCTAATGCTGTGGAACGTAGCGATAACCGACAAAGTAAGTAGATAACCATGAGATCACAATATGAGGATGGGAGGATCATGACTGCACAAATCGTATTCCCCGCCCATAATCGTTACCATCATCATGTGTCGATACGATCGATAGTTCTTGAGATCGAACCCATCGAACTTCTCGATCGTAAAAATTATTTGCAGTACGATTGTTCTATAAAGTAGCCAAAACTATAACGCAACTGACATCGGGTATTGCTGGCGTAATTTGTTTGTGTCTTATGATATGAACTCAGTCAGTAATTATGGCAGAGTTGAATCTGACTGGTTCTCTATTGGTACCCTGTGGGAAATCGGTAGATGATTGCAGTTATTGTAAAACAGACGACTCTTCAATTTCCGAGGGTATTTTGTCAATGAATGTTGTTATGTTATGTAATATTTATGTTGTCTTGATATTTATTTAGTTTCTTCTTGTATTGATAAATTATCTGGGTTAGGAAACTTGAGCGTACTAGCCAATAAATGTTTTAGACTTAACTGTTGCTAGTCATTATTTTCAATCAATGGTCTTAGAGCAGGTTACAACGTATTCACTCGTTCATCTATATAATATCCTTAAGTTATTATGTATGGAAACCATATTTTTCCATCACGACTTTTATTTATGGAGAGAAATTATTATTAATGGTATTTTGTAGTTGATTATTAATTGTTCATTTTATTTCATGTTTTATTTTGAGAAATCAAGTCATTATGTAGTGTTGTAAACTGTATGTGTAATTAGTGGTAGAACACATTTACTTCGTGATACTAATACCTGACTAATTTAGCTTGCATATTTAGTTTAGCTCAAAATTTGGATTCAGAATATAAGTAATCTTACATAATATAAGTAATGATTACATCTGACACTGGTAAAGTCTTCACAAAAGTATGTATATAGTCTAGTCAAAATTTATAGCTGGTACAATGCCTCAAGTTTCCATGTTACGGGGGATGAAAGGGAAATTAAAAGTAGGATTAAAAGTTATTCGGAGGTTGATTAAAATGATTTAAACAATAAGTAGGCTCTAAGAATTCTGAACCATAGTTCTGTAAGATTTTGTAATTTTTGGCTTTTTTAAGTCGTAATGAAGTAGACCAAGCATTACACGCTCAAATTTATTTTTTAGTCAAATAAAAGTTTCCCCTACTTTTTTTTTGAACCAACTACAGGAAAGTGGGCCCTCAGCTTAAATGTGATGGATTACCAGAAATTAATTGATCATGGTTGGAGGAGAAGTGGACGCTACGTTTACAAGCCAATTAATGATAAAACATGCTGTCCAACGTATACTATTCGGTTAGTGTTGAATTTAGATATATTATTAATGAAAAATATCTGTAACATTGATAAGAGACATTGTCATTGCAGGTGTGATGTAGGTTCTTTCCACTTGACAAAGTCACACAGGAAAGTCCTTAGAAACATGAACAAATACCTTCTGAAAGGAAAACCAGTGCAAATCCTCTCTGAAACTAAAAAGGAGGAATGGAATAAGTACTTAGGTTTGAAAGTTTGTTCTAATTAATAATTTATTTTGATTTACTTATCACCAGCAGATGTATATATTAGAGTAAGTTATCCATGGAAATGAATACTTAACTGATGAAGAATTTCTTATAAAAATATTGAATTCAGGGCTAGTAAAAATTCAGTTGCTGTAATATCTTTCTATTGATATTCTAATATCACTCCTTTAATATGCTACAGCCTAAATAAATCCTCCAGTCTATTGATAATACATGGTTGTAGAGTATTTATGTATAGTACCAGTCGGTAATACTGAAACATATGTTCCCCAAAATTTTCTCTAGTTACCTAGAGACTAACTTAATTGCATTTTTCTGGTAATGTGCCAGTAGAAGCTATAAGAATTGAACAATTTCATGTAATTGCTATCTTATTCCTGTTTATTTAAACAATTTGTATTTTCAAAAGTTTTTTTGCCACCTGTTTTGGAATTACTGCTCTATTTTCTTTTTTACTTTTAATTATTAGAAATATTGTGGCAAATTTTTCAACTTTACTT
Source organism: Sympetrum striolatum (assembly GCA_947579665.1). Lineage (NCBI taxonomy): Eukaryota > Metazoa > Arthropoda > Insecta > Odonata > Libellulidae > Sympetrum > Sympetrum striolatum. Next base: position 17,760,715 of record OX388344.1, on the reverse strand, counting down.
TGTTATTGTTTTCTTATAAATGAATCAAAACTTTCCTCGTTTAAAGTTATTATTTTGTTTAGGATTTATATCATTGCCATTTAGGATTTCCTCTTCCATCTGCTTCAAAAACTTGACCAATCCAAGTATAGATTTAATTTATTCATAGGTTTCCCCTTTTGTTCCTTTCACATATATATAGGGATCTATACTAACTGATTTCTATGAACAGAAAACTTAATTTTTTAATTCAATGCCCATTTGTTCTGCTCCAGAATTGACATAACGTTAAACTAACTTTTTGTGCTACTGGTAAGTCACACCATGGTAGTAATACTTCTAAACTGTATAAGCTGCTACTTTCTTTTATGTCATATATTTGCTTTATGGCTGATTTCTGAAGCAACCTAAACTTTTTTTTGTTCATCTGCCATCTCAGATTCGAACCTCATAGGGAATCAAAAAAAAAGGTTTTTGTTGACAAATCATATATATATAATTTATAATCATCAAATAGATTCTGGATTAGGCTGAATGAACCTATCTCAAGAGCTAATATACTAATGATAACAGTGTAAAGGTCGTGAAAGATATATGCAATCTTATCAATTGGCTTACCTGAAATTTGCTGAGAAACCAATGGTAGTGCATCTGTTGGAAAGTAATTGAGTTTATTTTATTATTTTATTTACTATGTATTTGTAATGATGTATCTATCGATTGAGTAAATTATCGATTGTTTGTGATCGACCACGACATTGCGTCAGCTGATGCTTCTTAGTCAGTCAAGTTAGTAACGAAACAGAGGTCGACTGGTAATGTTGTTTTTTTTTGGTATTGCACTTAAGTTCGTCATGTTAAGTTGCCTTGTAAGTAAACGTTAAGGTATCAGGACTTTTTCGTTTTCTTCCATAAACCTTTCAACGCATCTTACCCAATATAAAAGTATCATTCAAATTATCTGATGGTGCCTTAGTGGATTTTTTTGCTTGGCACAGAAACGAAGGGGTTCAAATCAAGAATTCTGTTTTGTTAAGCACTTTTTGCCTGCTGTGCCTTTTTATCAAATCATTGTGAAAAAAGAAACTATGTCTCTATCAACATTTGTTACCCCTTGTGGTTTTTTCATACATTTTAGAAAGAAAGCATTACTTTGGAGGGTCAAGGTTAAAAATGTTAAAGGGACAAAAAGCATTGATGTTTAACCACGAGAGATTTCTTGTCAACTTCCAGTTTCATTGACCCCTTCTCAATCCCTAAGAGAGCACCCTTCCTCTGCTTTCTCACTGTTACCCCAAGTTTCTTTGCTCCAGGCAGTTCCTATCGAATGATGGCTATTCATGAATACCACTAGGTTTTACATTCAATTTTAACTCAATTGCACATTCCATTAGTTTATCCTTACTCTGAGAGGACATGAATCACATCTTTAAATCCAGCTCAAGCTTTTTTCTTAAAATAAAAATACTCTTATTCTGTACTTAGCTTATACCAAATAAGTAAACTTCTTACAAAATTAATTTAGTTCATTGACAAAAGTTAAATCTCTTACTATAAAACACTGAATGCTCGGCAAATTGCTATTAATTTTAAATTGGTTACCCTCATTTTCCAGTTATCCTTTGTTATAAATTTTAATCACAAATTCTTTGAATAATTTCCAAAGTAGATACTTACATTGATTCTTGTTTTTATTTGTTTTAGTAACACTTCAAGCCAACTTACCTCCTGCCAGTCCCTTAATCATCTCATTATTCATACCTTTTATGCTTACTATTACATATTTCGGCTTACTCAATCCTAATTACCTAATCACTTCTATAATTATGGGCATGTTGAAGTTAAATCAATCCTCTTTTACAGCTAATTGTATTGGCGAGATTCCTGCTCCTTACAATGTTAATGACTTGTATGGCAATGAAGATCCATCGTCCGAATCCCCTGCAGAACACAGTATGTAAAGCATAATATCTTAATTATAAATCTTGCAATATTTTATAAATGTTAAATACTTTTATCATAGGATTCAAATGGTTCAGTGGAAATGAAATCGCCAGTTTTATTTTATCCCATTAGTTAGGTGCTTATCTAGATTTCAAAGTATATTTGGCAGATTTCAGTTACAGTGATACTGAGTTGCAGAACTGCAAACTTTGCAGTTATGTCGGCTTGTTTGAGTTATGTAGCTGTAATTCACTCATTTATGAAAGAAAGACTTAAAAAAATGTTCAATCTACTTTTAAGGATTACTTAATTGCATGGTTGGAATTGCCAATTGAAGAGGTTGTTAGGCTTAATGGAATATGCAACTCTTGCTTTAAAAAATGGGAAAATTTCCCTTGTTTCCAAGTCATCAATTGAAGATTGTAAGAAAATTAAGTGAATCACTTGTGGATCGTAATTTTTTAGATTTTGGTGGAAGTATGGTATCAGAAGGGAGCCTTGTTTACCTTATACAGCTCATTATTTAAAAAATCTGATGTGGCCAGCACATGACTTTTTCCATGTATAAGATGTAAATATTTATCTACGACAGTAATTTCGAACTCTATATTCCATCTAAGCTTGGAAGATGAGTGACTAATTTATATATTATTATCTTTGACGTCACATACATTATAAATAATGTCTTTCAGAACATGATCGATGAAAAACGATGAAATTGGCCTTTCGCCCATAGAGCCCACCAAGTACATAATCAGCAACTTCCTGTTTATCAGTATTTCATGAATAACTCCTAAACAATCAGTGATACAAAAATATGTTTCATTCAAAAGTTATAGTAAATATTATTTTCTAAAACGTTTGTATATAATATTATATACCTAAATATCATATTTATGGAGATATTTTGAAAACCGGAAATGAGCTTTGGAGAATGAAGCTTAACTTCCGGTTGACCGATTTACTTCAAAAACTAATCAACTCTAACGACACCAACCAAAACACTATATATGAGATTTGGTGTTGATACACCGTGGGGTTTTCATGTTAGAGCGCCCACAAAGTACATAACAGCTACTTCCGGTTTTTCACGAATAACTCCTAATCAACCGGTGATACAAAAATATGTTAAATACAAAAGATATAGTAAATTTTATTTTCTAAAACTTTTATAAGTATTACAATTTACGTATATATCATATTTATGGAGATATTTTGAAAACCGGAAATGAGCTTTGCTGAATGAAGCTCGACTTCCGGTATACCGATTTGCTCCAAAAACTAATCAAGTCTGACTGCACACACCACAGCACTATATATGAAGTTTGGAATTGATACCACAAATAGTTTTCACGTTAGAGCGCCCACAAGCACAGACACACATACATACACACACATACACCCAGACATCATTCCTAAAATGGTTAAAACGTGTTCTAGGGACCCCGAAACATGTATTTCCGTTGAAATTTCAAAGTCGAATTTTTTCATGAAAACAATACTTTCTTTATACTTCGTATATGGAGAAAGTAAAACAGGGTATCCATTTTGGCCATTAAAAATAGTACATCTAAGGAAAAACCTCTTCTGCCATGAAATGCAGAAGATATGGAGATGTAAATATTTATTTTTTTTTAATCTTCTCTGACAACATATCATATCTTGCTAATAATACAAAGTCTTTAAGAATCATTTTTTTAAATAACTTGAGGTTACAAATGCTTGATAAAAATTAGCCTACACTTTCACAAATTCTAATCATATACCTGATTAATGTATTCTTCTACAAACTGCTTTCCAGTAGTCTTTATGTTTTAACGAAATTGAAGTTTCTAATACCCCCTGTACACCTAAGAAGTGCTTACTTTGCATTATTCCATAGCCATCTTTGCTATGGCCTTCTTCTGTGGGGCAATGCAACCAATGTGAAGCATATATTTATTTTGCAGAAAAAAGCAATAAGAATAATATCTGGTATTAATTCTTGGGAATCGTGCAGACCCACATTTAGAGGTCATAAAATCATCTATCTTTAGCCAGTATGCTTATTACTGTCTGTTAAATGTCAAGGAGAACATTGGTAATTTTAATTTAAGATCTCATGTGCATAGTTTTGACACCAGAACCAAGAATAACCTTGATATACCCTACTACAGGTTAGCTAAATCTGGTAACCATTTCCAGGCTAAAGGCCTTCAACTCTATAATAAACTACCTCCTAATATACGGAATTTGGACATGAAAAGGTTCAGGATCTTCCAACTTTTTAATTAGTAATTCTTTGTGTTCTATTGATGAATTTTGTAACTGTAATTTTGTAATTTGATTCTGTATATTACTTTGATATTGTGATGATGTCTTCTACCCTGTCATTAAAGGTTTTATCAAACAAATAAAGGTATTATAATTATTATTATTATAACTTTGATGAATAATATAGATGATAATCTTTTCAGGGAGGTGTCTTTACACCAACAAAGAATCTTAAACATCTACAAAAAGTAAAATATTGGAATTATAAACAACTATAATTTCAAATTTGTAGTTACCTTTATGAAATAGTAGTTATTTTTGAGCATTTTAAAACTTAGAAAAAATAGATTTTATCCAAAATAATTGAAAGGTTTACATTAAAGCATTCAGGTTTTATCCTATGAATCATATAGTATATTAAGTCTAGAAGTTTGAATTAAAGGGAGCTGTTTCCTCATTAAGGTTTTAGTAAACTTAGCAGAGAATTTAATTTTTTTGCTCAGGTTTAATTCAATTAGCTTATCCGTCGTAATTTATTTTAGCCTACACATAGGATTTCTATATCAGGGTTTGATGAAATTATTACTTTTTTTTACCTATGCAAACTAAACAGGAACAGTTTATGAAAGACATTTTTAAAACCTTTGAAGTATCACTTATAAAGTAAATTAAACAAGAAGTACAAACTCGAGAGCTTGAAACAGAGTTGCTTGAAGTTAAATCTAAATTAAAGATTGCATTCAATTGGTCAATTTAAAGTTCATCAATCAGAAAATTTAGGGTATCCTTAAGCCCTGTAATCAATTTTTATAACATTAAACTAATTGTTAAACTATTTTATGTAGATTTAACTCCATTTATTTATTTATTTACTTTGTTCTGAACAGGTAAAGAAATGACACCAATCAAAGAAGTTGAAGGAATGGACACTGTTTCATTACCCGGAGGCAGCAGCATCAGGAAAGGCAATAATTGTAGTTATATATATATATATATATATAATAATTAAAGAGGGAAAATTAATTCCATAAAATTTTCCCTCTTTAAATTGAAGGCGAATTCATTTTATTTTGACAGATGAGAGGGGAAAAGTCAGGATAAATGCTGAACGTAAGAAAACTGATTCATTCTCTGAGGGATTTAATTCCAGAAGAGGTGAGGAACATATTTTTTCAATAACTTTTGTATTATCAAATGCTTAGGTATTCTTCCTTCAGTAAAGATGAATCTAGTATAACTCTCTGGTTATTTGACAACAAAATTCTAATTTCATGGTTTGGAAAGTGAATTTATATTTTGTAATGTATTTTAGGCTCTTTGATGGATTCTGCTGTATCTATGGATGGAACTCATAGAAAGAAAGCGAAAGTGATTAGACGTGAGAATAAAGTCAACAAGCTGCTGAGTCGAGGTTACAGTGAGAAAGAAATCCAAGACAGACTCCACACTTCGAAAGCTATTCCACAGGTCTCATCTAATCTTGAAGATTATATGTCCAAGTTAAACAGTGGAACTAATAAACTTTTGGTATTACTATTCATTTCCTTTTTATCCTTATGCATATTGATATAGATTGAGGCATAATCTATATGTATGTTCGATTATTAATTTTATTATCAAATGTATTTAATAGATTAAACTGGTAAGGACATCACCTGTGAGTGAAGAATATAGCAGAACTGCGAAAGAATCATTTCAGCTGTATAGAAAGTACCAGATAGTAATCCATGGGGATGAGCCTAATGAAGTAGAAAAATCCAGTTTTGAGGATTTTCTTGTAGATTCCCCTCTTGAAGTAAGTATGGTTTTGTGTTGAATAACTATGGGAGAATTTATTCTTCTAAAATTATGCCTCTCAAGAATTCAACTTAATCCTTTTTTCTTGATAGAGTTTTGCCTTTAAAATTTATGAATAAAGAAATTCATGTCTTTAAAGTTATTTCATGATAATCTCTCTTCTAAGAGAGTGGTTTAAGAAGAAATTATATAAATGAATGATTTTCTAAGTCCTCTTAGGATATTCTTCCAAGTGTAACTTTCTATCCGTATAAACTTTTTTGTTGTAAGATAAGCAATCAAAATATGTTTTAGTATATATCGATATTTAAATACTATTTTTTCTATCAATCTTGAAGAAGCATGCCTGTAATAGGAAGATCATACTTCAAATTTATACAAAATTTGCATGATTTAAGTAGTTCATCTGGTTGATTATAAGAACAAAGGAAGCTGATTAGCTTCGTTATATGTTAGAATGGGGCTCCCGTATAGCCAAGTGGGAAAACATTTTGTCGGCATTATTTAATTGAAATGATTGATTTTTGAATAATTATTGATTTTACCTGCTTATATTATTAGTAATTTATGTAGATGATACATTTTAAACTGAAAGTAGAGGCATAGAAGCTCCCCTTCAGTGTTGGTTTTGATTGGAAGATAATGCCTTTTCCCATATTAATTCTAAACTACTTTAATTGGGGTTTCTCTTGAGACTTAAGAGTTGTGTCCATTTTGCTACTTTTTTCCACTTTAAATTTATTTGATAATCTATTTAATATTTTTTGTTATTAATTTTCAGCCCATTGGTTCAGAAAGAGATCCTAGTAATAGCTATGGATCATTCCATCAACAGTATTGGATAAATGACGAACTAATTGCAGTTGGAGTCATTGATATTTTGCCATATTGCGTCTCCTCTGTGTACTTCTATTATGACCCAGACTTTAAAGTTTTGTCTTTGGGAACTTATGGAGCTTTAAGGTAATATGTAATTTTATTCCTAAGAATCTGTCTAAAGGCTATTCTAATATTAGTAAACCTTCATAATATTAGATAAGTTTTCCCATTAGAATTTTGGAAGCAGTAAATATTATGTTTTAATTTCTATGATATAGTTATATCTTAATTATAAGTAGGTATAATTTAGGTTTTTATATAATTGCACAATAATCTCTTCAAAGATCAGAAAAAATTAAATCCAAAAATTATCGTTACCTAATTTGTGCATTTTTCCCCCACAGCAATTTTATATGAATTAGGATTATCTAATCATATACCATTACTTTTCAATGGTTATTGAGCAACAATTTTCCGCATTTTATATTAGTTGATACACTTTGGTTATGGTTTAGGAATCAATGAATTAATATTTTTGGTGCAAATGTACATTTTGAGGCATTTGTTGTGGATTAAAAACCTACAGTTCCATTCTGCCACACTGGATGCGGCAGAATTGTATTCAAGAAGATGGACATTTAGTACTAGAAATAAGTTATTACGAGAATGCTTTATAACAATTCCAAGTTATTGGGATAACTTTCCCAATTTTTTCCAGCTCTCATTATAGCGGACTTCTACTGTATAAGTATTTTGTGTTAACCTACCTAAGTTGGAAAACCTGCATAAACCTGAAAATTTACTCAGTCCCTGGGTCCCTTACCTTAGACAAGTTTTACTGTACATGCTAAACTATCTCTATGTTTAAGTATATGTGTATGTACATGCTAAACTTCTTATTTCTTGTTCATGTTTGGTTCTCGAACAGCAAAACTTTGCCAAAATATAGTTCTTAGTGTTCACTTTCATTTGTAAGCATTGTAATGTTTGAAGTCTTAGGATTTTATTAGTTTAAAATTGATGGAGCAATATTAAACATAACAAATCATTGACATAACTAATGGCCAAAAAGGTTATACTGTATAGAGGGATGCTCACAAAACATTAAAGCTCTCTCTTGATATGCTTTGGCCACACTTTGTGAAATATGATTGCTAAGCCAACTAATTAAGTAGTTTCTTTGTAATTTTGTCAATATTTGAGTAATATTTACACAGTAAATATTGCATAAATTATGAAGTCAGTTTAATTTGTTTATACAAGCCCTTTCTATTAGAATTGCTCTAAGCTTATCATCTTATGTTTAAAGGTTTTTCAAAGTATTATCTCACTAATCAGTGACTAATTTAATTCTTGCTAGAGTAAAAATTCCATGAAATTTAAACTTAATTCTTGTGCTATCAAATATGCCTTTCAGAACTAGCGGTAAATATTTTAGCTCAGTCTATATTCTAAGTTTGTACTGTATATTTTCATGTACCACGTGCCCCCGTGTAAGACCTCGTTTTTGGGCAATGAATTTTGGTAAAAAAAATTTCGAAAAATAGGAAAAATGTGTATTATTTAATGGAAAAATAGCAGCATTTACTTACTGCAATAGAACAATATGCTTTATCATCAAAATTCAGCGGAAAAATTATCAACTAATTTAATTATTTTGAGTTGTTCTTCAATAGTTACGACTGCAATACAGGTAAGCAGCATTCATGTTTGTCTTGAAAATGCACCTGTATAGGATATTTAAAAGAATCTGTTTAAATCAGGGACTACTGACCTCAGCTGAAGGAAAATACGTCTAGTCGCCTCTCGAATTTCATTCCGTCGCACCACAATGAGCCTAGCAAGGTAGAAACAACAAAGTAATTGCTGGCCCGGAGCTTTCTGATTCCATATTTCGTGTTTCAATACAAAAAACTTTCAATTTTTGGTAAAGGTATGCTTACTTTGTTTGTCCCTGTGCTATCTGACTTAATCTACTACAGTCTCGTAACTTCTATTAAAAGAAGCAGACAGGTAGCAAAGTATTAGGGAAGTTTTTGGCGTCTTTCCTATAAATACCATTGCACATAGAAATTCTCGTGTAAGCTGCGCATTCTCGTGTATGATGCACATCTTGTTTTCCTTGTTGCTAAAAGAAAAAAGAAAGGTGCGCGTGGTACAAGAGAAGTTGTGTTATAGCGAGTGATGTTTTGGCCTTTGTCCGTCTCACTGCAAAAAGGATAGGGAGTTACAAGTCCATTATAACGAGTGGTCATTTTTGAGGTATCGTTATAACGAGTGCTACGTTTCTATATTTGTCTTGAGGAGGCGTATCTCGGAATCCTCAATTGACGTGAGAGATGAAGTTGGACAAGCCACTTTTAATCTTTTTCAATGGATTTTCACTGAGATAAAAATATGTAATCGGAAGTAGGTCTTATAAATAAATGTAGGGTGCCAGCAGGAGAAATAAAGCAGCTGGTCATTGTTTTTCAATAAAAATATTTGGTGATTGCATTTTCATAGCTATATAATTTGCTGATTTTAATTTATCCAAAAATTTATTTTTCAGTGAAATATTCTTTACCAAGAGTCTTAAACTAGCAAATCCTATGATCCAGTTTTACTACATGGGCTATTATATTCATAGCTGTCCAAAAATGAGGTATAAAGGAAATTTTCCTCCTTCTTATTTGCTTTGTCCTGAAAGTTATACATGGCATCCAATTGAAAGATGTCTACCTAAATTGGATTTGAGTAAGTATAGTAGATTTTCTGAAGATTCTTGAGCAGACGTAAGTCTAATGATCACTTGGTATGTTGACTTTAAAGTGTTTAAACTCAAGATACTTCATGTCATTACAGCACAACACTCTTGTGATAGGTAATCATTTGAATATATCTACTTGTTTTTTATTTTACTAATGCCCATTTATGGTTTAAAGATGTTGAAGGATACTGCTAAAAGGATCTAAATTTCAATATTACTGTGCTATAAATATTTAGAAATGAATACAGAAGAGCTGAATTTTGTTGGACCTAATTGGTCGAAAATTTTCATCTATTATCAATGTCACTCTTTCCTATATATTTTGTAAATTTATATCTATATATGTCTGTGCATATATACATATTAATTATTGTAAAAATATATATAAATGTTTCTTATAACATTTGAAGTTGTCTTTATTTTAGAATAAAAGGGTTTCTTTTTCCTATGATTGAGATTGCATGCAATTTAAATCACATTTACTCCCTTTCTCCCTTGGTATCTTTATGAATTACTTTATTAATCAATTAAGGAGTTATTTTCATCTGCCAATTTTGGTACAGGATTAGAAAGCTATCTTTTAAGAATTTGTTCTCTTTTTCTGTTTTATATTGCTATAATAGTATCAAAGCTCTCTCCCTCAATTATTTATATAATTATAGTTGAACTGTTTATTAGAGCATGACTTTGTTATTAATCTGTTATACTTTTTGATTAATTATACTGTTATTTTCTTACTTTTGTCCCTCTGTTTTATCCTTAATCCCCCTACTCCTACCTCTCTCTTCCTCCTCCCCACCCTTCCTTTGTGTCTATTGCCCGAATTATTGTATACAGTTCATGACAATGTCGGTAAGCAAAGAAAGCAGTTTTGCCATCTAACAAGGGGAGGGCCAAGTTCATGGAAGACCAATTTCTCTGAAACTTGACAATTAGATTCCCCTGAACTTTCCAGAAACAAAAATACCCTGTTTAAGGTATAGAACACCAATAATTATTTAATAGAGATAATAATGTTTAAATATTGCATAGGTTGCTAGGTGTAGTGGAAGAGTTCCACTGTGAAAGTCGAGTACAGCAATTCAGGGTGTCCGTCAACCTGAAAAACTTAGGGAATGTTGTTGTTCTGGTGTACTCAGGGAATTTGGCTGGTAACCTAGAAAGATGTTACTCTCCTTACAAAAGATCTCCCCATGACTTGTTTTTTGCTTCATGTTAGCTCAAAAAAAATTCCCCAGAGAGGAAGAAATATTTCGATGAGTGTTGTTGGGACCAATTTAAAGCTTATAATATGTAACTGTGATCTTTCTTTCCACATACTAGTTTAACATTCTGGCAATATTGCAAATATGCAGAATGGTACCAAACAGAGTCACAGATTCCCAGAGTACCCTATTTTTGTGTAGGCGTGAAAAACAGGGAAAATAGCATGATAAGAATTTGTTTTCGATTTATGTAGTTTCCATCATTAGTTAGCTTCACATTTTGTAGATGGACTTCCTCAGTCAATGTCAGGCTTTGTCCTAATTGACTGTGTAAGACATCAGTTTTCCTTAACAGAGACTACCATCTCCATTCATGACTTAACCCTTTGTGTATTCCTGAAATACATTGAGAAAGTAATTGAACCATTACCACCTGGTCATTAAAAATTTTAAACCTCTGAAGGGATTAACAAAGTATTTCAAAGTTCACAAAGTTTAAGTTTGGAAGATGTAGAATATTAATGTGGGGATATTATTAATTTAAATTTAAATAGTTATAATATATATAGGCTGACTAAAATTTATAAATACTCGTGTGAATGTAAACATTTTGTATGTATATAGTTTGTACTTTATAGTTAGTTAAAATGATAAAGGTTTCTGTATTTTTGATGCTGATTCTGAAATTTCATTTCTCAAATTGTAAAAATCCAATCATAACAAAATTTTAATACTGTATTTATAAACTACGATCTTACTGAAAATTAATTATATCAATCGAAATTTGCTTTAATTATTAGCCAATAATTTCCACATTAGGAAGTATTCCTAATGTGGAAATTAATTATGTTTGCCGATAAATATTCCTTTTTAAAGAAAAAATCCTTCTATTCTTAATTAAAAATTCTTACTTCTATCAAAAGTTGCTGAATTCTAAACCAAAAATCTTAATGTCTTTACGCAAAAATTAATTATTTTTGTTGATAATTATTCATTTTTAAAGAATACTCCTGCAATATTAACCTAAAAATGTAGTATATCAATCTTATATTGCTTTATTTTTAACCAAAATCTCAATTTCTCAACGCATAAATGTATGATTTTGTTGATAATGATTCCTTTTAAATAAATTAATTTTATGAATTCTACAATTATTACTTAAAAATCAATTATATCGATCAAAATATTCTTTATTTTTAGCTAAAAGTATTGATTTGTTTACGGGAAATTAAATTATATTTGTTTGTAGTTAATTCTTTAAGAGAAAAAATCCTAGGGTTCTTCCTAAAAATTTGATAACATCAATCAAATTGGTACTTTTTTATCAAAAACTCTCAATTTCTTAACAAGGATATTAATTAAATTCTTTTATAAGAGAAAATCCTATGATTCTTCCTTAAAAATTACTGGTATGGATTGAAATTTGCTTCATCTTTTACCAAATATCTCAACAAATATGTTCGTCAATGATTATTCCTTTTCCTTGGGATTTTTCCTGGGTGCATGCCTTTGTGTGCACCCAGGAAATAAAAATGTGCAGAGTACCTTTATCCCTTTCCTTATTATTCCTTAAGGTGGGTACCTCCTTCATGCCACTTTGTATTGCCGGTGCCTCGATGAGGCCATGGTCGTAGACGATGCTGCTTAGTTGGACGAAACTACACTTGCCCTAGCACACAAAGCTCCCTAAACGGCTCGTTAAAATGTTTTGGCTGTGTAGCCTCCCGGATAGAGGAAGATCCTGGATTCGATTCCCAGCCCTGTCAGACTTTTTTCAAGTCCATTTTTCCTTGGGATTTTTCCTGGGTGCATGATGCCCTTATGTGCAAAGTACCTTTAACCCTTTCGTTTTATTAGAGAAAATCCCATCATTCTTACTTGAAAATGGATTATATTGATCCAAATTTGCTTAATTTTTTACAAAATATCTCAACGTTTTACGCAAAAATGAAATATGTTCGTTAATAATAATACCTCTTATAAGAAAAAATACGACATAAAAATTGAAAATACCGATCGAAATTTGTTGAAATTTTAGCCAAAAATCTCAATTTCTAAACAGGAAAAGAAATTATTTTTAAAATATTCACTTTTAAAATAAAAATCCTATGACTTTTGTCTAATATTTTGTGTAAGTGGTTGATATATGCTTAACAGGTTAAATGCCATGGCGGACACCGGTGTCTGCCAACACTTTCCTAGGCACAGGGGCCAGTTTCTTTTACCGATACCATTTCATTGGAATGGCAAGTTGACAGAGATAAAACTTTCTGCTTGTCTTTCCACTTCATGACTGACACCCCCAATTTGTTTTTTATGTTTAAAATTTCACCCTTCTTCAGATATTTATGCATAACATCTTTTGTTAGCCCATTTCTGTTTTTTGCACTTCCTAAAAAATGAGTATTTCAATTTATTAACAATTCTGCTCATTCTAAACTTGTATAACAATTATCAGTGATGAGTTTCCTACCAGCATCAAGCAGTCTTTCAGCCAAAGCCATCACCACTACTGTTTGAGCAGATCTTCCTGCATCACAATCTTTCCCAGCATAAATTTTCAAGTTCCACGTACAGTCTTTATCAAGACACAATTTGTACAACTTTACACCAAACTTGTGCCTCTTCTGAGGAATGTATTGTTGTTGAGGAAAATCTTTCCAAATAAAGCAAAATATGTTCCAGATGTTCTATTGATGCTTGCCTATGGTAGTCACTAAATGGAAGCAGCTGTAGCAACAAATGTATTTGCATTGATTAAAGTAACTAATCAGTTATTCTAGAGAAAAAAATTAACTCTGCATCTTAATTATATACATTAAGGGTTAAGAGGCATCCTACTTTATCTGTTTGAAAATCCTAAGCAACATCAGATGCTAGAGTCATGGGATTTATAGATATAGCTATATAGGTTAGTTCTAGTGTGTGAAATTTATGAAAATTAATATTAAGAAAAGGGCACAATCAATGAAAACTGTAGTTAAACCTCTATAGTCACTTAAAACTAGATTAATATAGAGAAAAATTATTTTTCCTGCATTTCAACTAGTTATATGATTTTTAGAATCACCTGTCCTTATCACCCCATTCTGCCCCGTAACAGAGGTGGAACTGGACAAATGACATTTCTGTTTAACAAACAAAAACATTATTTTTTTTTCTTAAAATATCATGGTATTTTTTATTATTAGATTATTATGTGTTTCTTGGAAAATTTGCAGCTCTCTCAATGTACCCTTTTGTACTTTAAAACATATTTTCATCTTAGTTACCCATCTGCCCTGGGTATGTAGGTCTCATTTCATTTGCAGAATTTAATTAAAAATAATGATCCTACAAAATAAATACAAGTAACAAAGATGGAAAATAAATTTAAAATCCTTATTTTGGTCATATATTATTTTTTTAGATTCTAAATAATGAGAAATTCAAAAAAAGAAGAAAATTTTAATGATTTTGCAGCTATTAAAAATCAGTTCCCCTGATGAAAGGCTATACTCAACTCTTGCTGTGAAATTCTTCCTCTAAGCCTGGAAACCTATGCAATATTTAAACATTATTATCTCAAAAATATTTGACCATTTATGCTTTAAACAATGTATTTTTGATTACGGAAAGTTCAGGGGAATCTAACTGCCATGTTCAAAAGATTTTGGTCTCCCACGAACTTGATCCTTCTGTTGTAAGTTATCAAATATTTTTAGTGGAGTTAAGTTTAGTGATTGTAACTAGCTTGCTGGAAATTTTCATATATAGTTTTGCTACTTTAAATGAGTAGGTTGTAATGCAATTGTGCATTATGTTGAAGTGAAATACAGTGGTATATTTAATGGTCATGGAATAAAGACTGGTATTACTATGAAAATTCTTATAATTCTACTAAAAATTATCATTTTGTACACATTGCCAAGATGACACAACATTGTTTCTTCAAAGGATGGCAAATAGAGAGAATGAATATAGGGAGATGAGTTCTCCAGCTTTAATTTGATTCACTTCACTATACATATTACAGTGTTTGATCTGTTTCCATGGGGACATAGTTTGGTTGACCCACCTGCAAGAAGCATTATTACATTATTAGAGGCTTTAATAAGATACATTTTTTCATTTTTAATAATTAATTTTTAATTGGTGATAAAATAAATATTCTTCAAGATAGATATTTGTCATAATTAGACACAGGAAATTGCAATTTTCAGCTATGAAAAATTAGTTTTCAAGATAGACATGTTTTGAGACATATAAATGTAGTAAATTAAGGAAAATTTGTCATGAATTAAATAACTTATTTTATAGTTAAAATTTACTTGCATGGATGCAGTGGGGCAGCCAGGATTTGCCAAAGGGGGAGGTCCAAGGCTGCAGGGGAAACAGAAAAATGCCTACCTTACAGGGGCTAGTATATACATGCCCGATACTTACTTCAGTATATGTCAATTCTTTCAAAAACTAGAGGAGCTTAACGCTTATGTGGTCATCTTATTACACTTTCCAAGATAGTAGTTTAGATAAGCGAACAATTGGAAACTTATCATGTGTGTTGTTTGAATTTCTGGTTTGGATACGTCCAACATTTATTAAAAACTCATTTCTTTCTATGCTGAAGTTATTTAGTATTGTAGATATAAACTTCCTGAGTCTTCGAGAGTTCTTTCTTCCAAGAAGTTGCAAAGTGTGGGAAGGAAAAAATTAGTTACGGGTATTTGGCAAGCGACATAAAACGTAATATCCACTCGTTTGATCCCTCTGGCACGCCCATGCTTATTTGAATATCTTTCGTTATTTGACTATGTCAACAGCAGATTTTGGAATTTAATTGAATTGTAGCCTGCCAAGAAAACACCATCAATGAATAAAAATAATGATATGAAGTATGTACAGCTTTTTCCACAAGCTTTATATAATAAACTAAAAATCATTTATATCAGATGAAATTTTCTGGTAGGCTTACAATTATGCCTGACTTTGTTACTTATGTATTAGCTAAGTATTCAACTGAATGCATCACATACCGAACATTAAAAATTCGGCTGCATTAGAAAATACAGTAGACTCTTGATTATAGTTGATATTATAATTGAATCTACAGAATTAATGTCACATACCAAGGTGAAGAAATTGAAAGCGTCAACTTACAATTATTTAGACTAAGTAATGATGCAAACCCAGTCTATGCACTGAGTGTTCAAAGGAAACAAAAATGTTCCATGAATTAAAATTTTGAATGGGCATTGCATGACCACGTGGTTGACATGATAAATCATGAGATTTGTGGGATTCTATCACCAGAAAAAAATTAGCTGCATCGTATAGGAAGCTGAAGAATTTAAGTTACAGTTTTAACAGTTTGTTAAATTTATTTCAAGTCATCAAGTCACAGTTCCGATAACTAAGTGCATAACTTATGCTCACAATAACTGACTGATTTTCTTCAAATTGGTATGAACCCCTAAAACCCCCCCCTCGCTGCGTCACTGCATGGATGCATTTTGTTTAAGTTTTTATACGCTAATATACATTTAGAACTTAATATTAACATTATTTATAAATTTATTTGTTATTATTAATAATTGTTGTGTTAGAAATTGATTATTACTGGGGGTTCAATTGAATATGACTACTTGTATATAACCATGTATTGACTACTACTCGTATATAACCATGTATTTCCGTGAATCTGGGTTAACAGGGTTTATTCAGAAATTTGTGAATGTGATTCACTTACTGTATGTTAATTAAAATAGCAAATTTAATTCTTATACTCAAGGCCAATATATCAGCATTCATTCAAACTCTCATAGTGAAGTTAGATCAGTTCAAATCTAAAATATGATTCACAAATCTACGTTGATTTATTTTATTTCAATTCAACTTCAATGGTTATATTTCTGCCTTATCGTAATTAATTATAGTTAATATAAATTTCAACATTTTATTTTGACATGGTATTCATATTTAAGAAGTTTACTTGAAAGATATCATACTTAATTCTATCCAATTACATTTTGTAAATGTAATCATGAGTTTACTGATATTAAAAAGTCGAAGAGACATCTTTGAGAGCAAAAGGGTTAACTTTGCTTCTTGCCATTCCTCAATATTTTTGAATGGCCACACTGACCATTTTGTGTTCTAATACTCTTCCATGATAACTTTTCTCTGAAGAAATGTTTGCTACGTATTATTTAGTATATTATATATTATTAAGGTATCCCAAGGTATAAGGGAAAAAATAGTTTTTGTAAAATCAAATACACATACCCTCTATTTTTTTCTATTTGGCCTTATTATTTCCCTAATAAATATTAATGCAATTGGATTACGGCAACCTGTGCCGACTCAATGCCAAACAATTTTGAGAAATTAAAATTTATTACAACAAGGGGAACCCCAGATAATTGGGAAATATTCTAACGCATTCACACGAATCTTTCAGGGCACATTCTTTGCTTTAAAATAGTTTATATGTGTCCAACCGTTTAACTCAATATCCTTTTTGTTTACAAAAAATAGCAACTGAATATCAAAGGTAGGCAACCACACTATACACATGCATTACCTTATAGATCTTGAGTTCATAGGAAATTATTTTCTTCCATTTTTTTACTGATAACTTATATTTTTCCGATTACATTTCACCTTGTTACCTTTCTTTGAGTTTGAGAAAAAAAGAGAGAAAAAATGTTGAGTCCTAGTCATGTTGTTATTTTCCACTTCTATTTCTCCTTGTGTTTAAGTAGCACATCTTCAAATGCAAAGATTTTTTGTTCCATTTGTTACTATATTAAGTGTCTCAAAATTACGACTATGTTGAGTTATATTTTTAATATGATATCTAATGTTATTTTGTGTTTTAAAAGTGAAATTTTCCTACCTAGGAAGGCCATATTAGTTTATTGTTTGTTTGTTATATTTTTTGTTACTCACTGATGCTACCGAATTTCTTTCGTTTGATTGGATAATCACTTATTTTTCGAAATAGGTTCATGCGGCACGTAGTATGACTGGAACTGAAATTAAATAACGCAACATTTATATGTTTGAAATATACTATCTTTTGTTGGTTTCGGGTTCGAAAAGATTCTTTAATAACAGATTTAATCCTTTCATTCTACTTCAAGGATCAAATCACAATGATACCAAACAAAATCACACGCATATTGAATGATACTGATAATATGATATAATGATAATGGAAAATGTGTTATTTTGTTGGCATAAACAATTCCTTAATGACAAAGGTGATTGTTGAACTCTCATAAGAATATTTGGTGTAGATAAGCTCATTAGTTATGTATGGGGAAAATATCTAAAAAATAAATACTCAACAATCTTTTGTAAGTAGATTTATATATTCTCAGAGTTCAGTCGCACAGCGAGAGGGGGGTTTTAGGGGTTCAAACCCCCCCCAAGACTCAAGTCCTATGACTAGCTCTTTACTTTTTTTCTGCTGAAGAGTACAAAACCCCAATAATCCTGCAAGTCTAACAGATACACTGCTAGTCTTGTGTTTGCTTGATAAATTCAGTGAAAGCTTTGCATACCCGTAAATATTGCTCTGATGTCGGTATTTGGTGATGTTTTCGGTAGCAGAATAGATCTAGAGCTAACATTGATATCAATGGAATGCTACAATACGAGGGTTTTGCTCACAATGTTCAACGTGTGCACATCTTAAGCCTATCCTTTAGTTAGATAACTTACACCATAAGATAAGATTCCCATGAGAAAAATTCGAAAGGGCTGATTTGTTTACTCCTCGAAAAAAATACAAGGAAACCTTCGAGAAGTAATTCGAAACTTGCGCCCAGAAAACAGCGATTAGGATTAAGTTTGAGAGACAAACAGATTTATAAAACGCTCAGTTAGATCTTTTGCATGTGAATGTTTTAAGGGTTTGAATGCAAAGCTAGGGTCGTGAGTAGTGCTTTTGAGAAATTCACTGTGAACAGTTCGAAGGAGAGTTAAGTTTGGATTTCTTAAGGTACAGATGGTCATGCGAAAATATTTTTCACAGTCTGCTAATAGCTCAAGGCCTCTATCGGAAATCTAAGTTAATGGCTATTATTAGTTGCATAAATTAGGATTGTCTTATTTTAGGGCTGTTATCGGAGGCCACATCTCTTTCCGTAGAAATTTGAAGAAGTATTTGAGCAAGATACCAGTATAAATTAATTAGTGATGATATTATTAATAATATACCATTTCGGAAGCAAATCCGTCTGCCGAAAGGTATTGTGCGCGTAAGTTACGCACAGATTTATTGGAACTGTGACATGATGGTGTGAAATATATTTGATAATATTTTAAAACTGTGTCTTAAATTCTTCAGCTTCCTTTTCGATGCAGCCGATTTTTTCTCTAGTGATTGAATCCCACGAATCTCATGACTTATCCTGTCAACCACGTGGTCATACAATGCCCATTCAAAATATCAATTCCTGGAAAATGTTTGTTTTCTTTGAACACTCAGTGTGTAAGACTGGGTTTGCAACAACTCTCTGCTGGTTAAACCACCTATTTCTTAGTCTAAATAATTGTAAGTTGACGCTTTCATTTTCTTCACCTTGGTATGTGACATTAATTCTGTAGATTCAATTATAATATCAACTATAATCAAGAGTCTACTGTATTTTCTAATGCAGCCGAATTTTTAATGTTCGGTATGTGATGCATTCAGTTGAATACTTAGCTAATACATAAGTAACGAAGTCAGGCATAATTGTAAGCCTACCAGAAAATTTCATCTAATATAAATGATTTTTAGTTTCTTATATAAACCTTGTGGAATAAGCTGTATATACTTCATATCATTATTTTTATTTATTGATGGTGTTTTCTTGGCAGGCGACATTTCAATTAAATTCCAAAATCTGCTGATGACATAGTCAAATAAAAAAAGATATTCAAATAAGCATGGGAATGCAAATGTGAGGGGTCTAATGAGTGGATTTTACGTTTTATACCCCTTGCCCAAATAATTGTAACTATTGTTTTCCTTCCCGCACTTTGCAACCTCTTGGAAGAAGTTTAGATCTATAACACTAAAAAACTTCAGCATAGAAAATAATGAGTTTTTAATAGATATTGGACTTATCCAAACCAGAAATCCAAAATACTCTCGTGATAAGTTTCCAATTGTTCGCTTATGTAAACTACTATCTTGGAAAGTGCAATAAGTTGGCCACATAAGCGTTTAACTCCTCTAGTTTTCAATTCATTTATTTTTTGAAAGAATTGACTTATATTGTATTAAGTAGCGGGCATGAATATACTAGCCCCTGTAAGGTAGGCATTTTTTCGTTTTCTCGGTACCCTTTGATCCCCCCCCCATTGGCAAATCCTGGCTGCGCCACTGTCAGAATTTAAAATGAACTAAATAAGGGTAAAAAGACTTAAGGGTCATTATCTATTCTTGCAATATCCAATCAAATAACCTTATTTCAACCAAATGAATTTCGATGAAGCCAAGCCTCACTAAAAGTAAGATGAATGGTGGTTCATAACATATTTTTCTGGAATCCTTTGGTATACTAAGCCAAAAAACCAATACACTTGCATTGTTTCACTGAATTGCATAACTTATTATATTTCATGAGCTAATTGTTACTATATGTCACCAAAATCAGTCTATAATCGGCATCTCCTTTGAAAAGTACTTTGGGTTTCATAAAAGTGCGGCATTCCTTTCTTACTTTCTCCAACTACCAGGAAGTAAGAAGAAGAATACTGATGGCTTTACCTCTAATCATTAACAGCAATGTTCCAATATTTCTTTCTTCGCATTCTTAGGATAGTTGTTAAGAACTTTAAATGAAAAATAGTGCTATTTTATGGATCTACTATCAAGTTTAAGAAGGCAGCTAATGCAATTAGAACCAAAGAATACTGAAGGATTCCAGAAAACTATGTTATGAACCACCATTTATCATACTTTTAGTGAGGCTCTCTGTTATCAAAATTCATTTGGTTAAAATAAGATTATATTGTACTTTTCAAAGGCGATGCCGATTATAGACTGATTTTGGTGACATTTAGTAACAATTAGCTCATGAAATTTAATAAGTTATGCAATTCAGTGAAATAATGCAAGTGTGTTGGTTTTTTGGCTTAGTATACCAAAGGATTCCAGAAAACTATGTTATGAACCATCATTCATCTTACTTTCATTGAGGCACACCGTCATCAAAATTCATTTGGTTAAAATAAGGTTATTCAATCGGATATCAGGTGCAAGAATGGAAATATTTCTCTTAAGTCTATCATTGAGTAACAAGAAAAAATATTACAAAAGAAAGTGAAATAAAATCAGAGAATTGCAGCTGACACTGAGTGCTAAAACAGTGGAAAAAGCTGAACAAGCATCAGGTGTCACATACTTTAGAGCTCTCTGCTACCATTTTAATCCAAATGGGGAATCTAATCTAAGAAAAATTCTTGCTTAAATGCTCTAGCTGTCAATTTGGACCATTTTTTATTGGAAAATTGTTACTTGTGACTAAATCGTAATACCTATAATACCCCTTGATCTCTAGAATAGCTAAACATGGTTTAATTTACTTTGAATTAACATATAGTTTTATGTTTAATGTAACAGGACAGTTAAGGTGAACATATAGCAAATACTGTACTTATTGAGATACTAGCTCATTTTGTTGAAATAACTCAGAGAAGTGATTAAAAATTGAAAACCGAAAAGAAAAATCACTAGGTTGCATTAAAATTCGTTGACCAATAGAAGCTATCATCCATAAAAGCTTTCCTAACTAACAGCAGGGATAAAGCCTGACAAAAGAAAGAAATTTATAAATGTTTGAAGGACAGAGGATGGCTAGTGAAAATGGAGAATACCCTCCATGAGTCAAACATCTCGTCATCCCACTCATGATAGATGTGATATATTCTAACGTTGGATGTTAAAACAATACTTACGAAAAAGAATGAAGTCTAAAGAAAGATAAACTATTTATGAAAACTTACATCAAATGGCATATCTCCTTTTATCGTGACATATTTTAAATCCTTGATTGCTGATTTTGATTTTAAACAATATCTCATTATGTAGTCACATATTATTGGAACCTGTAATGAGAAAGTTCAAAACTTTCCAGTATAAAATGTATTATAAAAGAAAAGCCAATTTTTTATTAACAAGGGGAAAATGAGAGGTGTGTAAAACAAAGTTGCTTGAGATTTTCATGGTATGTTCATTGTTCTAATATAATAGACATGAGTCCAAACCCTTATAATACTATGCCTTTTTATACTAAATATGTACATAAAAATCCAAGTTAAGCAACCCTGCTTTTCACATGCTTTACCAAACATATTGCATATGCCAATACTAACGTCATTGACTCATTCATTTCATGCTGTATGGGCTCCAATAGAATATCGCCAGAAAATATGAAATATTGATCCTATCTATCATAGGTTTGATCCTGAAGGGCTGAAAATTCCCTTTTTCCAATATGAATGCATTGTGCATTTTTATAGATATATTTCTGAGATACTTTCCAAGAGGGAATTGAAAATCAAGACATTATGAGTAAATGTGCTTCTATAAGGTGAACAGCAAATATTTCTTCTAGTATGGTCTTGAGTCTCACACTATGCCAATACAAGATTCTTCCATGAGAAATGAACTGTAGAGAGTAAAAGAAAATTTAAATTCCATTTCTGATTGATAGATGTTTTCACTTGATATGATGATTGTGGGCTTAGTTTGTTTTTACAAATGAGCCTTGGATTTTTTCCAAAATAATCCTGAGTTAAACTTCAAGGTGCTCTAAAGGCTCTTAGTGAAAGTAAAACCATCTATCAGAACATCTATGTTGGAAATTGCTTTTAAAAATTTCTTAAATTCTCTGCAGTGCATTTCCTATAGAAGAATTTTGTATTGGCCAGATATCATGGAAATGCTTATGCGATGAGGTTGCCAAACTCAAATTTTAATATGCCGATTCTGCACAAACAAAAGCTAGTGTTGTCAAGTTTTGGACTCCTGCCTATTGCACATATGTGATTTATTAACTACGTATGTTATTCTACATCAGTTATATTCAATTTTTTTATGCAACAGATATTAAAGGATAAAAAATAAACAACCCATGTTTAAACAAATGGCTTCATTCAGAGATCAAAGTTATTTCATAAGCTGGCTATTTTACTTAAGAGATATATCTGACTTACTTTTATGATCTTAATTGTACTTTCAAATATTTAGAAAATATGATAAAATTATTAATTAAGGAAGTATGATAATTTTTATAAAAGAAAAGAGTAATGCCATCCAATTATTGAAAATCTAAGTCAAATGAAAATGAATGTCATTAAGCCTTATCATAAGTTATTCATTTCAACTCTAACAAATTAGACCAATCTGAGAAAATATGTAATTTTCTAACAATTAATTTATCTAGATTTTTCAATTCAATTTAAGAATTCCAAAATTAACATTGCCATCCACGATACATAGCATTAAATGGAGATTGCCGAGCTGATTCACTCTTAAATGGCCAGGATTAAATAATGTGATGAGCTATTTCTTATTACATTTACTTACAATCACAAGAAGACCACATCCCTCACCAATATTTGATAAAGTAGGTATCACAGCTCCCTTGCATCCTTCTCCTTGCACATCTATCACAAATTTTATCCCATAAACTTTCTGCAATGTTCTTCTGCCAAATTCATGGTGAAAAGAATGCCTATTGAATAAAAAATATGGTCATAATGGCGAAGATAACTTAAAATGAGAAAGGGAATCAAACTAACCTAAAATTCCATCCAAATGTTACATTATTATCTGCATAGTCGAGGCGTTGAAATGAATACTGGGGTATGCAATTCCTCATGAAGTTCAGGTCTAAATTGCAATTCCAAAGTATGCGAATTGCTATCACTGCTCCCTTAGATGGTACAGAAAAATTTCAAATTAAATGTTTGGATGGAATACATTAATATTCCTAATAAATACAATATATATGTTATTATTAATAGTTTGATGTATTCAAACATCACACTTTAGCTTCAATATTCTGCTCACACTAAGTTTAAACTTATTTTTAGAGATAAATTAATGTTTTTAAAATTTTGTTTTTATACGCAATAATGTTTTATGGGCATTAATAAGAATGAATTCTACCATTTATTTATTTATTTTTCTAATAATCAATATGATTTAAAGATTCGATTTTCTCACGTCATTTTATTTATTACCTATCCTCCCCAGTAATGCAACAAAATGATTACCACCTAAAGCAGTTGTGGTCGGCTAAAAAAGGTTTTGCCAGTTAAATCATAATCTAGCCTAGATTTATTTATTTAAAACTTGTAACAAACCCGCAGAAGATAAATATTGAAAAAGTTGGAAATTTTGGATACTCCAGAAGAAAAAAGGAAACTGCAACTCCATCGTGAATTAAACTACAGGGGGGGGCACTCCTTATTGCATATAAGTAACTTTTAAGATAATCAAAAGAGAATTGTTTTAAAAAGGTGATGTGGACACATTTTTTGTTTAAGCCAAGGATTATCTGAAAAAAAAACAATCTAAGCAATTTCAGTTCATACTAAAGTTTTTCATTTTATTATGTTAATAACGCATTGATAAATGAAATAAAACGTTTACCCATTTCACAAAAGGGTTTATTATGCAACCCAGGTTGCAATGCATTGAAACCTGGGTCACATAATAAATCCTTCTGTGGTGTGGGTGAACGGTTTGTTTCATTTTGTCAGTTAATAATGGCTTCCTACCCACAAAGTCTTCCGAAAATCTATTGATAGTATTATCGTTTTTATAAATCCACAATACATATACTGATGTATATGAATTATTATCTTTGTAAAGATGTGTTTTAATCATGTTTCTTTAGCTTAAGATAGAGTGATAAAAAGTTTAAGCCAAATCCATTAACTGTGTAATTGCTGTACACATTTTTAGACATAATTTGGTTTAGGTGTCCTATGCATGACTTTAAACTATAGATGACTTTAATGTTCTTGAGCAATAATTAAAAAAATAATTTTATTTAAATTTGATTTGTGACGTAAGGTAGGATAGTTGAAAATTTTATTGCATTTCTTGAATTACTTACAATTTTTAAAAATTCTTGTAGTTTTCTTCTGATAAAAATTTGATATATTTTTGGCTAGTAGCCATATTTTCACCAATTTTCTATAGCGTAGAGGTCTTCCACACAAATCATAAATTTAATAATCTGCTATATTGCATTAAAACTGGGAAATTTTGTAATTTTTATAAGCAGAGATATTTAACTGAATTGAATTCCATTTATGCATTTTAAATGAGTGAAAAGAACAGCTTCAGTTTACCTAATATTTACAGGCTATGCTGAAAAATTATTGTGGAATATTAAGTAAGGGAGTGAAGATGATATTAAAAGAATGGGCTGTAAAGATGCATTACTGTGCAGTATTTTAAATGATAAGCTATTGTAAAAAATATTTCAAAGTCCCAACAAAGATATTACAAACCTTCACAGCTATTTCAGAGAAGTTTCCACCAGCACCTTCGACTATATCTTTTATCAAAAATATAGGACATAAGGGATCCTTCTGCTTATCATATCGGCATGATTGTAGGTGATTTAAGTTTTTAGATAGCATTAAGTTACTCCTAAAGATAAAAAAATGCATTAGATTTTTCACTATAACATAAATTTACTGTAAGTATTGATGTATTGTCCTATAAGTTTAATTGTTAAAAGCCATCACAGTATTCGATGGAGTCAGCTAGTTAACTAAACTTAGGTATATTGATAGGCACACGGTATCAGTATAATGAATATACTCCATAGTAATAGCAGATATAGAAAAATGATTTCTGGCTACCATGGATCAGGAGGTAGTAGCTTGTAAGAAATTACATTATCTTACTTTGTTTGGAGCAGAAAATCAAAGAATTACAAAATTTGTGACGACCAGACAAAAAGATGTAAATACTGATGATTAAGGTTCATTAGTGAGTCTTGTTAGCAGAACATGAATTTTTTCATCATCCTTTTCTGCTATTTATTCAACTTAAAGATAAATTAAATAGAATGTTGTTGGTTACATTTTTTTGTTTCAGCTGATGGTATAAAGTAAAAAGTATTTAAGAATAAGGTAAGGGAAAATTTTTATGTAAATTGAACAAAAGTAGTTTCAGGTAGAAATTCATCTTGCTTGTTATGTAGGTACTTCGTTTTGTACAAGGATGTGTAAGCATGAAGCTAAGGAATGCTGAAAAAGCAGTGTCCAAAGAAATTATAATCTAAAATATAGCAAGAGAACTGTAAATATTGCTACAATACATGCAAAAGTTGGATAAAAATGAATTAAAGTCAATTTCACCAAACCGCATTTGATCTCACATAAGGAATATATGTGAAAAGTAGGACGTCGTTTGACTCACTTGCAGTCAATATTTCTGCTCGATTTTTCACACATAGTTAGAGATAGTGATCTTCTGTTGTTTAGTATTGGGGTAAAAGTCAGCTCCATAATACACTTAATTTCTGCAAAGAAAGTTCTTCGTTGGTTTTGAGTTATATACGTATAGAATATATTTCTGTTATTTATGTTTAATCATTGTTTCAGAAAAAGTCTCCTAAAAGGTGGTGCTGCTTATCCTAATGTGATTATCGAATATATTTTACACTCTTTAAATTATTTTTGTCATAATCGAAGAAAGTGTTCATTCAAAGGATATGAGATTAAATCTTTAGGTGACTTTGTAGACTTAATTATAATTTTATTTACCTTGTTTATTGGTTTGAAAAAAAAAATATATATAGCCTGGAACTAGCTATGTACCAAAAATTATGAGGCAATTGTTACAATCAAGACTGCACCAAGAGTAATTATCAATTTGGATTTCCCTGATGAGAATCAATGGGCACTTCTGCTAGTTAGTTTATAAAGCAAACATACTTGATGAATTTAAACAGAATAAGATTTTGTTTTGCGGACTAATTTATTCCAAGAATGACAGAATAAATGGAGAGATGGAAAGTATTGTGAGGATGAGTAGAAGACAAGTAGGTGAATTTGTTTGGCAACAAAAGAAGAGTTACTACTTTCACTCAAAGAAGTAAAGACATCATGGATAAATATGCTTCCTCCCATCTTGTACATAAGTGGCCGGTTGAGAAACAACTTTATGTTTTCAATTAAATTTTTCCATCTGGTAGAATAATGGTAGAAATTTGATTTGAAAAATGGAAACTACGTAAAGTAATAAAAAAGATTTTATGGATAAAGGTGATATTCTTGTTTTGCCTGTATTAATCTTTTTTTAAATTGTTGTATGAATCTTCCAGGGTAATCCAAACTATTTACTAAAATACTTTATTTATTCCATGGTATCCCATTCATATTCCATACAATAGAAACAGATGTCAAAAAACCTTGCTGTGTTTAGTAATGAATGAGAGACAGTTTGAAGTGTGCAATGAACAGCAGTAAAATTGTATTAAAATGAGATTTAAAAAAAGCATTTAAGCAATACTGATTTTGACTAAATATGATAAACTTAACAGAATTAGGCAAGGTATTTGGAAATCCACAATGGAAATAAATATAGTGGATAAATCTTAAGAATATTACCTTAAATATCTGGTTCCAAACTTGGGAAAATAGATCCGGTTCTTTATTAGCACTGTATAATACTGTGAATCCTCCAGAAGAGGTTTAGCTCCTTTCCTGGCAAATATTGGTTAAAATTATATTTGAAATATAAGTGGTAATTATATAAAATACTATAAAAATTAATTCTTTAAGAGAAAATATCACATGGAGATATGATTGCATTAATTTAATACAGAATTTAAAAATATAACTTTATGGTATAGGTGAAATATAATCTTGATTATTTGGCTGCAATGACAAGGAGCGATATCAAGCCATAGCCTAATCACCATCAAGTTGTAAAGAGGTGGAAGAATTTGAAGGGATATAAAATCAAATGTCAGTGGGGTAAGTGAAGTCTGTAAGTGTACAGACTGTAAAGTCATTGTGTGTCATTCAGAGAAGAGGTTACAATTTCCAGTAAATACACTAGATGAAAAAGCAAGGAAGTTTGGGATGAAAATTAAGATAAGAAAAAGTAAGGTAATGAAGTTTACCAAAGGAAAGAAAGCCAAGTTAATAATTAGTGTGGATGGGGAAACACTAGAGTAAGTCTCTTACTTGGGTAAAGTTCTTTCTTGGAATTGAAATTTGTAAAGATAATTTTTGTTGAAAAGCTATGGTCAAGGATGTCTTCATTGTGAAGGGAACTGATGACTAAAGATCTTGATAAAGGAATCAGGAAAAGATTGATAAAATCCTTGGTGTGGAGTGTTCTACTATTTGGGTGTGAATCATGGACCTTAAAAAAGAGGAAATCAAACGTTTGTAGGCTTTTGGGATTAGGATGTGATATAGAATATAAAAAGTAAATTACCGTATTTCCCGGCCTATAAGATGCACTTTTTAAACTACAAAATTTGCTCTAAAATCAGTCTGCGTCTTATGCGCCGATGGTATGCAGGTATAACTCCATCCTATAATAAGCAAACCGATTCCCCGGGATAAATGCGTAACATTAAGTATTTTTTACCGGATCAGGCATTGAAAATAGTTCAGTTAATTACAAATTTCGATAATAACACTTTTTCATTAAGTGGTAAAGAATTCAGTTTTAATATTACAATGACAGAACTTCCTTTAAAAAAATTCCCAGGTAAATCGGAAATGCATACAATGTAGCACGTTTAGTTTAATCTCGCATGTGGTGCTGCTGCAAAACTTATACACATTGGGCTAACGGAGATGTCATCCCTATGCAAATATATTGTATCTCTCGCGACAAAGAGTTTACGGGCACTCAACCTTATGTAACAAAGTATGAGTTTTTTTGTAAATTCTTACCTGGAAAATCGAGGTGCGTCTTATGCGCTGGTGCATCTTATAGGCCGGGAAACACGGTAAGTTGTTTAGAAAACATTTATAGAGGTGCTAGGGATGGTTGTGAAAGAGAGACTGTTATTTGAAGGAACTACAAAGAGGAAATGAGGAGGTCAAATATGGAGATGATTGTTACAGTTATTGAGGGTAGAATTCAAGAGAAAAAACAGTGAGAAATGAAAGGGAAGACAAATGAAGATGATGGCGTAAAGGTCTGGATAAGGTACCATTAAACAAAATAAATTTCATTGAACCGAAAAGATTGAGGCACTTGAACCTACTAAAAGGAAAAAATCACTCTTGTGCTTCTCACATATGCAATAATTTTCTTTAGATAAACATTATTTAAATTTTATTGATCCCTACTTATATGAGGAAGGAAATGATATTTAATGTTCATATTGTTGAGATAAACTTATATCAGACTTAGAAAGACATTCTAGAAATAAAAAATGGAAATATATAGCTCAATCTCAAATATAAGGCCTTGCCAAGATAATACAGATGTGCTAAAATCTTGTTCATTAAAATAAACATCTGCTTTTTCTAATGGTCCTGGCATAAAGGTTATAAAACAAACACAAGTATAGCGCATTCCACATATATGTTGTAGCAAAATCTTCTGAAGAATAATCTGCTTATGATAACCTGTCCTTTTAAAATTGAAAAGCAGAATTTTTAATCAAGTGGATGTATCGAAATAACATATTAGAACTGGGAGAGATAATAAATAGATCTTCCGTTACTAAGACATGATTGTACAAGATAAATTTAATTTTCATCAATTTTATTAGGAAAAACTTTCTCTCCTTGATGCTGAGCAAACAAATACTAAAAATATGAATGAATATTTCCTATTCATTGAAGGATTAATTATAGACAGTTAGTTTGAGTAAAAGAAAGAAATAATTACACAAAGAATAAAATTGCTTTGTAACTTCCAAAATAAGGGAATTTATGGTTATCCTTTGATTATGAGGCATTTTAAAATCTGATGGATATAAAATTCATCTGAATATTCACAGTATAAGTGAGTGAAACTTTTTTTCGATAAATAAATGTTGCATTTAAATTATTAGATAAAAAATATTAAAATACTCAAATGTAATTTAAATTTTACGTACAGAGGAAATACACCATTATCGACTGGGCACCATGCTTTAACCTCACATACTTGAACATCATGATTTTGTGTGCTATTAATACATCTACCAGTTGCCATACCATTACCAAGTCTAAATACATAGCCTGGTTTGCATGGGGGTAAGCCAACACCACATAAAGCTCCTTTGACATCTGGATTCTGTAACATAAGAATAGTTTCAGTTCAAAAACATCTCACTGATTCAGCTGAAATCATCAACTCCAAAAATATGAGATTTAAAGTAGTATATTGAATAATTATTGAATTGATCCATTTTTATTTTCTGTAATTGTCTTAGAGATATACATATGATAAAATTCAGTATAAGTGCAATGTGTGATGCAGGAAATCATTTATAAATTACATTCAATGCAAAATTTCATTGAAGTCGGCATCATATCGAGAGGGTCCTCAAAAGAAAAAAAAAAGGATTGAAAATATTCTTAAAATTCGCTGCAATTTATTCTTCCGGCATCAAACCCTGGTCTTTCTGTTCGTACTTACTATGTAGCACAACAGAGGATCACCAACTCAAACTATTTGTGAAAATTCAAGCAGAAATATTGGCTGCAACTGCCTAAAATGACGTCCTGCTTTTCACATATAACCGAGTCTCAATATACAACTTCTATCTAAGGAAGAATTTCCTTTCATTTCGATAAATGCATCAAAAAAATAATGAAAAACTACCCCAATGTGTTTTACATGGGAGATATATTTACCGCCCGGGATCGAACCGGGGTCTTCCTGGCCATACTTACTATGCAGCACAATAGGAGATCGCCATCTATAACTATGTGTGAAAATTTGAGCAGAAATATTGGCTGCAACTGTCTCAAACTACGTCATACTTTTCACATATATTCCTTATGTGAGAAATTTTAATGTGCTCTGGCATCGAACCCAGGAACAGCATGGTCTTATTTAATTTTATTCCATAACTGAGTCCTAATATACATTTTCTATCGAAGCAAGAACTCGTTATTACTTCGTTAAGTGCATGAAAGAAAAAATTAAAAACTATCCCAATGTGTTTTATATAGCAGATATATTTACCGCCCGGCATCGAACCCGGGTCTTTCTGGTAATACTTCCTACGCAGCACAACAGCAGATCATCATCTCTAACTATGTGTGAAAATTCAGGCAGAAATATTGACATCAACTGCCTCAAACAACGCCTTACTTTTCCCATATATTCCTTATGAGAGAAATTTTAATGTTCCCCAGCATTGAACCCAAGAGCAGTACGGTCGTATCTAAAATTTTTTCAGAACCCTAGGCTTAATATACATCTTCTATAAAAGCAAGAACTTCCTATTATTTAGATAACTGCATAAAAAAATAATGAAAACTACTTCAATGTATTTTAAATGGGGGATATATTTACCACCGGGCTTCGAACCCGGGTCTTTCTGGTAATACTCTCTATGCAGCACAACAGAAGATCGCCATTTTTAACTATGTATGAAAATTCAAGCAGAAATATTGGTTGCAACTGCCTCAAACGACGTCCTACTTTTCACATACATTCCTTATGAGAAAAATTTTAATGTGCTCTGGCATAGAACCCAGGCACAGCATGGTCTTATCTAAATTTTTTCTTAAACCAAGTGTTAATATACATCTTCTAGCTGAGCAAGAACTTCCTATCATTTCGATAAGTGCATCAAAAAAAATAATGAAAAACTACCTCAATGTATTTTAAAGCGCAGATTTTTGCATCGTCCTAGCATCGAACCCATGATATTTTATGTGAAAGTCATTAATGTTATTGATAGATCATGACCATATATATTGGCTCCTTGAGTTTTGATTCTCTTCCTATCCAGGAAGTATTTTTTTTTAATTCCCGAAAATCAAAGCAATGAATTTAAACGGAAAAAAATCGGGATTTTCTGATGTCAATAGGATGATATACAGTCACCTTTCATCGAAAATATTTTATTACATAACATAAATAGACACAATAGGCCGATAAATAAAATTATGTTACAATAAATACGAATACGGAAGAAAAATCCTATGTTAAAAAAATTAATGAATCATAGAAATATTGAGTTTATATTTTTCAGGAAGTATTCACAGAAACTATTATTATTATAACTATCCATTTCCCATATTGTAGTTACTAATCCAAACCTCTGAAAATTTAGATAATTCATTGAAAAATTCAAAATGACGTATATTTATCTCAAGAATGGTTCATAGGCTATTGACTACTTTTCCTCCTTATTTTCACAATTTTTTAAAAATCAATTTTCAGATGATGTTGAAACTTAGTCTTGCTCTTCTGTCTATAGAAGCAACTAACTATGTTACCTTACCATTCATTTAATAATTAATTAATTAATACATCTGTTAAAATTAATGAATAAATCTAGCAAGAGTAATACAGAAGTGAAAATTAGTGACTTGGCTTGAACCCAGGTCTCCCACTTTCCGGGCAGGTATTGTAACCACTGAACTACTGAGGCACGTACTTCTCATTTCTGTAATGTTACTTTCCATTCTTTGAAGTCTACCTGAATCTGATGCCTAAGTTCTTCCTCCCTGTTCTAGTAACTTTCACTACAGCTGAACTTTTAAACCTTAGGTGCACTATGCAAAAGAAGAGAGTTATACAGAGATTTTTAAAAGTCTATTCACAGCAATAAACTAATTAAATGCACCAGATACAGTCATAGGTGAATATTTTTTCTTCTATGCAGATTTTAAAAGTACTATGCTAAACATGAACAATATATGCTGTGGAGTAGGCAATTGTATAATGAAAGAAAATGTTAACCCTATTCATGTAACAGAAACAGATTTTTCTGAAAATGTCATTTTACTTTTTGATTTTCAAATAATGAAATCATAGTATTAATGAATTATTTCTGTTAATTTTAGACACAACTATATTATTAAACGATAACACGCATTGAAGAGTTTGAATTTTGTGTAGTATTAATGTGAATTGCTACTGAAAAATGAAATAACCTGATATAGTAAAATGTTCTGCTATATATATTCAATGTCTGTCCTTTAATACTCACAATATTAAGTTTTGGCTATCTATTCTTGGAAACTCAAATCACTCAGTGTGATTGCGTACTTTAAAATCACTGAGTGTGAATAAGTTACAAGTAGTGCATGTGTAAAATGCAGTCTTGGTATTGATGCAATATATTGTGATATATTACCTAAACACAATGAAACTTTTATATATATATATATCCCCTCCTCATCACCGCCATAGTTAATTGCCTCATCGGGGCGGAGGGGTGTTAACGGAGGTTGGAGGCGATGCATAGCCCAGGTTCAACAGGCTTCAACAATATCTCTGGCCAAATAATGAAAGTGGTATTCACCAACCGGTAGAAGGACAGCCTGGTGAATTATTGTCCTAACCCCCCCAAATACAAGTACAATTTTCATGATGAGCTTGTTTAATGGAAATTTATCCGGACGTAAAAGCACCTCCCATTCGGATGTCCGGGAGGTGGTGGAATTAAAGAGGTCCAACATGAAGAAATGAATTACTACAATTCACAACCTACAACTGCCGCAGCCTGAAGAATGAAGAACGATTGCTGGAACTACTCAATGAAGCAGAGAAGATAAAATGGGATATCATCAGAGTCAGCGAAGTCAGAAGAAAATCAGAGGAGCTACTTACTCTGAAGGAAAGACATTTATTCTTTTACAGGGGTACCAAGGATGGAAGGAATGGAGGTGTTGGATTCTTGATCAACAAGAGATGGAAGGATAATGTGGTAAAAATCGAAGGTGTATCAGATAGAATTTGTAAACTCATACTAAAGATCAATGAGCCTTACTCAGTGCAGGTCATCCAAGTCTACGCACCAACAGGGGCAAGCAGCGAAAAGGAAATTGAAAACTTCTACCAAACTCTCGGCACTGAACATGACAAGGAGGCCCACTACTATAAAGTCATTATGGGAGATTTTAATGCTTGTGTAGGTCAGCAGGAAGTTGATGACACTGTCGCAGGACAATATGGACTGGGCCGGAGAAATGAGCGAGGTCACCGCTTAGTAGAGTTTGCAGAATGCACCAATATGTATATAACAAATACATACTTTAAGAAAAATCCTACAAGGAAATGGACGTGGAGAAGTCCCAATGGAACAAAAAATGGAATAGACTACATATTGGTAAACATACTCTACACTGTAACTAACTGTGAAGTTTTGAATAACTTCAGCACTGGAAGTGACCACAGAATTGTTAGATGCAGAATTAATACTAACCCCCGAATGGAACAAAAGAAGTTGGTTTCTTGCAAGAAGGAGGAGATAAATATTGGTAAACTATCAGATAACGAGAAGCAGTTTCAGCTGGAACTTAGAAATTGATTCTCAGCACTTCAGGAGAAAGAACTCGAAACCAAAGTTATGGAAGTCATGAAGAAAGCGGCAGAGGAAGTAGCAAGCATGCCAAGAAAACCTAAGGATAAGAAATTTAGTGATAGGACCCGGCAAATAATGAAACGACGGAAGGA
This sequence comes from Sympetrum striolatum, assembly GCA_947579665.1. Classification (NCBI taxonomy): domain Eukaryota; kingdom Metazoa; phylum Arthropoda; class Insecta; order Odonata; family Libellulidae; genus Sympetrum; species Sympetrum striolatum. The sequence continues at coordinate 17,726,358 of OX388344.1, read as the reverse complement.
ACTTAAGAATTCAGACACTCCAAGAGATAACATCGAATATGCCGAGCTTTGCAAAGCCATCAGATTAGCAATCAAGGAAGATGTGAGGAATTTTAATGAAAAGATTGTGCAAGAGGCCATAGAAAATAACAAGAGCATAAAGAGGGCTAGAAGACACCTAGCAATTGGTAAGAAACAGATTTTAGCCTTACAGAAAGGAGATGGAACAACAACATATAACAGACCAGCAATATTGAGGACTGTAGCAGAACACTTTGGCAACCTATACAAGAAGATGGGAAATGCCAAAGAGGGAAACCAAGAGGAAAGCCAAAGCTCACAAAATTTCCTCTCAATCCTCCCAGAAGAGGTAATGACGCGATTAAGCAGATGAAGAATGGGAAAGCAGGGGGAGCAGATGGGGTGTTGGCCGAGTATCTGAAAGCTGGTGGAACAGAGATTGCTAATGTTTTAGCACAATTATTCAGTAATTGTCTAAAACAAGGAACGATTCCCAAGGAATGGAACCATGCAAGGATTGCCCTTCTGCACAAGAAAGGAAGCAAAGAAGATTTGAAGAACTATCGCTCCATTAGCCTCCTTCCAGTTGTCTATAAAACATTCATGAGGATAATAGCTGAACGTCTAAAGATGAAACTGTCTTCTGCCCAGCCTAGAGAACAAGCGGGATTCCGGAAAGGCTTCAGCACTATGGACCACTTCTACACACCACAGGAAATTATTAACAGAACGAATGAGTACGAGATGCCACTTGTCCTTTGCTTTGTAGATTATGAACAGGCCTTCAACTCAGTAAGTACTTCCTCCACTCTGAAAGCTCTGAAGAATCAAGGGATAGATTCTGAGTACATCCGTCTCTTGCGCAGTGTCTATGAGAATGCCACAGCTTCTGTAATGCTCCATGAAGAGACCGATGAATTCAAGATTGAGAAGGGAGTTCGACAAGGTGACGGTCTATCTCCCATCTTGTTCACAGCCATTTTAGAAGAAGTTTTTAAGACCCTTGATTGGGAAGAGAAGGGCTTAAGAGTAAATGGGGAGTACATCAGTCACCTCCGTTTTGCAGATGATAAAGTTCTCTTTGCAGCTAACGCAGAAGATCTAACTTCAAGACTTGAAGAGCTAGACACAGCAGGACAGAAAATAGGACTCAGGATAAATCTAACAAAAACAAAGGTAATGTATAATTCTTTTGCAGTGCAAGAACCAGTCAAACTTCAAAGAAAACCTCTGGATGTTTGCTTGGAATACACATACCTGGGACAACTTGTAACAACAGGAGAGAAAAACAGGATTAATGAAGTAAACAGAAGAATGAAACTTGGCTGGAGCGCATTTGGTAGGAACTAACACATTCTGAAGTCAAGAATGCCAATGGTTTTGAAGAGGAAGGTCTTCAACCAATGCATTTTACCTGTCTTGACCTATGGAAGTAAAACTTGGGTGTTAAATGCTGCAATAACCCAGAGACTTCAGACAACGCAAAGGAGCATGGAACGCTGTATGCTCGGAATCACAAGAAGAGACAGGAAACGAAACACTTGGGTGAGAATGATGACTGGAGTTACAGACATAATAGATAAGGTAAGTTCACTGAAATGGAGGTGGGCCGGCCATATTGCAAGAAGAAACGACAACCGTTGGACATCTGCCATTCTCAACTGGATACCAAGAAATGTGAAGAGACCAAGAAGACGACCTATGGACAGATGGAATAGAGATATCATCAAGTACTTAGGTGTAACGTGGCAACGAGAAGCTCAGGACAGAGAAAATAGGAAAGTACTTGGGGAGGCCTACATCCGACGTCGGATTGGAAACGGCTGATGATGATGATATATATATATATATCTTTTAATACAATCTATGAGGGTTACAATTATGACTAGGCAGTTGCAAGTAAAAAAAGACCTCAAGAAAGAAGGAAATAGAACCTCATTTGTGGACGGACTAATACTCTGGGCTAAAACTTCATCATAATATTCTTTTATAGATTCAGTAGAACTCTCAAATTATGCTGATTACCATCACAATAAAATATAGTATTTTAGGAAGTACCTCATCGCAAATTCCTAATGATTGGTTAGGAGTGATGATAGTATTTGTCATAATGAAAAAGGCATCGTTTTCAGACGCTGGGATGACATACTCGGATACATCCCACATTCGATTGTAAAGTGGGATTTGCGATGCAGGGACCTGAAAATAAGTTTTTAAGAATTTTGATCAATCTTGAATAGAAATAGTCTTACATTTCAAGTATAACTGATATTATTTTAAAATTACCTGAAATTCCTCCTTTGAAAAATTAGTAAATGTCACACCCTTTACTTTTGTTGTCACTGAACTTTCCACTGTGCTACATTCCTGGTATCCCTTATTATACAATAGTACATACCTGAAATAATATAAATGCATTTGTTGTACAACAAAATTAAAAAAAACTAAAGTTTCAATCCTGCAACCCCAATGAGAGTCGAGTAATGTAGTTTAAATTCGGAACTAGATTTCTTTATTTGAACCCAGGTACGGCCAAGAGAGAGCCCCTAGCTTCCACGCCCAAAGTTTAGGTGGCCCCATTATATAAAGGTAACTTTGATATTTTGTAGAAGGGATTCAATATATTTTTAAAAAATGTATCGTGCATTAACAATTGCTCATCATAACGGCAGAGAAAGCGGAAAATTATGCCCTAGGCGGGAGTTTGAACCTGGGTCCAAATTCGTGGATGCCTGGGCATTGTCAATATTGGTAAATACCATATGAAAATAAACATCTGTATGATAAGATTTTGTTATTCGTGGCACACAAATGTACTTCAGGTTACAGCGATTATATTTCCTTCCTCAGAAATAATTCTTAGAACTCACCCCAAAATATAAGAGAAGATGGAAACATAGATGAGTCGATTGATGATTCCCAACACTTTGCAGTTCACTGTAACGTATCTAACTGTATCATACTGAAAAAAGGAGCAGTAAACACATTTGCGCAGAAAATTGCAACCTCTTTGCATTTTAGAAGAGTTTAGTTCTCTTTCTGTTGGAGATGGACGAAGAAGCAACGGTGTGGATGCTACATGAAACACTACAGTTCCCTCTGTAATTTCAAAGCAATCATCACCACTAGATAGGGTAGAACATTTTACGAAGTAATCTGTCCAATGGCTTTAGGGAACGCCATTATCTTATTGTTATAATTTTTTAAAAGGGAATCCCCGCGCTTACCTTCTGATTCCGCCCACTTTCACGGTGAAGTAGACATGAGAGACTGTACTGATAAGTCATGTTCACTAGAAACTACGTTATGAGATAACCATACAATGATCAGGGCCGTGCGCAGGATTTGCTCGTGGGGGGGGGGATTTTCTCATTAAAAAATAGTAACTATATCAATACAACTATCAATAATGAACGTACAGGAGTCCTGACAGACGTTAACATGAAAGTTGAAAGAGGCACTAAATTTTGGAAGAAAAAGTTTACTAAATGAAACATTAAATAAAATAATTTCATTTTATCATATCTTCAATTCATCATTCGTGGAACTTTTTGTATGAAGGATCCTCATGGGGGGGGTTCGATCCCCACCCCCCCCCCCCCTTGCGCACGGGCCTGACAGTGGTGACATCATGATATCCGTAATCGTAGGATAACTTCAATTTCCGTGAAACAACGTATTTCTTTATACCGAGTTCCAATATTTGTTGCCAGTTTGATATCTAAAAGCGGTAGTTTAAATTGAGTGAAGATAATACGTAATCTTCCATAGAAGTTTTCATTTTCACGGCTAGGTTTCACGACCGAGGTATTCACGCCATCATCGTGGCGGTGATGTGAATACGCGAAAACATGGTCGTGAGAATACACACTTTTGTAGAAAATTACAAGTTGCCTCAATTTTACTGTGAAGATTCCACCAGATTTCACATCACATGATTAAGTTGAAATTTTTTAATGTAAAAAAATCGATTTTTTCAACATTAGATCAAGGAGCACCGTATAGAGACGACCTCCCTTTAACCCTTTCATAAGGGATGTGTTCTAGGGATAGTTGCGTATAATATCAACTAAATGTCTGGGTTAAGATTGCTTTAGTTGACTACTAAGTTCGCGGTAGCTGTTGGGGAATGTAACGAAAAGTGAGTAAAAGAAGTAAGCATTTCAAGTGTTGAACACAGATGGAATTCCGAATCGTTACTTAAATAGAATCTGAGCTTAGAAGAAGTAAGGGGTGACAGTAACGACTATTGACTGATTGATTCTATAACGGAAAAAGGTTCCCCCAGTTATATCCGTTTTTATATATATTAAATACACACAGCAATAGACGAACACCGACGACCATTCCCTTAGCGTTATCATGCAAGCATGCAAACCACTCCGCCACCGCGGCCGAAATTATATTATTCTATTACAAGACTTATTCGCAATATTCTTTTCATTGAAAAATGAGAATACTTCATTCAGTTGCTTTTCTCTTTGAAGTTTTGTTCATCTTCCTCACCTACTCTTAGACACTCAACACTTCTCTTTAAGTATTTTCAAAAGTGCTAATATTGACGCTAAGGCACCGAAATTTCACATCGCATTATTGTCATCAAACCATCCTTATGAATGATGCGGAACCTAAACCCATACGTCATCGGCATATTTCCGAGTATATACTCTCGTCCTAAGCGGGTGAGCGACCGGAAGTAAGAAAATGTCCGGAATATCCTTGAAAAAATATCCCGGTTAATCGCAATTATTCATGTCCTAACATGAACTCATGAACATTCAGTTCCTAACCCCAAACGATTCGCATCACCTATCTCGCCTGGCCTGCTCTTTCTTTGTCTCATTTTTCAGCTCCGGTAACATCGTTTTATCTAAAAAAATCAAATTTAAATTATTAACACCTCAAATTCATCCGAGCGCCTTTAGTTAAGCTTTAGTAATATTGTTGTACTGACTTCGTGCTAGTTTTTCGTTAGCTTCTATAGGGCAATATATGTTGCTTAATATCTGCAACAATAATAATTTCACAATGATTTTACGAAGAATTTTATTCACAACAATCGTTACATACGTTTTCGAATGTTCATTACGGACAGGTTTTTGACATACTTTGCTCGCTTTTCTAGTTTTTCTTCTCCTTCTTATCAATTGCTTATAGCAATGGTGACAGCTCCCAGTGATCTTCTTTCTCCTGGAGCTGTCCGATGTAGATGCACCAAGAGTAGAATCCTCCGCAATAACTGGCTGCTCGATAACACTTTCAATCGCTATCTTTGTTGTATAATTGCGCATAACCTGCAAATTTTGTAATCTTTGCTCAATTACTGGCATCGCCAGTTCTTCACGTAATTTTCACATAAATCTGCGTCGTTGATAGGTTTTTGACGTCAGCATTTCATTGTTTTCATAGTATATTCGATAGGATGCAAATGTAGCCGATAATATTGAAAAACATAGCTAGCGGCCATCTCAAAGTGCGGCGTTTTGTTGTATACTTAGTAATCATTTGGTCCATTCTATCACCTCCAGATTTATACTTATTGTAATTTAAAATTATGTGGGGCTTCTTCTTATCACTTTCACTGATATTCATATCAGAATGCATCGTTGAAATTAAAATAACTGCTTTCCCCTTCTTTGGGACATAAGAGCAAATAGTTACTCTCTCGTGGAAATAAATAATTGTTCTTCAAATAGCCTTTGCAAGAAAAAATTCTAAGAAAAAAGAAAGTGAAACTATTTTTTATGTACTCTACATAAAACTGTTAAGCGTTCGGCTCTTATCAGTAACATAGCGACCAGAAGAAAGCCGGGAGTGGCACTGAAGCACAGATTTTCAGTTTCTACCGTTTCTACGAAATGTAAGGGTAAAAAAATATCAATAAGATAAGATAATAAGGAAAAATACGAAACGTAATTGATAAGACTAGGCGTAGCTTCGCAGTCGATGGCGATAGAAAGAAAGCATTTCTGAGGGATGGAGTGTTCAAAATCTCGAGATGCAAGCTCAATAATTCGGCAACACTGTTGCACAGATGCGAATCTCGGAGTTACATATAAATTCGTATAAAAGAATCCGCTAACTTGTAGTGAATGATAATTATTTACCGTGAAAACTCATTTCAAAATCCTTCAAATGAACCAAATTTTGTATTTCTACAGCTATCCATTTCCGATAAAAAGTTGTTTCACAAAATCGACAACAACTTTTTATTGTTTGATACAAATATTCTGAAACTTCGTATTTTAATTAAAAATAAGCGTATTAATATTCTATCAAAATATCCTTGTGATTGAAGTAATAGCGTTTGAGGAACAAACGTTCAGAAAGAGCACTCCGTGAAACAGGTCGTAAAAATGGGCACTTTTTCCGCTCTATCTATGAAAAACACCATATGTTATGAAAACAGGAATGATTAGCTTATATGATTACATGCAAGATAGAAGGTACTAAACGTTGTTGTCATTTGTTTTTTTGTACAATTTCTACTTTGAATTTTACATGACTTCGAATTTGACATTTTAATAAAAAAAAGGAATTCAGGCGTCAAGAACCGAAGAATAAACAAACCTTTCAGATTTTGTTAATTGTAGAAGTTCTAACCGGTCAAATTGATATAAAAATGAATTTAATGCCTTCATAAAATGTGTATTTATTAAAAAAAATTTCAGAAAAGGAATTCCTTAACAAATCTGTTCAAAAATGACATCTAAAGAGTACCCGGGTACCCAACAACGTAGGTAAAGTTGGGTGCCTACACTAGGATTAAACATAAATAAACTAATGTAGGAAAATATTTACTCTACGATTATCTGAAGTTGGGTGCCTACACTAGGGTTAAACATAAATAAACTAATGTAGGAAAATATTTACTTTACGATTATCTGAAGAAAATCACAACCACGCAAGGCATATCGATAACTAAAGTTTAGAATTTCTCGTTTTTATGTGTAGAAGTATTTTATAAGTGATTCGACAGCGGAGATTCAAAGACCATCTTCCGATTTAGGTCTTAATCGCGTACGCGTCAGTGACTTTAATCACGGAGACTAGAGGAGATGCCGCAAGAAATTTAGGTGATAAAATATTATGATCTTATGTATGATATTTAGGATAATACTACTACTATGATAACGAAATAAACCCAAACCAACCCAACCCTTTCCTCGCCGGATATTTCCTTGATCTATGCATTTTTTGCGTGAAATAGGTGTTTGATCAAGGGATTGTAACGTCTCGTTCAGTCTGCCCAAGCGGCTTTCTTTTCCCGGAGTGTAATGACTCCCATTGGTTTCATCAGTCGGCAAGGGTGAAGGGAATTAAAGGGTCGATTAATATTGGTTGAACAGTTAAAATTGGTGAAAAGCAGATGGAAGAATAAGAGTGCTGAGATATGAGAGGCCACACTTCCGAACGTTCAGCGCGCGAGCCGGACGGCGCGGAGCCGCGGCGAGCGTCACGCCTATACTCAAAAATTGTTTTCTTTCTTAAATGAAACATAACCCTCGCCAAAGTTTTTAAAATTGTAGTGGAGGGTTATATGTACAACATATAAAAAAATCTGATGTGGCCAACACATGACTTTCTCCGTATTTATTGAAAACATAAGCCTATGCCGGTAATATATAATTAACTCCAAAACAATGAGTGTTACAGGAAAATTTTTCATACAAGCTTTGTAGTAAAAAACATTATCTACAACTTTGGTACATAATTGTTTATACCTACATTGCATTCTGACAGAGATAAGTATGAAAAACCTCCTTTTCTGGGTAAACAACAACTTCCGGTTAACCATTATTGAAGAATAACTCCTAAACAATCAGTGTTACGAAAAAATATTATATTATTATTTATTTAATATTTACATATATATAGATATATATATGTGTAAATATATATACCTATATTAATTCTTACAGAGATATTTAAGAAACAAAATTTTGTTCCGGATAAACCGTAACTTCCGTTTAAGCGATATTCTCCAAAAACTAATCAACTCTTGGCATTGTTAGGAAAATTCTAAATATGAATTTTGAAAATGATCGGATAATTAATTTTTAAGATAGAGCACCCACAAACTTTTTAACCACAGACAGACAGGTACACAGACAGACATGTTCGGGAAAATAGCTAAAACATGCTCTATGGGCCACAAAACATCTATTTCCGTCGAAATCTGGAGGTCGAATTTTTTTTCGAATACAATACTTTCTCTATACCACGTATAGGGAGAAAGTAAAAATGAGAAAAATCGAAGGGGTGGTCACACCGTCCAAAATCGATTTGAAAATTTTAAAATGTTATAAACTTTATTAAATTGTTTAAATTTAAAAAAAACCTTCCTATTTTTATTTTTTCTAACACAAGACCTTTAAATTAAGCCATGTTGTGTTTTTTTAGCTTCTATATTACCGGAGATATGGCCTCGAATGCGAAGGCACTTTTATAAAATTTCAATTTTTAAACGTTGCAATATTTCGTAAACAATTGCGTTAATCACAAAACGGCTTGGGGGTTATCATTTTGTTATCAAATCAAAGCGATCTGCCAAATTTAGTCAAACTCGGTTACATCATGGGTCAATTTTGCCGTTTTCCTTGTCGAATTGGCGTGGAAAGACCCATAAACTTTTCATATAGTAACCAGAGTTCCTCTTACTATTAAAATACGGTTGATAATGTTTTATCGAGCAAATAATAATTATCCCCATATGTTTTCTGTAATTTGCATTAAATTGTCTCTAAAAATGAATGTTGCTCCTTTTATAGTCATATACTCACGCAATAACGGATCATATAATGAAAAATTTGATCTTCCGTCTACTTATGAAGATTTCATAAACTCGACAAAATAATTCAATTTGTAAACGAGCACAGATAATATAATCATTGATGGAACATTCGAATGGAGTTTATAAACCAGCTACAAGGTCTATTTGTGGCCTCGAAGAACTAAAACCAGAGTTGGGAGCAAATGGCGGAAAAGGACGGGCATGATACGTTTGTAGCAAAAATGAGAGATTTGAACGGATATATCCGGGCATATCTCGATTTTAGCGATAACGGATTACGGATAAAACCGGGCACGCCAGGGAAGCGGTTAAATTATGCAGCAGTCTCGCAATTGGGGAAATTTTACAAAAGCCTCTTATAAAAATTTGCATTGCAATGAAGTTACGAAAATAACTGGTGTTCCTCTCCGCGAAGTATCAGAGAGGAAAACACGGTATATAATCAATGTTACTTCTAAAGCTCCTTCTGCCATACGCCGGTGCCGACTCGCTGGGTGAAGATCTAAAAGTAAAGAGATTCCCGACAGTCCTATGGCCAAACTGTGCTTTTACTTTTAACAAACACCTTCAATGTGGGGAAGTTGGCTTTCTTAAAGATACATAAGATACGAGAGGGTTCAAAACTCAGAGAGCATCTATCTTGAGCACTGCGGTTATTATTTTATGAACGGATATTTCTTCATCACATCGATACTGTTCACTATGTGAGAATGGCTAATGGCAAGGAGATCTAGATTATTACCTTTTTCGTGAAGAGTTACTCGAGTCCTTTCTGTCTTTACCTGTTCGAGCGCGAAGACAGATAATAAATATATTAATATCGGCGATGAAGTTCTATCTCAACTATTGCTACTTATGGAAATTTTCGTCCAGTTTATAACTGGTAGATTAGTATCCCCTCCTACTGATACGGTTGCGCTGAGTTTACTCTCCTGGAATTTTCTCAGTGTCCCACATAAACCATCTGGGGAAAAGTCGCCGCCGTCGGAAGGACGATAAAAAGAGCAGAAATAAGTTTTCTTAACTTTTATTTGTAGTTCAAAGATCAATAAAACTTTAGAAAAAAACCGCATTGTAAAATATTTCATACTTTCCTCACAGTAAAATTCCGAAAAAACGGCCGTTACATGAGAACACCCCCTTAAAGCCACTGTCCTTTTCAAAATATAATACCTTACTATTTAACGAAAAAGTTCCAGAAATCGCTGGTATAGCATTCCCTGGGATCTCACATAAGAGCCAACCTTATCTCCTGGCCATACGGTGTTGCCAAGCACTGTATTTCAAAGCCCCGCAATCTTATGCAGCTAAGACTACGCCGTTCGATTTTTTTTGGGGAGCTGTGCATGGTTTAATGTTTTGGGTTAGGTTGTTAGAGGTAGGAAATCCAGCCTCAACCACAAATGAATGGCGATAGCTTGTCGATAGCTCAAAGTGGAGCTTAAGGTTCTCCACAATGGAAATTTATTTGGTTCAATCTCAATATTCCATTCAGTTTGTTTGTATTAAGAATATTAAGTCATAAAGTGAGTCATTGATTTGTTGCAATGCCACTGCACAAATGGTTCATTTATGTTGACCTTAAAATGGTCTGCTTCCTTCTAGGCCAGCAATGAGGATATACCACGCAAGTGTATTTAGTAGATTGCTACTGCTTACGCTCGGAAATTCATGAAAAAGAGCCAATGAACTTAAGGTTGTTGTTGAATCATTGTTGAATCGAAAGTTCCTTTAGTAGAAAGTGAAAGATTCGAATTAATCTCTGTTAGTATTTAGGCTAGTGTATGAGTACTCTCTTTATTAAAGATGAAAATAAATTATGAAAAGTTTAGTACCCCGTATTTGACGGTGAACTTCTCTTTACCTTCTGTTAATCGATGGATGCCCTTACTCGTCAAAAATTATTATGAAACTTCAGTAAAATAGAACAAATCCTACCGTGATTGACAATAGAGTGTATACACATTTCGATTCACGAGATTTAAAGTCAACTGGCTGAGCCCGCGCTAATATTTTGCACGCGTGGAATATTTAATGCTTGAAAAAACTTACACAGATGTGATCATTTTATACTTTAAGAAACGGATCCTTCTATCATTAAATATATCAATTTTCTTCAATTTCCAGGTATAGCAATCTCAGATTGTTGTATCTTATAGTATACATAATATCTTATACTATTTACAAAAATGGACAATAGCAACAAGAGAGGTGCCTGCGGTGCCTGTTAATTCTCAACGGGGATGTTAATATTAATAAATAGCATTGTTACAGCCTTGATCTTAACACATGCTTCATAATTTGAGGTAGATTGCAAATAACAAGCTATAATTCTTTACAACCGATTAAAGTGAAGTTTACGTGCGTATTCCTTACGGAACCGGAACTCTACTACAGTCTCGTAACTTCTATTAAAAGAAACAGACAGGTAACAAAGTATTAGGGAAGTTTTTGGCGTCTTTCCTATAAATACCATTGCACATAGAAATTCTCGTGTAAGCTGCGCATTCTCATGTATGATGCACATCTTGTTTTCCTTGTTGCTAAAAGGAAAAAAAAGGTGCGCGTGGTACAAGAGAAGTTGTGTTATAGCGAGTGATGTTTTGGCCATTGTCCGTCTCAGTGCAAAAAGGATAGGGAGTTACGTCCATTATAAAAAGTGGTCATATTTGAGGTATCGTTATAACGAGTGACACGTTTCTATATTTGTCTTGAGGAGGCGTATCTCGGAATCCTCAATTGACGTGAGAGATGAAGTTTGACAAGCCACTTTCAATCTTTTTCAATGGATTATCACTGAGATAAAAATATGTAATTGGAAGCAGGTCTTATAAATAAATGTAGGGTGCCAGCAGGAGAAATAAAGCAGCTGGTCATAATTTTAATTCATCCAATAATTTATTTTTCAGTGAAATATACTTTACCAAAGGTCTTAAACTAGCAAATCCTATGATCCAGTTTTACTACATGGGCTATTATATTCATAGCTGTCCAAAAATGAGGTATAAAGGAAATTTTCCTCCTTCTTATTTGCTTTGTCCTGAAAGTTATACATGGCATCCAATTGAAAGATGTCTACCTAAATTGGATTTGAGTAAGTATAGTAGATTTTCTGAAGATTCTTGAGCAGACGTAAGTCTACTGATCACTGGGTAGTGGGTATGTTGACTTTAAAGTGTTTAAACTCAAGATACTTCATGTCATTACAGCACAACACTCTTGTGATAGGTAATCATTTGAAAGTATGCACTTGTTTTTTATTTTACTAATGCCCATTTATGGTTTAAAGATGTTGAAGGATACTGCTAAAAGGATCTAAATTTCAATATTACTGTGCTATAAATATTTAGAAATGAATACAGAAGAGCTGAATTTTGTTGGACCTAATTGGTCGAAAATTTTCTTCTATCATCAATGTCACTCTTTCCTATATATTTTGTAAATGCATATCTATAAATGTCTGTGCATATATACATATTAATTATTGTAAAAATATATATAAATGTTTCTTATAACATTTGAAGTTGTCTTTATTTTAGAATAAAAGGGTTTCTTTTTCCTATGATTGAGATTGCATGCAATTTAAATCACATTTACTCCCTTTCTCCCTTGGTATCTTTATGAATTACTTTATTAATCAATTAAGGAGATATTTTCATCTGCCAATTTTGGTACAGGATTAGAAAACTATCTTTTAAGCATTTGTTCTCTTTTTCTGTTTTATATTGCTATAATAGTATCAAAGCTCTCTCCCTCCATTATTTATATAATTATAGTTGAACTGTTTATTAGAGCATGACTTTGTTATTAATCTGTTATACTTTTTGATTAATTATACTGTTATTTTCTTACTTTTGTCCCTCTGTTTTATCCTTAATCCCCCTACTCCTACCTCTCTCTTCCTTCTCCCCACCCTTCCTTTGTGTCTATTGCCCGAATTATTGTATACAGTTCATGACAATATCGGTAAGCGAAGAAAGCAGTTTTGCCATCTAACAAGGGAAGGGCCAAGTTCATGGAAGACCAATTTCTCTGAAACTTGACAATTAGATTCCCCTGAAATTTCTGGAAACAAAAATACCCGGTTTAAGGTATAGAACACCAATAATTATTTACTAGGGATAATAATGTTTAAATATTGCATAGGTTGCTAGGTGTAGTGGAAGAGTTCCACTGTGAAAGTCGAGTACAGCAATTCAGGGTGTCTGTCAACCTGAAAAACTCAGGGAATGTTGTTGTTCTGGTGTACTCAGGGAATTTGGCTGGTAACCTAGAAAGATGTTACTCTCCTTACAAAAGATCTCCCCATGACTTGTTTTTTGCTTCATGTTAGCTCAAAAAAAATTCCCCAGAGAGAAAGAAATATTTCGATGAGTGTTGTTGGGACCAATTTAAAGCTTATAATATGTTACCGTGATCTTTCTTTCCACATACTAGTTTAACATTCTGGCAATATTGCAAATATGCAGAATGGTACCAAACAGAGTCACAGATTCCCAGAGTACCCTATTTTTGTGTAGGCGTGAAAAACAGGGAAAATAGCATGATAAGAATTTGTTTTCGATTTATGTAGTTTCCATCATTAGTTAGCTTCACATTTTGTAGATGGACTTCCTCAGTCAATGTCAGGCTTTGTCCTAATTGACTGTGTAAGACATCAGTTTTCCTTAACAGAGACTACCATCTCCATTCATGACTTAACCCTTTGTGTATTCCTGAAATACATAGAGAAAGTAATTGAACCATTACCACCTGGTCATTAAAAATTTTAAACCTCTGAAGGGATTAACAAAGTATTTCAAAGTTCACAAAGTTTAAGTTTGGAAGATGTAGAATATTAATGTGGGGATATTATTAATGTAAATTAAAATAGTTATAATATATATAGGCTGACTAAAATTTATAAATACTCGTGTGAATGTAAACATTTTGTATGTATATAGTTTGTACTTTATAGTTAGTTAAAATGATAAAGGTTTCTGTATTTTTGATGCTGATTCTGTAATTTCATTTCTCAAATTGTAAAAATCCAATCATAACAAAATTTTAATACTGTATTTATAAACTACGATCTTACTGAAAATTAATTATATCAATCGAAATTTGCTTTAATTATTAGCCAATAATTTCCACATTAGGAAATATTCCTAATGTGGAAATTAATTATGTTTGCCGATAAATATTTCTTTTAAAGAAAAAATCCTTCTATTCTTAATTAAAAATTCTTACTTCTATCAAAAGTTGCTGAATTCTAAACCAAAAATCTTAATGTCTTTACGCAAAAATTAATTATTTTTGTTGATAATTATTCATTTTTAAAGAATACTCCTGCAATATTAACCTAAAAATGTAGTATATCAATCTTATATTGCTTTATTTTTAACCAAAATCTCAATTTCTCAACGCATAAATGTATGATTTTGTTGATAATGATTCCTTTTAAATAAATTAATTTTATGAATTCTACAATTATTACTTAAAAATCAATTATATCGATCAAAATATTCTTTATTTTTAGCTAAAAGTATTGATTTGTTTACGGGAAATTAAATTATATTTGTTTGTAGTTAATTCTTTAAGAGAAAAAATCCTAGGGTTCTTCCTAAAAATTTGATAACATCAATCAAATTGGTACTTTTTTATCAAAAACTCTCAATTTCTTAACAAGGATATTAATTAAATTCTTTTATAAGAGAAAATCCTATGATTCTTCCTTAAAAATTACTTGTATGGATTGAAATTTGCTTCATCTTTTACCAAATATCTCAACTTCTTAACGCAAACATAAAATATGTTCGTCAATGATTATTCCTTTTCCTTGGGATTTTTCCTGGGTGCATGCCTTTGTGTGCACCCAGGAAATAAAAATGTGCAGAGTACCTTTATCCCTTTCCTTATTATTCCTTAAGGTGGGTACCTCCTTCATGCCACTTTGTGTTGCCGGTGCCTCTAAGAGGCCATGGTCGTAGATGATGCTGCTTAGTTGGACGAAACTACACTTGCCCTAGCGCACAAAGCTCCCTAAACGGCTCGTTAAAATGTTTTGGCTGTGTAGCCTCCTGGATAGAGGAAGATCCTGGATTCGATTCCCAGCCCTGTCAGACTTTTTTCAAGTCCATTTTTCCTTGGGATTATTCCTGGGTGCATGATGCCCTTATGTGCAAAGTACCTTTAACCCTTTCGTTTTATTAGAGAAAATCCCATGATTCTTACTTGAAAATGGATTATATTGATCCAAATTTGCTTAATTTTTGACAAAATATCTCAACGTTTTACGCAAAAATGAAATATGTTCGTTAATAATTATACCTCTTATAAGAAAAAATCCGACATAAAAATTGAAAATACCGATCGAAATTTGTTGAAATTTTAGCCAAAAATCTCAATTTCTAAACAGGAAAAGAAATTATTTTTAAAATATTCACTTTTAAAATAAAAATCCTATGACTTTTGTCTAATATTTTGTGTAATTGGCTGATATATGCTTAACAGGTTAAATGCCATGGCGGACACCGGTGTCTGCCAACACTTTCCTAGGCGCAGGGGCCGGTTTCTTTTAACGATACCATTTCATTGGAATGGTAAGTTGACAGAGATAAAACTTTCTGCTTGTCTTTCCACTTCATGACTGACACCCCCAATTTGTTTTTTATGTTCAAAATTTCACCCTTCTTCAGATTTTTATGCATAACATCTTTTGTTAGCCCATTTCTGTTTTTTGCACTTCCTAAAAAATGAGTATTTCAATTTATTAACAATTCTGCTAATTCTAAACTTGTATAACAATTATCAGTGATGAGTTTCCTACCAGCATCAAACAGTCTTTCAGCCAAAGCCATCACCACTGCTGTTTGAGCAGATCTTCCTGCATCACAATCTTTCCCAGCATAAATTTTCAAGTTCCACATATAGCCTTTATCAAGACACAATTTGTACAACTTTACACCAAACTTGTGCCTCTTCTGAGGAATGTATTGTTGTTGAGGAAAATCTTTCCAAATAAAGCAAAATATGTTCCAGATGTTCTATTGATGCTTGCCTATGGTATTCACTAAATGGAAGCAGCTGTAGCAACAAATGTATTTGCATTGATTAAAGTAACTAATCAGTTATTCTAGAGAAAAAAATTAACTCTGCATCTTAATTATATACATTAAGGGTTAAGAGGCATCCTACTTTATCTGTTTGAAAATCCTAAGCAACATCAGATGCTAGAGTCATGGGATTTATAGATATAGCTATATAGGTTAGTTCTAGTGTGTGAAATTTATGAAAATTGATATTAAGAAAAGGGCACAATCAATGAAAACTGTAGTTAAACCTCTATAGTCACTTAAAACTAGATTAATATAGAGAAAAATTATTTTTCCTGCATTTCAACTAGTTTTATGATTTTTAGAATCACCTGTCCTTATCACCCCATTCTGCCCCGTAACAGAGGTGGAACTGGACTGGATTATTAAATTATTATGTGTTTGTAGGAAGCTCTCTCAATGTACCCTTTTGTACTTTAAAACATATTTTCAACTTAGTTCCCCATCTGCCCTGGGTATGTAGGTCTCATTTCATTTGCAGAATTTAATTAAAAATAATGATCCTACAAAATCAAGACAAGTAACAAAGATGGAAAATAAAATTAAAATCCTTATTTTGATCATATAATATTGTTTTAGATTCTAAATAATGAGAAATTTAAAAAAAGAAGAAAATTTTAATGATTTTGCAGCTATTAAAGATCAGTTCCCCTGATGAAAGGCTAAACTCAACTCTTGCAGTGAAATTCTTCCTCTAAGCCTGGAAACCTATGCAATATTTAAACATTATTATGTCGAAAACATTTGACTATCTAGGCTTTAAACAAGGTATTTTTGATTACGGAAAGTTCAGGGGAATCTAACTGCCATGTTCAAAAGATTTTGGTCTCCCATGAACTTGATCCTCCTGTTGTAAGTAATCAAATATATTTTTAGTGGAGTTAAGTTTAGTGATTGTAACTAGCTTGCTGGAAATTTTCATATATAGTTTTGCTACTTGAAATGAGCAGGTTGTAATGCAATTGTGCATTATGTTGAAGTGAAATACAGTGGTATATTTAATGGTCATGGAATAAAGGCTGGTATTACTATGAAAATTCTTATAATTCTACTAAAAATTATCATTTTGTACAAATTGCCAAGATGACTCAACATTGTTTCTTCAAAGGATGGCAAATAGGGAGAATAAATATAGGGAGATTAGTTCCCCAGCTTGAATTTGATTCACTTCACTATACATACGACTGTGTTTGATCTGTTTCCATGGGTACATACCCTGGTTGACCCACCTGTAAGAAGCATTATTACATTATTAGAGGCTTTAATAAGATACATTTTTTCATTTTTAATAATTAATTTTTAATTGGTGATAAAATTCATATTCTTCAAGATAGTTATTTGTCATAATTAGACACAGGAAATTGCAATTTTCAGCTATGAAAAATTAGTTTTCAAGATAGACATGTTTTGAGACAGATAAATGTAGTAAATTAAGGAAAATTTGTCATGAATTAAATAACTTATGTTATAGCTAAAATTTACTTGCATGGATGCAGTGGGGCAGCCAGGATTTGCCAATGGGGGAGGTCCAAGGCTGCCAGGGAAACGGAAAAAATGCCTACCTTACAGGGGCTAGTATATTCATGCCCGATACATACTTCAATATATGTCAATTCTTTCAAAAACTAAACACATCAAAAACTAGAGGAGTTTAACGCTTATCTGGCCAACTTATTACACTTTCCAAGATAGTAGTTTAGATAAGCGAACAATTGGAAACTTATCACGAGAGTATTTTGGATTTCTGGTTTGGATATGTCCAATATCTATCTAAAACTCATCTTTTTCTATGCTGAAGTTTCTTAGTGTTTTAGATATAAACTTTCTGAGTCTTTGATAGTTTTTTTCTTCCAAGAGGTTGCAAAGTGTGGGAAAGAAAAAATTAGTTACTGGTATTTGGCAAGTGATGTAAAACCTAAAATCCACTCATTAGATCCCCCACATTGGCGCGCCCATGCTTATTTGAATATCTTTCATTATTTGACTATATCATTAGCAGATTTTGGAATTTAATTGAAATCTAGCCTGCCAAGAAAACACCATCAATGAATAAAAATAATGATATGAAGTATATACAGCTTATTGCACAAGGTTTATCGGAAGGTTTATCAAGGTTTTAAGGAAACAAAAAATCATTTATATTAGTTATAAATTTTCTGGTAGGCTTACAATTAAGCCTGACTTCGTTATTTATGTATTAACTAAGTATTCGACTGAACGCATCACATACCAAAAATTAAAGATTCGGCTGCATTAAAAAATACAGTAGACTGTTGATTATAGTTAATATTATAATTGAATTTGCAGAATTAAAGTCACTTACCAAGGTGAAGAAAATGAAGACGTCAACTTACAATTATTTAGACTAAGTAATGATGCAAACCCAGTCTTACGCACTGAGTGTTCAAAGGAAACATATTTTCCATGAATTGAAATTTTGAATGGGCATTGCATGACCACGTGGTTTACAGAATAAGTCATGGGATTCTATCACCAGAGAAAAAATTGGCTGCATCGAAAAGGAAGCTGGAGAATTTAAGTCACAGTTCCAATAAATATGTCCATAACTTATGCACACATTAACTTTCAGCTGACTGATTTGCTTCAAAAATGGTATGAACCCCCCCTCGCTGCGCCACTGCATGGATCCATTTTGTTTAAGTTTTTATATGCTAATATACATGTAGAACTTAATATTAACATTATTTATAAATTTATTTGTTATTACTAATAATTATTGTGTTAGAAATTGATTATTACTGGGGGTTCAATTGAGTATGACTACTTGTATATAGCCATATATTTCCGCGAATCTGGGTTAACAGGGTTTATTCAGAAATTTGTGAATGTGATTCACTTACTGTATGTTAATTAAAATAGCTAATTTAATTCTTATACCACAGACTATGCTTATACTCATGGCCAATATATCAGCATTCAGTCAAACACTCTTAGTGAAGTTGAATCAGTTCAAATCTATAATATGATTGACAAATCTTCATCGATTTATTTTATTTCAATTCAATTTCAATGGTTATATTTCTGCCTTATCATAATTAATTAAAGTTAATATAAATTTCAACATTTTATTTTGACATGGTATTCATATTTAAGTAGTTTACTTGAAATATATTATACTTAATTCTATTCAATTACATTTTGTAATTGTTATCATGAGTCTACTGATATTAAAAGTTGAAGAGACACAACTTTGAGAGCAAAAGGGTTAACTTTGCTTCTTGTCATTCCTCAATATTTTTCAATGGTTACACTGACCATTTTGTGTTCTAATACTCTTCCATGATAACTTTTCTTTGAATAAAGATGTTTGCTACATATTATTTTGTATATTATATATTATTAGGTTGTCCCAAGGTTTAAAGAAAAAAATTGTTTTTGCAAAATCAAATATACATACCCTCTATTTTTTTCTATTTGGCCTTATTTACTCCCCTAATAAATATTATTGCAATTGGATTTCGGCAACCCGTGCTGACTCGATGCGAGACAATTTTGAGAAATTAAAATTTGTACCGACAAGGGGAACACCCGATAATTGGGAAATCTTCTAACGCATTCACACAAATCTTTCAGGGCATGTTCTTTGCTTTAAAATAGTTTATATGTGTCCAACCATTTAACCCAATAGCCTTTTTGTTTACAAAAAATAGCAACTGAATATCAAAGGTAGGCAACCACACTATACACATGCATTACCATATAGATCTTGAGTTCATAGGAAATTATTTTCTTCCATTTTTTTTACTGATAACTTATATTTTTTCGATTACATTTCACCTTGTTACCTTCTTTTGAGTTTGAGAAAATGAGAGAGAGAAAATTTTGAGTCTTATTATAGTGATGTTGTTATTTCCCGCTTCTATTTCTTCTTGTGTTTAAGTAGCACATCTTTACATGCAAAGATATTTTGTTCCATTGGTTACTCTTTTAAGTGTCTCAAAATTCCAACTATGTTGAGTTATAAGTTTAATATGATAGTTAATGTTACTTTGTGAATTTTGAGTTTTAAAAGTGAAATTTTCCTGCCTAAGAAGGTCATAGTAGTTTATTGTTTGTTTGTTATATTTTTTTGTTACTCATTGATAGACTTAAGGGACATGTTTCCATTCTTGCACATAATATCAATATATACCTTATTTCAACCAAATTTATTTTGATGAAGGAAAGCCTCACTAAAAGTAAGATGAATGGTTTTTCGTAACATAGTTTTCTGAAATCCTTTGGTATACTAAGCCAAAAAACCAATACACTTGCATTATTTCACTGAATTGCATAACTTATTAAATTTCATGAGCTAATTGTTACTAAATGTCACCAAAATCAGTCTATAATCGGCATCTCCTTTGAAAAGTACTTTGGGTATCATAAAAGTGTGGCATTCCTTTCTTGCTTTCTCCAACTACCAGGAAGTAAGAAGAAGAATACTGATGGCTTTACCTCTAATCATTAACAGCGTTGTTTCAAAACTTCTTCTTTAAATTCTTAGGATAGTCATTATAAATTTTAAATGAAAAAGTTTATGAAGACAGCTAATTAGTACAAACAAATACCGAAGGATTCCAGAAAACTATGTTATGAACCACCATTCATCAGACTTTCAGTGAGGCACTCCGTCATCAAAATTCATTTGGTTAAAATAAGGTTATTCAATTGGATATCAGGTACAAGAATGGACATATTTCTCTTAAGTCTATCAGTGAGTAACAAGAAAAAATACAACAAAAGATAGGGAAATAAAATCAGAGAATTGCAGCTGACACTGAGTGCTAAAACAGTGGAAAAAGCTGAACAAGCATCAGGTGTCACATACTTTAGAGCTCTCTGCTACCATTTTAATCCAAATGAGGAATCTAACCTAAGAAAAATGCTTGCTTAAATGCTCTAGCTGTCAATTTGGACCATTTTTTATTATTTGTTGTTTTGAAAATTGTTACTTGTGACTAAATCGTAATACCTATAATACCACTTGATCTCTAGAATAGCTAAACATGGTTTAATTTACTTTGAATTAACATACGGTTTTATGTTGAATGTAACGGGACAGTTAAAGTGAACATAAAGCAAATACTATACTTATTGAGATACTAGCTCATTTTGTTGAAATAACTCAGAGGAGTGATTAAAAATTGAAAACTGAAAATAAAATTCACTAGGTTGCAGTAAAATTTGTTGCCCTATAAAAGCTACCACCCATAAAAGCTTTTCTAAATAATAGCAGAGAAAAAGCCTGACAAACGAAAGAAATTTATAAATGTTTGAAGGTCAGAGGATGACAAGTGAAAAAGGAGAATACCCTCCATGAGTCAAACATGTCGTCATCCCACTCATGATAGATGTGATATATTCTGACGTTGGATTTTAAAACAGTACATATGAATAAAGATTGTAGTCTAAAGAAAGATAAAAAATTTATTAAAACTTACATCAAATGGCATATCTCCTTTCATTGTGACATATTTTAAATCCTTGATTGCTGATTTTGATTTTAAGCAAGTTCTCATTATGCAGTCACTTATTATTGGAGCCTGTAATGAGAAAGTTCAAAACTTTCCAGTATAAAATATATTATAAAATAGAAGCCAATTTTTAATTAACAAGGGGAAAATGAGAGGTGTGTAACACAAAGTTGCTTGAGATTTTCATGGTATGTTCATTGTTTTAATATAATAGACATGAGTCCAAACCTTTATACTACTATGCCTTATTTACACAAAATATGTACATAAAAATCCAAGTTATGCAACCCTGCTTTTCACATGCTTCATCAAACATATTGCATATGCCAATACAAACGTCATTGACTCATTCATTTCATGGTGTATGGGCTCCAATAGAATATCGCCAGAAAATATGAAATATTGATCCTATCTATCATAAGTTTGATCCTGAAGGGCTGAAAATCCCCTTTTTCCAATAAGAATGCATTGTGCATTTTTATAGATATATTTCTGAGATACTTTCCAAGAGGGAATTGAAAATCAAGATATTATGAGTAGATGTGCTTCTATAAGGTAAACAGCAATTATTTCTTCCAGTATGGTCTTGAGTCCCACACTATGCCAATACAAGATTCTTCCATGAGAATTGAACTGTAGAGAGTAAAAGAAAATTTAAATGCCATTTCTGATATGATAGATTTTTCACTTACTATGATGATTGTGGGCTTAGTTTGTTTTTACAAATGAGCCTTGGATTTTTTCCAAAATAATCCTGAGTTAAACTTCAAGGTGCTCTAAAGGCTCTTAGTGAAAGTAAAACCATCTATCAGAACATCTATGTTGGAAATTGCTTTTAAAAATTTCTTAAATTCTCTGCAGTGCAATTCCTATAGGAGAATTTTGTATTGGCCAGATATCATGGAAATGCTTATGCGATGAGGTTGCCAAACTCAAATTGTAATATGCTGATTCTGCACAAACCAAAGCTAGTGTTGTCAAGTTTTGGACTCCTGCCTATTGCACATATGTGATTTATTAACTACGTATGTTATTCTACATCAGTTATATTCAATTTTTTTATGTAACAGATGTTAAAGGATAAAAAATATGCAACCCATGTTTAAACAAATGGCTTCATTAAGAGATCGAAATTATTTCATAAGCTGGCTATTTTACTCATGAGATATTTCTGACTTACTTCTATGATCTTAATTGTACTTTCAAATAATTAGAAAATATGATAAAATTATTAATTAAGGACGTATAATAATTTATATAAAAGAAAAGAGTAATACCATCCAATTATTGTAAATCAAAGTCAAATGAAAATGAATGTCATTACATTGCCTTATCCTAAGTTATTCATATCAACTCTAACAAATTAGACCTATCTGAGAAAATATGTAATTTTCTAACAATTAATTTATCTAGATTTTCCAAAATTTCAATTCAATTTAAGAATTCCAAAATTAACAATGCCATCCATGATACATAGCATTAAATGGAGATTGCCAAGCTGATTAATTTTTAATTTTACAGGATTAAATAATTTGATGAGCTATTTCTTATTACATTTACTTACAATCACAAAAAGACCACAGCCAAGACCAATATTTGATAAAGTAGGTATCACAGCTCGCTTGCATCCTTCTCCATGCACATCTATCACAAATTTTATCCCATAAACTTTCTGCAATGTTCTTCTGCCAAATTCATGGTGAAAAGCATGCCTATTGAATAAAAAATATTGTCATAATGGCAAAGATAACTTAAAATGAGAAAGGGAATCAAACGAACCTAAAATTCCATCCAAATGTTACATTATGGTCTGCATAGTCGAGGCGATGAAATGAATACTGGGGTATGCAATTCCTCATGAAGTTCAGGTCTAAATTGCAATTCCAAAGTATGCGAATTGATATCACTGCTCCCTTAGATGGTACAGAAAATGTTCAAATTAAATGTTTGGATGGAATACATTAATATTCCTAATAAATACAATAGAAATGTTATTATCAATAGTTTGATGTATTCAAACATCACACTTTAGCTTCAATCTTCTGCTCACACTAAGTTTAAACTTATTTTTAGAGATAAATTAATGTTTTTAAAATTTTGTTTTTATACGCAATAATGTTTTATGGGCATTAATAAGAATGAATTCTATCATTTAATTATTTATTTTTCTAATAATCAACATGATTTAAAGACTTGATTTAAAGATTCAATTTTCTCATGTAATTTTATTTATTACCTATCCTCTCCGGTAATGCAACAAAATGATTACCACCTAAAGCAGTTGTGGTCAGCTAAAAAAGGTTTTGCCAGTCAAATCATTATCTTACCTTGAATCATTTATTTAAAACTTCTAACAAACCTGCCAACGATAAATATTGAAAAAGTTAAACATTTTGGATACTCCAGAAGAAAAAAGGAAACCGCAACTCCATCGTGAATTAAACTACAGGGGGGGCACTCCTTATTGCATATAAGTAACTTTTAAGATAATCAAAAGAGAATTGTTTTAAAAAGGTGATGTGGACACATTTTTTGTTTAAGCCAAGGATTATCTGAAAAAATAACAATCTAAGCAATTTCAGTTTATACTAAAGTTTTTAATTTTATTATGTTTATAATGCATTGATAAAATTAAATAAAACGTTTACCCATTCCACAAAAGGGTTTATTATGCAACCCAGGTCGCAATGCATTGAAACCTGGGTCACATAATAAATCCTTCTGTGGTGTGGGTAAATGCTTTGTTTCATTTTGTCAGTTAATAATGGCTTACTACCACAACGTCTTCCGAAAATCTATTGATAGTATTATCGTTTTTATAAATACACAATACCATATCAGTATATGAATTATTATCTTTGTAAAGATGTGCTTTAATCATGTTTCTTTAGCTAGATAGAGTGATAAAAAGTTTAAGCCAAATCCATTAACTGTGTAATTGCTCTACACATTTTTAGACATAATTTGGTTTAGGTGTCCTATGCATGACTTTAAACTATAGATGACATTAATGTTTAATGAGCAATAATTAAAAAAATAATTTTATTTAAATTTGATTTGTGACATAAAGGTAGGATAGTTGAAAGTTTTATTGAATTTCTTGAATTACTTACGATTTTTAAAAATTCTTGTAGTTTTCTTCTAATAAAAATTTGATATATTTTTGGCTAGTAGCCATATTTTAACCAATTTTCTATAGCGTAGAGGTCTTCCACACAAATCATAAATATAATAATCATGTTATTAAATTTATTTATTTATTATTGTATTAAAACTGGGAAATTTTGTAATTTTTATAAGCAGAGATATTTAACTGAATTGAATTCCATTCATGCATTTTAAATGAGTGAAAAGAACAGCTTCAGTTTACCTAATATTTACAGGCTATGCTGAAAAATTATTGTGGGATATTAAGCAAGGGAGGGAAGATGATATTAAAAGAAGGGGCTGTAAAGTTGCATTACTGTGCAATATTTTAAATGATAAGCTATTGTAAAAAATATTTCAAAGTCCCAACAAAAATATTACAAACCTTCACAGCTATTTCAGAGAAGTTTTCACCAGCACCTTCAACTATATCTTTTATCAAAAATATAGGACATAAGGGATCCTTCTGCTTATCATATCGGCATGATTGTAGGCGATTAAAGTTTTTAGATAGCATCAAGTTACTCCTAAAGATAAAAAAATGCATTAGATTTTTCACTATAGCATAAACTTACTCTAAGTATTGATGTATTGTCCTATAAGTTTAATCGTTAAAAGCCATCACAGTATTCGATGGAGTCAGCTAGTTAACTAAACTTAGGTATATTGATAGGCACACTGTATCAGTATAATGAATATACTCCATAGTAATAGAATAGAAAAGTGATTATAGAAAAATATATAGAAAAATGATTTCTGGCTACCATGGATCAGGAGCTAGTAGCTTGTAAGAAATTACATTATCTTACTTGTTTTGGAGCAGAAAATCAAAGAATTACAAAATTTGTGATGACCAGACAAAAAGATGTAAATATTGATGATTTAGGTTCATTACTGAGTCTTGTTAGCAGAACATGAATTTTTTCATCATCCTTTTCTGCTATTGATTCAACTTAAAGATAAATTAAACAGAATGTTGTTGGTTACATTTTTTTGTTTCAGCTGATGGCATAAAGTAAAAAGTATTTAAGAATAAGGTAAGGGAAAATTTTTATGTAAATTGAACAAAAGTAGTTTCAGGTAGAAATTCATATTGCTTGATATGTAGGTACTTCGTTTTGTACAAGGATGTGTAAGCATGAAGCTAAGGAATGCTGAAAAAGCAGTGTCCAAAGAAATTATAATCTAAAATATAGCAAGAGAACTGTAAATATTGCTACAATACATGCAAAAGTTGGATAAAAATGAATTAAAGCCAATTTCACCAAACCACATTTGATCTCACATAAGGAATATATGTGAAAAGTAGGACGTAGTTTGACTCAGTTGCAGTCAATATTTCTGCTTGATTTTTCACACATAGTTAGAGATAGTGATCTTCTGTTGTTAAGTATTGGGGTAAAAGTCAGCTCCATAATACACTTAATTTCTGGAAAGAAAGTTCTTCGTTGGTTTTGAGTTATATACGTATAGAATATATTTCTGTTATTTGTGTTTAATCATCGTTTCCGAGAACCATTGTTCCCTTTCAGAAAAAGTCTCCTAAAAGGTGGTGCTGCTTATCCTAATGTGATCATCGAATATATTTTATACTCTTTAAATCATTTTTGTCATCATCGAAGAAAGTGTTCATTCAAAGGATATGAGATTAAATCTTTAGGTGACTTTGTAGACTTAATTATAATTTTATTTACCTTGTTCATTGGTTTGAAAATAAATATATATAGCCTAGAATCAGCTATCTACCAAAAATTATGAGGCAATTGTTACAATCAAGACTGCACCAAGAGTAATTATCAATTTGGATTTCCCTGTTGAGAATCAATGGGCACTTCTGCTAGTTAGTTAATAAATCAAACATACTTGATGAATTTAAACAGAATAAGATTTTGTTTTGCAGAATAATTTATTCCAAGAATGACAGAATAAATGGAGAGATGGTAAGTATTGTGAGGATGAGTAGAAGACAAGTAGGTCAATTTGTTTGGCAACAAAAGAAGAGTTACTACTTTCACTCAAAGAAGTAAAGACATCATGGATAAATATGCTTCCTCCCATCTTGTACATAAGTGGCAGGTTGAGAAACAACTTTAAGTTTTCAATTAAATTTTTCCATCTGGTAGAATAATGGTAGTAATTTGATTTGAAAAATGGAAACTACGTAAAGAAATAGAGAAGATTTTATGGATAAAGGTGATATTCTTGTTTTTCCTGTATTAATCTTTTTTTTTAATTGTTGTATGAATCTTCCAGGGTAACCCAAACTATTCACTAAAATACGTAATTTATTCCATGGTATCCCATTCATATTCCATACAATAGAAACAGATGTCATAAAACCTTGCTGTGTTTATTAATGTATGAGAAACAGTTTGAAGTGTGTAATGAACAGCAGCAATGTTGTATTTAAATGTGATTAAAAAAAAGCATTTAAGCAATACTGATTTTGACTAAATCTGATAAACTTCACAGAATTAGGCAAGGTATTTGGAAATCCACAATAGAAAAAAATATAATGGATAAATCTTAAGAATATTACCTTAAATATCTGGTTCCAAACTTGGGAAAATAGATCCGGTTCTTTATCAGCACTGTATAATACTGTGAATCCTTCAGAAGAGGTTTAGCTCCTTTCCTGGCAAATATTGGTTAAAGTTATATTTGAAATATAAGTGGTAATTATATAAAATACTATAAAAATTTATTTTTTAAGAGAAAAATATCACATGGAGATATGATTGCATTAATTTAATACAGAATTTAAAAATATAACTTTATGGTATAGGTGAAATATAATCTTGATTATTTGGCTGCAATGACAAGGAGTGATATCAAGTCATAGCCTAATCACCATCAAGTTGTAAAGAGGTGGAAGAATTTGAAGGGATATAAAATCAAATGTCAGTGGGGAAAGTGAAGTCTGTAGGTGTACAGACTGTAAAGTCATTGTGTGTCATTCAGAGAAGAGGTTACAATTTCCAGTAAATACACTAGATGAAAAAACAAGGAAGTTTGGGATGAAAATTAAGATAAGAAAAAGTAGTGTAATGAAGTTTACCAAAGGAAAGAAAGCTAAGTTAATAATTAGTGTGGAATGGGAAACACTAGAGTAAGTCTCTTACTTGGGTAAAGTTCTTTCTTGGAATTGAAAGTTGTAAAGATAATGTTTGTTGAAAAGCTATGGTCAAGGATGTCTTCATTGTGAAGGGAACTGATGACTATAGTGATCTTGATAAAGGAATTGGGAAAAGTTTGATAAAATCCTTGGTGTGGAGTGTTCTACTATTTGGGTGTGAATCATGGACCTTAAAAAAGAGGAAATCAAACGTTTGTAGGCTTTTGGGATGAGGATGTGATATAGAATATAAAAAGTTAATTAAGTTGTTTGGAAAACATTTATAGAGGTGCTAGGGATGGTTGTGAAAGAGGGACTGTTAATTGAAGGAACTACAAAGAGGAAATGAGGGGTCAAATATTGAGATGATTGTTAGAGTTATTGAGGGTAGAATTCAAGAGAAACAACCAGTGAGAAATGAAAGTGAAGACAAATGAAGATGATGGCGTAAAGGTCTGGATAGGGTACCATTAAGCAAAATAAATGTCATTGAACCGAAAAGATTGAGGCACTTGAACCTACTGAAAGGAGAAAATCACTCTTGTGCTTCCCACATATGCATTTTTCTTTAGATAAACATTGTTTAAATTTTATTGATCCCTACTTATATGAGGAAGGAAATGATATTTAATGTTCATATTGTTAACATAAACTTATATCAGACTTAGAAATAAAAGATGGAAATATGTAGCTCAATCTCAAATATAAGGCCATGCCAAGATAATACAGATGTGCTAAAATCTTGCTCATTAAAATAAACATCTGCTTTTTCTAATGGTTCTGGCATAAAGGTTATAAAACAAACACAAGTATAGCGCATTCCACATATATGTTGTAGCAAAACCTTCTGAAGAATAATCTGCTTATGATAACCTGTCCTTTAAAATTGAAAAGCAGAATTTTTAATCAAGTAGATGTATTGAAATAACATATGAGAACTGGGAGAAATAATAAAGAGATCTTGTGTTACTAAGATATGATTGTATGTACAGGATAAATTTCATTTTCATCATTTTTACTAGAATACACTTTCTTCCCTTGATGCTGAGAAAACAAATATTAAAAATATGAATGAATATTTCCTATTCATTGAATGATTAATTATAGACAGTCAGTTTGAGTAAAAGAAAGAAATAATTACACAAAGAATAAAATTGCTTTGTAACTTCCAAAATAAGGGAATTTATGGTCATCCTTTGATTATGAGGCATTTAAAATCTGATGGATATAAAATTCATCTGAATATTCACAGTATAAGTGAGTGATACTTTTTTCAATAAATAGATGTTGCATTTAAGTTATTAGATTAAAAATATTAAAATACTCAAATGTAATTTAAATTTTACGTACAGAGGAAATACACCATCATCGACTGGGCACCATGCTTTAACCTCACATACTTGAACATCATGATTTTGTGTGCTATTAATACATCTACCAGTTGCCATACCATTACCAAGTCTAAATACATAGCCTGGTTTGCATGGGGGTAAGCCAACACCACATAAGGCTCCTTTGACATCTGGGTTCTGTAACATAAGAATAGTTTCAGTTCAAAAACATCTCACTGATTCAGCTGAAATCATCAACTCTAAAAATATGGGATTTAAAGTAGTATATTGAATAATTATTGAATAGATCCATTTTTATTTTCTGTAATTGTCTTAGAGATATACATATGATAAAATTCAGTATAAGTGCAATGTGTGATGCAGGAAATCATTTATATTACATTCAATGCAAAATTTCATAGAGACACCTTAAATAAGTGAATGCAGACTGTATATATATATATATATATTCTAAATTAAACCATAAGTATTAACTGATGTCAATAGGATGAAATACATTCACTTTTCATTGAAAATATTTGATTACATAACATAATTAGACAAAATACAAAAAAATAAAATTTAATTACAATAAATACGAATATGGAAGAAAAAATGTTATATGTATTAAAAAAATTAATGAATCATAGAAATATTGAGTTTATATTTTTCAGGAAGTATTCATAGAAACTATTATTATTATTTTTATCCATTTCCCATATTGTAGTTACTAATCCAAACCTCTGAAAATTTAGATAATTCATTGAAAAATTCCAAATGACGTATATTTATCTCAAGAATGGTTCATAGGCTATTGACTACTTTTCCTCCTTATTTTCACAATTTTTTAAAAATCAATTTTCAGATGTTGTTGAAACTTAGTCTTGCTCTTCTGTCTATAGAAGCAACTAACTATGTTACCTTACCATTCATTTAATAATTAATTAATTAATACATCTGTTAAAATTAATGAATAAATCTACCAAAAGTGATACAGAAGTGAAAATTAGTGACTTGGCTTGGGCTTGAACCCAGGTCTCCCACTTTCCAGGCAGGTATTGTAACCACTGAACTACTGAGGCACGTACTTCTCATTTCTGTAATGTTACTTTCCATTCTTTGAAGTCTACCTGAATCTGATGCCTAACTTCTTCCTCGCTGTTCTAGTAACTTTCACTACAGCTGAACTTTTAAACCTAAGGTGCACTATGCAAAAGAAGAGAGGTATGCAGAGATTTTTAAAAGTCGATTCACAGCAATAAACTAATTAAATGCACCAGATACAGTCATAGGTGAATATTTTTTCTTCTATGCATATTTTAAAAGCACTATGCTAAACATGAACAATATATGCTGTGGAGTAGGCAATTGTATTATGAAAGAAATTGTTTACCCTATTCATATAACAGAAACAGATTCTTCTGAAAATGTCTATTGATATGCTTTACATAATAAAAATAGCCTCAAACAATGAAACAGTAAATCATACATTTTATGATATTTATTTAATGATTTCAGGCATCATTTTACTTTTTGGTTTTCAAATAATGAAATCATAGTATTAATGAATTATTTCTGTTAATTTTAGACACAACTATATTATTAAACGATAACACACATTGAAGAGTTTAAATTTTGTTTAGTATTAATGTGAATTGCTACTGAAAAATGAAATAACCTGATATAGTAAAAAGTTCTGCTATATATATTCAATGTCTGTCCTTTAATACTCACAATATATAGTTTTGGCTATCTATTCTTGGAAACTCGATCTACTTTAAAATCTCTGAGTGTGAATAAGTTACAAGTAGTGCATGTGTAAAATGCACTCTTGGTATTGATGCAATATATTGTAATATACAATACCTATACACAATGAAACTTTTTTATAATAGATATACACTGGGGATCAAAAGTCTAAGCATGTTCCACAAGTGCCACCGACTTGAAATTTTTACGACATATTGGCCATAACGTGTAACCTCCAGGAAAAAGCCGACATTGAACCTCGGTGCCATGGGTTCGATTCCAGAAGGCCCCAAAGTCGCGATTTTCCCCATAAGATTACATGGCGGGGATTTTCGAAAAATTTTTTGAGGCACTTCCCGGAAGAGTTGAGAGTTGAAATTCAAGAGATCGTTAGATGCTATGTATATCTTAAGGAAACCTCAAAGACATCTACAAATATTATCCTTGGTTCGATGCTAGGCCAGGGCAAATATTCTCCCGTTTAATTTACATTGCGATTTTTAAGATTTTTTTAAATTACTTACAGATGACTTGGAAACTTGAAACTTGGCACGTGGATATATATCATAAATATATTTTATTTTAAAATTTTTGAACTCGCTGATGGTCCTTGGTTCGATCCCAGAGGGCCATTTACATCCTACAATGCATTTCTTATGGAGATAACGGAAGCAAATTTTAGGTACTTCCTAGCAAGATGTTGACTTCAAACTTTGCATTTAATAAGATCAGGTCAAATCAAGTCATAATGTGTTTTTACAGCTGCCAGTAGGTCCTGGGTTCGACACCAGGCGTCTCTACAATCAGTAATTGGTTCAATTTTTAGGAACTATTTTGAACCCTTTCCCAATAATATAGAAACTTCAAATTCGGCATATAGATAGAGATCATAAATAACTTTCAGAAATATGTTTTAGATTTCCAAGATCGTCCTTGGTTCGAATCCAGAGAGCCATTTAAATTCGTGAAAATTAGAACGTCTTTTGAAGCAGTTGTAGCCCATATTTCTGCTTGAATTTTCACACATAGTTAGAGATGGTGATGTTCTATTGTGTTTAATAGTAGGTTCACCAGTAAGACCGGGGTTCAATGTCAGACGATGGAATTCCAGCGAATTTTAAGAAAAATTTCAATCCACTTTTTTCTTTTGATGGCCGTCCCGATATGATGCCGAGATGAAAATAGTGTTGTCGATCTGCTTGCAGTATGCAAGCAACATTTTACTCGTATATATATATATATATATATATATATATATATATATATATATCTTTTAACACAATCTATGAGGGTTACATTTATGACTTTGCTGTTGCAAGTAAAGAAAGACCTCAAGAAAGAAGGAAATAGAACCTCATTTGTGGACGGACTAATACTCTGGGATAAAACTTCATCATAATATTCTTTTATGAATTCAGTAGTACTCTCAAATTATGCTGATTACCATCACAATAAAATATAGTATTTTAGGAAGTACCTCATCGCAAATTCCTAATGATTGGTTAGGAGTGATGATAGTATTTGTCATAATGAAAAAGGCATCGTTTTCAGACGCTGGGATGACATACTCAGATACGTCCCAAATTCGATTGTAAAGGGGGATATGCGATGCAGGGACCTGAAAATAATTTTTTAAGAATTTTGATCAATCTTGAATAGAAATAGTCTTACATTTCAAGTATAACTGATATTA
The DNA here is from genome assembly GCA_947579665.1 of Sympetrum striolatum. Lineage (NCBI taxonomy): Eukaryota > Metazoa > Arthropoda > Insecta > Odonata > Libellulidae > Sympetrum > Sympetrum striolatum. The sequence continues at coordinate 17,693,958 of OX388344.1, read as the reverse complement.
TTTTAAAATTACCTGAAATTCCTCCTTTGAAAAATTAGTAAATGTCACACCCTTTACTTTTGTTGTCACTGAACTTTCCACTGTACTACATTCCTGGTATCCCTTATTATACACTATTACATACCTGAAATAATGTAAATGCATTTATTGAATATAATGAATAAGCATTATTCTTGATCCTTTCCCTTTTCTATTCCTTCCTTAATTTGAATGAAAGAATATTGTCAAGCATTTAAAAAATAATCTATGATTGCTTTATTCTAAAGCAAAATTTAAAAAAACTAAATTTTCAATCCTGCAACCCCAATGAGAGTCGAGTAATGAAGTTTAAATTCGGAACTAAATTTCTTTATTTGAACCCAGGTACGCGGCCAAGAGAGAGCCCCTAGCTTCCACGCCCAAAGCTCAGGGGGCCCCATTATGTAAAGGTAACTTTGATATTTTGTAGAAGGGGTTCAATATATTTTTAAAAAATGTATCGTGCATTAACAATTGCTCATCAAAACGGCAGAGAAAGCCGAAAATGATGCCCTAGGCGGGAGTTTGAACCTGGGTCAAAATTCGTGGATGCCTGGGCATTTTCGATATTGGTAAATACTATACGAAAATAAACATTTTTATGATAAGATTTTGTTATTCGTGGCACACAAGTGTACTTCAGCTTACAGCGATTGTATTTCCTTCCTCAGAAATAATTCTTAGAACTCACCCCAAAATATAAGAGATGATGGAAACATAGATGAGTCGATTGATGATTCCCAACACTTTGCAGTTCACTGTAACGTATCTAACTGTATCATACTGAAAAAAAGAGTAGTAAACACATTTGCGCAGAAAATTGCAACCTCTTTGCATTTTAGAAGAGTGTAGTTCTCTTTCTGTTGGAGATTGACGAAGAAGCAACGGTGTGGATGTTATATGAAACATTAAAGTTCCCTCTGTAATTTAAAAGCAATCATCACCACTAGATAGGGTAGAACATTTTACGAAGTAAGCTGTCCAATGGCTTTAGGGAACGCCATTATCTTATTGTTATGATTTTTTAAAAGGGAATCCCCGCGCTTGCCTTCTGATTCCGCTCACTTCACGGTGAAGTAGACACTGATAAGTCATGTTCGCTAGAAACTACGTTATGAGATAACCATATAATGATGTCATCATGATATCCGTAATCGTAGGATAACTTCAATTTCTGTGAAACAACGTATTTCTTTATACCGAGTTCCAATGTTTGTTGCCAGTTTGATATCTAAAAGCGGTAGTTTAAATTGAGTGAAGATAATTCGTAATCTTCCATAGAAGTTTTCATTTTCACGGCTAGGTTTCACGACCGAGGTATTCACGCCATCATCGTGGCGGTGATGTGAACACGCCAAAACATGGTCGTGAGAATAAACACTTTTGTCGAAAATTACAAGTTGTCTCAATTTTACTGTGAAGATTCCAACAGATTTCACATCACATGATTAAGTTGAAATCTTTTAATGTAAAAAAAATCGATTTTTTCAACATTAGATCAAGAAGCACCGTATAGAGACGACCTCCCTTTAACCCTTTCATAAGGGATGTGTTCTAGGGATAGTTGCGTATAATATCAACTATATGTCTGGGTTAAGATTGCTTTCGTTGACTACTAAGTTCGCGGTAGCTGTTGGGGAATGTAACAAGTGATGAGTAAAAGAAGTAAGCATTTCAAGTGTTGAACACAGATGGAATTCCGAATCGTTACTTAAATAGAATCTGAGCTTAGAAGAAGTAAGGGGTGAAGGTAACGACTATTGACTGATTGATTCTATAACGGAAAAAGGTTCCCCCAGTTATATCCGTTTTAATATATATTAAAGACACACAACAATAGAACGACCATTCCCTAAGCGTTATCATGCAAGCATGCAAACCACTCCGCCACCGCGGCCGAAATTATATTATTCTATTACAAGACTTATTCGCAATATTCTTTGCATTGAAAAATGGGAATACTTCATCCAGTTGCTTTTTTCTTTGACGTTTTGTTCATCTTCCTCACCTACTCTTAGACACTCAACACTTCTCTTAAAGTGTTTTCATAGGTGCTAATTTTGACGCTAAGGCACCGAAATTTCACATCGCATTATTGTCATCAAACCATCCTTAGGAATGATGCGGAACCTAAACCCATCCGTCATCGGCATATTTCCGAGTATATACTCTCGTCCTCAGCGGGTGAGCGACCGGAAGTAAGAAAATGTCCGGAATATCCTTGAAAAAATATCCCGGTTTATCGTGATTATTCATGTCCATCCGGCTTTGTTAATTGAGACAACCGCATTAAAGCACAGCATATGATGGAGCGTCAAAACGTCTCTCGAAATATGTTGATGAGTTAAACTGGATAGCCTCCGGGGAAACATTCGCGTTTAAAAAGGACATAAAATGTCCTCAGTAGTCGAAAAACCTTTGTAACTGATAATTATTATTCATAAAGTTTTCAACAAATGTGTCGGTTTTTTTTCTAGAATGCATAGGGGTCCGGGTCGGCCAGCCATCTGACAAAGGACCCGTGTGCAAAATTTTCTCTTGAACCGCTTCGCCGCTTCGTCTTCCCATGTGATGAGTAGCTGTTTATAAATAAAGCATGATATTTTACGTAAATAATGTATTGGAGGTTATTTTCCTTTTGAATATAAATAAGTTACCATTTTTAAATGAGGTCCGGATGCTTGGCATCAACTGAACCGTCATGTTCTTTGGCTTTGAATGTTAAGGTAAATTTTGAAGAAGACGCTTCTAGGTCGAAACTAGGAGAGTGAATATTTGAATATTTGATTACGATGTTAACATTAAAGAGAATCCAGTTTCCTTGATAAATCGATTACTGATATATTTCTTTTAAGAATAGATCTTTTTTCAAGTTAGAGGGTAGAGCGATTCATAGACATAAGGGTGTGTAAAAGCGATTAAATTAAAGTATCTCACAGAATAAAGCACATTTATTCTAATAAAATATCAATGAAACGATGTTGATTGTAATTCTTAGATAAAGGTGACGGACGTCATAATACACTCTATTCTAACTCTCGTCCTTATAACTTAGAAAAAGCTCGCCAGTGCTTATTTTTATAAATAGTTTAGAAAATATGGCAATAATTACTACTAAATAGAATAAGTGAGATCGATTTTTCATTCACACGCTTATCAAAGTCAAATCATTTAAGATCCGATCACAAAAACGCGTAGGACGATATATTGCATTTTCACTAAAATTTGGGTATTTTCTGTAACGCATGGCCGTTTTTCCGCAATGGTGTAAACATGATCGAGTCTTGACTTTGAAGGAATTTACCGTGTGTTTATTGGATTTAAGGTGGACGAATCTTCGAATAAAAATTCTTACCACAAAAAAGAGAGCATCTAGTCTTATTCCGCCCAAGAAATTATTGTTTGTTTCTTTATTTACCTTAAGTTCCATTTGTTAAACAAATGAATTGAAGAAAAATGGCGTAGGAGTAGTTTTATTGTTACTAAAGAGAGAATTTGCCCAATGACTGTCACAGGCAGAATCGTCGAAGGTATATCCCATATTTGGATTGTAAAAACACGAATATTAAGGACGCTAAGTAATTATTAATATTAAGTATAGAGAAGCAATTCCTCAATTCCTCAATTTATTTCTCGCGAAGTTCTTTGCCAATCTCAAAAGCTTTCAGTATTGGTTACTTTTATGATGTATTTGTGTGTTATTAGACTTGTACTTCGATAACGCTGGAAAGAATATGGAATTAGGATAGGCAGGACATAGATAATACACCATGGCATTCTTTATTCAACTTTCATATTTCATCCTTGGGTTTTTGTGATTTCGTAAATTAAAGTTCGATTAACTGGGTGTGACGTTTTATTGCATCCAACTTAGATGATTTTTATTTTCTAACGAGTGTGCTCCCCTGTCAAACATGAAGGATCTTAACTTCACTTTTCAAATAAATATGCATCGTTAAAATATATATGAATCATTGAATCCATATTCTGGTTCTTATAAACCAAAAAGTTTGAAATGAAAAAATGAAAATTCAATATTATTGTCTGCAAAATGGAACTGGATGAATTTGGAGTGAAAATTGATAATTTCATTAATAAATGGGTGGAAATAACTTTGCAAAATTCACTTTAAAAGTTTTTAATACCGCGACCGGTTTCGGACGTTAGTCCATTATCAAGCGATGAGTAATACAGGAGTACACATATATATACACTCAAGGTACAAAAACCAGCCACCAATCAGATTAGCTATGGGGGAGGAGGAAGGGGAAGCAGGTTAACAATGGAAAGCAGAGGATATAACGTAATAGGTTCCCTTCCCCAATGATGGAACAATCATCATTTAAAATATATCTTACTCTCACTGTAAATAAGATAATGAGTTAGTATATATAGATAAAGAGAGTACTATATATAGACAGATATTGTATTTATAGATAGAGATAATAGCTACATAGTGTCTTTGGTACTGGATAAATTTCAGTTACCTTAGTTCCTAATTCGCGCAATTAATAAAGAGAAACTAAAATTATAAAAATTAAAGTTAAAAGGGAATTTTAGAGGTTTAAAATCTCCAATTCCAAAGAGCGGTGATCCATTCCGTTTTCTCCGTTGAAGGAGACGGGATGGGACAACTGGCCGCGGGAACGGGGAATAGTGGCCGTGCTGTTATATCAATTATAATAAGTGAAGGAATTTCCAAACAACATACTTCTTTCATAGGAAACGTTACGTAAAGCTAATATTTATTTAAAAAACATGATATTTTATATAATTCCTCATAATTTAAAGCAAAAATGTAATAACCTCGTATAAAAATATGCTACACATAACCTTGTAATAGGAATTCATCCATGTTAATTGAAATCATATCAACAACAAGGAGACGAAATTGCTATTTTATTTTAGGTTAATGTCGGACCAAAAATAGTACAGATCTTGACTTTTAGGTTTTTCCTTACAATGATCCTTGATTATAATGGTACATGTCGTACACAATTTTAAAGAGCAACTTATTTTCTGTAATATGATATCCATTAGGCGTCAGCATCGTTCCCCTACCCCACCTGAGAGGATGTGAAGCAAATCAAAACTCGGTGGATTCGCGGAAGTTATCGACTCGGTCATGGTCACACATGTCTAAGGCATATGCACTAGGGTGGATCGAAAAAACATTATTTCGAAATCCGTCAACGGCTAGTGCTTATAGTTTGTGGTTGGTGGTACTTATAACTTATAAATAATTTCAACTCGATCGGATCCTGTGGCTGCGAAGTTTAGTCAAAATTTTAAATTTTTTTGAAAAATGCCAATTTTTGCATTTTTTCCTCAGATGTTCCTCAATGTTCCTCTATGTTTCCTCAATGTTTCCGAAGTGATTTATTGGCAAAGAAGTACTATATATATATATATTGCTTGGCTATTGCTTAATATTAAAGATTTAGTTGGTTTTAATCAAGGAAAATGGATTCACAGTTGGCCAAAATTCGTCAAAATTCACAAAATATACAGAAATCTTACGGATCTTGGTGAGACAGTGGGGTGGGTCGTTTTGTCTCTTTCTTCTGATAGAAATGTAAAACCCGGCAGAAGTGGCACACCCGCATTACAGATATAATTTTCTTTTCTAATCAAATATGTACTATCTTTTGTGAGATATTTTGCCTCGAAATTTCGGCAAGAAACTTAAAAAAGTCTAGTTCGGTTAAAATGAATATTTTTTGGATGAAGATATGTCATTTGCGACTAAATCTGCCCTTTTAGCCTGAATATGACACTTATATGCCTTTGTATAGGGCAGAGATGACTCCTATGGGACCAGAATAGGAGCCGAATTAATTTAAATTTAATTTTTTTGTAAGCTCTTCCGTCCTCGTCTATTCCTTCGCCTCTTGGAACATATTTATTGCATTTAATATCTTTTATGTTTTATAAATATTATTATTATATTTTCGAGTACTGCGTGACCCAACTGAAAGATGATGAGATTGTTGTAGGAAAACCTATATTTGTTGGAAGGATGAAATTCTTTGAATTTTCGAGGAATTATTTAGAAAACCGATGGAATCGAATAGAAGTTCATTGTCATGTAAAAGGCTAACATACCATTCAATTGGTTTCTTGTTAATTCTTCGAATATTCAAAGATTATCACCCTTCCAACCAGTATTGGTGTTCCTTCAATTACTCCCAAGAACATCTATTTCATCAACTTTAAGGTGAGCCAAGATTTACTAAAAAATATAATAATACCATTCATACAACAAATAGAATATTAAATGTAATAAATCGGTGCGTGACAGCACTGCTTTGCTACCGCTACGAGCCACCAAGTAGAGACATTTACGAGAACAGAAAGAAGTACAAAAACCTTCTATTTACTTAGTTCTAAATTAATTTGCCTCCTATTCTGGCCCCATAGGAGACATCTCTGCCCGATTCAGAAGCATTTATGTGACATATAGAGGCTTGAGTGGCAGTTTGCGTCGCAAAGGACATATCTTTATCCAAAAAATATTCGTTTGAATCGAACTAGAATTTTTTAGCAGTTTTAAAGTTTCTTGCCGAAATTTCGAAACTTCGAGGCAATAATTCTCACAAAAGATAGTATTTGATTTGGAAAGAAAATGTTATCAGTTATGCGGGTGTGCCACCTTCGCCGGGTAATCATTTTTATCAGAAAGAAAATGACAAAACGACCCACCCTACTGTCTAACCAACATCCGTAAGATTTCTGTATATTGTCGTATTTTGACGAATTTTGGCGAACTGAGAATCTATTTTCCTTGATTCAAACGTACTAAATCTTTAATGTTAAGCATCAACCAAGCAATATAAGTACTTCTTCGCCATTAAATTACATTGAGAAACCATCAGGAAAAAATGAAAAATTTGACATTTTTCACAAAACTTTATAACTTTCAAGACCACACCACCAACCACAAACTTTAAGCACTAGCCGTTGACGGATTTCGAAAAACAAGTTTTTTCGATCCACCCTACTGAACAACAACCATGTCTCACAGGAATACCAAACCTCTAATACAACCTTCGCATAAAATCATAAGGCTTGCTGTGCAATTTCATCAGCAGATCTTGATTAATTCAGATTTGAGAAGCACCTGAATTAAGAATCGATGTCGTTTTCAAAATTTCTTCTATAAATTGAAATGTTGCAATTTTCACTCCACTCTCTTTGATCGATTTAAAAAAAATTGTAAAAGCATTTTTTTCTAGATAGGTTACGAGAGGAGATACTAAGTCGTAACTAATAACTTATTTTTAACTAGTTAATTATATTTCAAACTTGCGGGTTTTAATCCCTTAATCGTTATCGTAAAATAAAATCAAATTTTTACCATAGTTTTACGAAGGGTGGTAAAACCTTATGAATTTGAATAAGAATGTGCATTCACTTATGTTCAATAATTGGTAAATCGTTTGAATTCCTAACAATTTAAGCTTCTTCCATATTTCCCTCTACTTTATTACAGTTTTCTTGAATTCCAATCGCCAGCAATGTACAGCAACAACACAACTCTTCGGCTGTAGTATCCGTTGATCTCCAACGAAACGGCATTAAATATATTTGCGCTTTCAATGCATCATTCATCAGAATTCACTGATGTTAAAAAATTAATATAGAAAGGCAAAAAGAATATTTAACAGTTTGTTAACTTTCGCTATTAACAGCTTGAGATAAATGCACACAATATATAGACCAGAAAATGAAAATGCAATGTAACCATAAAAATAAATGAAAAGCAACTAGGAATAATGAACAAGAAAAATGAAAAGTAAACATAGGTTAGCGCGTGATATAACTAAAACAGAATCATGTGCACATTTCAAAATTATGAGCGATGCGAAACAGAGAATCTTGGACTTAGTATGTTTTAAATCTAATTTAAGTATATTGCCGTTAAGATAGCTCAATGAAATTTTCTTGGTAAATAGTTAATGACTTGAGCAAATTTTTAAATTAGTGAATTTTTTTTCAATTGGCATCAAACATATTGATCAAATTCGTGACGTCACAGTTTTAAAAATTTGAAGTCTTATTCTGACTAAATGAAAGTAGCTGTGACAAAAAGTGTTTTTGTGTAAGTTGAAGTGAATATTTAATTATTCAAGAGAAAGAAAATAACTCTGTATCCTAATTATTTACGCTGCCGTGGAGTAAAATGTCCTAAAAGTCACGATTATTCAAAGAATACGAAAACAATTCGTCTATATTCGTCAGTTGCAGCCAATATTTCAACTTAAATTTACAGACATGGTTACAAATGTTTATTTATCATTGGTCTGCATAGAAAGAATTACTAAAAAGATCTAGGTTCGATGTTGGCGGTTGCACATTTCTCCCATTTAAAACACATTACTGCCGTTTACATTATTACATTTGGTGTACTTAGCGAAATGAAAGTAAGATGCTTCAAGAACGTGGATGGATGCTTGGGTTAAGTTTTCTATGACAACATCTCTATGCATAAATAAATAACTACAATTTGTAGCAGTATGTAAAATTTCAAACAGAAACCTAGTCTGCAAAGAAATATGGAAGAAGCATAGACTGTTAGGAACTCAAACCATTTACCAGTTATGTATAAGTGAATAAAAGTGAATGCACATTCTTATTCAAATTCATAAGGTTTTACGACCCTTCGTAAGACTATGGTAAAAATTTGATTTTATTTTACGATACCGATTACGTGATTAAAACCCGCAAGTTTGATATATAATTAACTAGTTGAAAATGAGTTATTAGTTACGACTTAGTATCTCCTCTCGTAATCTATCTAGAAAAAATGCTTTTATAATTTTTTTTTAATCGATCAAAGAGTATGGAGTGAAAATTCCAACATTTCAATTTATAGAAGAAATTTTGTACGACATCGATTCTTAATTCAGGTGCTTCTCAAATCTGAATTAATCAAGATCCTGCTGTCGAAATTGCACAGCAAGCCGTAAGACTTTATGATAAGGTTGTGTTAAAGGTTTAGTATTCCTGTGAGACATGGTTGTTGTTCAGTAATCGTGTGACCATGATCGAGTCGAGAACTTCCGCGAATCCACCGGGTTTTGATTTGCTTCACATCGTCTCAGGTGGGTAAGGGGAACGACGCTGACGCCTAATGGATATCATATCACAGAAAATAAGTAGTTCTTTAAAATTGTGTACGACTTGTACCATTATAATCAAGAATCATTGTAAGGGAAAGCCTCAAAGTCCAGATCTGTACCTTTTTTGGTCCGACATTAACCTAAAATAAAATAGCAATTTCGTCTCCTTGTTGTTACATATGATTTCAATTAAAATGGATGAATTATAAGGTTATGAGGTTTTGTGGAGCATATTTTTATACGAGGTTATTACATTTTTGCTTTAATTTATGAAGAATTATATAAAATATCATGTTTTTTAAATAAATATTAGCTTTACGTAACATTTCCTATGAAAGAAGTAAGTTGTTGGGAAATTCCTTCAATTACTATAATTGATATAGCCCCATGGCCACTATTTCCCGTTCCCGCGGCCAGTTGTCCCCGCGGCCAGTAGTCCTAGACCGTGAAGGAGATAAGGAACGTCGAAAAAGACGGCTATTGGAGATTTTAAATCTGTAATGCATTAATTAATTATTCCAAATTTTATTTCTTTAAAAAGGGATTTGTTCTTAAAAAAATTCAAATTTTATTGAACTCAACTCAATCTTTTTATTGAAAAAAACTTTTATGTATACCACACTTTCCGATAAGTTCCGTTTGTCTCCTAGAAGCTCCCCCTATTTTTTCCTCAGTTAATATTTTGATATTTTCTTTGTTTTTTTTGCTGGTGAAAATTACTGGGTAAAAACAGTCTGATTTAGGAACACTCCTACATTGTGCAAAGTTTGACCCTGAGATTTGTTGATGGTGAATGCAAATTATTGTGGAGTTATTGTAAATTACCTCCTCTTCAAAGTGAATGACTGATTCACATCTATTTCTAAAGTCATTAGTTTCAGTTAATTAAACCATAGTGGAAATTTATGACTGAGCCGTATGGAAAATTACCTGATCCTATGTCTCCTCCAAGTTTACGGGATTTCTTAGCTAGTTTTAAGCCTATACATTTTAGTCAAAATATATCTTTTAAACTGTGCGGTACTAAATGTTTTGTGTATGGTTTTCTGTGCCGTCTTTAGTGTTTCGTAAAGGAACCCAACAACACAAACGAAAGTAAGGCATAAAAATGATTCAGGAAATACTTTAACAGACCTTTTGTATTTTTTTGCTTTAGAAGAGTAAGTTCAATGCCCATTTGTTCTTCTTATAGAAACAATACATAACATTTCGGTAACATTTCCCTTTTTATATTTATAGTGTCTTCTTACTTCGTATAACATTGATGAAAAGAGAAAAAATACTCTAACAGGATAATTATTGTGTAGGAAAATTCATGTGGAATTACGGATGAGAAAAATGTAGAAGTATTATTAACAAAAAATCCATACGTGTATGGACTTTTCATTTCTGGAATCAGCAACCCAAAATTAGTTAAGAACACCTATTGCCATCCATGTTACCGAAAAAAGTTAAACATTTTTGACCTTTGTTATTTTAATTCTGCAAAATGAATTTTTATGGGTTGAGCCCTAGACAGGAAATATCTATAAGGTTTGATGCTACAGTAAGATGCAGCTTTTACAGAGATGAATTGTCACGTTATGGCACTGGTTCCCACACCGATGTGTGGCGACCCACTAGGGGATCGCCTTGGCTTTTTTGGAGGGTCGCCGATTTTAAAACCAAAATATAATCAGCTTGAAGCTCGAGAAATACAAGTGTTAACACTTTCCAGTGGTGTTTTAAAAATTACTGGGTTAAGCTTACGGCAATGTAGAAGTAATTATCAACCATCCCAACATTGACAATGGGCAGAACAAATATTCCCTTTTCACCAAAAATCGAGATATTTAAACTGCAGTAGCAGCAAAAGGAATAACTTTTGAGTGACTTCGAGAGATTTTTAGTTCAAATGAGATGTGCAAAGAAAATTTTGCTTTGCGCTTATCGCTTTAGTTACGGTGTGGATTTACATCGAAGGTAATTCCGGGAGAGATGTCCCACCTAAGGAAATGACTTCATAACAATGACTTAAGTGATAATAAGAATGTGAAACTGCGTAATAGAATATAAAATTTATCGATTATAAATAGTATATAAACAAATTTAGTCTAAAAACATTTTCACCCAAAATATTAAAATTTTTCTGGATTCATGCATTTGGCCATCTCTCCGAGTGTCCGGGTGAGCCTCAATGAAAGAGTTGATCCATTACCCTAAACTGCATATAATCTGGAAAGCACTTATATGAAATTTTTTTAAAAATTGAACTTGAAATTAGGATCTAACTAAACGTTTAAGTTAACTATAACACCTATTTAGAAGTGTCATTTACAAAAAATTAGGAGGCATCTCAGCCTCCTCTAGAGGCATATAAATAGCATACTGAGGCTTGGTCATCCTTTTTTGCGAGTGACATCTTATTACGTAAAATATTGGTGTTTCAACCAAAAGAAATTTGACACTTTTGATTTTTTTGTTGAAATTTAAAACTTTGAGGAAATAATTCTCAAAGAAGATATTTCTTCATTTTGAAAAAAATATTAGGTGCGCAACTAAGTTCTCGCTGTTTGTCAGTAGATGATTCTAGCAGTAAGAGTTGGTCGATTTTGACATATCCAAAACGTCACGAACCAAGCTTAGACATATGGTAAACAAACTGCTGCGACACATGAGTGATTTCGTTTTCGCATTATATACTTCTAGTTAAGTAAAAATGTCTAATTTTGTGCCAAACAATTGTCATTTGCGGGAAGTGTTGATTTTCTTCTTCCATTCCAAAAAAACGGCAGCTCAAGCGCATCGAGAGCTCCAAAAAGTGTACGGAAATGCTGCTCTTAGCGAAACAACATGCCGTGATTGGTTTCGTCGCTTCAAAGACGGTGATTTTGATGTTGACGACCGTCCTCGTGAAGGAAGGCCCAAAACCTTCGAAGACGCTAAATTGGAGGCCTTGCTCGAAGAGGATTCGTACCAAACTCAAGAAGAGCTTGCTTCAGAATTAGGAGTTACCCGTCAAGCCGTTTCCAAGCGATTGCATGCGTTGGGGATGATTCAGAAGCAAGGAACTTGGGTTCCTTATGAGTTGAAGCCAAGAGACGTTGAGCGTCGTTTTTTCGCCTGTCAACAACTGCTCCAGAGGCAAGAAAAAAGGGTTTTCTTCATCGCATCGTGACAGGTGATGAAAAATGGATACATTACAGCAATCCAAAGAGGAGAATATCTTGGGGACTACCCGGTCATGCTTCTACGTCGTCGGCTGTTGAAACCAAGCGAAACCATCACTGGGGAACGGTATCGAACTCAATTGATGCGATTGAGCCGAGCACTGCGCGAAAAACGGCCACAGTACATGCAGAGGCACGAAAAAGTGATTTTACTGTATGACAACGCTCGGCCTCACGTTGCCAAGCCTGTTAAAACCTACTTGGGCACGCTCAAATGGCAAGTCCTACCCCACCCGCCATATTCCCCAGATATTGCGCCGTCCGATTTTTACTTGTTCCGTTCGATGGCACATGGCCTGGCTGATCAGCAGTTCAACTCATATGAAGACATCAGAAAATGGCTTGATTCGTGGATAGCCTCAAAAGACGAACACTTCTGGCGCCAAGGTATTCGAGCTCTGCCAGAAAGATGGGAAAAAGTTGTGTCTAGCGATGGGCAATACTTTGAATGATTCAGATGTAAGAGTTTTTTTATAATAAAGTTACATTATTATCGAAAAAACAGCGAGAACTTAGTTGCGCACCTAATATATATTTGTAATGTTCATGTGAGTGGGCCACTTTTGCCAGGTATTAAATTTCGATCAGAAAAAAAGTGGCAAAACTCTCCACCCTAGTACTTAGTAAACAATACGTCATCTTTTGATCGTGCATTAAATGCATTCGACCCTGGATTTAAATTTGAATTGAAATGTAGATTACAAACGTTTTATTGAATTTAGCCTTAATCAGTATCACCTTAAGTTAAATTGATACTAATAGGGCACATATACCTAAATATAGCACTGGGGCATCTATCCCGAGAAGAGGCGGGGTCTATCCTTTCAGTACGGAAGAGATGCCCTTGCAGCCAGTGAGGCTACACTTTGTCCTAGATGGCCAGCCACTGAACGTGGATATTAGATAAACCTATAGCTACAAGTTTTCGTCCTTTTATTCAAAATATTCAAACATTTAAACTGATGCTAACCAGAAACATTATACTCTATCTTATAACAGGCCGGAAAAAAACAGTACTTACTTGGAAATGATGTTACAAAACTGCGAAAAAATAATGAATCGCCGTGAAACTCTTGCAGATAGACAGGTCCAACCAACTGACAAACACTGTCAGTAGAGCAATCTTGTAGTTTTCCTTAAAAATACTACGACTGGGGCATCTCTCCCGGAATTACCTTATGTTTTGTTTGAATTATTTATTTCGTCAATTTAGTCTTTCTACTCACAGTTGCAATCCTCCTGGTATACACCCCACATTAAAAAGTCCAAACTAAATCCGTCAACGAGGTTTTAAAATAATGAAGCAGCTAAATTTACTTTTGGTAAAGAGTGATTTCCTTTTGTTTCCATTTCTCATTTTTTACTTAGAGTATCCATTGTTTTCTTCGGAGCTCAGTTAATCGCAGTATGGTATTGATCGTTTTTAATTTTCATTAATCTACGGGCACTCAGTTATTCTATAATTATTATTATTTCGAAGGTGGTAGAGTAAGTTTGCCCAAGGGCGTCGCCAGCCACTGGGCTAGGGGGGGCAAGCTGCCTGTTAAAATGAAAAATGCCTAACTTACAGGGGCTAGTTTATTCATGCCCGCTTCTTACTACAAATATGTCAAATATTTTAAAAACTAAATGTATTGAAAACTAGAGGAGTTGAACGCTTCTATGGCAAACTCATTAACACTAGGAGGACGGCAGTTTCGGCCTACCTAGAAGGACGGGAGGTGGTAATTTAACCACCTACTTTTAAAATTCGTAATTAAATACTTTTATGATTTTCAAGGACCTGAATATTGCATAACTTCTAAGTTTGACCATTACACAAATGCTGATAAGGTGTTTTACCTCGTATTTTGTTTAAATTTTAATTAATTAAACAAAATGTTGACCGATGTCCTAAATCTGCAGAATTTCATATTCTAGAATATTTTATCCATTCATACTGGACCAATGAAACTCATATTTTCGGAATAAGTGGAAAAAAGTCCGAATTGTTGATAAAAGGCAGTCACGTCACGCCAAGATTGTTATGCCATCTGACGGAAACCATATAGAACCACTCGTTCGTGCCTCGGAAAAAACCTCCCTCAAATACGATGGAGGAAGAATTTTTCGAATTTCGTCGTGAAAATTTCCAATCTGTGGTTTTCGTCAATGCCAAATCGTTCTATAACATTTAAAAATTCATAAAAAATTTTTAGTAGGGTTGCCAACATATTAGTTTAATCATTATAAAATGTTCTTCCAATGTTTTTCTCAGGTAAATCTCAAACTGATATCTCAAGTTTACATTCAATCACCTTTCTTGAACAATTAGAATTAATGTCAAGGGTACTAACTTTATAAATCAGGGCTACCAATCGTAAGAACGGATCTCTAAACAGAGAGTTATGCGTTCGCAGAATAAATAACTAAAGGGATATTTTGAGCACAGATTTGTTTCATGTGATTTGTCGAAACTCTTGGAGATCCCGAATAAGTTTATAAACTATAAAGAAGCAGGGTTACTAAAATTTTCGGCTGTAAAGTGAAGGCAGCGATCAGACCTTCATGGAAAACCTAGCAATTAATCATGCATTTATCGAGAATGGCCTTTTCTTACTCATATCTCATTCTGTGCTTATCCACTCTGGTGCTAGTTTTATTATGTTGATTTTTATTTTAGACTTACCTTAATACTTACATCATTCTTAAAATGTTATTTTCTTCCATCATTCGCTAGTTTACAATAAATCCAAGTCATTATAGTAACACTTCATCATCTTCACAATGTACCCAAGTAACACGACATCGTTGGGCCAACGTTGGCAAACCGTTGTTGTCCACGGTTGACCAACGGTATGGAATGGCACTCCGCCTCACCGTTTGCCAACCCACCATTCCCCAACGTTGGGCCAACCAACACCAGCCAACAGAGGCCCAACCGTAACATCGTTGGCCCTACATTGAGCCAGCAAAGTAATTACTCTTTGCCAACATTAATGCTACTCTTTTCCAACAGAAAATGCACCTTTCATATTATATTTAAAATTACGCAGAGGTAATTCAAGGAGTGAAATAATAAATACCAAGAGATATGTATAAAAAACGTTTGTCATATATTTCCCAAAATGATTATATTAATTCATATTTACAAATTTAATTACAAATCCAAGAGAATGTTAAATTACAAATAAAATACTGGAAAAAGTTTTATATTACAAAATGTTTATTTACAATTTTTGTCTTGATTCCAAAGAATACTTTACATAAAGTACTTCCTAATTATATTAGTACAAATAGCTAATTACTTTATTTTAAACTAACTAAAGAGCCTCATCTGACAAAATAGTTTACATAAATAAGATGTTTTATCTTTGAAATTTTGCAGCAGTACACATTTAACAACTTGTCTGCATTAATAATATAAATACACTGACGAGCTCTTCCTTCAAAAATTCCTAATTTACTTCTGTGAAATGGTTCTTCAAAGTAGTTGCTTTTCTATTGAAATACATCAGTGTAAAACCAATGAATTCACAGCTTTACTAACAGATTTAATAATTACGACATTCATATCATCACTGAGGAAGCGGGTACTTTCTACCTCCTAAGAAAATTGGTTTCGTTTCCTATGAAAATAATACTAATAATATACTACTAATACTAATACTAATAATAAACCTTATAAGGTTTGAAATCATAATAAATCTTCGCTATTGTTCTTACAAATTAATATTTATTCCTTATTAAGTAATGGATTAGCATTTTTAAGATATATGATAAGAGAGAATATCACTCTATGTATCCAAGAGTACATAATTTTTTACCGCAGATTCTGCACATTGCCACTTTTACAGAGCATATTCCTCTGTATATTTTCCTACATTTAAGGCACAAATTACTGGATTTATTATAACATCCAGGTGAGATCTGACACTTTCTTCTATTCTGCTGTCTTATTGGCGCACTTGCTTCCCCTGATGAAATTCCCGACATTGCAAAGGAACATGAGGGAGGTGGCTCTATTATTATTATTATTATTATTAGGGGTCTTTATTAGGCGAGATTGAGGATTGAGACTAAAAAGTCTCCTCTTCCATCTAACCTGTAAAGTAAAGCTCTATCTATAATAAGATTCCAATAATTTCTAATACAAGTCTTTGAATTTACTCCTTCCGGCTGAGTTTACGCCCAGTGGTTTCTTTGAATAGAACCCAGCTATTTATTGAGGCCGGGTCCAATATGTTAAAAAATACATGCACTGGCCATCTCCTTGCAGCCGAATGAGTTGAATATTTCCGGCACATGCTATACATTATATCTACTCCTACTTTGTTGCAGTTGTAAAACAAAACTGTATCCGGTTTCTTTTTCTGAGTCAGAAATCATCATGTCCTGATGCATTGTACTGATTAAAAGCAAGTTTTATATTTTTTGCTTGGTAATTTGTCAAGCTATGGCCTAGTCTATTTTTATAAACTCTAGTTGAGTACATTTCATCGCTGTGATGAACCGAAGGAGGTAATTCTCTTCTATTTTTTCTTATCGTTCCAACCAGTGAGATTTTGTTTTTTTTTTTAGTTTTTCAGCGAGGCTGATTGAAGAGAAGTAATTGTTGCAAGTTATGTTGATACCGGAGTTTTTGAACGGCACTGCCAACCATAGCACAACATATTCTCCAAGAGACTGCCTTGATCCCCTAGCATCATCTTTTCCACAATAAGGAAATGCATTTAGGCAATATTTAGACTTCACGTCTGCTAATACACAGTACTTGATCCCAAACTTATCTGGCTTATTCGGCATGTATTGGATCGGCACTTCGTAGGATATAATTGTTCATCGGCCGTAACACTCTCGTCATGGTTGTAGCAGGCTCGGGAGTTAGTTATAAATGTATTCCAAGGCTCAGAACCTAAAGCAAATTTTTTTTCTCTCAGAGCTTGACTCCGAGTTTCTCTGTGATCAAACCATAAATGTTTCATTATGCTTACGAATCGATACTTATTCTTACTGCTGGAGAATATTTTAGATCTCTATGAGTAGATACAAAAAGTCTATCCTTGCGCGTTTCAAGGTCATTCTACAAAAAACAATGTTTAAAAGCAATTCCCGCGCTCCCTCGCGAGTCACCGCTTGCCTCGCCCGCTAGTACTTTCCCCGCCGCATTTTTAGAGAGAATTATAAAAATGTTCACACTTCTTTAAAAATTAATTTAACGGACACTTTTTATTTAGTTGAAAATATTTTCAATACTAGTTTTTGCATCCTCCAACTCACCACTTTCAGATTCACAAAAATTGTCAATTTATCTACTCTGTTTAAAATATATTTTGCTTTTTCACAAGAGTACGCGGACTTATT
Source organism: Sympetrum striolatum (assembly GCA_947579665.1). Classification (NCBI taxonomy): domain Eukaryota; kingdom Metazoa; phylum Arthropoda; class Insecta; order Odonata; family Libellulidae; genus Sympetrum; species Sympetrum striolatum. The sequence goes on along the minus strand of OX388344.1, from coordinate 17,676,266 downwards.
GGTATGAATTTTAGAATACTTGAAAGTAATTTTGCATTTTATCAATCAGCAAGGTTATGAAAAACGAGAAAAAAATCTGAATTACTAGAGATAGTACGCTTATTTTATTTTGATAATTTTTGAACAGTTCTTCTGAATTATTTAACTCATTTTTTAAAAGTCACGCAAGTGCAAAGATGATGGATCTCGGGCTCTTATAGATAAACTTATTCACCGATAGAAATGATTAAGTGGAATAAGGGATTCTCTTTTGAAATAATCTTTCAACACGCACGCACTCCTAGAATCCGCTGATAATGCAGTACTTGTAACTTCTGCTGACCAAAGTCGATATCAAATGCTCTCTTCGAAACAAAATCTCATGAAAATGATGTAAAAGAATACCTTATAATGAGCTGGTGAGAACATTTACCTAGGGGATGAGTTAGAGTAAGGAAACTAGGGGTAGCGTTTGTACTCCCCCTAACGCGTTGAAATTATGCTTGAATAGGAAGAAACGTTTGTAATGAAGCGGTAGTGGGGATAAATAATTTAAATAGAACTAAATGAGGGGAACTTTCTCATTTACTCCTCTGCTTCGTCATTGAAGACTTGGTGTGACTTTGCTTCATTCTTCCGTTTCAAGGTTTTGGAGTTATTCTTCCTGTTTGGAATTATTTCCTCTAAGAAGAAATACAGTAAATTATTAAGAGTTTAAACAGAAATCTGAGTAAGTATCAGTATATATACTTTTGAGTTATTCCCTAGTATTATTTTTTAACAATTTTTTCAAAACTTTTAGGATGGAGTACAGTCAGTTGAACCCTCAAGTAGGCGGTGACCATTCGATCGTTGAGATTGACAGGGCTATGAAGGGTCAACTGAAAACCTACTGGGTGGTGAGTGAAGCACATAAAGACCTTATATCATTTCTAAATTACACTTTCGATCTTTTAATTCCGAGGATAAGGGATGAGCTAAGTAATTCTGCCCTTAAAATTAATATTGTGGTTAAGGCAAACTTTGAGAGGGGTGAGGAGACGATAGAACGAGCATTTCAAACGAGAAACGTTAGAGTTTTACTAGCCGATGACGTTGGGGAAATTTTAGAAAGTTTATATGGAAAATTACTTAAGGAAAAATCCGAGATGCAGGTGAAGGGTTCAGGGTGGGCGCTGAGTAAAATCTTGGGTTTAGAACTCCGAATTAATCGTTACTCTCCGTTACGCGGATCAACCTTCATTGAGTTACCACCCAAGATCGCAAGCAGAAAATCTGTTGTAAATGTTAGGAATGACGATCAGTTTTGTTTTAAATAAGCGGTTTGGGGAAAGAACATACATAAAGACCCTCAACGAGTCTACAAATATAATACGGATGAATTCGACAATGGGTACGATTGAGATTGTATTGAATACCCAGTCAAACTCTCCAATATTCCTAAATTCAAGCGAACAAATAAAATTTCTATTAATGTTTTCGGGCTGGACGAAAAAAACAATGTCTTTCCAATAAAATTTATAAATACCGAGCTCGCAGATCATCGTGACCTATTATATATTACAAATGACAACATGGCTCATTATTGCTGGATTAAAAACTTTGAGAGTCTAATCCATCTTCAGATAACAAAAATGTCGTAGAATTTACATTTGCAAATGATGCTTCATGCATTATCATGACGAAAAAAATTAGAGACGCATACAGCGAACTGTAATAGTAAAAGACCCGCGAGAATTGAGCTTCCTATCAAGGGGGATAAGATATTAAAATTTACCAAACTCGGGCATTCATTTCCAGTTCCTTATGTAATATATGCAGACTTTGAATGTATTCTCCAAGGTATCAGCACTTGTGAATCTTTACCTAATGCATCCTACACGCACCCTATTCAGAAACACGAACCATTCAGCTTTTGCTATGTTCTCATAACGCCCAATGGATGTGAGACACCACAGCTTGACCGAGGTCCCAATACCGCACAGGTCTTTATGCAGAAAAGGTAATTTCTTGGTTCGGGTGTTAGACTATGATGATAAAAAAATAATGTGATTCCGAACACCAAGGAAAAGTATATTTCATTCGCAAAGTTAATCGAAAATAATTTCACCATTAGATTTCTCGACACATGTCGATTCATGCCAGCGTCATTAGCTTCACTGGTAACAAATTTAAAAACATTTAAATATACTAGCGAGGTATTCGGTGAGAAAACGAACCTAGTCACACGTAAGGGGGTCTACCCATACGATTACACAAACTCAATCAAGAAACTTGAGGAAACATCACTTCCGGAGAAGGGAAATTTCTACAAAAGATTCCGACACATTTTTTGCATGTTCGTAGTTTTTCTCAGACACATGCTCGCCCGCTAATCTGTTGTAAATCAAATCTGTGTTCGCAAATTTTAATATCGTAACAAAGAGCAGCTCAATAAATATATTTGAATGATTTTCTTTTTTAATTTAGTAACCCTGCTTCGTGAAGTTGTTAGGCTGGATGTAGGTTAAGAATGGTTTATTAAGGGGTTACATCTAATCGCCGGCCGGAAATAATGGTATATTTTGGAAATTTTTGTAGGTTTATTGTTGCTATCTATGAAATAATTTTCATTTAATAACAAAATTACTTTACTTCACATACTATTTTTTTAGATTGTGATGAAAAAATATAAATAAATAAAAAAGTTGTTTGCCCCTGACATATATGCATTTCGAAGAACTTCACTTAACGGTTGGCAGTTTTTCTCTGGTATAGATTATCTGAAATCAAAAAAGCAAACATTTTCTTAAATTACAAATGTGTGGCTATCGTTCCAAGTAGGGAAATTTTAATATTTTGATTTGTAACGAAATAGTGGTCTGTTAAATATAAATTGTTGTAATTTTGCAGATAAAAACAAAGTTTTTCATGATTTTTTCATTGACTATTAAGATTAAAGAAAAAACCGCATGTACGACGATAGATAGTATTGTTTTAAGCGATTTTACCAAATTTCAAAGAAATCGGTTGGATAGTCATTGAGAATTTTTGCCAACCAGGTTGAAAAATTAGGTTTTGAGAAAAATGGCCATAAACGTTAAATTTGTCACAAATTTATGAATTTTCAAGTTTACCATAAATCTTCTATTCCTGGGCCATAGAATGCTTCCTTTGAAGATGACGCAGCTTCTCCTGATGACCTTTGGCCCCGTCCTTTTAGCTTTTTTCTGGCTTCAAGCTCTTGAAGTTCTGCCGCTTAGATACGTCTCTTGTCCTCTCTGGCGCAGTATTCTGTAGCTCTCTGTCCAATTCTAACGTTCATTTCCCTCATGATTTTTAGTAGACTAGATGCCCCATTATTAAAAATACTGGCGGATATGAAAGCTGCTGTTTCCACCACGACAGCACCACTGGACAAAATTTTTGGAGCGAATTTCCATACTGTCGAATTGAAATTTTCGTTATTATTTTGAGTGAATCCGCCCAAAAAACGGTGAAGTAACTCATCTTTACTCAGATCTTCGTATATGGGACGTGTAGCCTCGATTACGCTTATAGGTGAAGCCTTTTTGTGGACATATTCTGCTAGTTTTCCTGCTGTTTTAGCCATCTGCCAAGAACACCAAGAATCAGAGCCCTGAGGGCAAAACTGGTGCTGTGGATTTTGATCCGTAGAGCTCTTGTGATATAAAGTGGCCAAGATTGCATTTTTCATCATTTTCACGGGGTCAGAGTTATTGCGAATGGCAAACCCATAATAAGCCGTAAGCTCATCAATTAATTTCCCCGTTAATTTCCCTTTCCCCCGGACCTTTCGTATTTTTTTTTGCATGCACGAAGTCTTGCACCCATTCTCTTCTGCACATGATTGATGCATTCCTTCTTTTTTATGAGAGTTTCATGTCCATATGGTCTGGATTCAACGATCCCTTTGTATGTTTTACTGTCTCCTATAAATGTAACTTGCATATTTTACTTTGTGGCGGTCTTCAGATCTGAGGAACATCTCTGTTATGCTGTCGACCTCCATCTTTCCTGCATTACCCTCATGATTGGCCGGGCATTCTTTGGCATGCTGATGGGCCCACTCTTTGCATTCCTCGGTGTCCTGCTTCTTCTCCCAGTATTCACATGATTTGTAGTGAGCAGATTTTACAGCAATATCAATCATTTTACTCGAATAAAAAACAATAAGAGTCGCTACTCCAAATAAAGAGTTAAATCCTCTCTTGCGCCAAGTCCCATCTCCGGAGACAGTTAGACCCTCAGGTTCCTCACAGTTGGTTGCCTTTGCAGTCAGTTTTTTTTTTCTACGCAGCTATTCACCAAAGAAATATTGCAAACCTCTTTTGCAGCAGTATGAATGGTCTTCACAATTAGATCGTACGTGACTTGGAAAACCGGGCGTGGTAAGTCCATCATGGCGCAGAACTTTTCTGCACCGTTTGATCCTACTCCTAATAACCTCATGGCGAAAACAAATCTTCTGTTAACTTCATAGGAACTTCCAATAAATGGACAGGAATCTACATTGATTGGGTCACATGATTCACAGTTCACCACTAACTTAAATCCAAGGCCTCGCCTACTGCTCTCTTGAAAACTGACTTTACCACCACAAATCTTACACTTGAGATACTCACTTAGAAAACAGTAGCAAAATTAAGAAATCTATATCCTATACTAGGATCGACAGAAACCTCGAAATCCCTGCTCCTTAGTGTTTTCGCAGAAGTACTTGCCGGATGCTCATCTCTCTCCAATTCGAAACGGTTGAGGGGTCAATTCTGCTTCTTCTTCACTTCTTCAACTCTTACGGAACTGCCTCTAAAAGTCTAACGATCCATAATAATCGTAAAAATTACTCAAATAGAGCAAAAACTGCAACAACTCAGATAGCAGAGGAAGAAAGCGAACGAAAGCCCACTCGACAACAGACCACAGCAAACTCACCACATCAACTAAATATTTGTCGCTAGTTTCGAAATATCTAACGGTATTATCCTTTGTTTTCCCAGTTTCCCCTCTCAAGAAGAAAAGACCGTACTCCTATTCATGAATAGGTCACTTGAAGGGATTAGGGTGATTAGGGTGCTCAATTCTTGAGCCGGATGTGACGGAAGTGCCCTTCAGGCAGGAGCTCGGGCGCCAGCGCTCTAACGCGCTTATAAGGAAATTTTTGTATCTCAGCCAATTTTACGGATTTTAAAATAATTCTTAGTGCAAAATATTGAGAAAGGTTTAAACTTAAAAGATATGCAAAAAACATTTCGATTTTTTCGATCTTGACATTAGATGTAACCCCTTAATAACAAAAAGTTATAATATCATTTGTAGGACCCAAGTTTAACACAATTCAAAAACATAATTTTAAATTATACTTTTACAGGTTGGTGACAGTGATAAGGATTAATTTTACAATAATGCAAAAATTAATAATCGTATGTCATAGTCGAAAACTGCTAAACTGGAAGTTTCATAAAAAAATGGAAAAATTATTTATGCGCTATATTTTGACTTTTTTTTGAAAGGAATGAAATTAATTTTCATTATTTTCCTACGGCATTTGAAACATAGAGTGACTTCGTTATTAAAAATCAGTATAATAAACCCTTTTTAAATACTCCAAAAGTTTGAAACTGTTAGGTTACTTATAAATAAGAAAAATATTAAAGTTAATGCAATATTGGAACATGAATGTTTAAACATTTCTTTAATTATTATAAGTAGAAAAAGATATTTGGTTAAAAAAGTTAACATTTATTTTTTTAACCCGCCTTCCTAGGTAAAGTAGACTTTTGCTAAATATAGTATAATTATGATACTGAATTATATCTAAACTTATGGTAATGTTACAGTTTACTTAGGGATATTTTTATTTTTCAGTTAAAAAAAGTTCACATTTTTCTGGAGATGCAGCATTAATGTCAATGTTTAATAACGAAAGTACCAATTTTCCTCAAGAGATGGCATTAGCGGCGAAGATTGTAAAAACAAAAGTTCCAATCTTCCTCAAGAGATGGCATTAGTGGCAAAGTTTATAACCAAAAGTTCAAATTTCCCTCAAGAGATGGCATTAGTGTCGAAGTTTATAAACAAAAGTTCCAATTTTCCTCGAGAGATGGCATTAGTGTGGAAGTTTATAAACAAAAGTTCCAATTTTCCTCAAGAGAAGGCAGTAGTGTCGAAGTGTAATATATAGTACATTTAATGTATCGTATGTCAATTCAATTATGGCTATCGATATCGGTATGGACAATACACGGAGATCGTGACAATTTGACTTTATTTGAGATTTGACAATAGAGAAAAAATATATAAAGATTCCTTCGATAGAAAGAGGAGATATAATAATTCTAATATATTAATAATCGCTTCTTGTCTGGCAATGGCGTATGAATTAGTGGGGGCATCAGAGACGATAACAGGAATGAGGGATGTCAGTGTGTTTTTTTTACACACCACTTACGGATTATAAAGCCGATTCATTAAATATAAAAATGATCATCAAGAAAATTGCGCATTGCTGGAAAAAATTACTCATGTATAAAGGGTAGATTTTGATACAATTTGATGTAAATATCATTGCCTCAAGTTGCAATGAATTGGAGAAATTAGATGATTAAATACAATGTGACGTCACCATTCTGCTGGTTGCGTACTCAATATTCGTTTTTCATCGCAGCAAGTGAAATTGAAAAGACTTGGAAGAAAACAAACACAACACATGGTTTTTAACACAAACTGTGTTAAAAACCATGTTTCTACGTTGCAAAGTTACGAAGAAAAAAATTAATATAGTTCTCCATCGCTGAAGTACGCATTTGATAACATCGACATAATTCATACGTTTCCTTTTTTAAATAAAAAAATTATTTGTATTAAATTATTTACTTTTATCAATTAATTGTTATACTGTTTATTGATATTGTATTAATTATTGATATATTTTAGAAGAAACGTCTCGAAAAAGATTCGATTCCCATGAATACATCGAAAATGGCAAAGGTCTATTTACTGATCAAACTTTTCAAATTAAACTTTTACATTAACGCTATATTTTAAAACTTACGAGGAAAATTGGAACTTTTGTTTATAAACTTCGACACTAATGCCATCTCTTGAGAGAAATTGGAACTTTTGTTTGTAAACTTCGCCACTAATGCCATCTCTTGAGGGAAATTGGAACTTTTGTTTTTGAATAAATCACCATATTGGTGCACCAATCCTTATTTGAACATCTTTCGTTATTAGACTATATCATCAGCAGCTTTCTTAGGAATGACTTCATCCATTGCTTTTAAAATTACCTCCTCTTCTAAGAAACAAAAAATCATATATATCACATGAAATTTTCTGGTAGGCTTACATTTAAGCCTGATTTCGTTATTTATGTATTAGCCAAATATTCAATTGAATGCGTCACATACCGGAGAGTACAAATTCGGCTGCATTAAAATATTCTGTAGACTCTTGATTATAGTTGTTATTATAATTGAATTTCCAGAAATAAAGTTAAATACCAAGGTGGAAAAAACGAAGACGTCAAATTACAATTATTTAGACTAAGTGATAGGTGGTTTAACCAGCAAAGAGATGATACAAAACCCAGTCTTACGCACTGAGTGTTCAAAGGAAACAAAACTTTTCCACGAATTGAAATTTTGAATGGGCATTGCATAACCAGATATGAGATTCGTGGGATTCTATGACAAGAGAAAATATTGGCTGCATCGAAAAGGAAGCTGAAGAATTTAAGTCACAGTTTTAGAAGTTTCTCAAATTTATTTCAAGTCATCAAGTCACAGTTACGAAAAATATTAGCGTAACTTACGCGCAGAATACCTTTCAGCTGACTGATTTGCTTCCAAAATGGTATATTATTAATAATACCATCGAAAATTAATTTTTACTGATATCTTGTATTGCTCCAATACTTTCACAAATTTCTACGGAAACCCGGTTATTGAATTATTTTCGTAACTATACAGCAAATTTACGGGTAATTATAAAATATGGATCGGTATATTTTATATCATCCCGAGTAATGAAGAGCCTACTGTACAGACTTTTAATCGTCCAGAATGCTTAATAAAGGAACAAGTAACTTTGCAATTGTCGCAAACTCATCTTGAGATGTGCCCTCCGATAACAGCCCTAAAATAATACAATCCTAATTTATGCAACTAATAATGGTCATTTTACAATAAACTACATAGACATTAACTTACGTTTTCCCGATAGAGGCCTCAAGCTATTAGCGGACTGAGAAAAAAATTTTCGGATGTCCATCTGTACCTTATGAAATCCAAACTAAACTCTCCTTCGAACTTTTCCCTGTGAATTTCTCAAAAGCACTATTCAAGAGCCTAGCTTTGCATTCACACCCTCAAAACAGTCACATGCAGAAGATCTAACTGAGCGTTTTATCAACCCGTTTGTCCCTCAAACGTAATCTTAATCTCTGTTTTTAGGGTGTAAGTTTAGAATTGCTTCTCGAATGTTCCTTTGCGTTTTTGCGAGGGGTAAACGAATCAGCACTTTCGAATTCTTCTCATGGGAATCTTATCTTATGGTGTGAGTCATCTAACAAAAGGATATGGTTAAGAAGTGCATGCGTTGAACATTGTGTGCGAAACACTCGTAGCGTCCCATTGATATCGATGTCGGCTCTAGGGCTGCTCTGCTACCGAAAACATCAACTTAGCTGTAATCGGAGCCATATTTACTGGCATGCAAAGCTAGTCATAGGGCTTCTTGGGAGGGGGGTTTGAACCCCTAAACTTCCCCCCCTCGCTGCGCCACTTCGTGGGCCTATTTGCAAAATACTCACCGCAAAACTTTCTTATGTCCATTTTGAAGGGAAAACGAAAAAAACTGAATCCTTTGTCTTTTGCCGGCGATTGTCGGACGATACTCAAGGTAGTTTGAGAGAGAGGACATAATCGCATAACCTCGCGCTCTGATCGCATCGAGAGGCAGTTCTAACTACATTGTTCACCCTAAAACCGAACTTTTCTTCTCTTGGGAGGGAAGGGGCGAAGGACTCCAAAGTATTGTTGAAATATTTTTGCTGCGCTGGAGGTATAAATGAATTTCCTACGAGGAAGTACTTTTCCCATCACTGGTGTTTACACGTGCCAACACTTGACTTTGTTTTGGGTCTAAATTCTTTTCAAATACGCTCGTGGGAAAAAATTGTTTCTACAACACATCCCAAACCAAAATACGAATGGGTCTCCAGGGGGGGGCAGCTGCCCCCCTCCCCTGGCAATGCCCTTGAGTTTGCCTAAAACTAGAGACCAGAAGTTGTAAAACTTGCGCATCATTAAGAGTCTACACCTGAAGAATTAAAATGTCATAATAAAGGCATGTAGAGTTCATTTTTATATTTTTCTGGTTCTATTTCTATTGCAAAATTAAATTTAAAAGAAATATCATACTAGCGCAAGGATTTCAGAATTTTCGTAAGAAAGCAATTCCATAAATATCGATATTCTTATCGCCAATTATGGATTTCGGTCCCAAATTATGAAAAAATTAAAATTTTTCTTTTGAGAAAACCCTGTACCACCTCTGTACACAAGCAAGCTACCCGTGAAATTATGAATAGCACAAAATCATAATTAGCATTCATATCATAACGCAGTCACAATGTAGCACAGAACGAAGGTGATAAGGTTCAGCAATTTATTTCCCCGACTCTTCATATTTTATTTTTATTCTTTGTGTCTCACAAAGTGGTCAGGACAAAGTAAATAATAAAAGTTATATTATGACGATGATACCTCAAATTTCTGTTGGTATGTGTGATTTAAATGACAATTTTATTAAAAAGTAACGTGTATACTGAGAATATTTTTTATGCTGAAAAAGCCGTCCTCAGCGAGGGTCCCACTTACCTGCTGTCCGGTGGCAAAGGTCGGTCGTAGCCGGTAATCGGCTTGTGAGATCCTCACTAACTCAATTTCTCTCTTAATGCTCAAGATTCTTTGTAAATGTTCTCCTACTAACCTACTACTGCCTCAACTACTGTAATTTTATTGCTATCTATATTCATTCTGAAATTTACCAGTAAATGCTGCATTTCCCACCATAAGCTTGTACTCAAGTGAATCAGTTTTTGTGATACAATCTCGGATTACATTCTGGTCGGTTAACAGTTTGGTATATACGGTAATTTATAAGATATCAGATATCAAAATTAATTTTATTCAATGAAGATTACCAAGAGATTTTAACCCTAATTGCGTCAAGGGAAAATGTTTTGATTCCACTTGAGATGTAAAATATCCATGATAAAAATCAAATGCTAAAGTTTGATGATTTTTTATATTGAAAATGTCAGGATATAACATGAAAAACAAATTTAATTAGATTATCCTAATTTATCATCAGCTTTAAAAGCTATTATTGTAAGCTCATTGCCTCATTCAGCTGAAATCAGAATCCCAGTTTTTTTAATGCTTTAATACAAGTATGGTCAGTGGTGGATCTAGGATCGAGCTGTGGGGGGGGGGGGCTTGAGAGTTAATATTAAAGATCAATTTCCTATTTATCGATTTTTGTAAGAAATTTTATAAAATTAAACTCAGTATACATATTTGAATTATACTTATTATTATCTATCATTGTAGATAAACAATATTTTCCTCACATCTAAATAGTATGAACGATGATACATTTATTTATTACTGTGACTTCTGGGGGAGGCTACAGCCCCCATAGCCCCCCCCTGGATCCGCCACTGAGTACGGTGATGATCAATTTGACACCTATTATGAAGATTTTGAAATTGAAGATGACTCAGTTTGATAAGCATGAGTTGAAAAATTTTTCATTAAATTTGGAACCAGCGAAAGTCCTCAAGACTCCTAGCATCAAGACTTACCATCAGAAAAACTTGCTTGAAAAAGGAACTAAAGGATACAACTTTCAATCAAGAGAAAGTACATTTCTATAATGCATTTGAGGTGACTGTAGATTTTTGTACTGCCATGATGTACATGGTTCAATGTTTTGGGTTACGTTGTTTGAGGTAGGAAATCCAGCCTAAACCGCAAATGAATGGCGATAGCTTGTCGATAGCTCGAAGTGGAGCTTAAGGTTCTCCACAACGGAAATTTATTTGGTGCAATCTCAATATGCCATTCAGTTTGTTTGTGTTAAGAATATTAAGTCATAAAGTGAGTCATTGATTTGTTGTAATGCCACTGCACAAATGGTTAATTTATGTTGATCTTAAAATGGTCTGCTTCCTTGGCCAGCAATGAGGATTTACCAAGTAAGTGTATTTATAGTAGTAGATTGCTACTGCTTACGCTCGGAAATTCATTAAAAAAGAGCCAATGAACTTAAGGTTGTTGTATAATCATTGTTGAATCGAAAGTTTATTTAGTTGAAAGTGAAAGATTCGAATTAATCTCTGTTAATATTTAGGCTAGTGTAAGAGTACTCTCTTTATTAAAGATGAAAATAAATTATGAAAAGTTTAGTACCCCGTATTTGACGGTTAACTTCTCTTTAGCTGCTGTTAATCAATGGATGCCCTTACTCGTCAAAAATTATTATGAAACTTCAGTAAAAAACAACACATCCTACCGTGATTGACAATAGAGTGTATACACATTTCGATTCACGAGATTTAAAGTCAACTGGCTGAGCCCACGCAAATATTTTGCACCCGTGGGATATGTAATGCATGAAAAACTTACACAAATAAGATCATTTTATACTTTAAGAAACGTATCTATCTATCATTAATTATATCAATTACCTTCAATTTTCGGGTATAGCCATCTCAGATTGTTGTATGGGAGGTGCGGGCATAACGGCCAGGCTAAGGTTTGCTGAATATTTTGCCTAACTTGCAATCTATCTAGTTAGTTATAAATCATAGAATTTATACATGAACTATTATAGTACATGCCTGAATTTTTTCCTTGTCGTTGGACAAAGGAAAAGTACCTAAATAATTTAATTTCTGAAAAGTACCCAATTGTCCATTGTGCCCGCAGAGCTAGGGCATGATGGCCACATAGCTAAAAAGTGGTAAATAAATTTAGAAAACGGGTTTTAACTTTAAAAAAATGTGACTTATTTACAGTAAAAAATTATATAATTATAAAAAACTGTAGCACAAAATAATTATTTTTTTCAATAATATTGTGAAAGTAGGCCAAAGTATTTTTATATAAAAGGAAAATGTGATTCTAAATTAGTTTAGTTACATTTTTCGCATAAATACCCATCGTCCTCTTCCCCAACAGCAGCACACAGTTCATGGGCCCACAAACCACATTCTGTGCGGAACAGCAGCCTATTGGCCACCTGCTGTCCATTGTGCCCGCCCAGACGCCATTCATCAAAAAGTTGTTGTCAGTTGCCAACAGCCAACGATGAAGCATTTTTCAATATGGAATTTTGCACCCAAATTATCACTGTTTTAATACAATAAATTTTGAAAAACCTAAAAAAGTTGGGTAAATGTGTAATAATTACAAGAAGTGAGAACGTACCTTAGATCAGAGAGTATAAAAAACACAAAAATTGCAATAACTCGTGATGAAGCGGTCCTTTCTCCTTCTGGCAACTCAGAACAACTGGAAGGTTTATGGTGGTCATCTTCACGCGTTTTCAACGCGATAACACCACTGTAAAGCCTTATATACTAACCCCCCTGGCCGTTATGCCCGTTCTTCCCCTATCTTATAGTAGTATACATTATATCTTATGCTATTTGCAAAAATGGACAATGGTAACAAGAGAAGTGCATGTTAATTCTCAACGGGGCTATTAATATTGATAAATAGCATTGTTACAGTCGTGACCTTAACACATGCTTCATAATTTGAGGTAGATTGCAAATATCAAGCTATAATTCTTTACAACCGATTAAAGTGAAGTTTACATGTACGTATTCATTATGGAACCATATTATGGACTCCTGGGTTTGAACCCGAGCCTTCTTAGTAATGGGAATAGTTTTCCTAGGGGTTTCTAACTCATAGAAACACAATGCAGTTTGTTTCAAATCTTTAAGTTAAACCATTTCTGAAATAAAGTGGGGGACGGACAGACTCCTCGCAAATTATAATAATTATTAATAGGATGTTTCACTTGCATAATCATCGACTTACAAAAGTTTATAAAAACAAGAATCACTTCTGATTTTTTAGGATTTACGACTGCAAACGAAATCCAGTGTTCATAGATATTGAAATTCTGCTTTATTTGTATGTGGAGCATCTGAGATCTTGAAAAGCATAGCTAGCTGTTAAATTGGCTGCCAAGTTCTGACCACGAACCTTGTAATCTAAACATATTCAGAATCCGTTTCAGTAGAGAGAAAGAACATTAAATTTCCAACTTTGCATATAAAAATGGGTCTCATGAAGCAATCTTTTTATGCTTTGCAGACTAAAGGAGGCTGTTTTCAAGGCCTTTGAATGAATAAGATCATTTTTTGTGAACAGTATATTTGGTTACTTTTTTCTTTATTTTCCTTAGTATGTGTATCTTGTATGACTTTTGGGGCAAAGAGAGGGTATACTCTAGCTTAAAATCTTGACGTGATAGATAAAAAAATGGAGTTATTTTTGGAATCAGAGGCAACACATTTGTTAAAAACAAGTATCAGATCTAAGTCAACAAAATTTGTGTTCCCCAGTGTTATTTATAATTTAATTTTTATTGGGATTTTGCTATGACCCTTAAATATATGCAACCCTCTCTGAATTTTCTATTACGACGAATTTAAGAGTGTGGACCCACTGATTACGCAAAATGAGTCACCATGGGGTCAATTTAGTGAAATTGACCCCATAAAATTGAACCCCATGAATTGACCCATTAAAAATTTAATGAAAAACTTCTCAAAGCAACTGCACTCCAACACTTATCCGTTGCAGCTGTGTGCCTAAGGAAATTGGGCCTTATTTATATTTGTCACTATTGATTCACCACCAATTCACCCACCTAGTTTCTTTCTGTTGGCGGATCTCTTCGATTGGTACTAACTGTTCAGCAGGCTTCTGTATCTTACATAGAGATTTGTTGTAATGGTACATTGGAGTAAAAACTATCCGTGTATGCAATATTACTCTTGTTTTCGAAACCTTTAGTAAGATTCCTCACTATCTTTGATGCTAGGAAGAGCCAATGTGATTCCAAAAATACTCGGTACCACCTAGTCATTAGGTGGTATGGGTAAAGTTACTTGCCTTGTTTTTATCATCCGTTTCAATTATAATAATAATGTATATCCAATAAAGTATCACACGTGCAAAGTTCAGAAATATATTAAGAACTTTGAATCTCAATAATAAACAACTTCTTTGAAAAGCAGAAAAGAACTAAATACAGGGAGTACAACTGATAGCAATGCATTAGTGGAGGAAAAGGAGTATCCAATAGGATTAGACCTGAGTAAAAAACAGCAGGATTGAAAAACATGATGCTGAACTGTCATGGTCAGGGCCATGCACAGGATTTGCTCATGGGAGGGGTTTTTCTCATAAAAAAATAACTATATTAATACAACTATCAATAATGAATGTACACAATGTATGAAATATTATATTCAAAATTATAGGAATTCAGTTTCATACATTTCCGGAATATATTTCATCATTCAGAATAAAGATTCATAACGTTGAGGATACTTTCTTTTAATGTGAACTATCCCATATTCCTTATCCTATCTTCAAATCATCATTCATAGAACTTTTTGTATGAAGGATCCTCATCAGGGGGGTTCGAACCCCCAAAACCCCCCCATGAGCATGGGCCTGGTCATGGTACTTGGATGTCATAAAAAACAACAGCCGATGGTTGAAAAATAGCTTCTGCTGGCACGAAAAAAAGAAACTAGCTAGAGGAATGGACATGTATTAGTTTAGAGAAACACTGACCTGCTCGAGAAACTCTCATCTCGGCTTAGACACGCACTTAGTCGGTCCTTGTGTTTAATTTTTGTTCAAACTTTTGGTCTAGTACTCTGGATTTGAAAAATGTTGTTTTATCTTTCTTTTTGTTTGATTAAGTGACAGAAAAACATCAATTTGAGCCTAGTAGCAGAATTTTTTAAAAAATCGGAGAAATAATAGTACTGTAACATTTTCACCCCTAAAATTGTTTCGAAGCAAAACGTTTAAACAAAATCTCTTTAAAACAAAAGGGAAATGTTATCTTAAAGTAATGCAAGTATTTTTCGCAAGATATCTTCAAACGTTTTTTATAGGATGTCAAAAAATGGACTCGAAAAGAAAAATATCGACTATAGTTGTCAAATGCACTTAAAGGGGGGGGGTAAAAACTGTCATTCAAAAATACATGCCCCCATTGTACACACACTCATGTCTCTGCAAATCATAGAACTTTTGGAAAACACATCCCTTACCTCCATTGTTAGATACTACTTACCAAGTGAAATTTCATTTCTATAAAATTTCCCTGAAGAAGTGTTCTGCCACCAGTATCCCTGGCTATTACTGCCTGGATGGCGGCTTCCAGTAAGAGTTAAAATCAGTGATGGAATTCAGCTGGTTTGAACTTACCTGTTATTGGAATTTCTCCTGTTCACTGTACTGGTTCTTAATCCATGTGATAAGATAGTTTCAGAAAGATAAAAGAAGTGGTACTACAATCTGCTTGTTATCAAATAGCCTACATGAATAGTTGTCTTTTATTAGAGTATTCAGATACTATTTACGACATGTTTATTTCAATTTGATTGCTTTTTAGAAACCTTTATTTAAAATAATTAATTAGAAAACTATAGGAAGAAAATTGTTAGAGAATCATTAGCAACTACATAATGTTCTTCTGAATCTACAACAAAAAAAATGAAAACAATCATGTTTCAGCAATTTGAGCTAAGCAAAGATTAAGCAATACAAAAGAGTAGTAAGTGATATTTGGTGGAATTTCATTTTATAATCAAAGAAGAAATAAGATATTTACTTTCCACAGAAATTTGTTGGAGTGACCATGGTTTCGGTACAAGTTTATACTTGATGATGGAGTAAACTTGCACCAAAACCATGGTCACGTGAATAAATTTCTATGGTAAGTAAAAATCTCATTTCTTCTTTGATTTTAAGCAATACTTTTCATAAAGAGTGTCATTCAATACCTCCCTTATTCAATATTACCTACTCTGCAGTGACATAAAAAAAATGATAGAACTAACTTTTCACAATAACAGCCTTATTTATATTATAGTAAATTTTCTTTATTTTAATACTGACAAATATTTCTATTGGAAAAATATGGACTCCAGTTTGTGAAGCACTCAAAGTTCCTTTTAAGATGTCTTAACAGTACTTCAGTATTGAGCGTACTGAATACTTAAGGGATGGTTCTACATAAATGCTTAGCAACCTAATAATAGAAATTTGATACATCCTTTAAAAAATCAGTAACCAGTTTCAATGGATGGGATTAAGAAATGAAAGCAACAAAAAACAAAATAACTACTTTATTTGTTTATACTCTAACATGAAGAAGAAAAGATTATCACATCTAAATCAGTGATTCAGGTCAAAGGAATGGAAGATGAGCAAAGGAACATGTAATTAATTAAAATCACAGATTGAGGAATGAACTAAATATAGCCTACTTGGTAAATAAACATGACAGACTATATTAGAGGCACTAAATTAGTGCAACCAACCAGACTCACTGAGAAACAATATCTTAGTGCCTCATTTGACTAATCATTGATTCGATTGCTTTTGATATACCTTCAGCCAACTCCAATGCTGAGTATGGTCGTTCAAGTTCAGGCACATGTATGAAGACTGTCCGTCTTCTGTCAATACTCAATGATGTATAATAGACAAACTCACAAAGATATCTGAAATTCCAATACAAAAATGAAGAAAATAATAATTTTAAAATATTTAATATTCTTTATTATAAAATACAACAAGTGCATTTAACTAGAAAACCCCTTGAAAATTTGGAAATTATCGTATGAAGAAATTAGGTTCTTGAAAGTATAGCATGCGTGTTATTTAGCTTATAATGTCATTATTATCATGTATCTGCAACACAAGAATCATCAAATAAAAATAAATCTCTTGGGATTCTGTATTTTACAGTATGAAATTATTTTAATTAATGTATTTTTGAGGCATTAATTTTTTTATAAAACGGTTGACTAATAGTCTGATAGCAATGCTAAAACACTAAGGAGTTCTGTATGACACAATGTGCCATAATAGGTGGACCCTGATAAGTCAGAATTCAAGGAATCAGCAATTACTTCTTCGTTTTAGTGGTTTCTCATTTTACCACTAACATAGGTTCAGGAGCAATTAATTTCTTATTTGGAGGTTTCCATTAATACAGGTCGAGTTTATGAGAACACTTTTATTAAGGATTTGTTTAATCAATTTCACTATGCACTTTTTGACATGAGGAAATGCAGCAACTAAGTTCCTTTTACTATTTCTATGTCCCTCCAAGCAAAGACTATATCAAATGCTCATCTTTTATGATCTATTTATACAAGACAAACTCACTCAACATATGGTCGTAATTTTTCATTCAGAGACCCTGAGGACATAAAGCACCCCCTTGTAACTTTTAAATAATTTGTGCACTTGTACAAAGCTGACCCCTTTTAGACAAAAACCGTACATTTGACATGTCATAACCCAATTTTTTACAGCATTTTACAGAAGATACTCTTGCTTATGCAGGTACAAGATGAGACGGTATCACTTACAGAAATTCTAATATGAAAAATTCCTATTTTTAATACAAATGTTTCTTGAGGTGGAAAAGGGTGATAGGAGTATTACACAGGTATTACTCATCTAGGTTCGACTATTTATGTGAGAACTACTTAAGATATTATATAAAATTATTCATCATTGAAAAATGTAATTTTTGAAGATATCATCAGGTTTTTCATTTGATTCTTTATTGGTCCTGTCACTGAATATTTCTTAATGTAACTTTCAGGATACTGCTAACAATTGTGATAGTTTTATTCTTAAAGTTGCGAATTTTGTAATCAGTTTTCAGTCCTTTCCAGGTATTTTACCAATGCAATCTGGTCGTAAACCCATAATATATGTTCATTTTTGCTTTTGACTCTAATGAGTTCCAACATAGTTCTCTAAATTTCTTAATAAAACAAGCATTGAAATCTTTTGGTTTCTTATAAAAACAATGTTTTGAAACCTTTTCTAATGAATTAATTCCTCTTGCAACCCCAAATCCAAGATATAAATGATATATATGCCAAATTAAATGATAATTCTGACTTGGATCAAAGCTGTTTCATCTAAAAGTCTTTTATTGACTTTAGGATGTAGAAAAAAATTTCTTTCAATTGACACTAATTAAAACTAATAAAACATGTTGACAGAAACTCGAGAGAGGATAAAATTTTAAAGAGAGATAAATAGTTCTGTGATGCTGACTTCTGCTATTTTGAGTAGAGAATGCCACATGATAATAAGTGCAGTGTAAGCTTGCAGTTTTGAAGGGGTGCTATAAAACCTTAATTTTTACTTCCTTATCGTTTAATTTTCTTGTTTTTTGTCAGAAACATTTTTTGCCTCATTGAAAAATATATTTTATGCAGTGTCTTATTCCAGAGATAATAAAACCAAACCAGAAAGTCACTTTGTTCATTGATAACTGTAAATTATTTTTTATTCATTTCAATGTATGCTCTCCAGTAAAAATGATTGCAACAAATGTTGGAAAATCCTCAGTAAGATTAGAACTTATAACTTCTTGAGAGCGAAGAAGTAAAAAATTTATTTTTACCAATTTCCTCACCATTATCACAGAAAGGTGATATTTTAAATGGATTGTGAAAAAATCTTAGCTTAATTCTCTTTCATCCAAGTAATCCTTACACCTGAAAACAATTTTTTTGTGGAACTAATTAAATTTTGTCTTCTTCCATATTAGGAGTGGTGCAATTCAAAACTCTATAGTTAGTGTGAATGTCAAAAAGGGACTGAAACTGTACTGATAGTTAAATGCAAGAGAATTAATTGCCTAGGGTAGTGAATCATAGGGAGTAATCATCCTTGAGTTTTTGATGACATTTGATAAATGTAAATAAAGAAATTCATTTTATTTGCTTTCGATGATCACAGTTCTCAGATGCTTTTGTTTTTTCAATGTCTCACCATCACCTCCATTAAGTTAGACCATCTAGATCAGTGATTCCCAATGTGGGTCCTAGGGGTGCTGTAGTAATCCAAGGGGGAGCTTGATGCTAAGGTATTTTATTCCCCTTTGATCATATCTCCATTTATAGTTAATTACTTGTGACTCTAGGCAGTTATTAAACATAAATGCTTTGTTGGACTCTTTTAAACATATAAGCATTTTGCTTTTTGTTTCTTCCTTGGATTAGGTCTTAAGGAAAATATTTTTTATAGGTGCCGGTTGGGGGCAGTGGTATGGAAATTAAGGCGTGGTGGCATAAAAATGTTTGGGAAGCACTGATCTAGATTCATAACAGGTAAATTAAGGCTGCTGTAGTGCTTACAGAAAAAGCTGCTTTCAGACTGTTGGCTTATTCAGGGTCATGATGACCTACTAATAGATAGAAGAATTCTGTTTTCACCATTCAATGTAGCTAAAGATCAAGTTTCTCCAAGCATATATATTGCTAATCACATTTAAGAAAAATTAATAAATTTACCAAAAATTGGTCATTTTCATTGGACAGTTACTTGGCTATGAGTAGTGAGTAAGTAATGTTCTCCTTAGATTTCTTTCTGTGGAGCAAACTAATGATAAGTACAGTATATACCAGTGCATAAGTCGACTCCTAAAATTTTGAAGTGAATTTCAGTTTTTAGCCTATGTTCAGCGTATAAGTCGACCCAAAAAATCAGGAAACGACACATATCTATTCTATGGAAGAAAAACTACGGTATCCATAAATATACTATAACTTAAGGAATATTTACCGCATAAGATTAAGACTCTAGAATTGTTTCTTTCAGCTGCTATGTCATCTTCTTGCCTCAGCTTAACTGTTACACAAGTTTCTTTCGTTTGTATCACTCAGGCTACACAAATAAAAATGCATTACGAAACAGAAACACAATGGAATTAAAAATTTATCAAAGAAATCATGGTAATATCAGAACATGACACAGCTATAACAACTTCCATTAACTCCTAACGCTAAGTCGAATCATAACGATTATATAAACAAAAACAAACCATGATGTGCTTACTGATCTTCATTTGTACACAGAAAACATCAAAATATATATATTAAATTTTTGTGAAATAAAAATACAAGTGAAGAAGTGAATATAATTTGCGAAGAATAAATACACATCAAATTTTTTTGCTAAATACATTTGACTCGCTGATTATTAGTTTGCAGGGCTTTACATTTTTACTTTCGGACACAATTGTATTTCGTGATGAAATTTGTTTTATATGATATCTACGTTAATTAGTCTTCCTAAAAATTAGTTTCATTAAGAAATAGTTGCGATGAGTTGGGAGAGTTTATGTACAACAAGTGTAAAGCGGGTAGTATCACCTATTTACCACTCAGTGGTAAAGGGTTAAATTTTATGTTCGGTGTATGTATCTATGTAAGAACACTGCAAACCGCCTTTCGGCATGTTGCAGGCACCTTGACTCTATTTTCCTAAACGGTTGCTTTCGCGTATAGTATGGTGGTATGGCGTATAAGTCAACCCCTCGTTTTTGAGAGATTTTTTTAGGCTTATAAGGTCAACTTATAGGCTGGCATATACAGTATATTTCTTTGATTGATGTGACCTGTACCCTTGACGACAATCATGATTCTTATATCCAAGCTCATATGTTTTCCCATTAGAAGACGTCGGAAATGTAAGTTCACATTGAAATAATGGTAAGGAGTGATAAGCTATCCGTAGTCAGGTCATTTTTTAAGATTTTATTAATTTCAGTAATATTCAGTATATATTATAATTAAATATGGCCAATTAGATATATATCTTATTCACTATTAAGAAGTAGAGAGGATATTGACATTGTGTAGGATAGTGGATAATTTCTGAGAGAATTTAGAAGATTTTTGGTAAAAATGAGGAATGCAAAGAAAGCATCTCTCTTATTACCGTATTTGACGGCATATAAAACACACCTTTTTTCCTAAATTATGTCTCGAAAAATTTCCCTGCGTCTTATATGTGAAGGTTCAACCTCCACAGATTAACTTTCAATACTGAATGCTATTTTTAGCCCAGATGGTCTATACAACCTATTTCATAATTGCATTCAATGATTGTGTTAATATTTGGCTTTTACAAAACGTGACCACTAAAAGAAACTACATTTTAAGTTATTGTGGTACCGCGCTTTCGCACGGACTATTAAAACTCTATTTCCTTGTCAGTGGCCAACTTAATGAGGGTGCGTCTTATATGCCGGTGCATCTTATATGCCGTCAAATACGGTATCTTATTAAAAAGGGATAAGGTATTGAAAAAAAATTAATCTAACTAATTTTCTCATTAATTATTTCTGAAATCTTTAGTAAATGGTAAGAATATCAATCTTGACAGTATTTCTTTCTTACAAAACTTCCCAATTTGGTACAATGTATCTGTATGCTATATCTTGCAATAGAAATAGACAGTACGATTAATATGAACTTTAAATGTACTACTTTTATGAAAATACTTAAACTTGCAATGGAACCAGGGATCAACATGCACATGAAAGTAATTTACATTCCAATGATATGTAAGTTCACCAGTTTTAGAAACTCTTTTCTTCAAGTTTAGACTAACATTATCACCCACTCTCAAAGTTATAACACAGAATAGTGGATATCTCCATACATTCTTAAAGGGAAAGTAAAAACTGATTAATAACATACCAATTATGGCTTACTGAACTTTCAAGAAATAATAGGCAATCATCTTTTAAAAAAACAATATTGAATGTAAAAAATGAGACATGGAAACAAAAGAATTTAAAGTGTATCTGTGGTATATATAATCAGAGGATTAAAAGTGAGAATAGAATACAAAGACAGAAATTTAAAAAGAAAGAATTCTAACAATTCACAGTGTTCAAAGAGCTAAACACTTCAAAATATTTTGCATACCTTATTTTTACTAAAAATCAACCGAACTTCCACAAATGTTACACTGATCCTTGCACTGACAAATATTATGGTGTGCAAAAACATTTTTAGTGCAAAGATGGACAAGAACATGGAATCAATACTCAGAATGCAAAGATTCAAGATTTTAATGAATATATTTGTTGGTATTCTGTAGCAAAAGTAAGGCTTTACTTAATTTAAAGAAGTTTAGTAGTATGAAAGAAAACCTACCGCCCAGCATCAGATGAAATAGATGATAGTATACGATGGTCACATTGATTTATCTCAGAGCAGACTGCGGGAATGCTTAGTTGAGAATTAATACAATCATCTTCTCCAAGAGGACAACATCCATTTTCTGGAGTTTGGCCCTCAACATCTTCTTTCACATAACCGGATCTATTAGCACTTCTTTCAAATATCAACTCTTTGGCATGGCTGGATACACCAACATGGACAACAAGCTGCGATTATGTCGAAATTGAAGACCCGAGCAAGAAAATAGGACGTTTACTTTATATCTTTAATGTTGTAACAAGACTTGACCAATTTTAAATCGAAACTTACAAGTGGATTGTGCATTTCCCACAACATTGGTATCTTTTCGGCCACAGCTTCATAACATACAGGAATTTCTTCTATAATCAATTTTATACCAAGTTTTTCATCTAAATTTAGCGATGGAAGTAATTTCACCGCTTCCCAACTAGCGTTTATTTTATGATGCTTAAAAGGTCCAAACCCCGTAACAATAACCGTGCCAAACTTAGCAACTGCATCTTCAATTCCAACTAAAACGAAAATCGATATCATTGATAAGTACTAGACACATTCCAAATAAATGCATATTACTTCGTCCAAGTATTTACTAAAATAAGACACCCGAATTTCAGGACTGAAAAGGAATAGCTCTTAGAAACTACGTACGTGAAGTAGTTATTCAGAAACTGCAATCATAGAGTATCAGTTTGCAGAAAAATTCTAAATAACAAACAGGCATTAGTGATTAGTATTGACTTATAAAGCTAAGGGCTAATAATTCGTTCAAGATCATCAGAAACTAGGGGAAAATATTAATGACTCACCATTATTTTGCATGGCTTAGCTACAGTTAACTTTAAACAACGAATTCGAACACCAATTATTCCAGGGAGATGTTTGCCGCTTCACTTTATCGTCTATGCACTCTAGACATCAAAAATTTACGAGCCCTAATTCTTACTCTCAAGAATGCCATAAAACCAAATCAAACATTAATTAAAGAGTCAAAGGAGTAGATATCGAAAAATACAGTTTCGGAAAATCAGCTGCACAAGGGATGAGAAACTCAATTATGGGAATGACACTCATTTCAATGCTTTAGTCAGCGACATTAGCGTCACCAAAATCCAATTTTGCGGACAAAAATGGAACTACTCAATCTGTCAGTAGCGATTCCTTATTTTCTACAATTTCCCTCCTCTCCTCCTCCTAAAGGAAAATATACTACCCTAATTATTTTCTGCGGTTATCTTCATTTTCTTCATTCATTAAGAAGTTCAAGTTTCACAGTTGGTGTCGTCTTCTGTATCATCCTGCATCTGGCTCTCCTTCACCAGCAAAAATCACATCTACTTATACAAGAACATAACATAAAATTGCTACATATCATATCCAAACATAATATTTACTCTAATGATATAGATACACACTGGTAATAACTGGCCATGTACTCACATTACATTAGCCTATACATTAGCTATGCTTTTGATATCATTTTCTGAGAATCAAAGTGTAGCTCTAATTCCAAAAAAAAAATACTTTTGTATTGAAGTTCACAAATACATATGATTGTTTGGTTTGTTCCAAGAAAAATGTTTTAAACTTGCCAATATTTCATTAATTCATCTTGCTTCTCCAGCTCTCATTCACCTGCAAAAGTGGCAACTGCTTTATTAGAAAGATAAAAAATCAAATACTCTAATTAATGTTATGCATATTTTTCATTCTGATTTCTTAGCAACATTAAAAAAATATTTAAAGAAAATATGAATATTTCTTCAATAAAATAATATTAACAACAAGTTCTTTTCTAAATCTGCCAACAGCAGAGCACACAAGAAATTAAGCTTCAATTCCATCTTTTTTGCCAAGAGGTTGTCAGCAGTGATGACAATTCCCAGTTGTCAATTGATAGATAATCTCATTTATCACATTCATATGTTCAAGTTGCAATTTTTTGAAACTGTATCGCTATCATAATTTCACTCTTGTTGTCTTATTCTCATGTCTAATCTCTCTTGAACCCAGAGCTTTATACTTTTCTTGACTATTTTTAGTTGTACCACAATGGATAGTTACTTTTTTATTAATTATTATCATGAATAATTGTTTTGAAAATTGTTAGTAATTTTTTGTCACTTTTGGTAAATAAATTTGGTCCAAAATTAAGGAACACTGTAGTAATCATTTAAACCTTCCAATTATATTATCCTAGGATAACACACAGCTGTGTGCTTAATCAACTGTTTCCATTGTTTTGTTGTAGATTTTAATAGATTTGTAGAGGTTACCTTACCCTATACATCTTCAACCTAATGAAAACTCTATAGGAGTTGATCACTAATATTTCCTAGAAAGACCTCAAATATTTTATTTATTTTATAAGTGAGATACCTTTCTTATTCGGCCATTGAGAACACTTCCTCACACTATCTGCTTCTTAGATTATGATTATTTTTTTATGAGCTGCGACATAGTTTATAAATTCTTATTTCATGTTCATTGTCGACAGTGGTGGGACCTACTCTTTTCTGTGAGTGAATCCTACCAGTAAGTAAATTACATTCTTTGTGGTAGAAATAGGTTGTTTGTAGTGTATTACGTTATGAGGTATTCATACGTTATCACACAACTTCGATTTAAGTATTCTCCAGTAGAAAAGCAGTAGGTACCATAACTATGTTTTGTTTGTGCCTGGCCATGTATTTTCTGCAGATACTGACTGTTTATAGTTAATTATTTTCATTAGAAATCATGTCTCATCTCGCTGAAAGTAAGTTATGCACGGTGGGATTTCAAATGCCGCCATTAAATTGACCCCAGTCACGTTACAAATATGCACTATCTACCTATACTGGCAGTTACACTCAGTACACTTCAGCGTCCACATATTGAAACGACTGAAACCAGGGCCATGACAAGCTTTAGTTCATTTGTCATAGTTCTGTCCTCCGCAGCCTTTTCCCGCACCGAGGGAAGGACGCCACTGGAGCCAATAGTAGCGATGAAGAGGTGTTTAGGCCTCTCGAAAAACAGCCAATTTTGAATTTCCACTGTGCATGATGTTTGTATACGGTTGTTAGAACTTAGTTAAGTGATTTCAAATAGTAGCGTACATTTATGAGACCGTTGAAAATATTCCCATCGACGAATAATTTTTCTACCCGAAAGATTATATGTATTATTCAGCAAAATGAAATGAAAAGTAAAACCAGCAGATAGTTATTCCTGACTGTGGCATTGAAATTGATAAAGTATTTACTAAAAACAGTATTTTTGTGACCGAAAAAGAGATGCGAAAAAAATTGATTAACCCTGGGATCAGCACATTTCGACTTTGTGGTTAGTTGCGTTATTCATTACACCACAGTATCTGTGTCAAGCTGAG
The DNA here is from genome assembly GCA_947579665.1 of Sympetrum striolatum. NCBI lineage: Eukaryota > Metazoa > Arthropoda > Insecta > Odonata > Libellulidae > Sympetrum > Sympetrum striolatum. Next base: position 17,650,551 of record OX388344.1, on the reverse strand, counting down.
GAGATGTTTTGCAATTAATTTAAAATAATATAAATATAATATATATAATATTAATTAAGTGAAATTATAAATTGACGCTGATTTTTAAATTCATTTTACAAAGAAACTAGGAAGTGTTTGTTTAAACGGTTTAAACTGTAATAGAGTAGTTACAATATGCCAAATACAATATTTAGGATATAATAGTATATTCGCCTAGTACAATATACAGGCCATCAGTTAAACTTCGGCAAAAAGAATCCGTCCTACCCACACCTTATGGAGAGTCGCTCCCGTGACTGAAACTAACTAGCAAACAAATGAACTATCTCTGTCCTAATTTGCCGGTAGATTTGGAAAGATTTTACCGTTGAAACTTGACAGCAATGACAATTGCTGATATATTAGGAAGACTGTGTATAGTCACAAAAAGGATGAATAATTTTCCGCAACTAATGCACGTATACGAAACACTCAAGATATTGCAGGTCAACTTAATGACTTTCATTTGTATGCCGATGACTTGAATTCCTAAAGAGTGATCCGTGATAATGACTGTGATATTCTTAAATCTCACATTAATACTTTGATCAAATGGTATAATAGTGATAGAATAAAAGTAAGTACCTCCTAGTGCAATATTATAACTTTTAGTTTTAAAAATACTAGTATTAATTATCAGTATGAAATAAATGGGGCTTCACAGTGTAGGCTAAATGTAATTAAAGATCTTGGAGTCTGGTTTGACTCAGATTTTAATTTTCAATCTAACATTTATCTATTAAAAAAAGTGCAGAATGCTTAGATTCATTACTAGAAACACAAAAAACTTAATATGTATTAACTGTGAGATTTCTAAGTTTGTAAGTTAACTAAGTTGAGTTATAAAACAAAATTTTCAGAACAGTCACCTTCCATAAAATTTTAATGCAAAAGCAAGTACAATATAGTAAGAAGAGTATATGCAAGAATATTGTTACACAGTCACCTTAATAGCTTCATCCCTTTCTTTCAGATCTTCAATCTTATAACAGTAGTTTTATACTATTACTTTCAAATGTTCACTGTTGTACTAATATTATAAAAGTACCTAATCTAGCTGTACTCATAGAAATTAATATTAAAAAGCGGGTATTAATGTTCATACTTTTACTTTTTCTTTCAATTTCTTTTTCACTGCTACTATTTGAATGGTACATACTTTATAAAAATTATATTTTAAAAAGTCTTTTACATTTGTTTTTGCCACCACCAAGCACAGCCAATAAGGTTGTTACATTGCAGAGACATTTTATTTTTTAGTTTTCATTGGACAGTAAATATTTATCTTGCTGGAAACTTTGAAAAATCTACATTTTTTGGAAGACTGTTCTCTCCAATATCTCAAAATCTCCACAGTGGCTTTTATGGAAGAATTTTGGACCAACATGGAATCAAACCCAAAGCCATACTGGAATCAATCTTTTCTAACTGCACTACAGAAGCATGCCTACTCATATTACCTAGTAATAGTATTGTTATAAGTGCTTCAACAGCTTATGTCATTTTGCAAGTGGGCTCCCACTGGGAATTAAAGCCAAAGCCCATTTGGCTATCCAGGAACCTTGATACAATACCTTGATTCTTGATACTCTTCTCTGTGGGAAGTTCCCCAAAATATTTTAGAATAGCAACAGAGTAAATTTTTATAGAAATTTATCATGAAAAGGCTGTCTTCTATGATCAAAACCTCTGTTAGGATAGGATGGATATCCAACTCTAATAATAGGAGGTTTTTTGTTTTGGCTCAAATATAATAGAAAGACCTATTAAATATAACTGCTGGCCTAGGCTGAGAATTTGTCTTTATCTAAATTGTGATGCAGGTCAATGGAATAGTACCATAGATCTGATTTTCAGGTGAAGATTTTATACAAAAACCTTGTGGGGTCAATTTTTGGACTATTCCATAATTTTAGAGCAAAACAGATCTATGATATTTTTATCATACACATGTGGTATCCCTAATGTTTAGGGACATGCAAAAGGTGGGGTTATTTTCTAACCAAAAGTGGTGATATTTTTTTACAAAAGTGATGTTATTTTACCCTGAAATCAATGTTATTTCAACGACAAAATAATTGATGTTGATTGAGTGCCACACTTTTAAAGGGCCCACCCGTTGCCCTGACTTTTTGATGCTATTGACTAGGAATAATTTAATAATAAACATGGAGTATTGACTAAATTCACATTATATATATTTTATTCTTCACATATTCAACTTACATAAAGAGACATATTACTATTTAACATCTGTAGTTTCAAATGAAAAAAATGCCATTGTGTCCAAATTGTCTTCTTGTAGATTTTTTCTCCTATCTGATAACACAGTGCTATAGCAGGAAAGAAATCTCTCTGAGTCCACATTTGCACAGGGGGTCCTAATTGCTTCCAGGCACTTAAATGCAAACGATGTCTCAGACAATATGAGCACCTGCATTACCTTAATTATATCCGCTGAACCCTGGGAATTTTGCTTTTGTAGTAATCGCTGTCATTCTCCAAACCCCAACATCAACTTCTCTGTCTCCATTGACTCAAGGCCATGAACTTTTTTTAATTTTGTAATTAAGTCGGGGTTCACCTCTGTAGTCAGAACTTCTTGGGGATTCTTGAGATATTTTCAAATATATTTCTGCTTGGGTCTTCTACCATAAGAGTAAGTTTGGTTGATGCCTTTAAAGCCATCTGCATTAGTATTGACTTTACAGCAGCTGCTTTAGATGTTGTCATGCTTTGTAAGTAATTGGTGGTTTATAAAAAAATACCCTTCTGATTATTCTTGAGTCTCATTTTAACTTCCTTAACTCTCTATGTAATGTGTGTGCATTAGGATAGTTTGAACCCACCAATAATTTAAGTCAACCAGCTGTTTCCCATGCTCCAAATATTGTCTGGCATTGCATAGAATCTATGGTATCATTATTTAAAGTACAAAAATATCCTATACCAGAATTGTGAATTGCAATTGAAAGTGAATATAATGTTACAAAAGTCAACAATGTGTCGAAAATAATCTGCTAAACAAAAAGCACTTAAAAACCAAGAGTTCTATCTGCTGACAACAGGAATAGGGAATAATACGAAACTATTTTCATTTCTGTCCTGAAGAAATTTTAAGTACAAATGTTTTCTTTTTCTTGTGTGGAGGAATAAAATTTTGGTCATCAGTACTACCCTATTAAGGTCAGCAATCTGATGAATCCAAATATTTCCCACAGTATTTAATTTGTGAGCCCAGCATTGTATGTGGATTATTATTATTATTAATAATAATAATAATCAATTTCAAGCCTGCAACACACTTTGTCATATATTTAGCTGAGTTTGTTATAACACTTTTAACATCTGAGTATTGCACATTATAAATCCTCAGGGACTCAAGTATTGCCATAATACACTTGCATCAGCGCTTTCTAGATAGTGGACACCACCAACGTAAAGCAATGGCTGCTCATTAAAATCTTTAAATGTTCTAAACAGTACCACAAATACACATCTGCCTTTTTTGTCCATGGTTTCATCACAAAAAACATCAATGGGCTTGCCTTGAACAGCAACTAACTTCTTCGATTCGGTCCTTGGCCAGATCATTAACATATTTTTCTGGAAGTGTTCGAGCATGGGGTAGGTCACCAGCCCCTGGGTTTAATTGTAGATATAAAATAAAAGGAGAATGAATCCTAATGCATAAAACAAAGAAGTTGCAGAATTCATAAAATTTGATCAATACTTAAGGGAACCTATTACGTTCGCATGCATTATGGAATAACTACCCAGCAAACACGCCACGTGTTCGCCACTATTTGCCACGTGGCATTTTGGTGGCGAATGTGGTGAATGTGGTAAAAAGGTGGTAAGAACGTGGTCATCACCACATTGGATATTGCCAAAACGTCATATAATCGTGGCCACAACGTATTCATTTCCGTGAGATTATTATTTATAAAATGTTATATAAGAAAGATTTTCTTCTATATCAAATTCATTTACTCATAAAACAAAAAAAGCAGAAGGATAAAACACAGAATCTGTGATTCTATTACGGAAGATGAATAACCCGCAGCATTATCAAATTAAGTAAAAAATAATATAAATATGCATTTATGACATATTAAAGGAAGAAGCAGCATAAAATTATTTATTTTTCCATTGTTATCTCTGTAAGTGAATTTATAATAATGAAAAAATATTCAGCCGACGTTTTACTCGATTATTTAATTAAAATTAATTACAGACGAAGGGTACGTTTTTAAATCCATCGATGGAATCGGAAATCCATCAATCCGTTTTCAAATTCATATTAAAGAATCGTAAAACATATATGTTTTACGAATCGTTAAGAAATCGATCGCAAACGTTATTAAAAAGTTGATTTCCGTGTATATTTCTCATAGTTTATTTTGCTTTACGTTACCAAAATGATAAGGAAAACAATCATTTTTCCTTCATACACGAAAACTGACAAATCTTGCTGGTTTGAGCTTGAGCGGTTCATAGTCTCGTAGCGTGGTAGCAGTGTCTCGAATTATTTTTTGTTGGCAGTATCTCATTTGAGTAACCGTCATTGTTAGTCTCTGCATCGTTTTGAATTTGTGAAACAATTTCGAATATTGCGATGAATTATGTCGCCCCAAAGGATATTTCAGCACAGTAGCAGTAAATGTATTCCATCTTTTCACTTTCCAAGGAAACCAGAGAATTGTAAGGACATTATTTAAGCATTGATTATTTATTGCACGTTTCAAACTATGTACTACCTAGAAATGAGTTCTTAATTGTATTGTACAGGAAAATCCTTGTCACCGTCCAATCAATTTTATGAAAGATGTTGGTTGTTCATCCGGAGCATTAAGTTTTACTATACGACCGATGTAGGGTATTTGTTGGGGGAAATCGTGTACGTAAAGTTATCCATACTGTGAAGATGGTGACAATCTGGAGATTATCTGCAGTTTTAAGCTCAGCAAAGAAACGTAAGTGATGCTTTTTGCCTTCTTTAGTAGATATTAAATATTTAATAAGCTAATATTAATGCTTGCTTACAATTGTTGGTAAAATTCTCGATGATTTACCGTGTTATCGAGAATTTTACCCAAGTGTTTATTTACGTTACTCAAACATTTTCATTTCCTTAATTTGAATTAATTTAAGCCTTCTTAAAACTTAATACAACTGTCATTGAAAGTTGTATTTCACTCTCGTTTGTACGTATTGCAGTATCATGGGAAGTTTTATAGTAAGAAGCAAATTTTAATATAGTTATTCCTGTTTTATTTAGTGCAAGAAAAAGAGAAATTCCGGAACTTTAGTGTATTCGTTGAAGACTGATAGATTCTTAGACAGAATGATAGAATAATGAAGGGTTAAAGGACAAGATATGGGTTATAAGAAGAATTATCCTTGATTGAAGATAATATTACACGATCTTAGAATCCTCTTAAGGCAGTTGTTCGACAAGAGGAAGACCTTATCCACAGCAGCAAAAGTGAATAACAAAAGTGAATGAAGAATTGATTTCATTTTCAATATCACAGATCGTTTTGCTTCTCTTTGCTGTATTAAGATTTCATTCCTATTCAGTTATGTAAAACTTAATTCATTGTAATATGTATTTATTCACTAATGTATTTATGTATTAAAACAATGCATAACAATAAACATTTCATTTACAGCATATTTTCTGGTGTATTCTTCATCCTTTACCCTTCTTTCAGTTTACTACTAAATCAATGACTACTCGAAGGAACTATTAATCTTCTTTACGATGTGTGCGGAATTTTCATGTGCAAAATATACATCTGAGATGTAACGAAACGGCAGTATTCCTAATCCAAATATTTGAATTTGTTTAAAGCTTTGATATGTTTTATCTTTTGAAATATCTTTCAGGTACTCTTAATTTACCCCTTCAATGACTTCTAAGGAAGGTCAATTTATTACAGAAAAATTTATATTTATTGTTCTCAAAGCCTTTCAATTGGTTAATTTGGAAAATATGCAATGTGTTTTAAGTTAAGTACTTGAGTGCTCATTGGCTGCTTTCAGAGATGTCTTATATAAAGACCTTGAGATGTGATTTAAGCTGAGACATTGTCTGAATAAATGCTGCAATGAATCTACTGTACATAGCACCCAGTAATATGGTATGAATGTCCTATATCTTGCTTATCCTTGTCTTAATACTGAATTCAAGTAAAAGACCATTTTTATCCAAACTTTTGATAAAGGTATGAATCTTGGGTAGCATCCTGATATTTTTTCTGAAAGAAAGTTTTTCACGCCAATTTATAAAAGTTTATTTTTGTATGGAAAGGAGTGATCAGAAAGTCATTTTTCATTATAAGGGGTCCAAAATTAGCTGGAATATTTTATAAATTTTAGGATACAATATTATAGAAATGTGGCAAAATGTGGTGATTATGTGGTAGTAAAGTTGTAACCCCACGTGGTGACCACATTCCTGCAACTCCATCTCGCCATGTGGTGGCCACGTGGTATTACAACGTAACTGCCACCAAACGCCACGTGGTGACCACGTGGAATTGTTTGTTGTTCAAACACCTATAGGTGTTTGAAAAACATAAAATTTTCACTAATTAGTACTAGTATTCACTTAAAGTAAATAATTTAATACTAACCTTCTACATATTTGTTTAACCATCTTCTATGTTTGGATCGTCGACCTTCTCAAGCGGAATGTTGGCTTTTATGAAGGCCTCTGTTGTATCTTTTGCAAATTCATAGGAGGCATCTCTCTTCTTGGTCGTTAGGAGCAATTTTGTAATTGATGCCTGCCGAATAGTTCTACTTCCACTTGCAGAATTTTTTTCTACGCTAGACTTGTTTTTCACTTGCAATAGGTATGCTTCGTGCAGCTGTCCTTCCTTTCCCACGAAACAGTTGCATTGCAAAAACGACAACATATTCTTTTGTCATCAGCACAATATCCGTGGTCCCGAAATTCTGCTTCGCGTTGTTTTGCGGTCACTGCCTCCTTCGGCATAATACTTTTTTTAATACATCGAATCGAAATAAAGTCACGATGCCCATGTCTCAAATGTAGGTAAGCTGCTTTTAAACCACTTTACTTTTCGAGCCTTCCCGGGATTAAAATGGGAGCGCTGGTAGTCGCGATAAGAAATACGCAATGGCATTTCGGCTACTTTGTAGACATCGCATGAACGTGGCGTAGACATCCTCTTGACAAACAATACGTCTCTTTTCCTCGAATGTGTTACTTTGAGGGCATCGAGAAGGCTTTTAACTAGTTCCCGAGAATTTTTTCATCGTATTTCATGCTTTTCGACAAGAAAGGCATTTTTTTAAAACTCTCTTGCGCTTATTATTTTCGTATAATATCAGTATAAACTCAGTAGTTTATCTACGTTCATTATAAATATATCAGATGAGTTACTACTTTTCTTTCGTTATTAATCGTTCATCCTCTCCAAAATATTTTTAATGCAATGAATTAGAGCCGCGTAAAAATTTTATACTATTGGTGAAAACATAACGCAGTGATTTCTCGCTGACGAATCATATACGATCGTCGATTCCTATAGCGCAGTACTGTCTACCTTATATTATTGAAAATTAGCTAAGAAAGCTATCCAAATCCTCAAGTTTATCAAGACAAAGCGGCATAAACATACGCCTCGGAAAAACTTTCGTGGGAGAGGCATGAGCAGAAGAAAAAAAATGATGAAAATCGCGTTTGAATTGAAGAAATTCGCGATTAACACAAATTAGTCTACAAAAAGAGTGTAGAGAATGATACTTTAAATAAATTAGGAAAATATTAAGAGCATTCACTGACCAAATGCTAACAAAACTGATTGAGCCTTATCTATACATTCTTTTTGCCAGTTGCTCCTTTCTCTTGATTAAAGGCACCAACTTTGTGCATTTTCAATAAGTATTCAAAAGTCCTCTTATGGGCAAAGGAACTGTTAATTAACAGTCCCTTCGCCCATGAACTAAGTAACAGATACACTTTCTCATCATCATCTTGTCCCTTAAAAAAAAAACTTTTTTCCTCATTACATCTAATTCACTTTTTATCTATTCTGTCAGTTAAATTTTCATGAAACATTATTTATTACAATATTTGTCACAAAACAGTGGAATTGAATAACCAACTAATTACACAATGCAACCAGAAATAAAAAAATCCTTGCAATTTATGAAAGTAGCGAGTGTCAATTTTTGGAATAATTACAAATTATAAATGAAATATTCATTTAATTAGCCATCCTAAAAGCTTTCATAATGGAAGCATGAATGCGGTTCCCCTTATCTGAAACTTTTTTAACTGATAGTTATACATTAAACACTGAATAATGCATTCAGGATGAAAGTAAATTTTATAATTATTTAAATGATCTGAATCCTTCTAATATGAAATTAGCAAAGATAGTTAAAGTGGTGAGCTGTGTATAAATACATCATGATATAAAATATAAAAAATATGATTTTAGGCAATAAATTTTATTTGACCTTAAAAAAAGAAAAACAGGAACAAGAAAAATAAACATGAACAGCATTAGGAACAGGAACTCAGTAAATATACAATTTTATTTATTGTGGAAACTCATTTTGAATAACATTTATTTTGGAAACACCAGGGCAACATAATAATGGACAAGGTAAGTTCACCAAGAATATTAATTCGCAAGTACTACTAACTCTACTTATGCGGCGGTAGTTGAAACTAATGATTACTGTTTGGGTACAGATTCCAAAATTCAGCCAAAAATGTTTCTGCCATTTAGAGAATCGCAAAATTTGGAGATCAAAATTAATATATTGCAAGTTTTTATACAGAATTCAAAACTCATCATTTGTGTATGTATTTCTTAGCGATTACTGTAAACTATGAGATTTATTTCACAAGAAAAGAAATACTTTTAAGAGCAACAAAATCCTGAGAAAAAACGCAAAATAGATTGCGGTATCTGAGAAAAATGGGAAGTTTAAAGATCGCAAATCGTTTGAAAGAATAAAGAAAGATGAGATTAATTAAGAGAAGTGAAATTAAGGAAATGTAACGCGTTTTAATCATCTGGAAAGTGGCGAAAGAGACTTCATAACGTCTAAATGAGATAGCAGTAATTATTTATTATCCTTGACAAAATTCGAACAGCTGTTATTATTATTAATCTAGATTAGGAATAACTTGGAGTTACTAATGAATTTTAAGTTATTAACCCTTAGAGGGTACTAAATCTTACGCTATTCCATTTTCAGAGGTTTAAGAAGTTCCATAGAAAATTTCTTCCAATTCCAGACGACGCGAAGGAGACGTTCAGGGAGATAACTGCCAGCCGCTCTTGAACTGTGCGAGAACTGCAAGGAAACTGGAATACATTCGTAAATAGAAGAATTTGCACGTTGCACTAGGATCCTCTGAAAGGCCCTGCTTAGGAAGGAACTGATCAGCTGTTTTCTGAAATGACTAAAAAAAATATTCAAGATTCAATAGAAATTAAACAATTGATAAAAATAATTACACTTAGCAAGATAATATCCAAATCCAAATGTTAAGGTGGGATTTCCATTAGGTTAAAACTCATCCCCCAAGAAACTTTTAAAATGTACATATTGAGCTTTCTACTCAAATTAAAACAAGCATGAGATATGATTGAGAAATTAAACTAAAATACTTAAAACTAAGATATTTTAAAAGATTAAGATGACAGAGTTGCACGGGTTTCCTAAACCACGTAATGACGTACCGTGCATGGCTCGTTTCCCCTTTGAAATGGAGGGGTATCGCCAGCAAACTGCATCTGGTATTTGATATTGCGGGGGCGAACGCGTCATCAGATGCAATTAACCAGCCCTATGAAACCATTATGTGACAATGGCATGAAAACCATTGCCACGGAAAAGATAGAGGGAGAATTTTAGAAGACCAATAAAATTTTATTCGCTAATGGCTAAAAAGCCGGTCTGTAGTAATGTGTGTAGTGCCTACAGCTCTAATTTCCCTCTTCCCCCCAATCACTTTAATGAAAGAATCACTATTGCCCATCAAGTGGGCCCTACTTCACTTAGTTTCCCCACTCCCCCCAAAATCTAATGCAGACCTGTTCTCTATCGCCCTTTGTCGGGCCCGTGGCTAAAGAACCTACCACCTAACACCTGAAAGACGTCGATCCTTACCTTGAGCAGTGGATTTCCTCCAGCGGTGGCCGCACTCAGCTTTCCATCGGCGTACAGAACCTCCTCTTGATGTCACTTCACTAATTCACTAAAATGACCATAATTCACAACACAATATTCACTTATAACACTCGTCTTCTTTGGAGGAACTTCTGATCCGAGCTCGAACTCCATTGTCGTCCCGTCCGCCGTGGATTACTTCGGAAGAGCCTTCTGCTGCGATGCCTTGGAGGGATTCAGAGTCTAACAATTCGTAGCAACGAGCGCAGTAGAGGGACTCAACTGCTGGAGACCTTGCGTCGACGAAGTTCCCGAAACTAACGTTGGGCACGAAATGCGTCGAGAACTGGGTTCTCGGGGTTTATATATTCGCAACGGTGAGGGAGAGGCCAAAGGGATGGGTAGGGAAGAAGTCGGAGACGGTGGGATGAGTTTTAGGAATACGAATCATTTAACCGATGCCTTTGAAATGAGCTTCATCGTATCTCCATTACCCAAACTTCTCTGCCATTGCCTCGACAACTCGCGAGCAAGTTTTCTTCGGAAGTTGAATGTATCACCGTGTACTAATTGAGCGTCAAACGGCATGGATGGAACTATCCCTCTTCGAAAAATTCTCGGGGGTTAGTCTGATTTAGACAAACAATTGTAGCACTGAATAGGAGCAATAGCCTAGTTTGCTCCCGATCCGTTTGATTTAAAGGAATACTTTATTTTATTATAGATAAAAGAAAATAGACTAAGGGAGGCTTCATTACGATGACGATATCATCCTTTTATTCGTATTAAATAGATCTCAGAATTAATGCTTTGACAAAGCGCCGATGCGCAATATGATTTATCGCGATATTTCCATTGAGCCGATGTTTTTTTCTTTCCCCAAGGAAAAAATATTCCTTTCAAATCAAACGGATCGGGAGCATGCTAGGCTTAACCCTATTCAGTGTTACAATTGTTTTACTTTCGGCCACCAAATGAACCTCACTCTAAACGCATCTAGTTGCGGAGATCCTTAACCCATTCAATCATGCACCCACCTTAACTTCCTTGGAGGACGTCAGCAGTGATAGTCGAGGGGAGAGGAAGTTTTCAGTTTTTACTTGAATAAAGCGGTTGGAGAGGAAGGATTAGATAATCTTGCGTAAGGGAATAGGAAAGGAGAGTTGTGCGAGCTGAAAAATATAATACCCCGGCGCCAGGTTTTATCGAATGCCTATTCTTGATCAAAGAAGACTACATGAGTAGCGGCATTGGATGTATGATACCCTTTAATGATGTTTTCACTAATCTTAAAATTTTATGGGTTGTGGGTTAATGCTTTCAAAAGCCCATTTGTTCGAGTAGAGTGATTTGGATTTGCTCCATATGATGGAGAATTTTAGAGAGGATTATTTTCTCAAAAACTTAAGAGAGGGAAGACAATAGAGGGATGTCTATGATTGTTAATAGAAAGAGGGTCTTTTTAGAGTTTAGGGATTTAGATTTAGAACTTAATACATTTTCGAGTTGTCGTTATTTGTCAAACTCGTTATTTTTGAGAAGAGGATCTCATTAGGGAGCGTGGTGGCGATGAAAGTATTTACGTTAAGGACGGATTCGTCGAAAGACTGTCGGGGGACGATGTCATAAATTGATTGACTAAGGAACTTCAATTAAAACGGTGAATAATTTAGATTGGAAGGCGGCTGATACTTCCAATTACTAATGACAAATTAGATATAATTACTTCCGAAAAAACTAAAAGGGGGAATTGGAAGAGGGGGGTACGAAGGAGGGGAAGTAGTAGAGGTAGACAAGAGAGAAGGATTTGTGGTAGGAGGAGGATTTGTGGAGGAGCTGGCTGGGGGTTTAGGGTTCTGGCGGCAGTTGAGGTAGGAGGGGTTGGTAAGTTAGGAAGGGCATTAGATTTGAAGGCCAGGAGTCCAATTGGAATTTGGCACAGTAGTGGCTTTACAGTAGTCGACAGAACTTTGCAAAGTGTAGAGTCTCTTATTTCCTTAAATATTGGCCATCTTCGGTATGTTTCTATTACCATTGCAGTTCGTGCATTTAGGAGTGGTAAGTGCTGGCAGGATTCAATGGGATGAGGCTCTCCGCATCTAGAGGCATTAAAAACTCGAACTCCCTGGACGACCTTCAGGCGTGCCGAAGTCCCTTTTGCCACTTTCTGGAGGGCTTAGCCGATTGGAATGCGCAACATTGCTTTCTTTTCGGATCACTTAATTAATCTGATCATGCTAGAAGTCTCTCAAACGGCTTGCTATCTTTGAACTTGCCCTGATTCTGCACTTAAATTGTAGGATAATTTATCTTCTTTAAAAATTATAAGAATAGCATTTTCTGTTGACGGCATAGGTACTTTAGAAGATATTGAACAAAAACTAAAAGCGCTACACAGATATGACTTGTTTTTTTGAGCATTGTTCATCCCGCACTGCACTTTTGAAGCTACGAACTTGATCACATACCACTGGTATAGGTCCTAACAACATATAAAAAATCAGCCATACATGAGCTTTTAGGTTGGAAATATTATTTGACTTGACTATTAAGGATATACATTGATACTAGGCTCTTCTTCTTAGAGGAATCCATCTTCCATCAGGTTTCAACTGGATACCCTCCATCGCATTTGGTCCTGAGCATCTTCTTTTGTTTGCCTATTACTTTGGTCATTTCATATATGTCATCGTGCACTCCCAGTCTTCTTTCCCTTCCTCGTTTTCCTTCTATTTTTCCTTCAATAATTCTCCTAAGTAAGCAATTTTAGCGTAGTATATGCCCCATCCAAGCTGTCTTCCTCTTTTTGATTTCCCTCAGCAGTTTTCATTCCTCTTCTATTCTTAATAGTACTTCATCATTTCTAATACTATCTGTCCACTTCACCTTAAGCATCTTCCTCCACAATCAAATTTCAAAACTTCCCAAGTACTTTTCATATTTCTTTTGGACTGTCCATGTCTAACTGCTGTAAGTCTCCACACTCCATACAAAGCAATTAGCAAATCTCTTTCTCAGATCTATTAGAATTCAGAAGTCCTTTCACCTTCTCAAACACTTTTTTACCCATAGCTATCTCTGTCTGCCTACTCTGTTTTACTTCCTGGGTACAGCTACCATTCTCGGTCACTAAACTTCCCAGATATTGAAATTATTTCACATGCTCAAAAATTTTTCCTTTTACAGATATACGAGGGTCGTTCAAGAAGTCCTTAGAAAAAGATGGAAAAACACTTTTTTTTGGGGTTATTATTCTTTATTTCTCAACATAATCTCCTTCCAGCTCTATACATTTTTCTAAACGTTTTTGAAAAATTTTTATGCCGTGCAAAAATAGGATTGATGTGAACAACTTTTGTTTGTTTATAACAATGGAGAAAAATGAATTTCGGGCTGTGATTAAACATTAGTATTTGAAAGGTTTAACGCAGAAAGAAATCAAAGCTGAGTTGGATGCAGTTCATGGCACATCTGCTCCTGTGTTTGCAACTGTTTACAATTGGATGAATGAGTTTAAACGTAGCCGTTCATCCACAAAAGATGAATATCGTTCGGGACGCCCAGAGGAAGTGACTACTTCCAAAACGATCGACAAAATCCACGATATGATTTTTAGTGATCGATGGATTAAAGTGCGCAAAATAGTTGAGGCCACAGGCATATCGCAAGATATAGTCACTTCAATTTTGCATGAAACACTGTCTGTGAAAAAAATTTCTGCAAGATGGGTGCCGCGTTTACTCACAGAGTAGAATAAGCACAATCGTGTGGTCGACTCTGAGGTTATTTTGGCGCTCTTCCGTCGCAATCCTGCCGATTTTCTTCGTCGATATATAACTGTGGATGAAACCTGGATTCATTACTACACTCCAGAAACAAAAATACAGTCACATCATTGGATTTTTAAGGGTGAACGGGCTCCGAAGAAGACGAAAACGGTGGCATCGGCCGGCAAGGTGATGTATTGCAATTGATTGATTCTTTGCAATTATTTTGATCGTTAAGTGTCAAGTTATATATTTTTTTAAATGTGGCAGTTTGATTTATAATGTCAGTAGCGCTTGAGTTTGATTTAGTCATTTTTGTTTGATTTTAGATTTCAGTAAAATAAAGGAATAATGAGTGAATAAGAGTAATGAAGCATTTTACATTTCTTCAATAATACCTCACTTAATCAAGGGTTGATCAATGGATCAGATTCTACAAGTCATCTGCCGTAATATACGAGAAAGGCAATTAGAACTTAAATAAGAAGGAACGGAAAGTCAGCCAGAAGGAAAATACAAAGAAGACTATTTAATGGTTTCAATTTCTTCAGAAACCTGGAAATGAGTCAGATCCAAGGCAATATTGTGTTGAGTGTTTAGTTTAATTATGGAATCAAAACTAAGCTATATATTGCAACTTCAGTTAAAACTCCCGGATATAGTATAAAAGCCAGTTGAATATTTTCAAAGGATGAATTCTTTTGATGATGATTGCTGAAGAGCTTCTGATGTGAAAGCACTTCAAATCACAAAAAACAGCATATATTGATCAAGAATTAGGATCATGCAAAGTATTTTGAGATTCAGCTTTTTGAGAGAATGAAAGAAATTTCTACCTTCTAACTATGTTAAGGATACAAATAAAGGCATGGCTAAGGATAGGGGAATCAAATGGTAGAAAAGAAAAATAAATTATATTCAATTCCGCTCCAATCAATAAATAATCAAAGAGACATGTCTAATGAAGCATTTCCCCTTTATTTTGTGAGTTTTGAGTATCAAAAAGAGCTAAACAAATAAGTCCTCTGTTTATTCAACTTGTCATATTGAAGAAATAGCTCCAAATGCTTTAAAATGTTATTTCCTGTTTTAAGATGGAAGATATATATTGAGAAATGCACAGATGGTACTGCAAGTATGAAAAATTACATTTTAGAAGTTTTCACAAAAGTAAAAGATGTTGGACTTCCAACAATCTTTATATATTGAATTACTCATCTTGATCCAAGGGCTCTGAACAATTGGTGACCACTAATCTACTCCATAGGCTGGTGAAATAAGGAAGTGTTTTTCTAACCTTATATCCACATAATGTGAGTCTAAGATTGCACTTTATGAACTTCCAATTTGCTGGTATCTGGTTGTTTGGATCACACTTGATTATTGTATTGAATGAGTTGTAGTAAAAGTACAGTGAAATGGCCTATTTTCTCTCTAACAGTGAATATTGTTTATTATATTTTCCGATATTGGATGATTATTTTTATAATGTGAGATATCTTTTATAACAGCCTTATTTTTAACTACAAACTTTAAAACTTGTTTTTTCCTAACTTCTTTCACTTTTCATATCAGATTGTTTTTTTAATAATTACTAAGGAACACATTCTCCAAATTTTAATTTCTCTTCCACCATAAATAATATTAATAATATCCATTACTAGTATTAAACCTCTTACATCTTTACAATTAATGATAAAAAAGCATCAAAAAATCACAATATGATGTGCAATATTGATTTGGAAATAAGAAATAGAGTATTAATAGAATGATGTCCTATCTCCTTGTCATATTTTTTTATCTGTTTTAACCCTTGTGTAGGCACCCAACTTTACCTACGTTGTTGGGCACCCGGGGTACCCGGGTACCCACCTCTTTAGATCTCATTTTTGAACACATTTGTAAAGGAATTCGTTCTCTAAACATTTTATTTAATAAATACATATTTTATGAAGGTATTAAAGTCATTTTTATATCATTTGACCTGTTAGAACTTCTACAATTTACAAAATTAGAAAGGTATGTTTATTCTTCGGTTCTTGACGCCTGAATTCCTTTTTTTTTCATTAAATATTCAAATTTGAAGTCTTGTAAAATTTAAAGTAGAAATGGCACAAAAAAACAAGTGACATCAACGTTTAGTACGTTCTATTGCGCGTGTAACCATATAAGCTAATCATTTCTGTTTTCATAACATTTGGTATTTATCATAGATGGAACGGAAAAGTGCCCATTTTTACGGGCTGTTTCACAGAGTGCTCTTTTTGAACGTTTGTTCCTCAAAAACTGTTTCTTCAATCAAAAATATATTTTGATAGAATATTAATACGGGTATTAGTAATTAAAATACGAAGTTTCAGAATATTTGTATGAAACGATAAAAAGTTGTTGTCGATTTTGTAAAACAACTTTTTCTCGGAAGTGGATAGCCGTAGAAATACAATATTGGGTTCGTTAGAAAGATTTCAAAATGAGTTTTCACGGTAAATAATTATTTTTCACAACAAATTAGCGGATTTTTTTATACGAATTTATATTTAACGCCGGGATTCGCATTGTGCAGCAGTGTTGCCGAATTATTGGTCTTGCATCTCGAGCTTTTGTACACTCCGTCCCTCAGAGAGGCTTTCTTTCTATCGCCATGGTCTGCGAAGCTACGCCTAATCATATCAATTACGTTTTGTATTTTTCCTTATTATCTTATCTTATTGATCATCTTTCTTACCCTTATGTTTCGTAGAAACTGAATATATGTGCTTCAGTGCTACTCCTGGCTTTCTTCTGGTATTTACATTACTGAGAGAGCCGAACGCTTCACAGGTTTATGTAGAATACATAAAACATAGTGTCACTTTCTTTTTTTCTTAAAATTTTTTCGTGCAAAGGCTATTTGAAGAACAATAATTAATTTCCACTAAAGAGTAATTATTTGCTCTTATGTCCCAAAGAAGGGGAAAGCAGTTATTTTAATTTCAACGATGCATTCTGATATATATATTCATGAAAGTGGTAAGAAGAAGCCCCATATAATTTTGTATTACAGTAAGTTTAAATCTGGAGGTGATACAATGGACCAGATGATTATTAGGTATGCAACAAAATGCCGCACTTTGAGATGGCCGCTAGCTATGTTTTCAATATAATCGACGTAGCTACTTTTGCATCCTATCGGATATACTATGAAAACAACGAAATGCTGACGTCAAAATCCAACCAACGACGTAGATTTATGCGAAAATTAAGTGAAGAACTGGCGAAGCCAGTAATTTAGCAAAAATCACAAAATTTGCAAGTTATGCGCAATGTTACAACAAAGATAGCGATTGAAAGTGCTATCGGGCAGCCAGTTATTGCGGAGGATTCTACTCTTGGTGCGTCTACATCGGACAGCTCCGGGAGAAAGAAGATCACTGGGAGCTGTCACCTGTGCTATAAGCAATTGATAAGAAGGAGAAGAAAAACTAGAAAAGTGTGCGATGTATGTCAAAAACTTGTCTGTAATTAACATTCGAAAACGTATGTCAAATCGAACGATTGATGTGAATAAAAATTCTCCGTGAAAATTATCATCGATGTACATATTATGCAGCATATATAGCCCAATAGAAGCTAACGAAAAACTACCACACAGTCAGTACAGCAATTTTACTATAGCTTAACTGAAGGCGCTCGGGTAAATTTGAGGTGTTAGTACTTAAAATTTGATTTTTTCAGATAAAACGATATTATCGTAGGTGAAAAATGAGACAAAGAAAGAACAGGGCGAGATAGGGAGGTTAGGAACTCCCGAAGACATCAACATGGCAACACTGCTCAACTGTTGCAAATCTCGGCGTTAAATATTAATTCGTATAAAAAAATCCGCTACCTTGTTGTGAAAAATAATTATTTACCGTAAAAACTCATTTTGAAATCTTTCTAACGAACCCAATTTTGTATTTCTACGGCTATCCACTTCTGAGAAAAAGTTGTTTCACAAAATCGACAACAACTTTTTATCGTTTCATACAAATATTTTGAAACTTCGTATTTTAATTAACAATAAACGTATTAATATTCTATCAAAATATCTTTGTGATTGAAGTAATAGCGTTTGAGTAACAAACGTTCAAAAAGAGCACTCCGTGAAACAGCTCGTAAAAATGGGCACTTTTCCGTTCCATCTATGATAAATACCAAATGTTATGAAAACAGAAATGATAAGCTTATATAGTTACATGTGCAATAGAACGTATTAAACGTTGATGTCACTTGTTTTTTTGCGCAATTTCTACTTAAACTTTTATACGACTCCAAAGTTGAGCCTCCGTAACAAAAAAGCCGATATTTCGCGTGACTGACGCTGGCCGTTTTACGGAAGTAAGAAACATACCTTTCTATGTTTATTCATAATAAAAGTTCTAACCGTTCAATTGATATAAAATTGGCTTTAATATCTTCAGAAAATGTCTATTTATTGAAGAATGTTTTCAAGGAACGAATTCCAACTCATATGTGTCAGAAAATGAGAAGGAAATTTCAAGTGGGTACCCGGGTACCCCGGGTGCCCCCAGGACGTATGTGAACTTTTAATGCTTTTATTTAAGCATTAAATATAGTTAACGTATTTATAATAGTACTATTTACTAGGGTTTCAGGTAGATAACGACGATCTGAAGCATCAAAGCGATATCTTTCTTTATAATCAACGTACAAGCAAAAATATACCTTAGTGGGTACCCGGGTACCCGGGTGCCTACACAAGGGTTAAATTTTCATTTATAACTTATCATTTAAAGAATCAATTTTAACCCTGTACTTCGGTTTTGCCAGGTGTGTAAGTTAACTCAGAAACGAATCCGACAAAATATTAGCCTTGCAAAGAATCGTAAGGACATAAATAAAAGAGCAAGTACAGAAAATAAGAAAACTTTTCTAAGGTATATAAGAAAAAATGCGTTATGAGAACCATACAAAAGAAGGAAGCGAATTTGGTAAGAAATCTTAAGAAATTACCGTTTACACAATAGGGGGGGAAGAAAGATAAGGAAAATACAGAATTTGTCGAATAATATATACCGGGAAGAATATTGAGAATTTACAAAAATTAAACAATTAGAGAAGTTATTTGATGATAACACTTTTTTATTGCATAAATATACGTTACATGGAAGAGGAGACTTACGTCTCAATATCACTCAGATATATAATTCTGGCCAACGCACAAAAAGCATTGGGACACATTAGTTCACGATTTGGACTATTTCAACAGTTCGAGAGAAAACTGGATCTCGTGATGCGTGATCACGGATATTGGGACACTCATCCCCAGCGCCGGTTCACCGGGCAGTAGCCGTTGCGTTCGGGGTCTTCACACAATTGAACCAGTCCTTGGAAAGCTCTTCCCACTCTTCTCTTGATTCTGTGCCGAAGAATCCCCATCACCTCCAAGACTCTGATAAAGCCCTCGAATAGACTGTATTCCTTGTCGTGTTCATCGATGTCCGAAAGCACATCTGGATCGAGAGGAAGGACGAAGAAGTTCTGCCTTTCGCCTTTCGTCGGAGTCGATAACTGTTGGAAGAAATATGCTATCGCTGGATAATTTGCGAAAGTCTACATTCGGTCCGTCATTTCTCTAAGATGTGTCTTCTTAGAGAAATTTTGACACTGAAATCTAAATTACGACTAAAATAATATATTGTGAATATAAATATAATTGGGATATTGAGATAAGTGTTTCTTAACCGAAAACCATGAACCCCAGAGGTCCGTGAGCAAAAGTCTGGTGCTTCATGGTTGATTTTGTTTGTTATTAATAAAAAAGGGGAATATATGGTGAAAATGGATATTAAAACAACAATAAGCACATATATTACGTTTACTGAGTACTTTAATATGATAAATCTGAATCCAAGGGTCGAAGCAAGTGAATCATTTGGGGAACTACCTCGATTAATGGATTAGGAGTTATTTATTAAAGTTGTACTTAAAATGATTTTATTGATACAGGTGTTGCATATATATATATTTTAATATACTTTCTGTTTTAGAATAGAGTACCTCCAAGTTAGCGCCCAATTAATCAATATTGTATTTCATATGCTAGGATGTATGACGATTATGCAAAGATAGGCTATCATAAACATCCAAATTTCCTAGTAGGAGATTGAATGAACACCGGGATAACCTCCATCACGAGATACTGGGTAGGATCAAAAAGTAGTAGGACTGAATTTCTGTAGCGCGAACGGAGCGGTGGAGGGCGGTCGGATCACCTGGGCGTGGTAGTT
Source organism: Sympetrum striolatum (assembly GCA_947579665.1). Taxonomy (NCBI): domain Eukaryota; kingdom Metazoa; phylum Arthropoda; class Insecta; order Odonata; family Libellulidae; genus Sympetrum; species Sympetrum striolatum. Next base: position 17,630,324 of record OX388344.1, on the reverse strand, counting down.
AGGAGCGTTCCAAAAAGACCTATATTTTTTCTAGTCACGTGCGGGCAAGCGGAGAGTAAGCACGTCAATTTCCGTGAACCTCTGTTAAGAAGTGTCGTCGCGATCCAAGATGAAGAGAGCAGCGCTACGCAATTAAATTCTGCGTCAAACTTTGGAAAACCACGGACCCTCGGAATGATTAAGGACGTCTACGGGAATGCTATCATGAGCCGCTGAATAGTGTTCAAGTGGCATAAGCTGTTCCGGGAGGGGCGGGAGCTCGTCGAAGATGACCAGCACGCCGGTCGCCCATCAACTTCAAGGATTGATGAAAATGTGGCCAAAGTGAAGGCGCTCCTGGACTCTGACAGACGCACAAACATTCGTCTGATTGTTGATGAGTTAGGGATTTCGTACGGTAGCGTCCAAAAACTTATTACTGAAGATTTGACCATGCGAAAGGTGTGCGCCAAGTTTGTGCCAATACTCCTAAGTGATGAACAAAAAGTGAATCGTGTGCAAATTCCCCAGGAAATTCTGAACGTTGCCCCACCCCCCTACAGTCCAGATCTGACACCACCGGACTTCTTCCTCATTTCTCGGCTCAAGCGGGACCTCAAGAGAAACCGATACAGCCCCGTAGAAGAAGTCCGAGGGGCCGTGACGGCGTCTCTGAAGGGGATCCCGGAGAACGAATTTCAGAAGGCGTACGCGCAGTGGGAATCGCGTTAAACGCGATTTGAAGGAGCACAAGGGTGCTACTTCGAGGTCTGGTAAGGATTTGTACCGAATAGTTCAATAAAAATATTTACATTTATTCAGTCCTACTACTTTTTGATCCTACCCTGTAGAGGTGAGACACCCTATTTCGCCATAGAAATCCTGAAGAGCCAGACAAGAGGTCAAAATTCGGGTATCCAAATGGGTAATCTCCTACGAATCCATGGCCCATAAATACCATCAAATGTAAAATTTAGGCTGTGACGAAAACCTCAATGTACGTATACATGGAATATAAGAGCAATTACTAGAAAGGGAAAGCTGCAAAATCTAAAGAGGTGAAATGGGAAGGAACTAAGTCCACATTCTTAAACTGAATGAAGTTTCGTGGAAAAGAAGAAAGAAAGTGTTCTTCGACTAATATAGATTGGTATGTGGAGGGGAAGTAAACAAGAATGAAGGAGAAGAAGAAGAAGAAGTAATATACGGTTACTTCATCATGGGTATAGCTTTTAATGTAAGTCTGTGAGCGAGACAGTAGGTATTCTCATGATTCAACAGTACGTAAAAAGCAGAGCATTAGGGAGGTGTATGTTTTCTAACATTAAGAATAGATTTCACAGTTGTATAAGGAGAGCGGTAACGGAAAAGTGAGAGCTGTATCAGTGGAAGATTTAAACGGTATAATAGACAGAAGCAGGTACTAAGAGGTAGAATGGCATTTGTAACAGAAAAAACAAGAGGAAATTGATAAAATTTTCTGGAGAGAAAGTCTCTGTGGGCCAAATACTTGGTTTCAAAATCATTAGCGGATCACTCATTTACTCGAATATTCTTAAAATCGTATGTATGTATCTTACTTTCTGAATGATGAATAATACAATATGAAAAATAGGCAATTTAATTTTCTTTTTCCCATTAAGTTGCCGTATTCTATCGGCCAAAAATATTTCGCCATCATTTACCCAGCGTACTTTACTTAAAGGTCTTCAAGTCCAATACTCGTAACATCGTGAGTATTGATAAGTTAACTCACGAGAACGTTAAAATTACTTTTTCTATCTTTACGAAAACAACTCTGGTCTCAAAATAACCATTGTCTACGCTACTAAAACATATCAGATTCAAACGATACTGGCTAAAATAAATACCGGAGTAACCGTTACCAGTAAATCTACCTTACTTCTGACTTAGCTCGACTTTGCTGTTAAATATCTATAGAAAAATGTTTTGCAATGTATTTTTAAGATGGTAACTCACCACTTGCAAGAGGAGAACGACAACCAAGGCAATGTAAGGATATTCCATGTCTCGTAGGCAGCTGGTAACTCTCTTTCTTTCATGAGACATCTATTCTATCAACGCAAGCTTTACAGTTAAGTAATATTTCATTAAGGAATGCTTCTCTTTGACCCAAATTTCTAAACATCACTCTGGTCATTCAAGCGTTTCAACAGTATCGTAGGCTGAAGAGTAGCTATGCGGACGATGCAACAATTATGAGCTGAAAGCGCAGATTTCAGATCGTTTGCCTTTCATCTTCCTCTTTAATTGTCACGATAACATTATCCAATAGTTTCATTATTTTCTTTTCCTGAGTCCGACGAGAAAGCATATTCAAGAAACAAAGAATCTAGATTATAACTTCAGCATAAATAAAAGTGAATGGCATGCTTAAAGTATTTGTTTGGATCTAAGGAAGTCGTGAAATGTAGTTAATATAAAATCGTAACACTTCCCTTTATTTTCATTTACAAGAAGTTCCCGAGTTATGTAGATGATGCGTTCAAAATCTTGTTTCTTCGGTCGCAATTTACGTAATTCGGAAATCTTCCTGTTTATTACTGCCAAGGTGGAGAATAATTTTGTAAATAACCATATATGTTTAATAGAGATAATCCATGTTTTGTTTTCATCATAAGTGGCATTGAATCGAATAAAGTGACAATTTATATATCTTTATTGGAGAAATTGTTGCATTGTTACTCAAAGGGACTAGTGTTTTCTAGCAAAATGTTAATAGGAAACTAAATGGACATTTATGTGTAGAATAATTTCGTAACAAGCGTCGTATCTGAATGAGTGAAGACAAGATTGGCCAATTACTTGCATTGTATTTCAAATTGATGTGGTAAAACCTTATGTGAGAAGTACAAGCAGATAATTTGTAAGTGGATTCCGAATTCAAAGTTAATCAAGATTCCTACGAATTTATATGGATTCAGGAAAGGGACCATTTGGTTCTAAATAACAGCGCAGTTGCATTTCACGCCGATAAACGACCAAACATTCTTTGTTCCCTCTTCCGGAAGTTACCTAATCAGCGATATATTACATTACGTACGTATTATGTAAGTATGTATTTGCGTAAATCTAGTCTTGCGTAACTGCGATATCATATGAAATATGTAATTACCGTTAATTTTAAACACTTGAAGTGTTTCATTATTCTAAATATTATATTACAGTTAGAAAAGTCAGTTTTCATAAACCACTAAGTTGTCTAATGAAAGGTGTGTGGAATTAGGTAAAACATAGAGTTACAATCAGAATGAGTTGGAGAAATGAAAGTTTCTGATAGTTTCTTAAACTTAGAATAATTGCGAATAATAAGTTAGAAATAAAGAGAGTCAGTCGTATTAAGATATTGTCTAATGTGGTATATCTACTGTTCATGAAGTAAATCACCAAATAAATGGTCATGAATTTCCTCGCTGAATGCGTAACAGAAAGAGGCTGACCTCATATAGTAGCGAAAACATAAGTTACGTTTCATCATTCATAGACATTCTTATAGAAACTGGTGGAAAAAGAAAGGAAAAAGACTTATTCAGCGGAATGCAATATCTCCAACAGTTTTTTACTATATTTTTATTTTTTCACTGCTACATCACTCGTATTTTAAAGAATCAAAATTTAAACATTGGAACCCATGCACTAAGAGTTAACTTCAAAAATATTGTGTGAAGGAATACATAGCATGAGTGAATGAAATATAAATCAGTTTGAAAAATTTCTGTATATATTACCACGAAAGCAACAGGAAAAAGGAGAATTGATTTCACTCCAGAAAGATATTTTATTTCTCACTGATTTAAACGCAGTTATTCATTGAGGGTTTCCATTCGGCTCAGGTTTTCAAAGCACCAAGTTTCGCTCATGGCTCGGTGGCTATCTTCAGGGTCATCTAAGGAGTGTCCTTAGGATTCTTAGAGTATTCTGAAAATAGCTGTAGAATCAGTGGCCAAATTGGAGGATGCCTACTACAAACTCCAACCGAGTGACAATCCAATTTCCTTAAATTTTATCATTGTAAAGCGGTAAGCGATCGTGAATTATCCGTGTTTGAATTGGACATGGAGATCCGTTTAATCCTTCTGTAGTGGAGACTGACTCCATCGTCATAGGGCGAGTTCTGAAGGCGGTGACGAGGCCATGGACTCCTTTGCACCGATCTCCTTTGGCCTCTGGTGATCCACCTCCTTTCCCTCCAAGGGGTCCTCTCCTCTTCGCACAAATAGAAGCTCTGCGACACAGCCAACGGGTGAACCTTCAGCGCTAGACATTCTCTTCCGAATTTCTGAAGGGGCGAATAGTGTTTTTGTGAAAAGTAAATATTAATTACAGTAAAACCCCGGTAATCCGGACGAATTCAGGCACATAGGCGTCCGGATTAGCGGGGTTTAAAAAAAATAACGTAAAAAACATTTTTGTCTCAAAAATTATACTGTATAGATAATGCTACCACCAACTCTATAGCCCGTGCATGGTCATCCTCATTGGACGTCTATAAAAGGGAAGGATTGGTTTTTACGCCTCTTCTCTCATAGCTTTTTAATGAACGTGATGTTTTGAGAAGTGATACCCTGCTGCAACTGAAAATTTATTGTCTTTCGAAATTGTTGAGTCTCACACATATTAAGCATTACTCTAATGGAAAAATGCTGTCTTAGAAAAGTATCATAACTTAGATGTGATATCACAATAAACGAAATACTTCGCTCTCCATCACATCATTGCAGCCAATGGAGAAATTTTTCAAATAGTCTGTCCTCCTCTCGTTTCTTGTTACTAATATGCGTGTTTGCATAACTCCCAATGGACCGTCCGGATTACCGAGGGTTCCGGATTAACGAGTGTCCGGATTACCGGGGTTCTACTGTAATTAGAGCGTTTTGATGGGAGTGACCATTAATATGAAATGATTGAGCCCAACTATTCGTCACTGATGATTAGAGAGAAAAAAGATGAACTAAATAGAGATGAAATGTTCCTTTGGATCCTATGTAACAACAGTTCGTTCAGGGCCGGGTATTTGAGGTAAATCGGAGTCAAATTGAAATAGTGTTCGCATTAGGTAATCAATCAAATAAAAAATAGGCCCCAAATGGAACATCCTTTCCTCAAGTTGAAGGGTGGTCAATGCCATTCTCCTTGGTTATCCTGGCCATCTTTTCCATACACCTACTACATGTTAAAAGTAATGCATGCGATAGTTTATTCCTCGAGTTAACTCGCTTGTATTGCAGGTAACCCTTGCATCTAGAGGTGGATCCGCAACCCGGGGCATGCAATGAATGGCTGATAGGTCAGCTAAGAGCCCATTTGACATTTTAATGAATTACTGAAAGACCTCGCAGCTTAAACAAAGGTAGCTCACCTGTGTTATGAGAGCTGACAGACAGGTTGCCACAAAAACATACAAGACAGGACTCATTTTTCTTCTAATATAACTCCCTTGACATTAATTCTTTATATAACCATCATATTACACCTTAATCATTTGTTGCCGTGTGTTTGGTTTGATTTCCTTGTTATATCTAGGTATTGTTTTCAGTTGAGGGTCAGGTAATCGGTGCACTTAACAATACCTTACGAATGTTCAACAAACATGGAAATCGCTGAGAATTGACATTGAAAATCTATTGCAAAATATGGAAGAGATTACTTCATTAAAAATAGCTCACCATTAATCATTAATAATTTGACGAATCTAATAAATACTACTGTTATTCAATTTCTCAGTATAACTAAGCTAGGAAATAGTTAAAATTTTCTTGCTACGTGTCTCTTTCTTATTTATAACTAGCTTTTAAATCTCTGAGATTTTTGGAACTTCATCAAGATACAGTTCTTGAGTAGAAGCAATGTAGAAAATCAGTTTTCCGGCTAAAAAAGCCAAAATTCCGATTTCAACTCATTCTAGTTTTAGATGATTTAAAAATCTATTATGATTTGAAAACGATCTCAAATCAATTCTGTAACACGCAAAAACTCGAAACAAGTAATTTAAAAGTACGTGACGAAAACTTGTTAGTTACCTCCAGATTTAAGAGCGATTACTCCATATTAATTCCATTTAAAGTTGATGAATATTCTATTCTCAAAGATTTGTTTTCATTCTTGTAATTTAGAGACGTTTGGTCAAGGATTTAGTCCTAAACATGTGCATACTGCATTTCGCATCAACTTTCCAAATATCAAAGATCGCTTAAAATGCGTTAATTTAATTTTAACTGCTCTTCCTGCGGTCTTATCACTCCCATTATAAATAAATTAAAATATAATAATAAAAAATTGACTTATCCTTCGAAAATTCTCAAAATAATGAATTATGTGAATAAAGCAGTCATGAACAGTGTAACATCATGTGTTGGCATTTTTCCACTTTTTTCGACGAAATCAAATCGTGTCGTAAATCTTACTCGAATGTTTTAATTTAATTTATAATTATTCATATTCTAGCGGCATACGAGGTTAGGAGAAAGAGAGGCCCACTTGGGCCTAACCTCGCCAATAAAGGGCCAAATAAATAAATAATAGCGTACGAACTAACATGTTTTATTGTATGTGAAACCCTTTTTGAACGATATACTTTTAATTGTTAAATATTTTCGAAACAATGACATAGATTTTTAAAATAAATATAACAGTATATAAGCTATAAATAATCGTCATTTTATTACTGGTCGACGTTAAATACCTTACAGGAGGATCTTTTTGTCGTCTAGGTTTTACAAAGTTTTACTGGAAGGGTGAAAAAAATCTGTAATTTACATAATCGTCTTACTTCAAGCATATAGGCACAAAATCTTCCTGGTTGTTTTCCTCATGGAGTGCTCTTTATGTGGCAGTAACATTAATCACATTGCATAAGTGATTCAGCGAACGACCTTCTGCATAGTTCACTCTCACCAGACGAAGTCTCTGAATGCCACACTCCTCATCATGTCCATTGGCATGCATCTACACAGCATCGCATCGTGTTCTGGATGGCGCCTGCTTCTGGAAACGCGGTACAGTGGCCATTGCGGCTGGCTGTACTTGGTACGGGGTGGTAGGTTGCAGCCATAGTGAGGCCTGCGTGGTGATAAATGGTGACGATGACCCCTACGGCTAAAGAGATTATGGTGACCTCTTCGCAGCCTTGGATATTCCTTCTGGTGAACAGTCGTATCCTGAGGGCTTAGGTCGTTTTCCTGGAGGTATTCGTATTTTGGGTGCCCCAACATCGTCTTATCGTAGGATGCCTGTAGAGGAAACAGTGGTTTAGGGAAATTCAAGCTGAAGAAAGTACTGATTCTACTCTTATATTTCCTTAGAACTTTCTGAATTTTGACTGCCTTCAAGAGGTTGCATCCAGACCTATTTTGGGTCAAAAATTTCTACTTTTAAATTTAAACTATTTCTATTATTGTTTTCTTTGCTATCAAGACTCAATAACAAGTGTATGTAAAATGTTAGTTTATAAATGGCTAAATACAATTAATAATGATAAATAAGGTGTATTTATAGGTATTTTGGCAGGAAATACGAACAAACAACAAGAATTATTCCAAAAAGAGCTGATATATGGAGTATAACCTGCATATTCATTTTAGTACCTTTCAGATTTCAAAAATTAAAGACGAGATTCGATTTATAAGACTATGTTCGCGTATCATTCAGTTCTTCTAAGGAATTTAGGGTTGAGCAATTATTTCCTAATACAATGTAATAACAATGAAGTTCACAAAAACGAATAAAAATATAATTAACAGTAAGATAATCGATGCTTAACATAAACATTTAATCTGATTTTTACGCAAATCATATCGACATTGATATTTTACAAGTGTTTGTACTTATTAGCAGATTGTTCTGATTAACTTAGCTTATTGATGATTTTTCCGATTACAATTGAAATTTACTGTGCGTCATTTTTACATGCAAAGGAGAAAGAGTGCACCGTCAGGACTTCTTAGAACTGAGCTCTCCGACTTACTTCGTCTACGGAAAACAGAAGCATTCACCAAAACCCAGTGAAAACCTAGTACGTTTTATAGTCAGACTTCTTATCGATAAGAATAGGAAACATGATACTATAATTTGACTTTACAGTACTTTGGTCGATACGATACTCCTCTAATTAACTGAAATCATCAGCCAATGAAACTTTGATTTCAAACTCTATAAGATTTTAGAAATCATGTCTATTTAAGAAGAAACACGCAAACTGACTCAAACGCGACCGATTTCTACGAAAATATGTGATCAACATGTACTCAGATCGAAACAATTTCTTCCGAGATTTCATCTCTAAGCTTGCCGAAACGATAATACCGAAAAGCAGTTAGAAAATCATAAAATTATTTTCACATCTCACCTCAATTATTACGAAGAAGAACCCGCTGCAAACGGCAATGGTTATAATAGAAACAGACATGTCGACTTCTTTTCTTCTGAGGGCTCCTCAATTCACTGCTTTATAGTGAGCAAAAGACACACGGAGCAGGCATAGGTACCCTAATTTGCCTTCCCAATAAGGGATACTCGAATTGAAGGACTGTTTTCAATTCGGTGAAAAACTGTTACGACGGAACCTTGCAGTCGTAGCGAAGTACAATTATGTCATCTATCTTTCATAACGAGTAAGCAGGAATAGAGTTTTAGAAAACATTTCCTTAATCGCTCTCATAATGCAATGGATTGCGATAATCTCTTTCTATATTAAGGCTTAGTATAATATACCTATGTTTTGGAAATTGCCTGTTATGAAACTACCTCTGCTTACTCCAAATTGAAACGACAAACTGACATACTTTACACACGAAAAATATTAAACTATCGAGATCGATGAAGCTGAAACAGAGCATAGGAAAATGAGAGATTATAAAAATAAGTCAAAATTGCATTGGTATAATTTTAATAGGTTTGTATAAATAGATATTAAAGGGGGTTTTTGTCAAAGATATGCCAATCGCTTTTCTTTACCCTGCGTCTGTTCTGCGTTCCTTTGCTGATAATGCAAGAGATTTTAACTTATAATGGTACTTAATGCTGAAATATAATAGTTCAGCATAGATTCTTACTTTAATCTTAATGATACGCAACCAAAGATTCATAGAGCGAATATTTTACTTAGTTTATCGAATTTAGATATTGTTTTAATCTATTATAAGTATTGTCATGCAGCCTGCGATTTCAAATTAAAGACAGTATTTAATTGCAGAGATAGGAGTCTCTCCATCTCCCTAGTTTATAGTCCCTTACTACTAGATGATAATAAAACAATATCTTATTTGCTAAAACCATTTTGTTCTCTCTAACAATACGACTTAGCCATACTACTTCAATGGTTAGATGTAAAATTATATTGTTGCGTATGTTGAACCTTGACTTAAGAGTAGAAGATATCCTAATTTAGATAAATGTGTATGTTTTAATGTCCCAGCGGGTGACATGCTTATTTCTGGCCTTCTTACTGCCCGCTTTCAATCTTTAGTTTTGCTTAAACGCCTTGCAGATTCTCCCCTCAGCTTTCTCTAACTCCTCTTCATTTTATGAAAATATTCACTGTCATTAACCTTATAAATGTTAGTCTGTTATTGTGATAATCTTCTGTTACCCTCCCTTAACTAGACATTACCAGCACTGAAGTAGTCAGTCATTGGAGTTATAAATTTATTCGCCAAGTAAACTTCAGGATATCATTTTGTATTTCAACTTATCTGGATTCACAAAACTGATGAAAAAAAGGACTTTACATTTCTAAGTTTGTTTAAAATAAGTGTAGAAAAAAGCCACAAGAATAGCAGGAAAATGCCGCTTGTGATGTGTGGAATTTTTGCAAGTAACTTGCTTTTGATTTATATAATTAGTGCATAATATAGTGCAGTTCCTCCATGGTTAAATGCTTATTACTTTATCCATTGATCGGTTTTCGCAGCTTAGTGGTGCACTCTATTTCGTCGAGATAAAAAGGTGATATGACATGCCTCTGAGAATGAATACTTCAACTTAAAGCGGCGAGCAGACTCGGAAAACGCTGATTAAGTCGTCCGCATGAATGCTAACTTAATAATCTAAATCCATCGGAGATCAAAAGAATTCCTTCCAAGTAACATGCAAACATTAACGATTAATGAGAATTGGATTGCTCTGCATTCATTTACGTTCACCACAACGATTATCCTCAAGTCCCCTATTTCTTAGGAATGAAATATCGATATTCAGCTACTTCTCTGACGACCACTTAATGCCTGATTGTCAAAACACCTCTCATTTCTTGGTACACTTATGAGGTTTTTGGATCAGGAGTGATATAGAGTTAATACTCCAATTGATACAAGTCAAGACATTCTATGAAATGTTTATAGGGATCAGCCGAACGAAAGAGCGTGCGGAATTCGAGCGTTGGGAGAAGTAAGGGAAGGAATAATGCTTTCATTGTGTTGAGCCTGCGTTCCAAAGCCTAACGCAGGCACCTGCCTTCACGGGGTGGGTAAGTCGTTAACACAATCCATTTTTGGGTGTATATATATGCGAGGAAAAACCTCATCGATCACATCCATTTGTAGATCCACAGTGTGCATCATGAAGTTTCTGTGCGTCCTTCTTCTTGGAGTGCTCTCTTCTCTGCTGCAGACTGCGACGGCCACAAACAACGGCAATGAGGTTCGTAGGTGCTCAGGTCAAATATTTTAGAGCCGATTTGCGGCATCGCATATTTTCTAAGGATCTTAAAAATATGTTATAGAGGGTTACGGAGAGAGAACATTGCGATGGTTCTGTCCTAGAGTTGTGTAACATACGGCTCGTTCGAGACCATATATTAATCAGCCAATCATACATTAGTTTCCTAAAATATTTCGATCCCAGAAAGTTAAATCCGCAAATCAATTAAGTGTATCTCATCTAAATCCTCTTATAATCATCACAAATTAAAATTATTCTTACTTTGAATTAAGCTTTATTTTTCCCTCCAATTATACATATGTTTGTTTTTCATTAATTATTCAGTCTATCCACTTTCTTTTCATCATTATTCTTTGGAACCTATTATTTTTCGAGTGGTAGGTTCTTATAGTTGGATAAGCCATTACAAGGGACCTGTAAATACAATCCTTTCTGTTAAAATATTTCTTTTTGTCGTTATAAGATAACGATGATCTAATTCTCTTTTAAAACGAATAAAATATGAACAGTTGAATTAATAATAAACGTGATAAGTAAAAGTTTGATGATGATCTAATTTTGTAAAGTTTTTCCTAATATGTAATCAGTAAGAACAAAAAATTATATTTTATTAAGTCTTATATCACCTTAGAATTAAAATTAAATATAATAGTTATTCAAAATTTTCTAAATTAAAGGGATTTGCGAAACTGAATTGACTTCGTGCAAATTCAGGGTAAAGTGCAATATTCGGAGCAATCATCTGAGATGCAATACTGTTGTAGAAGGTCATGGATCATAGTATTAGTTGAATCAGTATTTCTATTCAAACTGAATATAGTATATGTTTTGATTTAAATTTTCTTATTAAGAGATTTTAAGTTTTTATTGTTAATACAATATCATCGATACAGAAAAATAGATCTCGGAATGTATTTTACAACCATCATAAAAGTTACATAAACGTATGAATATAAGAAATTCACACAAATATTTAAAAAACGTAAGAATTATAGAGAATTATGCCGTTTATTATTGCAACCGACTACCTCAGCATTAGTGGGGCTATTTATTGCGCCATTATTTCAAATTCTGATTTCATTGGAGCATCATGGAGGTTATTTCACTGCTAAAATCGAGTTCATCCTTATATAGCCTCACATGCCCCCCGACCACCCCATCGAGGACAACATCAAGGAGCCAGAAAAGCCCGATGACGCCGAGATCATCTGCAGATGCTTCCGTGGTCGCGGAGAGTCCCACGAGGCGAACGTGCGGACGGAGATAATCTCTGAGGAGGATCGCCCGAGGTGCCAGTGCTTCATGAGGAAAGGCCACGAGGAGGAGCTCGTGAAGACGGACTTCGTGGAGTGTGCTCCCAAGCCGTGCTGCAAGTGCGGTAAGGAGGAGGCGAAGTCAGATACCTGCATCGAAGGGAGATCACCGAGTGTGTGCGGTTGCAGTGCTAATCGTATCATGAGGGCACCTTATCCCTTCGAGAAATCCATCGCTACTCGTCCCCATCGTCAGTGTGGGTGCTCGAGGCCCGACCCTCTGGATTGTTCTTGTCATCCTCCAGATGATAAGTACGTCTACTGCCGCCCTGCAGCGCATTACCAACGCTAAGCTACAGCAGACGTACCCTATGGCATTCGTCGATTAACGGGTTTGGAAGAGTGAAATTTCTCCGATAGACATTTGAGCAATACCGAATACATATTATTAAATTTATTAATTATCAATATTATCAAGTATGGTAGTACGGCTTCGACTTTTGGGTTGCTTTTCTTCATGAAGAATACAATAAACAAACCTCTACCTAGATCAGAACTTAGTTGGGGGATATTAGTATTGGAGCTGTTATAACTGTGTTATTTGTTTATTCTTTGATATATCAACCTTCTTATTGGAATTTTGATTCTTAAAATTTTCGTGTAGACGCAAATTCAAACTATAAACGTCGTTTATTTTTTACTACGCTGTATCTGTTTCAAAAACGTAGTATTTTGCTTTGGAAATTATTTAGTTTAGATCAAAAGTGACCTTCGAGTGAATTTGGAGCCTCCCATGGACAGCACTTTCAACTTGGTCCACTCCTCAAGAGTTAGGATTTCCCACGTTAAACTATGCGCACTCCGTTGGTTAATTATTAACAGATGATTTATTTATTTTTTATGGCTCAAGCTTACTATTTTTCAATATCGGTTTAGGTTCCAGCCATTTAAAAAAGGCTTTGTGACCATAAATAAGTCCAAATATAGCATGAATTGGATTATCGTTTTAATTTTATTATTTCTTTAAGGATGAACTGCAACCTTGTAAGGAAAAATGAATTCAACGGTAGATTATTTTTTAAACTAAATAAGGACTTCAGACTCCACTGAAAAGCAAATCTCTTATATCTTCCTAATTGGCACAGTACAGTGGAAGCTAATGAGACCTATACTGACAATGACGCACAAACTCACGGATATGGAAATGTAAACACAGACACGAACTCAAGACTGTTTCACTTTAATTTGGATCCAACAGACCGAAAATTTGACAATCAAAATACACCATTGCACTTTACGACGAAAGAAGCTCTAAAATATTTGATGAATAACGTTGACTCCTAGAAAATTGACTTTTATTCATATAGAAGGGGAAGATGACGGATTAGCACATAAATTTGACGACAAAAGTGAAACAAATTTTGTGACGAAGTAAGGTCTCAAGAATGGCACTACGACGACCGAAGAGATCTCAAAATTATTTAAAGCTGAAATTTCCATTTCGACTACTACCGATGAAGGTGCAGATTTTTTCCTGAGGATTGGAAATTTCTCTTCGATATAATATTTATATTTTATTTAAAGTACATATTTTATGTTATCTTTTTGTGTAATATAGAAGATCAAAATACTGAAGATGAAAAATGTATTATTTATTTAAAAAAATTGAAAGAAAATAATGGAAACGTAGTTTTGTTTGATTTGATGGAATATATTTCATTGGACCGTGGTATCGAGGCGATATATCTTGCTTCGTAACAAATTCGAGTTTTTGGATATGCACCCCACGAGCCGCTAGTGGCGTTTGGCAGGGGACTATTATTGGAGACTAAACGTCTTCAACAGCCGTCTTTGTCGGCGCCCCTCGCCTCCTTGTCCAGTACTCGTAGAAAACAGGAAAGCCCGCATTACGGACCTTGTATGAACACCATAAGTAAATTTCAGTAGCGATGTCGTCTTACAGGGGTCTATGATGTTTGTAGAAGCCTTACGTATCCTAAAATCCTAGTTGTCCTCGACCCAAATTACTTGAGAAAACTAGAAACCATTGCATTTTCAAATATTTCCCTCATTTCCCTAATTATCGACGAATTTCTCTTTCCAAAAATTTATTCTATCCTTATCTTATATCTTGTCCATGCTATCGTACTTTGATACCCGAGTAATTATTCATTAAAATATGATATTCATTTAAAAGATGGTTACTTTCTCTCGGTTACTTTCTCTCGGTTACTTTCTCTCATATTCTATTGTATCATTGCTTTTAATGGCTATGATTTAATAAAAGCTACTGAGATATGAATGATATAGAATCCATTCAATGATGATACACATTTCCTTTTGGCTCGCTCTTATTGAATTCTATGAAAAGTTTTACGAACTGTTATTGCTGAAAAGAAAGGAAAGTTGGGACACAGCTGTTAAGAAATTAGAGCTTTAAAATCTCTAATAGCTGTTCTTGTCGGCGTTCCTCCTCTCATTCCCCGGTATTCCGAGAAAACAAGACACGAAAACACACTTTTTGAGAGCACTCGTTAAGTATTTCGAATACAATGCATTCTTCAAAAGGAGTAGTTCATCTAATTTATCCTGATGAACAATGCATCGCATTCGAAATACGTAATGAGTGCTCTCAAAAAGTGTGTTTTCGTGTCTTGTTTTCTCGGAATACCGGGGAATGAGAAGAGGAGCGCCGACAAAAACAGCTATTGGAGATTTAAACCTCTAATTAATACTGTTATTGCGCTGCCCCAATGGGCGTTTAAGGGGCTCCCGCATAGCAATGTAGGCAACTCGTTTAGCTTTGATGGTAATGGTCCCGGGTTCTATTCCTAAAACAATCGAACAATGATTCGATTGTTTCGACATCTATTCGATTGTTTTCATTCGAATGGATTCACTCGGTTGGGCATAAAAGTGGTATACTCGGATAGTTAATCAAATTCATTTCGATGGTTCATCATCGTGTGTTGGACGTCATTGCCAGAATCCAATAATGTTTGTACCTCGAGAAGGGTGAAAGGTAAACTCATCTCATTGTAGCAATGTAAATAATTAACAGAGTCCAACAAAAATGATTTGATTGAACTAAATTTATGAGTCAATAATCCATTTTCACATACTAGTTTTTAATTTAAATATCCTTTCCTTTAATTTACAGAACGGGTGGAAAATCGAATCCATAGAACGAAATCATTTGGTTGAAACATCGAAAATCGAAACGTGTTATTCGGTTCGTTCGATGGAAGGGAACAATTGAATTATTCGATTGTCTTCATTTGGTTGTTTCCACATCTACTAGGATGTTTACAGACTAGGGTTTCACACACTGCATCTATTATAAGAATAACATGCGCGGATAATATACTTGATAACATTTCCTTGGTGATATATTGACCACCTATTATGCAGATTTTTAATAAGTATCAATTTACAAGTTTAAATTGTGCTTCATTGACGTAATTCGTGAGGAAGTTTTCCGCCTTGAATAATCTGGCGCATGCTTTGAACAGTGCAGAGAGAATGGCGCCGCCCGAGGTCAAATGAAAGAAGTGAGACACAAATTATTCACTCATTGAAACGTATCAAAATAAAGGAAACAAACATCAGGAAGACGTACGTAACACACAGGTGGCACGTATGATTTCAGGCGTCAATATTCAGTGTCCTTGGCTTCCGTTTATATCACAAGCGGTGGCCGCTCGTCGATTGGTAATTGGAAGCCTCCAAATGATCAAAATTTCGTCATTCCTTTTAGATAAATAAAGGGAGATGACCGGATTTCAACAGAAACCATTCTGAAAGAAAATGTGGATTACGCAGGCAGGCTAAACATAAAACTGTAAGAGTGGTTGCATAAATCAACACAGAATCGGTGATCGTTTAGCGCATCAGAGAAGAGAATGAAACTTAAACTCTTCCTGATTTCTCTATATATTTCCATCTGTCAATCGCTCTCTGTATGTTCTCGATTCACAAAGAAACGATTCAGATGCAGAACATCGAAAGATATCAAGGTCCATGGATTTATCAAGGTACGTGTGAACTAAATATTTTCTCTGTTGGA
Source organism: Sympetrum striolatum (assembly GCA_947579665.1). NCBI lineage: Eukaryota > Metazoa > Arthropoda > Insecta > Odonata > Libellulidae > Sympetrum > Sympetrum striolatum. The sequence goes on along the minus strand of OX388344.1, from coordinate 17,614,349 downwards.
AACAGATTGGAGTCATAGGAAATTAGCAGGGAGGATTCACTTTGCCTCGAACTTCAATGGTGAAAAGGCTACATATTCTCTTCTGTATGAGTAAACAGCATTCTTTTGGCTTAGCAATTAAGCGAAGTCTGCCATATTTTCTACGAATTATGTGAAGATCGAAGATGTGATAAGCGAATTTGAGATATTTTAACTCTCGCATGCTAATGTTTCGTCTGAAATAATAAAAGCAAGTGTATATCCAGGTAAAAGATTCAAATATGCAAAAAAGTGATTAACCACAGACTTTACCTCTCAATCCTTTTCAATATTCCTTTTATTTCAACCTTTCGCTTTATGCAGTTCTATTTTATTTACAGAAATTTTCAATTCTCAAAAAGTATACCTCAGAGCTCTTCCATAAAGTTAAAATATTTTCTGCTTGCCGTGCGATGTGTTACATAATGTTTTTTTCTTGGATTTGTGATATATTTTGCAAATTAATTGACATTGGCGTCAAATTTCCCAAACATACCATTCTCATTAGTGGTATTTTCTATTTATGAAGTATAATTCTGAATCAAAAATGGAATATGTGTCAATAAAAATTAGTGCATCAAAGAAATGAGACACTGAGGAAAAGAATTGATTGGTATAGGTTTGCAGCAAAACAGGATAAGTATTGATAAGCACAATTCTGCAGCCAAACAAATTACATTTCATCGTGGAAATCAATTTCATTCAGCCCTTGATGGTTATTTAAATTTCGAAGAATTTTAAACAGTAATTGGTAATAAGAATGAGAATATAAATCAATTTCTATTACTTTCCGCTGATTCAACGTAAGTTAATATATTTGATGCAGTATATGACAAATAATAAATCTACTCATTCATACAATGAACGCGTCTCCTCAGAATTTGAGCTGATATCCTCAATCTTACTCTTTTGGTGGACTATGAAACATGAAATTAGCAAGCTGCGACTTGCATATAACACAATAAATAAAAATAAAGGTAGCAGGAACTGTACTCTAAATGGAAAAGAGCATGAACAAAAAAAATACGAAAATCATAAAAAATAAAGCAAAAGTTATTTTCCGTAGCAGAAGCAGGGAGAAACAATTGAAGCTAAAACTAGAAAAGAACTCAAATAAACGGGTTACAGAATTCCACTGTTTAGTACAGAAAATCACCAGCAATGAAAGTAGAATGGGAGAAATGGTCGGTTTAAAAGTCAAATCAAAGATGGCGTTTTGTAGAAAAACATCAGCTTACAGGATATTGGGAAGCACTTCATATAAACTTAGGGGGCGTCCATTCATTACGTGAGGCGTTTAGGGGGGCGGGGGGGTTAAGCCGAATCTCACTCACTCTCACGTGGGGGAGAGCGGGGGTTCTAGCAAAGATTACGTAATTTTTTATCCGCAAAAACAGTGTAGAATTATGAGATAACTGAGTTAAATTGAGTAAAACATGTTTCTCTACTAAAATATGACTAAATGTTACACAATAATATTTATGACGGTTATGCGAGCGCCACAAAGTAGCATAGTCGATTGTTTAACCACCGGCTAGCCCAACACGCGATCTCTGTAGTCTTAAATACTAGTCTAAACTAGTCCTAAATAAAAATAATTAAATAAATGACGTTTTTTTAATAAATCCAATACAATGAAGCATAGATTAACATATTTACACTGAAAACACGCATTTAGAACAATCTCACGTGAGATTAGAGGAGGGGTTCAAGCCAAATCTCACGATATCTCACTAGGAGGGAGGGGGGGGGTGTAAAAAATCGCAAAAATCACCTCACATAATTAATGGATGCCCCCTTATTAACCTAGAGGTTTATGGACCATATCGGCAAAAGGAGAGAAGATTAAAAGTAATGATGACGTGCTCCTTGAGAAATTGATTAAAATAAAATGAAGAGGCTGATTAAGTCAGGAGTGATGTGTCTTCTTTGCCTCTTCAAACCACTTTGCATGGCACTATGAGTCAAAGGAATCTCAGTGTTGACAGCAGCAATAAGTTTTCCCTGAAAATAGATTTCAGCTTCAAAGTTATAACCTGACCGCGTCAGATTATTTTCACTATCAAATTGTTACTGCACGAGAAAAGTCTCAATAAGAGACGACATACTTGATGTTGAATAAAAAACCAGAATCATTCGCGTATTTGTCAGTATGATAAGGCACAAGTATCACTCTAATAACTTGAAAATTTGTGTGCTTTAGGAAGGACTTGAGGACCCCAAAATAACTAAATTCAATAGAAAAGTTTTATTTTTAACCACATATGTTTCCTATTCCGTGTGTTTGTACATCGATGTTTCTTTTATATTATGAAATTTTAAAAAAATGTTTCACACACTTATTTCCAAAATATCTTTAGTTTTTGGATGGGGTACCAAAGTACCCCGCACAGCTGTTTTTGGAAGTTTTTACGGCACAGTCAAGGAAGGGTTAAGCTGGTGGAGAAAAGTTGCTCCATTTTGGGTAATTGTTCTTAAACATTTAGAATGTATTTCCGAAAGGTTATGGGAATTATAAGAATACATCCCTCTTTACTTTACTCTATTTAAATAGAAGGTAAGTACAATATTAATATTTTTACCTATTTAAATATGTCTACGTGTATTGATATCTTGAACAATTTTTTCCGATATGAAAATAAAATTCTTAAACCAATGTCACTACCTTATTCTAAATATCTGATATTGGTAGGGAGCCGGATTCACGAATGAGAAAGAGCCGCATTCAGCTCGCGAACCGCAAACAATAGTCCATTTCTGGTGTCACTGAGGAAGAAGTGCATCGAAGAGCATTCGAAGGGAGGCCTGTAGGAAATCCTGGTTCAAATAGAGGATTACCAATCGAGCACACTTCGAGGCAACGCAGTGTGCTATAGACAGTATTGGAAGGAGCGGAGGACGAAAGATATTGCAGAGTTACGTTATGAGAATGATGTGATGGTTAGCGTTCAGCTCTGGGATTGTGAGAGAACGAAACAAATGACTGGGAAAAGTGCAATCGATTATTGTTGCTCGGATTGTTTATCTTTGATGATGATCATGATAACAAAATGCTAGCAGATGCATTTCCCACTTCTTTCTAAAGCTATGATGTCACGTAGAAGGATGGATATCGCATAATTCCGTTGATAATTGGGGTAATTTCATCACTTGTGATCAGATACGTGATTGCCTTCGAGGTTCTCTTTCCGTACTTCTCTTCACTTCCTCATTCTTTGACGAAACGTATTACCTCAATTCCTTGAACACACGAATTTTGCAACTGCGATTACGATGCAGCATCTTCTTCTTATAAACCCCTCTTCCGGTTGAGGATAGGCCACTATCCATGTGTCTCCACGACAGAGGCATTGATGGGGGTATTACGGTGTTTAGTCGTCATTTGCTGTCTAGCATTTCTCGCTTTGCAGGTATTTATTTCCTGCTTTTGTGAAAACAACTGAAATCACATCAAAGTAAAATCCAGAGGTGTTATTTCGCTTAGGGCACATTTATGCATCTTCAATGTATTTAAGCCTTTCATTTTCCACGTACCTGCTATAGTTTTTTAATCTCTGTTCCCTTAAACCCCGCGTTCATCCAGAGAAGTTCGGAGTACCACGAATACTTTCATCACGGTCATACTTATCGATTGAGAGCTCTCATTGACATCATCATACCGCTAGTATCTTCTTATATTTAACTGTATAGAGCAAATTTTACCAAGACGTGGGTGCATCACTCCATATGCTTGAATCTCTTGTAACGTCAACATATCATATATTTCAATAACTTCAGTCTTCACTTGGTGGAACTTCATCTTAACGCTTAAGATAAAAATAAACTTTATTTCACATTTACTAATTATAGTATTTGTGGAATAAAGTAAAGGTTATTTTACTTATGTACTACATATATTTTTTCTGCGGGAAATTCTTATATTCAAATCTAGAAGCAGAGGATCCCAAACAGCCAGATGAACTTGTGATAACATTAAGTGATTTTTCTCCTCGCTTCCTATAGTGCTTGCTCAAATTTACCTATGGCTGCTTTCACTTGGTCGTTGATCTCTTTTTTCTTTCCCTCACGAATCCTTGACATAGTTTGTTTCGGTGTATGATTTTACTCAACGAGTCCGCCTAAATGTATGATACCTCTGCAGTGCATGTTTCATTAGCCGCGTACCTACGCATTTTTGGTTTCACGGTTGTCTTCTTTTCACTTCGGTGGTTCTACTACGTTATTATGGAAATAAGGGGAAGGCATTCATTTAGGAATCTCCCACAGAATGCAGTTTGGATCAAACTGGGATATTTAGAGGATTTGGGATTTTCAATTCTTGGACGTAGGTTTTCGTTCCTTAATTGGCTTGATTCCGCTACGCTGCTCTATGATAAATTATTTTGCTCTTGAGCGCACCGAATATATAGTAGACAAATTAACTATAAAAGGGTATAGTATATATAAAGGGTACTTCAGCTATATGGCCACTTCTTGGTCTCGTATTTTATAGTTTAAGTACTCGGGTATTTATTATTACAGATTTGTCTCTAATATAATCCATTTTAAGCGCAGATTCTCTTAATTCATTTGATATTTATTTATCTCCGCTTTTTCACCATTTCAGCGATAACTTGATCATACCATGAGCAAGTAGTTGCAGGAGAAAGTAAATGGGTAATAAGTAGAATTTAAGCTTGAATTTACAACAAAAATAAGTACTTCGCCCTGCTACTTCTTATTTATTTATTATTTATTTATTAATTTAAACGCTTAAAGTTGGTATTAATACCAGGTGGCAACTTCGGTTGCCCAAAACTCACTTCGTATCAAAAATTATTTTCTCTAGATTTTAAGCTTTATACCTTCATTATTCCCTAGATATTTCTCATCCCTCACGTGTATGCTCTTATTCAAAATCCATTGGATCAACGTAGATCTTAGTTATCAAGAAAGGCTCCCATGAGGTTACCATGGGTGCATCCCCTGCTTGGATATTTACGATACATATAAATAGTTAGCCGAGAAAATAATTCCAAAGTGTTGAGGGCTTATTTAAATTAAAGTGGCGCGATAGATGTAACCATATGTTTGGCGATTTAGCATAAATTATGGTACTCGTGTAAAGTTTCTAGTTCGGGACGTAAAAACTCCCAAACGCTTATGCTGGCTTATGTAATACCAACTGGGCTAGCGAGGGATCTCAGATACTGGAGGAGACTGACCCTTAAGCAATTCAGGAATTTCGTCAAATTCTTAGGCTTCTAGGAAAAGAAGGCGCAATGTCTCAAGGATAAAAAAATCTGGATTAATTTTCTATTTGGAAAATAAGTTATACTTTACCTTATATATACCGAACTTAAGTTATATTTTACCTTTTAGAATTATTTTGGGGTGGGCGTCTCCTAGCTTAACAAGTATTGCATGGACCCTCTGTTGTGCAAAATTTGGCGTCTGGCAGTGTGCTTAAGGTTTTAATAATCATCTTTTAGATATTTGGGATTTTTTAGTATTTTGCTTCTAAAATAATTTTTGGGTGAAAAATTGGAATGTATAATTGTTTAGAGTTCAAAGAGCTTTAAAGGATAATAATTAAGTACATTGTGAGTGAGCAGTTCCATGTAAATGGAATTAATATATTTTACATGTAACTTTGTAATTCTAGCCAGATGGTAGATTTGATGAATACATGTAGTCGGTATGATCTGAGGCAAAAGTAATTATTTTCTGTGGGGGTTTCGGTACTCTTCATTGGAATTGAAGATGTCTATCTAATTAGAAACGAAAACAGGGAAAGTTCATATAAGAAAAAAATCATTAGATAAGCTCCTCAAATAATACATTTAGCTACATTTTCATCTGGTATGTATCAATGAAGGCCTTCTAATTCTGTTTAGTTTTATTGCGTACCAAATAGAAATAACTGCGCCATCTAAATATGCAGTTAACTTTCCAAATTTGCTTGTATATAATTTTATTACGAGAATTACAAAAGTTTAATTATTTTCATCAATTGACATGACATTCTTAGAGTAAAATATAAACGTAAAATAAAACAATTTTCACTTTCAGGAGGTCCAAGCTAGGCCAGGAGCTTCGGAGAAAGACGAAGCTTCCATTCGACCGGGTAACAATGAGAGGCTGGAAAAACCGCCGAGGCCACAGCCCAACAACAGCAGCGGAAACTGCTCGTGCCAAACGCAACCAAGCTGCGAAAGAAACAATGACTGCGGTTGCAACATGCAAATAAGGAATTGCCAATGTCAGCCAGTGATTGTAACGGAATGTCCAACTACATGTAGACCACGGAGAAGGCACCCTAGGCCAAGTTGCGACAATGAAGACCACCAGAATAATCAAAACCACTTCAGCCGACCACCAGAGAAATGCGAAGAGGAGCATCCTAGAAGGCAAAAGAAGCGGAGGAAGCCCCCGAGGGAAGAGTGTTCCGAGGAAGAGAAAGACAAACCCAGAAAGAAACGAAGACGTAAGAAACCATCTCCGGAACATCCACCGCGTCCGAGACCAAGCTCGCACGAATGCGAATGTGACGACAGCAGGGAAAAAGAGTGTCCAAAGAATGAATACGTACCGAGGCCGTGTAGGCCAATCCCGTCCACCATGAACTATCGGGGTTTCGATTCTCGCGGGTCTTATCGACCGATCGGGAAGATATTCGGGTGGAGGCTCATAAAAGCGATCGGAAAGATAGCTTATTTAAAGAAGAGAGTGTCGTCGGCCGTTTTTGGTAGGGACTGCGACTTTCGATCGAGACCAGCGTCGAGTCATGCATCGAGACCTCCGTCATCGAGTGAAAAGGAACACCAAGGGGGGTCCGGAATGGAGCACTTGATGAGGTTCATCCAGAGCAACACTGGAAGGCAGATGATGAGGATTGTAATGTCAGGGATGGCTGGAGGTTAACTTTGAAATTCTGACCTAAGTTTGCACAGTATCTCGCAGAAAGAGTTGTATATATTCACATATTTATTATAAATGTATATTCTGAAGTTATACGGAGTCGTTTCCAAACTTATTTTCACAAAGTGGCTTGGGAAATTCCATTTCTACAGCTCCCACGAAGCTTTCTTTTGCTCGAGCCGAACTATTCACGGGTTACTTGAATACTCTGGAAAAAGCGTTCATCTTTCTATTCCTCTATGAAAGATTTTATTTATTTACCCGGTAACCTGGCGCTAAGGCAATTTAATGTCTGGTGAGTAGAGTTACAGGCAATGCAAACCTGACGGTGCAGAGGAAACAGGGTGCTAGACCCTTAGGGTGGTGAGAAACGAGGTATTTTGATCAAAAATGTAGCTTTGGGTATACATACTATTCGAAACCGTAAATAAAATGACCGTTTTGCGTCAGGGTGATTTCATTTTAATAGCATTGATTTTGTTGGAAAATATCTTAGCTCTATACCTTCATTCACTGAGTTAAATTTCCATTTTTTTATTTAGATGGAATGTGATACTTTTCAAGGGCTGCGACCTTTAGGATCCGAGTGATTAAAAGTTTTCAATCCTTAAAGAACTGATACTAAACGATTCCATACCAACTTGAATGAGTCTTGATTTTTTCCGTTACTATAACCCCAAGATATATCATTATAACAAAATAAATTCAAGAGTCTATAATTTATTGTAAACAAAGGTTACCAGCAGCCCTCGAGCCAGACCTGGTCTGCTTCACATTTTCAAGAGGCCAGCACACTCCGTCTAACATAAGAAGTATGGAATCATAATATTTTTGAAATAAATATTTTACATTCATTGAAATTTAACGCATCTCCCAAAACTATAAACATACATCTATGCGTATTTTGAATACCTAAAATCGCAGGGAAGCGTTGGATTACTAAATATATTTATTAAGCGTATCACTGAATTGAAAAATATATTTGTTTTACGCATACTGTTCCAGTGAAGTCAAAATACTCGCGGGCGAATATTTTCTTTGAATGTTCGACATATTAAATTACGATTAGATAATTCAACGGAACTTCCTGCAAATGTTTTCTGTTTCCTTAGGAATATTCTTTTGTTATATGAAGTTCTATGAAATAGAAACCAAATGAATTATTCTAAATCCAAATATTTGTTATGCGTTCTATCCTCTTACTTTTGGGTTGGCTTATTTTATGCGCTCATTAGAGTCTCCATTTCTGTAAATATTCAAGAGCCTTTCCAAAGGACTGAAGGATTTGTTCGGTGACATAAGGGTCGTCTGTTTATTTAGAGGGGAACTCGTGCTTTTTTCTCCTTAACTACGATTGCTTGGATCGAAGAATCAAAACAATTTGGAGGTCGACGCTGAGTTGCAATTGACCGCAAACCCTTTCCCCTCAATTTTCCAAATGTTCGAGGTTATTCCAAGTACATCCAGAATATAAAGCAGTAAGTTTTGAGCCAGTTGATAATAGTTAACATGGCTTCCTGTTTCATCTTCGCTTTTGTCGCAGTTGGACTTCTAACCGACCAATCAGAGGTGAGGATGTGCAAACATTGTCCTAGAGAATGATAAGCAGTCCTAATCAATCTTTGGTGAAACGAATTTCCCATAACCTCACGACTTTAAGCCCGTGAGATTTTCGATATATTGAATTGTAAATCTGGTACTTCAATTAACCAAAGATACCAACATTTCGAAAAATGACAGCATAAGTAAGAATGTTTTGCGTAGTTTTCCTTTTTTTCTGGTGTCCCTCGGGCTCTCTAGTATAACAATACTTATTTAATTTCCTCCTTATATGAAAAGATGCATCTCATTTTAAGCGGATTTTATGGCTGTGATTTCTTAGACACTTGTGATTTCTTAGATAGTGAAAGTAAACTTCTGTAGCTGTAAAATTTCTTCCTATAAATCCGTAGATGATTTACTTTGTTGAAAAGAAATATTGTTGTATTTTTCTGTTATATACTGTGATCAATGAAATATGTGACAGAAAATAAACCATCTAAAAATCATTACTGGAGACTTTAATTTTTTGTTATTCAAAAACTCAGATTAATGGAGACAAAAGGTTGATCAAATACGCTTAAAATCTATCACACTTTTATTGTTAGATTCCATAGGAGAAACTTTCAACGATATTAATGATGTTAATTAAGTTAATTGAAAAACCATATACGTATGCACTTGGAATAACTATCTAAGTTAACGAGAATGGAGTCAAAATTCAAGTATATTTTGTATGAAGAAAATTGATATTTAAGAAAGGAAAGAACCTTCCGGTTACTCAATCCTACTTCCTCCTGCATTCTTTTTTACGTCCTACTCTCTTTTCCCTCATTTTACGCTACAAACGTCTTTTATTATTTATCTTCCTCAACTCATCTTTGCTGGAATCGTTCGTTTTAAATACATCCTTTGGAAATATACCTATAAGGTGTAAATTTATTCCAAATTTTCCTCTCATTGATTTTCAAAGAATATGTTGCCTTCCACGTTCGATTTCTCACGATAGCTCTCTTAAATTTCAAAATACCTTACTATATAAATTCTCTCTTAATGCTAAACTCCTTTACTTTTATCTCTGAATTATTTGCTTTCAGCAATGTGTCCCACAATACAGAACTCCAAAACCACCGATCAAGATTCATGAAAGCCAAAGTAAACTGTCCTGCGAAGCGACGACAGAAAATTGCAGATGTGCCCAGCAAATAAACAAAGATGATGATTGCACGGAAGAAACTGGATTAATCCACGAAATCATATGTCTTACGAAATCTATAAAAGATCTTATAGAAGATAAGTGTATTAAACCATTCAAGAAGGATAACATCGTGATCTCCAGCACGAAGGAAGTCGAGGTCGTCAATAAACATGTGAAAAGAAAAACACCCACCGATGAGAAAGTTTCTTCAAGAAAGGCCAAAAGAAGTAAAAAATCTAAGCAGAAGTGTGAGGAGGAGGAAAGCGACGTATCTCAGGATCAAAAAGAGCCCAACCTCTCTAAAAGAGATAACCAAAAACAAATGAAATCCGAGGATGAAAGCAAGCCTAACTACTCTGTTCACCAGTGCAGCCAAATAAACGAAAAGAAACAACAAATTCTGGATAATGACGATGAGAAATCTGATAATGTTGAACTAAACTGTAAATGTCAGGACGAAACACGACGCGATAGTTCCAAAAAACAAAACGAAATGATGGACATTGAGTCGAGGGACACAGCATATCATAGCTGTAATACTTTAGAACAACCATTATATAGAAGCATCAACACTGGTTGTGATTACAAGGATGAAGAAATTCGTAACTCTAAACAGGTACATGGCAACATTAAAGAGAATAAACAAACTTATTCAATGCGAAAGCCCTTCTACGAAACAGAGGATTCAAATCGACATAACAACCATAATAACTTGGAACAGTGTATGCCTCGTCTTAACAGCGAATCTGCGGAAAATTACTGTCAAGATTCATCTCCGGTTCAAAATAACGTGAGGGAAATCGATCGACCCTGTCTTAATATGAAAAATCCTCAAGAGGCTTACGAATGTGGAAGGAAGAATCATCCGTCCCAAAGAGAAAGTTACGAACCCCTCCACGAAGGCCCATTCTCCAGACATCAGAGAAGAATTGAAGAGCCACATCGATTCCCTTGTCACTGTTCCCATCTGAACCCTTGCATCGCTGAAATAGACGGTCAAAAAAAATACCAAATCTATCGCTTTGAAAAGCCTACAGTAATCTACATAAATGAAAACCTGAGCCTTCTGATAAATGATTACCCTGCCTCTTGTGAGAATGCGAGGGAAGGGAAACATCAACATACTTGCTCTTTCCATTATAAAAAACCTCGTAATCATAAACCCGCGGATGAAACATTTGAAGATGTGTGAGGTGAGTACTACTGCGGTATGATTGTAACCAATTCCATTCTGAAGATCTGGAGGAAGTTGTCGAAGAGGAAGCCAAAGCAAGGATTTCGAGTTTAGAAGAAGAGGGAAGTGTAAACCGCGAAAATGATGTCTGCTGAGTAGACAGAATCCCACGTTCACATTCTCAAATGCTTTCTGGAGAGAAATATGCTTCTATTCAATTGAGGAAAAGTAGTGAGCCTCCTGCAAACAGCGTGCGATAGTATCAACCTCACGATATGAAGAGGAAAGTAGAATGCAGAGAGCGTATTTATAAAGAGGTAAAATACTCCATCTGCAGATGATATAGTGGATCAGAGAGGGGATACATCATTCAGCCCAAGCAGCAACACCATGATGAAGATGAACTGAGGCTTTTAGCATAACTAAGATAATACCACTGTGAGTTTAATTTTGATCATAAGTTGGCCGTTTCTAATTTAGTGAATAAGATTTTAAATAATGAAGATGAAAAGTTTAAAGATCCAAGTGAGATTAACGTAACGTGGCAAGAATTTTATCAGCTTCTTTATGAGTGTTCATTCCACATCACAAATGATAACGAATATCTCTATTTAAATGAGAGAATGATATCTTTATATGAATATTAATTTATTTAAAAATAAACTGATGACACAAATACCAAATAATGATAATTTCTATACGTATTCCGTATCAATTCCTTAGATTTGTTTAGAATACACATCCATGGTGAGTGTTTGAGTTTTTATTTACATTGGCACTACATTTTCTGGGTAACATACGACCTCATATACGAAAATGAAATCCAAATATAGATATCCTGATATGAAAGATTAAGTGATACTAATCAGAAATGCGTGTGATAGAAATAATTTCAGATTACAAGTAAGTTCAGTAAACTTTTGCAATAATCACCATCACGTAAATATTAGTATATTTATTTATTAATGTGTTTAGTTATCCGTTGTTCGTTTAGAATTTAGCTGCGTTGGAACTCTTTCGACGTAAATTCAGCGAAATAAGAGAAATGCATTACTGGGATATGTCTGCTGGGAGCTATTGCTGACTTGCCTTTTCATTGTTAAATCAATAGCAGTTGGCTGTGACTGAAACAACGTCTTTCTTCAAACTGAAATGCTTTCACTATGTTTGAGAATCAGTTGCTTCCATTCATATTCTTTATATAAACTCAAATAAAGAGTGACGATCTCTAAGTTAAGTAAAATTAAGAATCACCTTTACAATGGAAAATATTTCGGTATATTGACTGTGCTATGTACTCGGAAACATATACATGTATTGGAGGGTCACGAATAGTTTTGATGTGACTAGTTTGGTGCAGGATGATGATGCTTATGCATCGAAACCTTCACATACGCCTTTCTATAAGATTGCAAAGTCAATAAACGTTATTAAAGTATCCATTGGAAGGACGTGTTTTAAATTTTTGGAAGTTAAATTTCACCTAGGAATTGCATATCTTTTCAGTTGAGTTTATCTTGAGAAATAATAATTGAAATAACCGATACTCATGCATAATTTGTGTAAAGTTTAAAATACAACCAAGAGTCTATCATGTATTCCACCTTTATCAGGTGATGATGGCAGATCTCTGACCAGAACCGGCTTCTATTAAAAGTCTGGTGGAAGATACGATGAACTTTTCTTTATATTTTTTACTTTTGCAAGGGTTGCAGGATTTTTGTCTAGGCTAATGATCACATTCATATTTTGTGTATTCCAGTTTGATAAAATACCGTGAATATCGCAAATTTGTTAATTCAATAAACTCTGAGGTGAGTTTTATTTAAAAAATGATCCTTGATATGATAAATACGTTTCTCTTTAACTGGTACGCAAGCAATTTGTGAAGAGAGGATCCGAAGTTGATCTTTTATTACAAGAGAACCATTCTCCCTGATACATGCATACAAACATATCTGCATACATAAATACCTACTAAAATCCCAATCTTTGAAGGAATTTATATTTCATTGTCTTGATTCTAACCTGAACTTAACTTTAACCCGCAACTAAGATAGTAATTAGGTTTATATAATAGAATACGTAAGAATGATTATTTCACTTGGAATTGATAATTCTTTTACTTGAATTTCCCTTTTAATTGTCTTAACGCCAGGCTATATATATATATAGTTGGTAAAAAATGTATGTATATTAAGATTAAAAGAGGTGGAAGAAAAGAGAATGTGCATACTTATGAAATATGTAAACATTTATCATCGGATGATGTAATCACTATAGGGGAACTTTGAAAAAGGGCGAGTGCTTGAAAAACCTGGGAGAAAGATAAAAACGGATGTAACAATATAAGAATAGGAAAACTACTGTACGGGTAAATAAGAAAGGTAAATACTGTAAAAAATAATAAATTTATCTCATCATAAGATTACCACAAAACGATGGTTGAAATCATGAAGAAGCAATGATATTGGTACAAACTTTATCGGGAATATCTAAAGAAACGAGTCTAAATTGCGTGCAAAAGTTTGATTAGATAAAGTAATAAGACTTCAGTTGCAGCAGAGCTATAGAAGTATAAAAAAGTAAATACAATGAACATAAACTCACTCATAAAATACTTATAAATGTATATTAAACAAATATAAAGTATTTTCAAAGCAGAATTTCAAGTAATAATCTGTGTCAGGTGACCAGCTGTCATTTACCTATATCAGTTCGACGAGGAATATTAAAATACACAATTCAAAATCACAGTAAACCAGTCGGAGAGAAAAACATGGTAGAAAAGGAAAATTACAGTTTTGGAAAATCAATCTTTGAACAAAAAATACGACAGTAAATGAGTGCCAGACAATCGAAATACAGCATGTGGAGACGTACCACTTGAGGTTTCTACCAACATTATGAGTTTCCACTACAATGCGTTTTATTTACCAAGAAGTTGAGATATACTATACTAAATAAACTATGCATTGAGAGAGTGTTTACGATTCACACTGAGATTTCGATCTTGAAAACACAGAGAATATGTAGCGTTCCCCCAGAAATCGTTTTTTTTTCTAAAATGTATGAGTACTGGATACCATCGGATGAAGAAAGTAAAGAAAGAATATAAAAAGTAGTAATTACCTGAAGAAGCAAAACTTGTTCCTCGTGATTTCAATTAGACAGCAGATGTATTCGATTAATCTTGTGTCCTCGATATCCAACGATGGCGCTGGTATTCGAGGCGTTAATAACAAAGAATCCAGAGGCAAGAAAGCAAAATCAGTCTAGAATAGAAAAATAAACTTGATAGATTGTGTAAATAAAAGTTCCAATGATGGCATGTCTAGGTGAAACGCTGCACTAAGAGACAAGCTGACAGAAGTGAAGGTTATTGAACTCAATTCATTACGGAAGCAGAACGACATCAATCAATTGAAATACCTGCCATTTACCAATAAAATACATCTAATTAACTACATACAAGGTAACTGAGCGGAAGTTTACTATATGGTTAAATCAAGACTTATTGGTAGGACAATTCTTGGCTCTACGTAATATAAATGTATATTTTTGTGCTTTCATTTATATTTAACTATGGATAAGGTTTAGATTTCAATAAAGTGAATTTCTTACTCAAAACAATTCTATGCATTATATTATCTTAATTTACAATACACGATCGTGCCCTTGAGCTAAAAAAGTTGAAAGATTTGGTGATGTATGAAAGCTGTCGATATTCATTGTTCAGAAAGCTATCTTCATATCTTATGTAATTAGCTAACCGTATCAATGCTGTAAATCACAAGAATATACCGCTAAAATACAATCTTAATGCAATATATCTCTATTTAAATTAGAATAAGAGAAATCTTAGGAGAAGATGAGCTAAATAAGTCAGATTTTATTACCAAATGAAATAGGGTATTGCATTTTCCACAGGAGACCTGAACGCGAATTCAAAATCTTTTATGTTCTCAAGAGCACATATGAAAAGCTAACAACAAGTCCCAATGCGTGATAATAATGTTTACGCGTCAAAACTAGTAGAAACTTTATTGTATATATTTTTCCAAGAAAATTGCCAAGATAATAAATTCGCATTCTGTTTTATAAAGAAAGGTTGATCCTTTCTTTGAGAAACTTCGAGAATATTTCCTCAAGAAAGGATGGTCATACATAAAGAAATAATCTCCGAAGGAAGAAGAGATCATCAAAGGTTAACAAAAAGGAGACTGTGCGGATCCACCTTTTTACTCCGTGGACTCCGGAGCAGTTGTTAAACTTCTATAGGAACCGTACTTCGTTCAAAAACGCAAAAGATATAAAATCGCTCTCAGAATATATATATATATATATATATATATATATTATATTATATTATTACGTATTAGATATATTTAATTGAGCCCTGAAAGCATAAATATTGGAACAGTGGCGGAGCCTTGAAAGAACGTCAACCAAAACAAATTGGAGGACGACGCTGACTCCATTGAATTTTCATTTCAAGTTATTTCGCGAGGTTATTGTGAGTCACGCCTTAGTATAAAGAACTTCGCTCGTGGTTAGTAATTCACATTCATCATGTCTCATCCATCAACATTCATAGTAGCGGCCATATGTATCCTCTCCTTCCTTGGACAGGTAAGAGCACCACCTCTCTCCATCGCTAACATTTCTGTCGTTTTAAAGAATTATGAGTGTTAATTATGTAAGAATCGGATCGGTCTTGTATATCACTGGTTGATATTGGAGGTACAGTGGTACCTCGAGATACGAGCAGCCTAACATACGAGTTTTTTGAGATACGAGCCGGAGCTCGGGCAATATTTTCGTTCAAGATACGAGCCCAAATCCGAGATACGAGCCGTGTTTCCAAGCCAAGTGCAGCCAAGAAGGCAAAAACAAGTGATAATTAAATTTACGTAAATGTTAAGCTTAGTTAAGTTTAGAGTTAAGTCCATTGTTTTAAGTTTTTTCTTTCATTTGAAATAAGGAAAGTGTAGTTTTAGTTTTAAAGTTACGAAAATAGTTTTAAGTTATAAAAAAGCGCCGTTTACTTATGTGTCTAGAGTGCCTGCATCCCTTCCCCCCTCCCTCCTCCTCACCGTTCACCTTCGTTAGCCGCACTCGTCTGTCTCCAAAGTAAGACTATTATGCTAAATAACTCTTTTATTTCTTTATTTCATATTTTGTTATGTATTTGTTAATTATACATGTTTATTTGTTATTTAAAACATATCTTTATTCATAATTTACAATGGTTTGGGGATTTTTCATAGGTCCGGAACGGATTAAATCGAATTCAGTTATTTTAAATGGGAGGAATTCGTTTGAGATACGAGCTGATTGACTTACGAGCTCGGTTCTAGAACAAATTAAACTCGTATCTCGAGGTACCACTGTATACAATCATACATAATGACTAAAGGAATCACTATTTTTATTAATATTTTTATGAAATATGATTCTATATTAATAAAGTCTTTCATGAACCTTATATCCTGAGCAAAATAATCGATGCTATGCGCATTCATTTCTATGCGAAAGAAATGTTATTTTTTGTTTCGTTAATTCAATAGCCTTCTACTTTTTCCGCTTCTTTCTTTCAAACTAAACAAGTGCGCCATGCGTTACTCATTAGTAATTTGTATAAATAGTACATTAAGAAATCAGGGACAGCGATATCGATTCGTTTGAAAACAATTAAAAATTTCTTTTCTTATATTCCATTCATTTGGTGTTTCCTTGCTTTTATTGTCTAAAATATAACCGTAAACTTTTTATAAATCATGTTATTGGCACGATAAAGAAAATACATCTCACAATGATGATTTTCATGGTTTATTCAAACATCATTAAAAGGTTTACTGTTTCATCTAAAACTCTCCAGGAGTACCCAATTTACTAAAGAATAATGAAATCATAGAACATAATTATTCTTGAGACAGAAAACTAGTAATACTAGTCGCCCGCAATTTCTATCAGGATTGTTCCATAATTCACAGCTGTTAATTTAACTTTCATTTATCTGATTCTTATAGAATTGCATTAAAGTGATAATTGTGGATTGTTTTCGATCCTATTGTACAAATAGTGATGAATTTTCAATTAAGTAAATACTTTATTGCGTTTCATGTGTGATAATCCCTGACAATCACTTCTTATAGGTAATAAAACCCTTCGTAAATGATTTTCTTCCTACTTTTATAAACTATCAGTTTGTACATAGTTAATTTCATTCATCTTATTTATACTTGCATTAAATTCCATCTTATTGATTGCAATCTTTAAATTTCACATCGGATGACACTTGAATGGTTGTAATTAATATCTGATACTGTTTTCATCATTACCGTACGATTTATTACAATTTAGAGCTAAAACTAAGTGGCAAATATAGAAGATTGCCAAAAACAAATATCAGCTTCATTTTCTACATAGGTTCTGTTGTACTTGTTTACTTAAATCGAACTTTCTTCTTTCAGGAAATTGAGGCCAGCTACATTCCACCATGTCATCATAAGGAGTCACAGGGGGAATCGTATGGCCCATCAATCTCAGAAACGAAGAAAACCAACATTATTAGTGAGCTACGTAGCATTAAAGAATACTTAGAGAACGTTCTGAGTGAAGAAGAACATTGCGAGAATCAACCAAGCAATGATCAATATGACCAAAATCCCTACAATATGCAGGATGAAGGCTACGGGGAAGTTCCGAAACCATGTGTAAATCCTCCAAAAACTGTTTATGAAGATCGCCCGTGTTACGGAGGACATTGTGATAGGAAAGAATATAGTCATCCCGAACCAAAGACATATCATATCCCAAAGGAGTCTCCAGAACCATATCAAAGCCAACATCACAAGGAAGAACAAGGAAAATATTGTGAAAAGAATGAGTATAGTCATCCCAAACCAAAGCCATATCATATCCCAAAGGAATATCCAGAACCATGTCAAAGCCAACATTACAAGGAAGAACAAGAAAAACGTTGTGAAAAGATTGAGTATAGTTATTCCGAAGCAAAGCCATATCATACCCCAAAAGTATATCAAGAACAATGTCAAAGCCAACATTACAAGGAAGAACAAGAAAAACATTGTGAAAAGAATGAGTATAGTCATCCCGAACCAAAGCCATATCATATCCCAAAAGAATATCCAGAACCATGTCAAAGCCAACATTACAAGGAACAACAAGAAAAACATTGTGAAAAGAATGAGTATAGTCATCCCGAACCAAAGCCATATCATATCCCAAAAGAATATCAAGAACCATGTCAAGGCCAACATTACAAGGAACAACAAGAAAAACATTGTGAAAAGAATGAGTATAGTCATCCCGAACCAAAGCCATATCATATCCCAAAAGAATATCCAGAACCATGTCAAAGCCAACATTACAAGGAACAACAAGAAAAACATTGTGAAAAGAATGAGTATAGTCATCCCGAACCAAAGCCATATCATATCCCAAAAGAATATCAAGAACCATGTCAAGGCCAACATTACAAGGAACAACAAGAAAATCATTGTGAAAAGAATGAGTATAGTCATCCCGAACCAAAGCCATATCATATCCCAAAAGAATATCCAGAACCATGTCAAAGCCAACATTACAAGAAACAACAAGAAAAACATTGTGAAAAGAATGAGTATAGTTATTCCGAACCAAAGCCGTACAACATCCCAAAAGAATATCCAGAACCATGTCAAAGCCAAAATTACAAGGAGGAACCAAAACATACTCCCTGCAGACTACATAACAATTATTACCACTCATCACAGCAACAACCACAAACCCATGAGTTCGTGGAAGAACTAAAACCCTGCTCCATCAATGTGAAACCAGTAATCCAAACAGTGAAACCCAGAAAGTACCATCACCATCATTACCACAAGGTAGTTAAATCCAGTTGCAGAAGCCCAAACCAGTACGGCCAAGAGGAGGAAACTCATTATGATTGCCAAAGTTGCACAGCAGATGAAAAACCTTACCATTCTGATTGTAGAGGTGGAGAATGTAAACCCTGTCATGATTACCCAGAACCTAGTAACCACCAACATAGGATGTATCACAGGGAATTCTCCAGTTGCGGTAACAAATCAGCTCACCATGAGTATCAATGCAGACATCCATCTCTGTGTTATAGGGATAGGCATAGTCACAGTAACAATGAAGAGTCGTACGAATCAAGACCCAAGCTTCACTGTTATGAAACAAAGTCTGAGACTTGTCACCCCAAACCCAATCCCAGTTACCAGAATATAGGCGGACAGTCATCATGTAACAGTAAATACCACTCAGAAGAATATCAACCGAGTATAACACAGCCCAAACATAACTATGATGAAAAAGTATACCAACAACCAATAGAAGACATGTGCTGTAAAAAGGAACAGAGTTACCATTCTGAAAATTGCAACCAGGGAACGGGATACCAAGAGTCAAAATGTTTCATCGAAGAACCTAAAAGTTATTCTGAAGATTTGAAGTCAACTCATCGCGAAAATGACTACTCGAATAAATGCAAGGGTGGTTTTGAGATGCCTAAGGTAATACATGTATGCAAAAACGCGAAAAGAACAAAGAATACCCCAGCCTCTTGTCAAAGTGGAAGTTGTAAGGTGCACCCTAAACCCAGTTACAAGCCTGAGCCAGAGCAGTATTACCATGGATCAAACACACCTCAGCAACCATGCCAGATGAATAGCTACAAGAAGACGTCAGAATCGCATCAAAGTAAACCAACCAATTATCAACAGGAAAATAGATATCATCATTCTAACCAAGGTGAGATTTATAAGGAAGAAACTAAACCCAGCTGTAGCAATGCAGCACCCTACGATAAAAAGAAAGAAAGCCGAAATACGTATGTGAAACCTAGCTGTGAGAAGAAACCGGTCCCCGTGACTACCAAATGCGTTCGCAAACCCAAGCAGAAACCCAGAAAGTCATGCTCTAAAGCAAAGAAGGTAAAATACCAAAAGAAAACTCAGGATTGCTTATGTGAAATAGAGGAGCCAAAACCCCAATGCTCGGTCTCCAAATCTAGCTATGTGAAGCAAGAGAAGCAATCTTACAAAGAATATAAAGAGGTAAAGAAGACGCAAAGTTGTTATGCTGTGAAGCCAAATTACCCAGATCAGGATAATGTATTAGATTATGAGGAAGAGGAAAGTGAAAACTTATATAGCTGCAGTGCGGATCCAAGCTACAGGGAAAGAAAGTACGAGTCTCATCCTGTAGAAGAACCTGTCGTTAAAGAGCATTACATGGGCTGCTATGCAAACTCTCCACCTGTGCACCATGGGCACCTAAGGCCTGATACAAGATACTAATTTTAACTGAGTAGTTTCGGAGCATGTTCATACCTTTGAATGGAATACGTGATAGTATACAATTGAACAATTATCATTAATATTTAATAAGATCGTAACCACCATAGTTCTCGTTTACTGGAGGAAAAGAGAAAAAAAGGAGACATTTGTTCTTTAAGTCCTTTGAAAGCTCATGATAAAGTTTCATTGGCTGAGTGAATTTTTCCGGATGTGCCTTTAGAGCATGTGGTTATTACTTTGGAAATATTTCAATGATTTATTTTTTATTTATCACACATTACTTTCAATCTGTTGTAACAAGTGTCTGTCTATTTATTTATATCTATTCTGCCTATTTATTAATAAAACTAAGACGGAAAACTACGAAACAGTATTTGTTTTCATAATTTTTTGCAACTATCCCGAACTTCCTTTTCTTAATATCACCTTTGATGTATTCTAATGAAATTAGAACGTCTAGGATGTGAAAGATAGAAAATGTTCATACTTATTTATTTCATAAAGCTAATCTAATTGTAAATGGTTTTGTGCAGAGATGGGTATATCGATTGGAAAAATAATCAAATAGTTATTAGAATGTTTTCATTCGAATGAATTCACTCGCGTTCGTGGGCTGGACAGGACGCAAATGCTGGTTGGGGCAGGGGCAGTAACAGCTGGCTGGCGGGATATCGGATCATATATATATATATATATATATATGATATCTACATTCATATTTCATCAGCATGACATATCTCTGCTAGAGTTCCCCTAATTGGGATCACGTAACGCGGCACTTCTACCCTCTCCTCTTGAACGCGTACAAAGTAAACGAGTGAAAAAAATCGAATAGATCTATTCAATTTTTTTCACTCGCTAAAAACAATCGAATAAATCAATTCGGTTAGGATAGAGTGAAAAATCTGAACGCTTTATTAGAATTATTCTATTCTAATATATCAAATTGAATTCGTTCTTGGTATTTCCGAAAAAGTGAATTGTCACTTTATTTTCACCTTTTTAGACATTATAAATATGACTTTTTAAGGAAAAGTAATAAAAATTGAAACGCTTTATTCGAATAATTCGATTGAAGCAAAAAATCGAATTATTCGATTGTTTTCATTCGATTTTTCCCACCTCATGTTTTGTGGACTTAGCAGCTCAGTACTTTCTTTGTCTATTTGTAGGACATCTTCAATATTTGAGGGCGTGACTTCTTGGAAAGCCATTGCAGATCGAGACACTTGGTAATTTTCCACAGGATATTCTATTTAGCTACCGGTTTCGTAAGAGGACTTGAGGCTGGGACGCAATCAACATGTACGTAGGACTTGTAGCGTTCACGTGAAACCCACAAAAGTTGACCGTGTATAAATGAATGGCACCGGACACAGTCCCCATGCACGTGTACTTAAGGAGATGGGCAACTTCTATCTCTACACGTTTCACCTACACTGACAACCAATCAGGATTCACCTTGCGATAGATGCGCCATCTGAAAATAAATACAAGTACATCTATTTGGCGTCCACCATTACAGACCGAAGATTTGAGTAATCATAATTATTAAACTGAACTACATAAAAATTGCCTCATTTTCTTCCATCATTCTGTAAGATCATTCTTCTCTTTATTAATTCGTAAATGTTAGAACACTCAGCTTGCATAGCGCCTACGAGAGTCCATTGTTTCCGAGGATGTTCTGATGTTTCCGATTGGCTGAGGTTCACGTTCACGTTTTGACTGCGTCCGCTTGTACGAAGTTCCAAGTTTGATGTACTAGCGCCACGTCTTGCGCATTTGCTTAGCTTACATCTTCTAGCTGAAGATGTAAGTTAAGCAAAAATAGAAAACCAAGAGAAATGTAAGGAGAAGAAGGGGTCGAGGAAAAGCTACATTTTAGTCATCATATCTGTCAAACTTCTTCTACTTCTACATTCATACCCATTGATAGTCACGATGTTTGAACTAGTTTTTTAGCGTGTTATTGCAGCGTATTGTTTGCGAAAAAATTAATACCTTAATTACAGTAGCATCCATTTATCTTAATTTTCGTTCGTTATCTGATAGCTAGAACGGAGAATTGTGAAAACACATCGGGTAGGTTTGATTTCTGGGAAACTATAATCGCATGGTATTTATCACATGCCCATGGATTATGGTTTACATTACAACCCATAAGTAGAAACATTCGAGATTTTTTAAATATTAAAAGGCTTCGATAAGAACTACAAATCTGAGCATCTACCGATGTGACCCAAGTCCTTTATAAATTTAACACCAGGTCAGCTGACAACGCATTTTTAGTCGCTTGTAATCAAATATATCAATGTTCATCACTCTATGAGTAATTTGAATGTTTTCTTTCCTCTTTCGAAGCAGTTTAAATAATTTCCTTATGTGATTCGTATTATTAATCACCATAGGTTGCAAATTGATGTTTCGAAGTTGCCTTTTCCACTCGTATAGTTGGACACAAATATTAATTAAGGATGAACTGCACGAAGAATCGATGCTGAAGATTTTTTGGAACGCAGCGTTGGTCATTTTTGGTGACGACGTTTCGCAAACAATACTGTTGGCTTCTTCAGGTCGGACACTTCACTTCTTCACGTCAAGGGCCAAAAAGTGTCACTTCCGACCTGAAGAGGCCAGCATTGTTGACGAAACTTCGTCACCCAAAATGACCAACATTGCGTTCCCGGAAATTTTAAGCATTAATTAGATTAATCAGGTAAATTTGCTTTGATGGGGAAAACCAAGATGTTTTATTGTTTTTAAAGTATTTAATTTAGCCCTCATAAGAATGTGACAAGCATCAAAAGATGAAAGCTTGCGGCTTCAGCTATCTCTTTTAAGGACGTTTGAGATATTTTGGGCGCAAATATGTATAGGAAAAAAAGGAAAAACAGACAAAATAACGAATTATATGTGCATCTTATAAATACATTTTTGTGTTAATTACTTCAAATAAACAAATTTAACCGCAATGTGATACTGTTCTTTCATTATTCCATAATAATTTCGTCCACATAGAATATTCACAGAAAATTCGTCTATGTAGAATTTTAGTAAAACCAACCTTTAAGGCGACGCATGTTATGGGCACGATATGCCTTTCAAGGGTTTTCTGAAATGTCAGACCCTTGGTTAAGCGGAAAACTGTCTTATCCGGAAAAAAATATGTCCCGAGAGATTCCGCTAAACACAGGTTTCACTGTACAAGACTGTTTTCTCATTCCGCGCACAATGTAATGTGTTCCTTAGGGCCGATTCATCGAGAATAGTTGGAGTATCGACCTCCATCCTCAAACAAGACTTGGTTCGTCCAAGTCGATGGACAGTTGAAAGGCTTCCCAAAATTCTACTGGAAATTTCGCACCCTCTAAATTTATTGTAGAATAATCATTTCTTTGGAGCAAATGAACAGGAAAATGGTGCTCATCCTTCCATTCTTACGTCCATAAATGAGGCATTTGCAAAATCATGAACTGAATTTATAGAGAATTGGACGAAATTTGAATGAGGAACTTCCCATAAACGTTTTACAACTGCACTTGAAATGGATTACAATTAATAGCTGGAATGTATATCTATGGATTAGAAGAGTTACGTTTGAGTGATACCTTTATTATGTTCAAATAATTGCAGGGTACGATAATCGACTGAAATTAAAAATGCACAGGGATGCGGATGCTAAAAAATTAGCGATTTCTATAGGATGTATGAACGAAAGTATCTTATACAGAAGGGCTACTGCTCAATAAGTTTGAGTTCCCGATGAATGATATTGTTGGGTTACACCTGAGGTAGTCGATTGTGTGGTTAATATCTATTTAAACACGCCATACCTATTGATATTGTTAATTTCTTGCGCATTATTAATTCTTGTCTCAGTGTGATTTTTTTCATTACATTAAAATTTTCAGGAAACCTTCCCTGCAGTTTTTATGATTCATTACTTCTTTTTTCAATTCTCTGTTATTTCAATTTTATACAGCTGGTTAATTAGACTCATGTAAACTGTCTAAATTTCCTTTCCAAGGAGAAAATGAAAAGTTCGATAGTTTTTGGATGGAACCACGCTATGAAACAAAGGTGACAATGGTTATACCTGGCATGTGCTTATTCCTTCATCTATTTAAGTTTCCTTTATCTTTTAAAATTCAGGAGCTAGAGGTAATCCTTAATGAGCCTACACAATTCTGCCGCACAAAGTGACCTCCAATCTCAATAACACTCGTGAATCAATTATAAATAAGTAACAGGAATTGAAAGACTTCTAACCAAATTGATTTGACCCAAATTCGGCTATACCACTCCTTTTTTCCAAGAAATTATTATACTCGTATACCTCCTCTTATGACTGTACTACGTAAACGTTTTATACGGAGCAAATCACGAAATTTGATTCTTATATATTCGAAGTTTTGTCTGAAAATAGGCAACGCATTTGTAACTCGTCGATGAGGGCGCTGAAAACAGCCAGCAAAATTCTATGACCGCGAATAAAAAAACTGCGAAGAATGCTGCAGAAATAATTCTTCGGAAACTAATCGGGTCGCTTCGCGGTACAACACTGAGGTTTCGTCTGCTAACTTGAAAGGCTCATCCCGTTAGTTAGTTTCCCGAGAGTCATTCATGCTGCAATCTATTCAACTTGGAATCCTAACATCAAAGATGCTTTTGTAGGTCTGATCTGACCGTAGCAGCTCGCAAACCGGTGTTTTGACACTTCTCTTAAGCGTCAAACTTGATAGTTTGCGAGATTCCACAGATACAAATCCACACAAAAATACTGAATCATACGTTAATGCATGGCATCACAGATTTTTGGTAGCCTTAAAAATTAGAACTTTGATAATTAATTAGATAGCCATAATTAATTGCTATCTTTTAACGATCTACTGTCTATAAAGTGTTCTAATTTTCTCTATTATTACCGTTAATAACTTCACAATACTCACCATATGCTATTTGACGGCTAACTGCACGTAAATGCGTTTAGCAAGTCACAGTTGCAACATTGTATGTGCAGTTTCCCGTTTTCCTCAGTTTAGGACCGGAATTTCGGTTCATGTTATAGAAAAATTCCAGTTAAGTAAGGAAATTCTACCAAGATATTAGTATACATATAAAAATGTCCTGATCCTAATATCTACCTGTTCATCCGCCATAATAGGAAACATCTTATAAGTTAATTCTGTATTCTAACTCTCTCTCTCTATCTATCTATTTGCTTAACCTTTCCTAAAACATTACTTGGCATACCTCCTGTCTCTGGTAATTGTAAACTGCAGTTCGAGACGAAACCTCACGTAGCTTCAAGCTGCTTGTGTGTTCCATTACGTTTATCTCTTTTAGTTTTCTCATCACAGTGGTGTATTCAAACAGTGATTCCAACTATCTATCATCCCAATTATGCTATTGCCTGTTGTTGCATTTTTTCTGCATACCCTTTTAACAACTTCTGAACCATTTTTAAAGTTATTTCTGGAATTAAATCTAATAGACGAGAAGACATATTTTGTCTATTAATAAGGAACTCATTTTATGTGTAAAAATATCCCTCTTTAAATTCCAAAATTGTGCTAATCAGCCAGATAGACTTTTAATTGCAAAGGAATATCATTATAAATATTATTGGAAGCATTTTTTGATGAAATAGATGTGAATTTCAGTTGCAATTTCATACTGATTATATATCACTGTATGTATTGATAAAACACATCTTAAATTTATTCTATAGCACCTTTTTTGTCTCAAGTAAACGTTCAATTTTGTTAAATAAACCAATTTATATCAAAGATTAACTTACGGATGATTTCCCCTTGGACCACTTTCTTGGAGTATTAACTACTTTTGTGCGCTGAGTATGAGAAACAATTGTGATAAATGCTGAAAATATGTTGCGTAATGTATGTTCAAGTCTCATATTCCAACAATCATTTTCCCATTTTCACAATTGTTTATTTTACAAGGAAAACGACAAACAAGAGGAGGACCAGGTTCATGGGAGACCAATTTCGCTGAAACCTGGCAGTTTGATTCCCCTGAACTCTTCAGAAACCAAAATACTCCCTTTAGGACCTCCCTTATTTCGTAAGTTGCCAGGCACAGGAAAAGAGTTGTTTACGGGTTCAAATTTAATGCCCGAATTTTTTTTCTTAATTATGTTTTACTTTTTGCCTTATTTATTGTTTTTGTATCATTAGTATTTATTTAATATTTTTTATTTGTCTGTCTTTGGTAAATTTTACATAATACATATTTTTTTACATTTAGATAGATTATTTTCAATGAATTTCACATGTCTCTAAAATTTACTGCATTTAATTTTGATTTTCGGTCTCGCATTCGCTATGGTGATAAATATTGTAACATCTTCCAAAACACCTGTGAAAATATTATTTGGAGCAATTGGCAGAACTCATTACTGTCACTTCCATTCGCAATTTATTTTTACCCCGACCTTAGTAGAAATCGTCTGTTTTAAGTTGCATACCCCTATATGATCGAGAGATAAGGCAGAATAGCACTCATTTGGTTGCATTCATTTAAAGGATGAGGAAAGTGGTTTGTCACTGGCTCGAACGCTATAATACGAAAACATCCAAATGTTTGTTTACTAAATAATACGAGTGAAATACAGATTGCTCGAGTTCCTGGTAATCGATCAGGAAACACTATCTAAAATGTTTGAAGACCAGTAAAATAAGCAACGCTTGTAAATTGGAAACGGAATTTAATATGACAGGTTCGCTACATAGTGTTAACTAAATGTAAATTTATCTATACTAGAGTTTCCCAAACTATGCTCCGCGGAACACCGGTGTTCCGCTGAACCTGAATAGGTGTTCCGCGACAATTTTGAGTGTCAATGGAGAATTGGAGAATAAAAGTCACTTAAGTAATGCTTAATTGATTCATATTTGAAGTTTTTATTACAATATTATAGTTTTATATTTAAAAATAATTACCAATTAAATAATTTGTTGTAAATTAATGATTTTTTAAATTTTACAAGTATCGTAGAATTACCTGAATTAAAAATAAGCTTAGTGTTCCGTTAAACTTTCCAGGTTTGCAAAGTGTTCCATTGCAGAAAAGGTTTGGGAAACCCTGATCTATACTAAAAATAACTATCTTATTTTAAATATTTACCATCAAAAATTTTTGTTTGATATATTTTGAAGCAATATCTTTATCTGTATTATTTTTGTACTTGATATCACTTCGTCAAATATTCCCTTCAAAATATTGCTATGGTTAAAAGCATTCCTCCACGTAGTTGAGTGAACTTGGGATTATTGGCAGTCGTTATTTATAAAATAATATGGTAGTGATAATAGTCTACTACATAAAAGTAATAAAATAATTTATTATTAATAATTAAGCTGGTAAAACTACCAGCGATAAGTATTACAGGGAATAACGTGTTGGGGAAGATGGGACCGTATGGAGTGCTTAATTTTCTCAGATTTTTTTGGGTATAAGGAAAGTAAAAAGTTACGATATTATGCTGTGAAAATTATCAATATAATGTTAACCTTGTAAAAAATAATTTATTTGTTACTGAAAATTTAGTATTTTATATTATTCTTCAATACAGTGTAACCTTCCCCCTGTTCCCCAGGGGTGGGGCAACACTGTGTTACAATGATGAGAAAATATTATGACTTAAAAGTTAACTTGAAAAACCTTAAAATATTAAAAAATAACTTATGTAGAGAAAGAAATACACAAATTATTCGCACAATACACATGTGGGTGGTCTCATCGTCTTCACTTATCTATTCCAGCGTAAACATTATAATAATAATAAGAATAGATTTCAGTTCTATGAGAAGGAATCATTAGCTTGCCCGAAGAGTTGTGAGCTCACGTAAGGCAACTGGCATATCTTAACCAGTCCTCCGCTGAATACTCATGACAGTAGTGACAGTCGTCGTATTCTTCAATACCACTAGAAGATTCTTCCCCACAAACTCATCCTTAGGTTAATCAATCCTATAGCGACAGCATTCTAGGCTAATAAACATTGAAACCATACGGAAACGTATATTACGATTAATTTAACAGAATGCTACAAATAATGCTTAAGTATTCCAACGGATTACTACTTACATGCATCGGGAAGAGATCTCCAAAATTATAAAAAAAATCTCTGCAAATTCTACATAGTGTTCAGTTGTACAAAGGAGCACGGAATGGCGGGAATGGCTTGCTCCGGCTGAAAAAATATGGTACCCCGTTCTGCCCCACGTTCCCCTATATGACAAAAAAGTTCTCGTACAGGTGTTTTACTGCTAAAGTGTTTACGGAGTGTAGTGGAAAGTTATTTTGATATGATGTGTTAAGTAGCATGCCGTGAAAAACATGCACTGCACCAAAATTTGTCACGACAATGACACAGTTTAACCTTTGCTTGACCTCTTCTTTCATTCGTTAATAATTTATGTATACAGTTAAGATGATAGTACATACTTAGATTTTCAGTGGCTAAATTACTACATCATATATAATTTATTGAAAAGTTGTTGAGGGGACGAAATATTTTTGGAATAGTTTTAAACATTGAAAAATATTCTTTTCACTTAAACAGCTAAGCTCTCTCAAATATTTTTATTTATCAGTCATTGGATGCTTATGTAGTGACACATAGATGCAACTTACTTAATTCCAACAAACAAAAACTTAATTATAAATTTCGGTAAAAATTATGTATTTTTATTCAAAGTAATATATTGTTTTCTTTGATTTAAACTACGATATTCAGGATTTCTTTCGGTGAAACGTCTTTGTAGTTAGTAATTGCAGCTAGAAATTCGATGTGAAGATATGTTAATGGAGTTCTTAATTTTGCATTGGAGGCATTACGCTATTACCTAAGACATAATTACATTGTCATTTGAAACCGTCTAATTTATCTTTAAAATCATTAGCTAAAACAATAATCATTGCAATGAGTTTCTTTCCCAAAATGTTTTGCTTATAATAGGGATGGTACTTTTGCAGAAAGGAACTGAGAAACAAATTATTCACATGATTTACTCGAGAACTACTTAAGAAGTATACATACTATTCGATATCAATAAAATTAGTACAGAATGTATATACACGTCAGCTAACAATTTTAGGATGAATCAACCATCAAATTGAGGTTTGGAAAAGAATAATTAATTCAAAATTTTTAACTTCTGATTTGTTTCAATTTCCTATGAATTCTTTGGAAAATGTTCAACAAATTTCTAATTTTCTTTTACATCTAAGGGAAGATGAATTTTCGCAAGAGAAAGTGCAGCTCTTGCAGAAATATTCTGAATGGTGATTAACTTAAATCTGCTGTACTGTCATAACGTTTCCTGTTTCTACACTTACGTATTCGAAAGCCCTAATTGAAGTTATAAAATAACACTATAGTATTAGCAACGGGATGTTTCAATAAATGTAAATAGTTTCAGTAATAGCAGATAGATAAAAAAGGTAAAGACAAAACAGTTCTGTATGAGCTTCCGGTTAGTTTTTTCAAAATCTCCCTCAGGGAGAAGAACCCTTCCTAAATGTGGTATGGAGCACAGTTTGCATCTAAGACGTTTTCTCACTAACCGTTGTAACGGGTCATCCAAGTATTGACGATTCAGAGAAGAAAAAACTGCAAGTCTCTTGAACTTCATAACCAATTATCAATTAACGATACAGAAATGCTGAGTGGCCTCAATATTTGCTCTATAAATTCTGTAGGCTTTGTTTTAGAGGCCCAAGTGGTCCTACTCTACCTTAGAGGATAAATCGTGCTTTTCCATCATAAACTGTGGTTCCATAGGAGAGGAGTAACCAAAACAATTCGGAGGTCGACGCTGACTCGTGCCCGTTTGCAGAATCCACGCTTCGGTAAACGCCCTCTTTGAACGAGGTTAACGCGTGTTCATCCCGAGTATAAAACGCCCGCTGCAGAGGTGTCAAATAACAGACGCAATGGCCAATCTTCCCCTGTTCGCAGTGGTTGCAGTGGGACTGCTCGCTTTCCTATCCCAGGTGAGAATTCTTGTCTTCATTTCTTTTCAGCCAACCATGGTGTTAACAAACATGAGAGGTGGACATCGGTAAAAACTGGTATCCTTGTAGTTTATAGTTTTTAGAAGTTGAAATACAGTCATAAATAGATCCCAAGGGGTACTTTAGTTTATCAAAACGGGTATTTTTCAAAATCGTATAGAATTTTACAAGTGATCTTGATTCGAGAGCCATCTATTCTATGTGTAACAGAGGTTTTATATTTTTTAAATTAGACAGGAATTGACTTTTGAAATGGCCAACAAAGTTCAGTTTTCATCTTTATTTAAATAAGTAACGACATTTTTATAGGAAGAGCTTCACTCATTACATATTAGAAAAGTAACTTTTAACTTTTGTATTATTTTCCCATAAACACTTCCTTCACTCTTGCAAGACCTATTGAACCGGAAGCATTGAATAAAAATGCTGGCTGAATATCGCCTCTTAAGTTATTATCTCCATTCACATAGTCTGAATAATACTACTAGGGTTTCATTCTTTCGTTTGACTCACCTTTCAATTTCCAACGTACATTATTTTCATTTTAGGTCCAAGCCTCCAGATCCTGTGCTCCCGCATGCTCCCAACCGCAGTGTTGCGAACCGACCTCATGCGACTCCAAAGGAAGCAGACCAAAAAAATGCCAACAGATGGTGTGCACTGTAACGGACGACTGCAGTAAAAATGATTGTTGTGAACCTTGCGGTAACAATCCTTGTCAGGATTCGGCATGTGAGAGTCCCTGCCCTACCCAAACTTGTGAGGTAGCTAAATGCAAGAGACCCAGGAAGAAGGCCTGTCCTAGGGAAAAGAAATGTAAATCTCACAAATCATGCAGGAAACAAGAACGACCTCAGCCGTGCGAAATTAACTTGAAAATACCTTGTCAAGTGACTTGCCCAAGCACAAAATGCGAAGAAAAGAAACCTTGCCAGCAAATGATTTCTTGCCAGAGGGTAACATGTAAAAATCAAAAGAAGTGTCATTCAAAACAATGCAGTACAACGTGCCACACGCGCACGTGCCATACTCGCACGGCATGCCCGAATCCTTGTCATGGATGCAATGACTGTGGAAATACTTATGGCAACCAGAATGAGCGGATGGAATGCCCTTACCAAAGTAAGACGAGCGAAGTGAACCACTACTATCCTCCTCCAAATCCAAGACACGGAGAATCATATGATCAGGACTGCGGCTGCCAGGATACGAAACCGTACAATCCATACCAAAAACAGACGTACAACGAGGAACATAAGTACAGTCATCCAATTCCCCATTCAAGGCAATATCGGAGTCATACCGACGAGGCTCCTAGATATATTTCTTCGAACAGTAATTACCAAGAAGTGAAACACACGCCACCGCAATGTCAGGTATGCGAGGAGCAAACCAGTTACCATCCCCCATGTCCCCAAAACTACCCGACATACCACCCTCCTACCTATGTGCCATCTAACGACAATGACCAAGAGGCAAGATATCAGCAGCCACAGCAATTTCAATACGAGAATCGACCCAAGTATCCTCTCCCAAGTCCCCCAATACAGCCAGAGACCCACACTCTTAAGTTACTTTCTAAGAACTGTAATTATCGGGAAGTGAAATATGAAGAGAGACATAATCAATGCGAGCAAAAAGCCATCTATACCCAACCTACACCAAAATGCCATCCACCAAGCAACACTTACCAGGAAATGAAATACACACCACAAGAGCAGCAGACTTACGAGCAGCCAGCCATTTACACCCCACCAAGCCCACCTGCACCAAAATGCCATCCACCAAGCAACACTTACCAGGAAATGAAATACACACCACAAGAGCAGCAGACTTACGAGCAGCCAGCCATTTACACCCCACCAAGCCCACCTGCACCAAAATGCCATCCACCAAGCAACACTTACCAGGAAATGAAATACACACCACAAGAGCAGCAGACTTACGAGCAGCCAGCCATTTACACCCCACCAAGCCCACCTGCACCAAAATGCCATCCACCAAGCAACACTTACCAGGAAATGAAATACACACCACAAGAGCAGCAGACTTACGAGCAGCCAGCCATTTACACCCCACCAAGCCCACCTGCACCAAAATGCCATCCACCAAGCAACACTTACCAGGAAATGAAATACACACCACAAGAGCAGCAGACTTACGAGCAGCCAGCCATTTACACCCCACCAAGCCCACCTGCACCCAAATACCATCCACCAAGCAACACTTACCAGGAAATGAAATACACTCCACAAGAGCAGCAGACTTACGAGCAGCCAGCCATTTACACCCCACCAAGCCCACCTGCACCAAAATGCCATCCACCAAGCAACACTTACCAGGAAATGAAATACACACCACAAGAGCAGCAGACTTACGAGCAGCCAGCCATTTACACCCCACCAAGCCCACCTGCACCCAAATACCATCCACCAAGCAACACTTACCAAGAAATGAAATACACACCACAAGAGCAGCAG
The DNA here is from genome assembly GCA_947579665.1 of Sympetrum striolatum. Classification (NCBI taxonomy): domain Eukaryota; kingdom Metazoa; phylum Arthropoda; class Insecta; order Odonata; family Libellulidae; genus Sympetrum; species Sympetrum striolatum. The sequence continues at coordinate 17,581,661 of OX388344.1, read as the reverse complement.
ACTTACGAGCAGCCAGCCATTTACACCCCACCAAGCCCACCTGCACCCAGATACCACCCACCGAGCAACACTTACCAAAAAACGAAAGAAGAACCGCAGACTTGTGAGGAAAAGCCAATGTACACACGTCCGACGTACGAGAAACAGCCCCAAAATAGTTACTCTCCGTCGAGCTGCAATTACCAAAATGTGAAACATCCGCAACGATACAACACCTATCGGTCTGAAGAACAACCTAAATACGCAAAAAATCCAAGGAAATATCAGGAAGTGGAGTATACCAATGAAGACAATGATCAGTGTTCCTGTGAGGGACCGGAACCCACTTATAACACAAACCCCAGTTATCAAAATAATAACCACCCACGAACATACCAAAGCAATGCAACTCCTAGAACTTACTAAAACAACGTTGCTTTTCTCCTGCATTCCAAGTCTTTCAACAGAATCAGTTGTGCATAACAAGAATTGAAAAAGATTGAATCAACTATCACAGAGAGACCCAAGATTATTTCATAGAACACAGCATTCTTTCGTGGTTTCGCTACTTAGCGAATTTCATCTACATTCCACTTAACTTAAATATCAGTGTTTATATATTTGTTGGTATTTATCTAATATTTCATCTCTCATCAACTTAATTTCACTATGTGTGTCATTTTGAAGACAATTTCTGGAAATGTATGACAATACGTTTCCTCGAAATGTTTATGCTTTCATTTATTTATTAATAAAACAATTCAAATGATAACTGAACGTTTTATGATTTCTTCTGAATGTGCTGCATTCGATCATCCGATATTTTGTTTAAGAGTTCACAGAGTTTTTTTAAATAAACCATCCTGCTTCCCAGACCCCCCCGAGAAATACGGACGGCTCTGGAAAGATCTAAAAATGCGAATTTTGATCAAATCACTTCTAAAAGCTTGTCTTAGTTTTTGAAAAGTAAATCAATAACCTCTTTTCGTTCCTTGCCTTTTTAATGTTTATCTGCTCATGATGAAACAAAATAGGAAGGAAACATGTGTATGCTATTATTAGCGATTTCACATCTTATTTGTTATTATTTATAAATTTTAATTATGACTATTATTTCCTTTAATAATTTTGAGTATTACGCTATTAATAACTTGATCATTCACTTATTCATTTTCGTACGGAATAACATGGAATCTTTGCATTAAATCAGTGCTTGCCTTCGCTCAAATTAGAAGTTTGAGAAATGAGATATACCTTAAAGATACCTCACAAATCATAGCTATTTGTTCCATAGTGTTGTTAAAAAATACATTTATTTGCATATATATCGTTGCTTTAAATTATTTTTGCCCACTCTCCATGAATTACATCAACAAAATTCGCAATGTGCCTGCTATTTAACGTTTCTGCTAATAACCGTACCCCAAACTTTCCAATCATTCGAAGAAGGAAGTTATAGAAGTTGTGATTGTGTTTTTACCTCCCTTTTTACACATTTTTTGTCTTCAATCTTCATCTTTTAACACACATTACTTCATACACATTTCATAAGGAAAGTGAAATAGTTGTTAGAAATTAAAAATACGTAATAGAATTAAAGGAAATGTTTCCATTGGGGAAACATTAGCAGTAGTTGAAACATGGAATATGACCGCTGTTATTAGTTACAACACATCGTTACGTGTCTCAACCGTCGCTCAAATTTAGCGATTTATCCAGTTTGGGGAGGAATTTCACCAGAGATTACCGAGTCGAAAATTTTGAATTTGAATCTTCCAAACGGCCGACCGCGACTATTTCCTCTTGTTCCCACAATGGATTTTTAGTTATTTAAAGCAGTGGGTGAGACCTGATGAGAGTACTGTTACAAAGGCTTGGTCAAGCGATTGGTAGTTGCAATGAGGGGGCTCAATTGAAACCGTCACATCATGGATACTGCTTCTGGGAAGGGGAAAAAATATTTTGCAATATCCGAAACATAAATTAAAATTATTTGAAAATAGACCACAGTAAATGGGTAGAAGGATATAAAACAAATTAACAATTGAAATGAGGCAAAAAATGTCTACGGATCATTTAAAATTTCGAAAAACATTTAAAAAGTTCTTGATAAATAAATTTTATTGTTCTGTAAGAGAGTTTTTTGAAGATGTTATTATAAATATGTAATATGATGTAAATGATTACTTAAATAATAATTGTTCTGTTAATGTATAAGGTAATGGATTAAGTATATCATGTAGCTAAATTTCATTGTACAGTACTGACGAGATACCAACCTGAAAACAGTTCCATTCTGTGTTCTGTTAATGATGCAAGTGTTTTGTATTGTTAAAAAATTCTAATTCTAATTCTATGGAGTATGAAGAGTACTCTAACGAGGTTTAGCCATTTAAAAAATACCCCAAAGTAAGTTTTTGCAAATATTTTCTATGATCGTTTTTCATAGTTTCGAGTCAAGATTACGGCAATTACAATGTTTCATTTGTTTTTTTACAAAAGCGGACTTATCAAAAATCACAACTACTCCACAAATACACTAAAATGAAATCGCAGTAGTGAGAACTAAAGAGTAAAATTCTGAGAAAAATACACGGCCGATATACGCGAATACGGAACACAGATACGGAAGCTTAAGTGATAAAACGTAGAATTGTGATTGGTGCAAAAGTTCCTCAGGCAGGATCTGCTGTTACTACGAATATAGAAAGTGAATCTGCAATTATGCCTTCATGTACACCCTGCAAGCCGCCTTTTGGTGTGTGGCAGGGGGAGTCTAATATTGCAATGACTCGAAATATTTCCTTCTATTTACTCTCCATGAATAATCGATTGATTGTGGTTTTTGAGTACCTTCAAGAAAAAGCCATTTCAAATTTCATAGATTGTGAGTTAATGAGCTATAATAATAACAACAATGCGTCTTTATTGTTGATCGTATTTTAGTCGATGTTGACCATTCTTAAATTAAACCCCAACTATAAGATAGTTTAGGAGAAAACGTAAAATGTAAGCAAAATGTCACCAACTCTTGGATTTCTGGGATTCAGGAGCATCGGCAATAGGAATGTCCTAATGCATAATGCTAAGGACGTTTAATGGACACAGGAGGAAGGTGCAGCGTACATTCCATCAACACGTCCTTCCAATGAAACTGAAAATTCCACCTATATTAAAAGATCGATGAAAACACACCTTTTGAGTTTCGATGTCCTTTTACTGAGCATGATTCGGAAATACGCCGTCCGAAGAGATCTAATTCAATTACAACACAAAATAGCCGAAGATGTGTCCAAATTGAAAAGCTTTGGCAAGGATAAGAAGGAAACTCTCTCCTCTCTCTCTTTGGAAAGGAGTAACGTGAATAAATAAGGAAGTTAACTAGCTTATTCTTAAAAATTAAATAAGGTCTTTCTTAATTCCTCAGTAAATATTGTATATATGTTCTTGCTCTTTGATTTAACTCCTTGTTCTGAGGATAGTGCTGTGACACCGAAACCGGTAAACAGTTACATTAAATTTTGTGGAATTAGTACAAGCGTGTTTGTGTTTTTATTTTTGGTGTTTTTTTTTTAGAACACGTGTTTTCTAAACCATCTCAACTACTAGATGCGTATTTTTGAGGTTATTCTCATGTGTTATGAACTTACTGTAATGAGCGAAATGAACCCATGATTTAAACTTCAGGAAAAAATTACGTTTATCAATAACCTAGAATCTATTTCCCTGATCTTAGTCGCAGCATTAGAAATGCTTATGTTGATGGGAGGATGCATCGGCAAAATCTTCTGAGAATGCACTTCATTTGAATTTATAAGTAAATTGACCCTTTCATTGTTCCTGCTACCATATTCAGACGGATTGAACACTTTCATTTGTCATTTGGTACAGGATAGAGAAAAATGCGCATTTAGTTTTCTTTTGTCCCAGTTTTGATCATGGCTGTTATGAAATGAAAGCTGCTGAGGTGTGAGTGAATTATTGAACTGATCAATCTTCCTCTTCCGTCTTCGTCTCTCCTTACAGAATGCCAAAAAAAGTTATGCTCATAGAGTCATTGTGCTTGACTTGCGTGGATCCACTTATAGCATTTTGGCTCAGTGAGGAAAGCAAGAGACTACCTCACTCCTCATCCTGCCTAGTAAACTTCATTCCTTTCTGCTAGCTCATAGCAGTTTATATCAGATGGGGTGAGGCACCATCCGGCCTTCGGACTGAATTATTTACAGTCAGAGCCTTTGATTAAACATCCATCTTCTAAAGATTACCATCCCATGTTCTGAGGAATCTAGGTAACTCTCACTGCTTTGTTGAATCAAATCTTTACAAAAAGTATTTCCTTTCGATGCACCTTTTCTAATTCACAGATATAGCAATTTTCCGAAGGTTCACTTACACAGCATCCATAATCAGGGTGAGGCCTCAGTATCACCATTTCATAATTTTATCTAATTATTCGATAAGGTAATTCCGGTAGAGATAGCCTAAGGAATAGAATTCATAATAATGACTTAAGTGATAACAAGAATGCGAAACTGCGTGATAGAATATAACGTCTATTGATTATTAACAGTATATAAACAAATTTTGTTTTAAAACATTTTCACCCAAAATATTATTTTTTTCTGGGTAACTGAATTTTATCTGGAAAGCACTTGTTATATGAAAAAAATTTTAACATTAACTTGAAATTAGGATTTAAATAAACATTTAAGTTAACTTTAAAACCTATTTAGAAGTTTTATTTACAAACATTTAGCCAAAATTGTAGTACATTTAGAGAACCATATACATTTAAAATTATAATGAAATTTGCAATTGGTATGAATGGGGACTAGAATAAACACAAAATATTGCCGTTTTAACCGAAAAAAATGTATGACAATTTTGATGTTTTTGTCGGGATTTCGAAACTTCGAAGAAAAAATTCTCAAAGAAGATATTTCTTGACTTCGTAAAAAATTATATTTGTAATGTTCATGTGAGTGGGCCACTTTTACCTGATATTACATTTCGATCAGAAAAAAGTGAGAAAACTCTCCATCCTAGTACTTAGTAAACAATACGTCATATTTTGACCGTGCATAAAATGCATTCGACCCTGGATTTAAATTTGAATTGAAATTTAAATGTAGATTACAAACATTTTCTTGAAAAATTCTTAATCAGTACCTATTACCTTAAAGTTAATTGATACTAATAAGGCACATATACCTAAAGATAGCACTATATCTTATCCCGAGAAGAGGTGGGGCGTCTATCCTTTCATTACGGGAGAGATGCCCTTGCAGCCAGTGGGGCTACGCTTTGTCCAAGATGGCCAGTCACTGCACTTGGATATTAGATGAACCTTTAGCTACAATTTTTCGCCCTTTAATTCAAAATATTCAAACATTTAAACTGATCCCAAACAGAAACATTATACTCTATCTTATAACAGGACGGAAAAAAACAGTGCCTACTTGAAATGATGTTATAAAACTGAGTAAAAAGAATTAATCATTGTGAAAATCTTGCAGATAGACAGGTGCCTTCCAACTGACTGACGCACACCGTCAGTAGAGCAACCTTATGGTTTTCCTGAAAGGTACTACGACTGGGGCATCTCTCCCGGTGGGGCATCTCACCCGGAATTACCTCATATCGTGATCATTTTCCGTTTCCATGTAAATTACCGTAAATATCCTAAAACTTTTATTAATACAATATATAAGGTCGTGGATGTGTAAAAACATTTCTCTGGTAGGCCTATTCCGGCTGTCACCGAAGTTCGTCGAACGATTCATACATTCGCTCCTTATGCCGGACGTGATGCTGGTTTCAAAACAGCCCAGTATCCAAGGCAAATAAACAGTCAGCCATTTCCTTTCCGAGGCCGTCCTTCTTTACATTGAAGCCTTCCCAAGTTCTTCAAACTCATCGAAATTTTCACAAGCTCATCATTTTGCCTCCATTTCCCCGTCCTTCCTCAAGCACTCTCCTTCCGCACGAACTCTCTTTCCATCTCCATTGAGGCACTCACTATTTATACTATTTCATCCCCTTATCGGACATTGTCTATTTCTAGGTTCCCTCTATGAGTAAATGCGTTTTAAAAGATGCTCGTTGCAGATAATGGTTTCATCAACGCTTTCTTAGCAATCATCATTTCACAGGTAATTTCCAGCAATATTTATTATACGAAATAGCACTCTATCTTCTCCCACCTCTTTTTTCCTTATAACCAGTAAATTTTTAGTGACTCAGAACTTAAAAATTAGTTAAGATTTCTATCGCATTGCGTTTTTCTTTATTTCACTTTTCAGTTACACCCCCATTTATTGACGCCCTGTATAGTATATACATTATTCAGAATTGTTGATTTGGGATCCTTATTCAAATCCGTACTCCTAGTCGTACCGGAAATAAAATAAATATGTATTCCACTACTGTTATATAGAATATGTAATACATTTTTCAAAGTTAGTCCTCAATAACTTAACAGCGCTACTGTTTGCTAAAATACATGTTTATTGAAACTAGGAAAATATTTTATTTAAAATACTTTAATTACTATAGACAATAGTAAATCTTCACAGTGGCAAATTGACAAAATAATAGAATGATTTCCGAAAAGTTTGAATCATTCGGTCGGCTTTAGAATGTAACGAGAAGGAAAATAGGTGTGGAAGAAAAATATAAATGAGAATGGACAAGTTGAAGGGGTAAATGATGAGAATGGCGCACATGAATATGTTCGGAGTTAAGTTCAATGAAAAAGAAAGTGAATGAAATGTGAGCATGTGGAATGGAAATGAGCACATGGGTTGAAATAGTGTTGTGATTGACAAATGAATCAGCTTTAGAATTAAGCGAAAACACGACGGAGAGATGCATAAAGAATGCGCGTATATTTAAATATTAATTCGTAGAGCAAGCCTGTTGTAGAGTGGAAGAAGGAAACGTATAAGAGAATGATTCTTGCGAAGAATGAAGATTAGAGGATTGTCTTGAATGAATAATGCTGTATAGAGAATGCAGCAGTGAACATATATTGTTTGGTACTCACAGAGCAATTGAGGTTGACAGGGAGAGAAAATAAACAGGATAACTCCAATGGAAACAAGATGTTAAATAGGAGAAGGGTAGAAAAAGGAGTAATTTCAGAATTAACTAGATACGGATGGAAATATTATGTGTAATTATATAAAAATAAAAGAATTCCGGCAGGATCATTATATAAAAGAGTGTTACAGAAATATTTCTGGATTGCCGGATGGCAGATGACATTCATGGTTTGCATGGATTGGATCTTTGGAAATCGGAAAGTCGACGTACATGGGTGAGGTATTTGTAAAAAATCTGAGAAGAGGGAATCTTGCTTGGGGGATTGAATTTCATTGATTTTTTAGAGTACAAGTGCAACTAGATTATTGGTTGGGCGTATGTATAACTCATACATGAAACAGGTCTGTCATTTTTAAATTTGGAGGAGCATTGAAAATAGCTTATGAGTTGTTGTTAAAACAATGGCTATTGCGCTCGATAGAGTGAACAAATTAAACACTGAAGTGACGTATGATTGGTAGGAACGTTGAACCGGTAAATAATCTTATGCTATATGTTTTCATGATTTTTTGTATATAAAAAATCAACTAGTGAATTCAGCTGATAGGAATAAAATCATTCCTAATCAAGGCTTCCAGTATTTATATAAAAAATGTTTTTAATTCCGATGGAGAATCAAAGTTACTTTTTAAAGTTTTAATAAAATTGAGTGAAACTTTGCAAAGTAATTTTGTTTCCCATCCACTGTTTTTTATTTCGTTTTTATTTACTTTTGTAGATGGATTCCGAACGCATTCGAGAGTCAGTTAATGTCCGTGAAGTTTTTAGTACTCCTCAAGGTCACCGAAGAGAAAAAGTATAGGAAAATATCACAATGTGCACTTTCAAAATAACTTATGATAACTTTGCTGAATATTACAAATATCTTGAAAGACGTCGGTATGGGAAAATTTATAGCGTAGGACCGTCGCTTTTCCTAGAGGATATAGTTGGATTCTCGTGAAACAGTCGGATTATCCAAGTTTTGATATAGGAGACCAATAATATAGCTGAATTAGACTTTGAAGTAGGCAAGTTCAGCGTAGCAAGTTTTGGGAATTATCGATGTTGGAACGAGGAAGAGAAGTTTCAGCTTGTAAGAGCTGCTGGTATATTATCTTCATTCATCCTTATATATAAATCCGTATATTTCTTTGGTTATTATGTAGATTAAAACCATGATCATAAATGAGAATGCCAGTAATTCTCATGGTTATATTTATAAGGTCCTATGCTTGAACTTAAATATTTTTATTGTTCTTACTGCTATATCAAACTGTGCAATGCGTTAATTCTTACGATATTAAATTCACAATTATTCAACTCTTAGTAAAACCTTTCAAAGGATTGGTTAATATCTAGTTTGGAAATACATTTTTTGTTCCTTCTACGCATTTAAGACGAGATTTATAAACATTACATGGAACCTAGATGCAGACTGATTACTTTTCGTTGATATTTTGGTTACCTCATTCATGTGTATATTGTTGCGATCACATAAAATATTTATGTAATTATTTATGTTTTAAGTAATTAAATATTTTAATTGTTAATTTCAAAAACAAAAATATGGATTAATTTCCGAGTTGGAAACTTTTTATGGTATAGTATCTTGAAAAAGTAAAGAGGAAACCGTTACGGCTGCATAGAATCAATCGATAAATGCTACTACGGTGAATGCCTCGTTAAATACTTTCCATTTTTTATTTTTATCTAATTTTCATTTTTGGGACATCTTTCGGACAGATCAAAGTTAATGGAGGTTTCGCAATTCCACGCATGGGCACTACTCTCGCCTATAATAAAGGCCCCTAATAATAATACTGTAAGACAAGATTGTCTTCTTAAACATAAGATGCAATTAACTAATAAAAGAAGGAATTGACGAAGATAGGCATTGGACAACAGCTATCCTCAACTGGGCACCGATAGATTAGAAGATACCGAGATATCAAAGGGTAAAGGGTACCTGCAAGATGAAAACAGAGAGTACTGGTGAACGCTACGAGTGGTTCACATTCTGCATTGGATCGATAACCGATAACCTTATACTAAAGTGTTACCATTCTTTTAATTAATGATGTCTTCGACTGAATGTTCATTTGTCGATTTCATACCGTTGTCAGAAAAGACCACACAAAGACTTTCTGGCTTTACGCCGTGCATTTCTTTTTTCTGATTTATTCTGAAACTATTATCACGAATGTTTACCGTTTTTTTAGATCACAATAAGAGGAGGAAGCTGTGCGACGCAATGCCTTATCCAGAGGAACGAAAAGAGTGAATTGATTTATGATGGGTTGGTCAACGATCGGCCAAACTTTGATCCTCAAGGACAGAGGGCGGTGTCTCGGAGGATGAAAAGGGCCCTGACGTCGGCCTCTCGGGAGCTGGCGCTGCAACAACTCCAAATGAACATCCTGAAGCAGTTGAAGGCCTTCACCGACTCGGAAGAATCTAAGACCAACATCCTGTCTCTCCTTCCCGACGAAGAGTCTATCTTAACGCCAATCACTTCGCTTTATAATCTGGAGAAGAAATGGTTCAAGTGGTTGGCCAGTAGTCCCGTAATGGAAGACATGGTGGAACTTATTGTGCGGATGTTCCTGGATTCTTGGAAATGAGGGAGCCCTCACTTCGTCGCATCACCCACAACTCTTACCATCCATAGCATCCATAACCATGTAACCTCGCAGAAAGAAGCGACACCGAGTTGGCGCTTTCTTGCAGAGTCGTTTTCCCATGTGAATCAAATTTTAATTTATTGTAAATAAACAGCGACCCAGAAACATTTCATTTTTATTATACAATGCATGGTAATTAGAAATTAGAAAAATGAAATTGGTAAAGAAATTAGAAAAAGTTCAAAGAAAAGCAGCTCGTTACGTTATGGGTAGATTTAAGAAAACAGATAGCGTGTCAGAAATGTTAAAGATTCTAGGATGGGAATCGCTGGAGAAGAGGAGGAAAATAAACAGGCTAGGCTGTATTTACCAGATAGTTGCAGGTAATATAAGGGATGGGAAAGTTTCAAAAGTTTATTAGAAACACCAAACTTTTTAGGAAGAAGTCATAATCACAAAATAAAACTTAGACCGCAAAGAACCAATATAGCTAAGTACTCTTTCTTGAATAGAGGCATAGCAGAGTGGAACAAGCTATGCTCTTTGAGTCCCTTCCTAAAAATCCAAAATCATTTAAGAAGAAATGTTTTCTATTGTTGTAGTGTGAACTTACTAGTATATGCTCAAATAATTGTGGAATTGTGTAATCATATTTATATATAAAAAAATTATAAGGTATTGGTAATTACAGTAATGTGATTTTTTTCTTTTATTGGAATTATTAATTCATAGTATTATTTATGGATTGTATATTAATTTATTAATTGTATATTTTATATATTGAGATTAGCTGCCACCAGACTGCTGTCTAACTGCGGCGAAAATTGTAATAAATAAATAATAAATAATACAACACATCTTTATTGGGCGAAATTGGCAGTAGGAAGTCCCATCTTCCATTTAACCTTGTGTAATACACATGAAAACATAAATATACATAAAACCAAAACATAACATTAATATGCACAAATTGTTGTCAAGTAATGTGGGGACAGAGAGGTAATATGGAGAGAAAGGATAGTTTGGTGGAGCAAAAAACAAAATTTGCGAATTTTAATCACCGAAAAAATATCCACCATTATACTGCTAAATGCTGATTTTTATTGATCTCTTACATCCCAATTACACCAAATACTTTCATGAATTTTTTTCTTTTATATTCAATAGTATTTCCATTCTACTTAGAAGTTTCATTTTTAAATATTTCCGTAATTTATGTCAAATTATCACGAACAATAGTCTGGCAGCGGTACGTTGAAATAATTAGCACAAACGACTGTTTCTAATAATTTTTTGGTTTATGTGTTTATATATTTATGCTATTTTATAGCCGGATAAAATGAAAATGGTAATAGATATCGCATTTATGTTGTTGGAAATACTGACTACTTATATAGCTGATAAACAGTTGTTTTAGTAACGGCTTGTTTTGGCTAGGCTTTTCAATGAGTGCATTTTCCTCATAAACAGTAGCGATTTCGTTGATACGTAGATTTCCACGGCGTCAGTTTGTTCTCTCATGATGTAGAGTTTTCTGCCTCGTTGCGTGTTCGCTGGAATGCAAACGTCGTGTCGTCTGAAGCGAATAACTATCGAGGCAGAAAACAGGATAATCATGCATGTCGCTGACATAAGATTAGTTATGGAATTTAATTCATGTGTGGACATCCCCCGAGAAAAAGGAAATGCACAGATACAAACACACTGACCATGGCCAGCAAAACTTTCACATGAAGTTTTTTTTAAGAACACACAGTATTTGTTCTACAATGATATTTTATTTATCCTAGAACCTAATAGTATAAACCCCTTTTATGGAAACCCCATTTTTGGAATTCAACAAAGCATGTACGAAAGTATGAATGCTATTATGATTGTTAGCAATTAATTATTTAATCTAAAGCGAAAACATTATTTAGATTTAGATATATACCCCGCGAGCCGCCAGAGGCGTATGGCAGGGGGTGTAATACACCACTATTATTCATTTCTCCCTATTAGCATCTCTAATAGCTTTGGGAAAAAACGACCGAAAGTAATTATCCGTCCTTGCGATTACTTCCCTATAACGCTTTGTCGATGCCTCTCGGAGATTGCGTTCGCTCCTTACTGGCACTAATATTTCACTTAATTCGTCTATAAATTATGAACGAATGAACTTTTCTAAAATTTTCCGACGATATTCAGATCTTCTCATCTGTAGTGAATTCCAACCGAGGGACTCTATCATTGCCGTAACGCTGCTATCAAACCTGAAATCCCCCCAAACGAATAGGGCTGCTCTAAGCTGGACCATCTCTAAATCTGAGACAAAACCACTAACTTAGAAAATATAGGACTGGAAACTGCTGAAATTTTTTGGCTCCCTTAATGTCCGCATCCGCGAGATGGCAGCACTGAAGTTCGCCAATTGAAACCATAATCTTATATGGAGTAAACGGTGAAAAAGCACGATGATGAAGCATATGTAATAAAGAGTAATATTTACCAAAGATGGAATTAAGAGTAATTGTTTTATCCATCAATAGGTACTTTTGAATTGAATACAAAACATTTGAATAAGACGGACAAATTAGCAAATCCTAAAAATAGGTGCTTGCCTTATGTGCAAAACACAGGTAACTTTGTCGCTGTAAAAAATTATTCGTAAATCACTGAAATACGATGAACCGTACCGTAGAATGAGGTGACTTTGGCCGTTTTTTAGATATTAAAAAAATTATTTCGGTATTCAATTACATTCTCTATGCTCAGAAAATCTAAATTACATGAAGGTAATTCTTATTCATGCAAATCTAAATATTTTTCTTAAGCAACAGAATTTGTTTAAAAAATAAATAATAGCTGCCTTAGGCACACCAACCGATGGGGTGACTTCGGCCACTAAATATGTTTCCTAAATATCACCTATAAAATTAACTATATGACTATTATTACGACCATTAATATATTTTAAAATCTTTAAATTATTATTCTATTTAATCTTTGTTTAATAGTTACTGAGATAAGAAGTTATTGACTCATAATAACATTTTTCCACTTTATTTATAAATTTTCAAAAGAAAAATAAATTTAAAAACATTTTTTTCCTCCAAAAACAAAAAGAATAAAAAATCTTGTAGAAAACTTCTACTCACTGTCACTCGAACCCTTTAAAAATATTTTTAAGCCTCAGAGTCAGTGTTTTGTTTTTACTAATGAATCTCCGAACCCAAACAATTTCTGGAATTTTTGTCAAAGCACTGAACATTTACTTTTTACTATTCAAATACGTTTGTACTAAAATTTGGATATCACGAATACTCATAATAAATTTAACAGCACTTCCACTAATGTAATCTCTTTTTCATGAAGAAGCACTGTTTGGCCTCCAATTGTCTTCAAATGTTTCCCATCTTGCTGAGTGTTACTGAGAGAAGTTACCAGACTGAGGTTTCGTAGACTTGTCTTGAGATTGCACGATTTTCAATTAGTTCCCAATGACAATTGTACTGTCAATGTTGCAAGGAGCAAGACGGATTTGCGGATTGAAGACAATCTAAATTCTAAAGGGTAGGAAAAAATAGCTACTTTGTGAAATTTTAGGTAATGTACTACAAATTTACAATTTATGGAGCAGTGCACCTGTGGTCGAAGTCTCCCTTTTCTACGATAACGTTGATGTAAGTTGGAAAGTGCGACCACGTTGTGTGAGTTGGAGATCTTCATTGTCGTTACTGCGCTTGAAGACTTTTGATATATTTTAAGATATCCTTAAGGTATCCTTAATCTTAAAAATGCCTGGTCATCGTTGTATTGCACCAGATAAAGAAACACAGCAAGTGTGCTGTTTGCCAGGCAGCATAAATTCATCAGGGGGCATTCTCTTGCCATGCAGTAGAAAAGTTAACAAATATGAAAAGTATGGGGGGTTTGGTTCATCCTAATGTAAACCTTCCTACTTTCATCCTCAAAGTGGAGGAACAATTTGTAAAGCACTGTGAGTCAAATGATGTGCTTGAGTGCATAATTACAGAGTTATTTAAAGGTGATGAAGAGATAACTTTCCCATGCTTTGAGCACGGAAGTGAAATCATAGCATATATAATAAAATATTATGTAACTTTGAGGATTAGACAGCATGCAAAGTTTATAAATTTGGAGGCTGTTAAAGACGGTGCATCGAAAAGGAAAATTGCGAAACTGTCTAAAACTTAATGTTTAGTCAATAAATTTTTATACCACTCTATCCTTTATGTTTGTATATTGTATAACCTAACTTCACATTTCAGCCTCCCCAAGATGAAATGCAGTCTACGCCAGTCATTAAAAGTTGATACTCTTGGATTTATGTATTTTTCAACAATATTTGACCGTTTACTCATTTCCTGGAGACTATTTCTGGGAACTTCGATTTTTTTTCAGGAAATGTATATACGAGGGTGGTCTGAAAAGTTTCCGACCCCAGATTTTTCAGACATCTTCAGAAAATTTTCAGAAAACATGTCAAGAAATGTTGAAATGTCGGAAACTTTTCAGACCACCCATATACGTAGATACATCCTGCGATTCTAGTTTTAAAGGCCTAGTTGAAAGTAAATGTAACGTTTGTAATTTATTAAGGATCAATTATTTTCTGTGTATCCAAGCAGAATACATTGCACTTCGCTGATCTACGAATAATGTTCTCACAGCGACGAAGTTACTTGTGGTGTGCCCTGAAGGCAACCTGCACTTATTCTTCGGAGTTACTAATTTGCCCATTTTATTAAATTGTTTTAAGTACTTATAAATGGATAAATCACTAACTCTGAATTCCATCTTTGGTATATACTACTCCCGCAAAGAAAAAGAGGGAAAAAGTATCATAATCGTGCTGTTTTTTTCCATTTACTCCATATGAGATTATGGTTTCAAAGGGCGAGCTTCAGTGCTGCCATCTGGTGGCTGCGGACATGAAGGGCGTCAGCCGATTGTACGGTCAGCATAGGGGAGCTTCAGGGGCGTGGACTAAACCAAATTCGTGTGGGTCCCAAACCGCACAGCAGTATTCTAGACTCGGCCGAATAAGAGAAAAGAAGCTATTTCTTTGACTCTCGATGAGCATCCTCTCAACGTTCTACCAGTTAATATTTGCATTCTATTCGCTTTTCCTATCGCATCTCGAATATGTTCTTTAAAAGATAAGTTACTGCTAAACGTGACTTCTAGGTATTTGTTGTCGTGCACTAACTCTAATGGATGCCCTGAGATTTGGTACTGCGCGGGAATTATGTTTTTGGAGCGCGTAAAACTCATGGCAACACGTTTATTTAAATTTAAATCCAGCTGCCAATCTTTACACCGTCCTGATATTAAGTCCAGGTCCAGGTCAAGGTCCAGTCCAAAAATAAAGTGTTGTAACACCTTCGTGTATCTTCAATAATCATTTAAAAATTTATTTAATTCAAATTGTATATAAACCTAAAATTGACATTGAATTTTTATTCAGATATAAGGTTAGATTTTTCGATGGATATCATTATTTCTGGAGAAAATTTGCCTAATCCAAGATTATAAGCAAGTTTGGGCTTTGTCCATGCCCACGAATCCTCGCTTAAGAGAGATACTGCTTGTACTTTAAAGATATAAAAGGAATATTTTGGGACTGGGTATCAAAGAAGATTTATTTTTTAAGGAATAGCGCGTATTTTTCATTGCGTGACTTTTAGTAATGAACTCGCAAAGCATAAGTATTTGTATTTAATTTCATTGCTGAATCAGATTATTTCCCTATCCATTGCATCTCAGTATAAGCGATGAGAGGAGACCTTAAATGAAGAAAATTTAAGAATGGATGATCTTTTCAGATAAAACTGTTACGCAGAAGAAAAACAGTCAAAGAGATTTTACAAGCTTTCAAAATCTTTCAAACAACACCAACCAATTTTTTATCTATTAACAGCCAATTTCGAAAAATACTTAATCTTATAAGTCTTGGAAAGTAAATGGTCAATAACAGTAACCTAGTGATTAAAAATGATTCGTTATAATCGTCGTGTCGTTCTAGAATCCGATCACGTGACTTACTACGTTGTCGGATGGTTGGAGCGTTGAGTAATGCGTCAATTGTAATCGTAGCGCGATATTCCATGAGTTCAAATAAGAGCACATCAACCGTTTGAAATTGAATTACAGCAACTGAAATACTTTTAGTCGTAATTTTTTCCACAATTTCACTCAGTGAATTTTTATTTACAGATATGTCAAATCTGAGTTCACCCAAAACTCTTCAAGCAAATTGTTGACGGAATTCGATAACGGTTTTACTATTTTAGGTATACGACTTCTTAATGAATCAAATTTTCAACTTATCTCCATATAAAACTGTTCAATAACGTATTTCCATTTTGAGAATTGGCAAAAGTCGACTGGAAGGGTATTGATCGAATGAAACCTTTCTTTCAACAGCGAAAAGCAGAATACACGCATTCTGTGTACGGTTCCATCGTTTTAACTGATATAAAACACATGGGAATGCTTAAAACAGCCTTAAAGAATTTTTATAGGACGTCTGCCTTTTAACCGTCTCCTGAGCGCGAGCTCATTTAATTCGGAAAAACATTATATAAGCGGTTCCGAGAAGAAAATAGGTCTGACAATTTGGAGCCACGTTTTCCTTCGCCGTTACGTATTTATCAACAATGACATAAAAGGGGTCAGCTCCGCAATAGGTTTACGGATAAACGTCTTTCGCAATGGACCATAAATGGAGGAACATTAAGGTGCATCAAGGTCCAAAGGAGACCCACTATATCTACTTTGCAAGGCGATCCTTATTAAACTTTTCTTCTGCAAAGGAGTGCGTTCTGGTGGTATCAGAAGAGCGCACACCGCTTACCTGAAGACATGGAGTTGTCTACTCTATTTGCTGTCGCCTGCATACAGGTCTCTTTTTCACAGGTGAGCTCATCTCTAGTCTATGAAGGAATTTCCTTTAGGATTAAAGCATTAGATTATCACTTTCAAATTCTTCTTACACATCCAATTCAGTAAAACATAATACAGCTGTGACTACATGTGTTCGTCTTAAGGAGAGACAAGTTCACTTGGCCGAAGAATTTCCGTTTTTCAGATTTCACAATTCATTTATGATACCATTGAATATTTACCTTGAAAAATAAAGTCTCGGTCTCCAAACGCTAAGATTCCATTTTAGAAGTTTTATGCACGAGATTAATTGAATCAGGATTCATTAAAGGCAACCGAGAGATGTAATTTAATTTCATAAGTTTATCGTACACATGGGAACCAATTAAAGATTTTATTATTGAATACATTTTGTACCGCTCAAATTGACCGAATGGACCAGACATAGCTATTTTCATGGATGAATCTGAGAGGTTCTTAAGGCATCATCGCTGCATAGCAACATTTGAACGTTCTCATTTCTCTTTAGAGATAATGTAATAAATCAATAATCCATGAAGATCTGAATAAAAAATAGTTTTTTTTCGGTAAGATTTGATAATTGAAAAAAAAAAATAATTTTGTCAATTGGAAATTATTTTCTTTATTTTTACGAATTAATTTTTCTCTTTATTGCGTTCTGAATACAACTGAACTAGTAATATTTACTTCCATTTATAAAAATTAAACTCATCTTCTCATGACCGATGAAATAATAATCAAGTTGTTTAGAAATGAAAAATGGAATTTGCATTACATTTAGATCTGTCAACGTGTGTGATATACAAAAAAATTATTTACGCTTTCATTCAAATGACATTGCTTATTCGAAAACCGGAGGCACTAATTAGTTCCAAGTACAATTGCAAGCATGAATAAGTACAATTTTGGTTGCTCTACAATGAAAAATTAAGATGCTTTATTTATTCCATCAATAATTTTATCGATTCATATATCTGTTATGGTAATTGCTATAAATCGTATTTATAGATTTGAATTTTAGGTTTCAGAAATCTTGAGGTCGCCATCAATTGAAAACTGGAAGTCTTCATGCAGCAGTCGTACTATAAATTAAGGAGATGTAACTTCAAATATATCGTCTTGCTGACTTGATGCTCAGAAATGGAATGATAATCACCAAATTAGTACGGTTAGGATTCTAAAGTACTCAGTAAAAATGACATCAGGCTCTCTCATTAGCAACGCGTTTGTTCGATACACATTTATGAAAGACTAGCGGAGTGCCCGGTAATTCTCAACGGAAAAATGTCATAGACTGTCTCTGCAACGAACACCAATAGAAAGAAGATGTACCAAGAAGAGCAAAACCAATTGTCAATATAAATATAGGAATGATTCAATTTTTGTCAATTCTGTTAATCATTTGCGATTGCTTTCAGTGATATCGGCAAATAATTGAAATTCAGGGACATGATTCCTATAGTTAAAATATTCGAAGATGATATTTCCATGTATAGAGTAACCTATCTGAAAAATATTACAGAGTTTAATATTGAACTAAAGGCAAACCATATACCACTTCTTTAGAGGGAAACTAAGTCCTCGAGTAGGGAGAGAATAAAACCGTTATAAGACTGTAACTAAAAATTCAGTAAACAATTACGTTGCTGTGAATAAAACTTGGTTGCTACTGACGTTTAAAAAAAATTGTAAAAAATTAAAATTTAAACGTTCTTACTTTTTTCCGTGCGATTCTTCACAGGATATTGTTCGTAACAGCAAATGCTAAAATCTCACGCAATTTTTTCTTCTTCATAAAGTGTATCACTTATTATCGGATTAAATTTAACTTGACTTATATTCTTAATGCATTTTGATGGATAAATACGTGAACTTGGAATCAATAATCGCCTTCATTGTCAAGGGGGATGGGTTGTTTACAACCTCGAAATTTTGATAAAATATTCACGCATTTTATCAAAATTCTCGAGAAATCGATTCGTAAACGATATTTTACGACCAAAATAAAAATCTTTATTCTATTCCTCTTCTTTTGGTGCTTGATTTGACTTTGTACGACTATTATTTCTAATTTAAATTTTCAAATGAAATAAAGCCTACAGCGAGAAAAATGAACTTTTCGTGCGTTTCTTATGGAAATGCTTTATCAATTTTTTGTCTATTCATTTTGGGTTTTTTCTAATTTTCTTTTTTCCTAAACTACTTCCATACCGAGGCGAAAAAAACGAAAAAATATTCAAATCGGTCGAGCCGTTTTCTAGTTTTAGACGACGTCACGAACATCATTTCATTTTTATATATAAGATTACGTTAAACCATATCGGTGTCAGAAAATTCTTCTAATCCCGTAAATTCTGATACCCTTTTTCTTAGCTGGCGTTTGCGAACATGCATCCGAATCCGCCCTCGAAGTTCAACTGCTGGTGCAACTGCGGAGAAGACGTGGCTCCCCGGAGAGAACACGAGTGTACAGACGCACCGGAGGAAGTGGTGGAGGTGGTCGAGGATGTGCCGGAGTTAGTAGAGGAGGTGGAGGAAGAGATTGCCGAAGAAGAAGCTAAGGAAGAGGAGGCCGTCACGGAAGAGGAGACCGCCGAAGAAGCCATGGACGGCAGCACAGCGCAACCGACAGCTTCCTACGACGCTGGTGAAGGGCTCTTCTTGAGGAAGCTGAGTAAACCCGGAAGATGCGTTTGCAAGCACAGGCGCACTTGCGTTTGCTGCAGCTGCTGCGAAAGATATGTCGAAGAATCCACCGAATACGAGGTGGATTATGAGGGAGGTCATTACGACGACTGCGGCGAAGAGAGGCATCCTTCCAACCATTTGGGAGAGCACTGCACGAAAGAACGCGTTCGATACAGGCTTCGGCCGATGATTTACCTCGGGTACGGACTGGATTACCTTCTGCACCCGCCGATGGTCTATCGTCATATTAGGCCATGCTGCCATCTTAAGACGCACCATCGATAGTTTTGTTGGCATTCTAAGCATGTAGTGGATATTGTGGTTACCAGTGGATATTATGGTACCGACAACAGAGACGATGATAAAACCCATAGTTGGACCCTTGGAGCCTCCACTCTTTATGTGAAGATATTTAATCCTGTAAAGAGCAAAAGAAAGCCAAATTACAAAGTGAAATCAATTCGGAATCAGGAAAACGTAAAAATGAAACAAATTTTGGTGTACCATTTCTTACTGCATTTACTCAGTGAGTTTTGTTTTCTCTCTTTACTCTTCTCGCTGTAGTTTTTCATTTCGTTTTATCCTCCTGTTATCAACTCCTATTAAACATTTTGAAATAAGATTTTTGCTCTTTATACGCGTCTGCTAGCGTAAACTTGAAAATTATTTCATGAAAAGCCAACTTCTTTCTGCCATATTACAACCAAATACATCCTGACATTCACGTTTGGAACATCGATATTTCAGGTAAAATTCGTGAGTAACGAGCCATGTGCTGAAATGCAAGCGGATTGAGAAGCCCTAAGCTGATAAATACGAAAAATAATCTGACGTTCTTAAATACGAGTCCAGGTGTGTTACTTTCCGAAATAGTTCGTTGAAGTTTTTTTCAGGGGTGCGCCAAACTGTGCAAAGCTTGGATACCTCTTCTAGGAAAAACACTTTGGGAAGTAATTGATTTCGCGTTCTGTATTTCTGTTTCGTTGGTGAATATACATATAAAAAACTTTGCGAGGAACAATATAAAATGTAGTGAGTGATTGTCTCCATTCTTAAATTTGCGAAAGCAATGGCCCAATCAGGTTTGCTATATCGCTATCCTCATCACAGCATTATTGCTTAAGTTTTCTCAAATCAATTTTTTTTTGAAGTTATGCCGTAAGCCTTCATGTCAATCATAGAAGACTTGAGAATTACTTCGTACGTAAATTACATCATAGAAAGATTTGATTTAAGGAAACGCATCCAAAAGCGTCATTCTAGAAAATAATACAGTTGAATAGATGGGACATTGCAAGGTTGAATGGATACAATTGCAGTTGTAGTGCGGAATTGCTAGCTTAAAGAGTGCCCAATAATTTGCCAAATACGGTCAGTGTAATCGTTTCTAATGAGAATATGATTTCTTGGATATTTCATACGTAAAACTGAAAAATGGGAAATATTCCACCATTCAATTATATATATATGCGAAAATAAACCATTTAATTGAAAATTTATTTGCAAGGGGTTTTTATGAATGATTTCTTGTTCAACGTGATGGCAACGATGTATTTGGATGTGAAATAATTCTGCACATAGTTGTCTTTGTTGTCGATGTACTTCCACCTAAAGTATGAGAGTGTACTTGTATGTCCTCATGTGACCCAATCCACAGTCCATGTTACTAACCGAGTTTGAATCGGGAGATTTACTATAATTTAGATACATAATTGCATGTAGGTCATGTCTGAATGATTCCGCTTTAGGAGTTCATTTTATTTTTACAAAAGTATTTGAAAATATTCTGCTGTATTTCAGGAATTAGTTCTGCTTATTAAATATGCATTATAGACTCTGGGATTAGTCAAGGGTATAGGGTGTATGTTATTTAGAGTGTCTCAGAATTTAGTTTTTTACTATAGTCATCTAAAGGATTTCTATCAGTCAATTGCATTGCTCGTTCATGATAGCTTTTTACGTTGTTCACATTAGTAGAAGTTATCATTAGTTCTCAAAAATATGTTCTACATCTACATCTACATTAATACCCTACAAGCCGCCTTTCGGCGTGTGGCAGGGGGTTATAATTACTCCTCTATGTAGAATGTTGTTAGATTTTTGTTTCTAGAATACGAGTAAGACCTAACCTATTCCATAATTAACTGTGATTTTTACTCAAGGTATCGTTTAATCAATATATACTAATAGAATATAATGATTAGATTCTAGTATGATCTCACTTAGAAATATCGTCAACTATGAAAATCGAACAAATGGAAGAATGTGAAATAAAAGCTTGCGCTGATTTATAGTTCCACATTTCAAGTTGATTACACTACATGTAATGTACATATTAACTGGAACTTGCTGCATATAAAGTGTAAGTTTACAATAAATTGTTGTCCTCTTACTTAGTACAACTTTTATGATAATTATAGAAAATAAATATATCCTGTTGATTTAAATTACTTTTATGTTAAATTTCTTTCTTTAAATTTTATGTTAAATTTTTTAATTTAAATTACTTTTATGTTAAATTTCTTATTATCATTATTTATACTTTATTGATGTTCTTGTAATATTCTGAAGTTTTCTATATTATATCGGTATCTCTGCAAGAGGATTTCTTAATTTTCAATTTATATGGAGAAATTAGGACGTAAGTTTATAAATCTCGATCAAATTGTATTAGGAGAATGTTAAAAAAGCTTAGCTCCTTTAATATGTATCCTATGAATTTATGAAGTTCTCCAACACTAAGTTAAAAGTAGGAATGGAATTTTTCTAATTACGCTAGTTCATTTTAAATTGCTATGAATAAATGGAAGTTAATGGTAAGAAGTCGCTACTTCAAAAACAAAACTTCGTTAATGAACAAACATATGTTTGTAAGGTAAACTTTGATTTCATATCAAATCAAATTCTTCCCAAGGAAACTGTATAAAGTTTACTGTTTAAATAATGCTCCCTGCAACAATTCTGAGTGAAGGGCATTTTTAAAGTAATTGTTCCAAATGTTTTTAGTTCAGTATCACATTGTCATAAGTATCATCATGGTAATCATAAGTATCGATCATTGGTGAACCAAATTAGACTTCCTAACTTAAAAAGCAAAAACATAACCATTAACATAATAGATTTCAACGCTTTTACGAAGTTTGCTTCTAAATATTCGAAGTCGGCATAGGGCTTATGAGGTAAAAGAGTAAGAGAGATTATTTGAGAATTGTATTTTATTTAGTAAAAATGTGCACACAATGAAATGTTAGCTTGTGATGATCTTGTGCTAAGCAGTCCCGACGGTTTCTTTGGGAAGAGATGTGGATGTGATGTGATTAGGTCAGAAAAGGTGAAGTCTTAAGACTCCGTCGCCTTCTTGACAGCCTCCTGCACTTCGTGGTGCAGTCTCTGCATCACTTCCATTGTGTTCTGCATGGCGGATTGTGACAATTCCGTGAGTGCCTTGTGCACGTTCTCGGCGTCTTCACCTGCTGCTTTGGCTAGTTTCCCAGTCTCCTCAAACAAAGTTTCGGCCGTGTTCTGTGGAAATATTTGATCATTAATTTATGATATTAATTCGGTAACCACATTAAAGATTTTTGTTAACCAGATATCATTGGGAGATTTTGGAGTGTTCACTCATCCAGAAACTTGTCAAAAGAAACTACTATTTATGACCATTTGATTTTGAATTAATTTCCAATTGACTTAACTCTCTTCGCGATAAATGGCGTAGATTCAGAGTAGCCGTAGAAAAACTTTAAAATTGCATTTAAATTGTACTCTCTCGATGATTGTAGATCCTCGTTGTATCGTTCATTCAGAGGGAGCATTGCTCCTTCGCAATCAGCCAATTTCCATGATTTGGTTAATTGATATTAAGTTTTGGACTATTAGAAATACGTGAATATTATTCCAGTGCAGATTTGTTAACGTTTAACACTCACCGATATTATACTAAAATGGCGGAGTATCAAAATCAAATATGCATAGTATTGCTTCATCATTCACGACTCGTTTCATTTCCAATACACAATATGTAATAATTTCTATTCATTTAGATAATTTAAACTGTGAAAGAATGGATGTATAAGGAGAAACATACAATCAGAACTGATTGAAAAACTCGACTAAAAAATTGCAAGCATTTTGTACGAAACGCAATGAAAAACTTTTTCACGAAATTTTCTGATCATCACTCCAAAAAAAATAAAAGCGCGAGTGTTTTGAAACTAAAGTACTTCATTATATACTTGGGTAAATTAACTTTTTAAACCACGCAAATGTAGGTTATTTAGTGGGAAATGGATTAAACATGCAAGTTAGTGACAAGTCAAACGCCTATTCCTCTTTTTATAAGCCAGCTTAGTCATGTATATATTTGAAATTTCGTCAACTTGCGGGCTAATTGCTGAATTAAATGCTTTTTTATAGGTCGAGGAAGAGGTAACAAAGAATACAGAAAGGCCTATAAACTGTTTAACATTTTGGCTTTCTTGGCATTTGTAGTAATACCATATTTTCATTAAAGGCCTATTTTTACTTTGTGAATATTTTAAGTTTCCTACTTATCAAAAATAAAGATAATTGAAATAAATGAAAACATTTCAGGATCAAACAGCTTGCATGTAAATATTAGCCACTTCTGGTTATATTATAAAAGCGAAAAAAAACATGATGATCGTTCCTACAAAACATTACTAACCGAAGATGATCAATACCATTTTTGTGGCAGACCTATCTAACTGAGACATACGCGAATTACCTTGAAAGTTTCTTGGAAGCGTTGCTGGAATGCAGATACTTCCTCCATGGCTCCAGGGGCGCTGGCCTTCAGGTTCTCCAGAGAGGCGTTGAGGCGTTGAGTGGCTTCGTTGAAGGCGGTGGTGGCCTTTTCGGAGAGTTCAGCACCGTGGGTGTCGTACTGTCTCTTCAGCTCCTCCATCACGCTCTTGGCGCGTTCCTCCAGTTCCTTGGTCTTGGTCTCCACCATCGTCTTCATTTCATCAAGATTGGCGGAACTGACGAACTTGTTGATTTCCTCAGTTACGCTCTTCAGTTGGGCCTTGGCGTTGTCCATCAGCTCCTGCAGTGGGGATGCAGCCTCATCCGCTGAACGGCGGACATGGGCGGACATCACCACCTGCAGAGGAAATCAAGATGAATGTTAATTTAATTTTTTCCCTATATATGCGAAAAGGGGGTTGGAGACAGTAAGAACCCTGAATTTTTAATTCCAGAATAACCGAATTTTATGTTAATTTCTGATGTAAGAGACTTTACTAACTGCTCTATGAGTTTCACTAGTGTGGTATTTTAACTGAGATACGAGGAAATAATTCGTTGTAAACAAGGAATAGTGATACAATAATCCAGAATGTGTGCAAAGCTTTGAAAATATGATCTTTTTTCCTCGAGTAAGGAGAGTATATACGTATTTACTATTTATCTTTGCACAAACTTTGTTACACATATTAAAGTTGAAACAATACAGTAACATTTGTACCTAAGCATCGAAATGACGTAAAATAATGCGGTTTCTCATCGCAACGGATGATAATCTGATAACGTAAAGTGAATATAATTATACGAAGTGAAGATAATACGAACACTATACAAGTTTATTTTATTAAAGATGAACGATTTGGAATCGCTACAATTTTATCCGGCAGTTGATTACTGAAAATTGTTGATACAGAGAAATTCAGTTTTATAATTACTCGCGAAAATTCTATATAAACGGTGAAATTCATTACGATCCTCAGTATCGCAAATTATTCTGATATAAAATGTCTACGATAAAGAGCTTTTAAACCAATCCACATTATTGAATTTGATCGAAATTTTCAAGTAACATTTTTTATGTATCCTATTTCTTCTTTTGGTTTGGAAGCAACTAAATTTGTTAATTTTTTGAAAAATCCTCTGTTCTACTTTTTAAAATTTCTCAAATTCTTTTAACATCGAATTCTTAAAAGGAAGCATGCTCATATTATACATGCAACTATTATTTTATTAACTATTATATTATCTTAGCGTAGCGTAGCGAAGAATATAATAAGGACTTAACTTTAAGAAAAACATGCAAAATGCGAACTCTTCTGGTCGCAAAGAAAAATAGATTTGCTTATCAAACTTAGCAGTAAATCCATCATGCCGAAGCCAGTAGTAGAAAATATTTCCCTAAATAAGTTTGGAAAAATTGTATGCAGAAATCAATTCAAAATTCTTTGCCCTTGTTTATATAAAATAATAATTCAAAACAGTTCGAGTGATTCGTTTACAGCTAATGATATTTTGTGACAAATTTAAGCGGATTGCAAACTTCGACCGAGGCTGAGGCATCTTTGATAAGGACAGCGCAAATATCGGTTAAGTTCCTCTTCCAGAATTTCCATATATAATGAAACAAATGTTATCTTTAATCACACCATGGGGAGAATCCGATAACCTAGCTATTTTTAGCAGAGGCACTTAACCTCTTCGGCTGCTTCTTGAACTCTAAAAACGTGTTCTCGTACTGCTTGTGCTACTGACAATTCTTAAGCTTTCCGATGGGCTGTATATTTTCTTTAAAAGCATTTAAATCCAGAAAATTTCAAATATATCGCTATTTCCCTAGTTATACTTCTGCATCCGAACTTAAACACCTCTCTCTGCACTCGTGATTCTTCGGAAAACCATAAAAGCCCGCCTTCTTTTCGTGTTTGGCAGAATATTGTGTGGGAGTAGGCATCGATGTATTGCCTAGAGTGATTTCACTATCTCACTACTTTACTCTTATATTTTAATTCTTCAAATGCATCCCGTTTATCACTCTCCTCGGATATAGGCCGATACAGTATAGTAGTCAGGTAGCTCACAAACAATGTCTATATCTATGTAAGAACCCAGCAAGCCGCCTTTCGGCTTGTGGCAGGGGGTGCAAGAACCTTGACTCTATTTTCCTAAACGGTTGCTTTCGCGTATACTTCGCGGAAAAAAATGAATTTTTGAAACGATTCGTTCTAGCATCTATTTCCCCAATCTTTTTAGCAGTAACAGAACGGCCCATATAACAGGGGGGTCGCATTATATCGGTTACATCATCTGAGAACGTAATTTCTCTGAACTTATTTAATAAATTTATCCTTTGAATTTTTCTTCTATCTTCTAATGATTCCCATCCCGCGTCCTGTAACATCTGAGTGACACTCCCTGTTTTATCGTAGCAATTCTTTACAAATCGTATCGCCTTTTGTTGTACTATTTCTAAAATGCATGTAATATCAAATATTTTACGAGTATTATTAGTTCTAAAAGTGGATGATTTTAAACATAATAAAAATTGAGCTTTAAAGCCACAAGTGAACAAGTGAATCCTTAAGCGTTTCTGAAAAGATTAATTAGAAGGAAAAAGTTTGTAAGGCTGAATTGAGCTGCTTTCGGCGAATCAGAAGGTAGAAAATAAAACTTAAGATGCTGTTCAAAAATGTGCATAATCATTGAGAATTGAAGAGAGTGGAATGATTACCTGAGAGAAGCAGAGGACCACGAAGGCGAAGGCGAACTTGGCAGAGGAAGCCATTGCAGTGTCAGGACAGTTGTGCCTCAAAGAAACCAACTGAAGCAAGCGATGGGCGATTAGGGACTTTATAGTTGCACCCTGTGTCCCCCCGCATCCTCCGCTATCTCATCGCCCTCTCAACCCTCACCTTGCCCCTCCTTCCGCTCCTCCTCAGAATGGCGATAGTCATAGGAAAAACATTTGTTACGCTCTCGTCTAGCGTATCAATACTAGAAGCGAAGGAAATCATAGATTCTCAATATCATCGGCTGACCGTTTAAATTCGGTTTTAACATTCCTGCTTGGTGCCCCAAAACAAACAAAAAAATTTTACCTTAAATTCTTTATGGAAGTACGAATTCATTTATCAGAGCGAAAAGGTTTTTGCGAGGATAGAAATGCAAAGTTCATTAAACAATTCTCTAATCACTACCGGAAATAAAACAAATCGCCTTGAAAAACGGCAAGTACACCTCAAAGAAGCCTAGCCTCTCTTCCAATAGATTTTAAAATAAAATTAAACATCACTTTAACTCGAAATATATTGCTTAAATAGTAGTATGAATTTCTTATGCCAGTTGGAAATTGATCAAGAAAAAGTAAACAGCCTTTGGTGAAAGCGGTCCCGGGTTCGAATCCCGGTGGGAGCCAATGTGCGAAATGACCTAAGCTGTCGAAGCACTTTTAAGAATACTACTACTACTAAAAAGTAAACAGCTATTGACACTCTTTCTGGATATTTAAAATAAAAACAGCCAGGGGATGCTCACGATGGTGGTCGTTCATTGAAAACGGCCGTCATGCTATTATGAATGGAAAAATGTCATTCAATATGACATACTCAATCTATACAAGGAGGATACTCAATCTATACGATCGAAAGCTCGAACCATAGTGACAATAGAAGAAAACCATCGTCATTCAAACCTTTGTTTCTGCAGTCATTGCCTGAAAATATGATTATCATTACATGCTGTTATTGAAGCTCTCTTAGGTGAATTATTTGGAACCAGTAAAAACTCTGGGCTCTCAAATTTAGAGTGTAATGCTTCTGTATACATTCCAGAACTTTTCGAAGAAGTTATTCAGGAATAAGACCCCTTTCGTCAGGGAATGTCCACGGAGGGTCATTCTAAACATCTCTCCTTTTTAATTATTTTCTTACAATGGATTTGATTTTCAGTTATTCGAATTGAATAAACTACAAAATTTAGTTTAATAAAGTTTGAGTCGGTGTTTTTAGTATGTACGAGCATCGTATTTTTTATTTAAGGATTTATGCTTGCCTTTTTATTAAATTTACGGTATTTTTTCTCATAACCACCATTCTTTTTTTCAGTGATTATTTAGTGATAAGTATTTCAACACTAATACTCCAACTTACTGTATTGTTTACATTATGGCGTATTTGAAATTCCTCTTTTGCAAAAAGTCAAAGAAAACTACGTCTAACGTGTATATCTGTCCCTCAAATATATAAATAGACCTCCATTTCTACTATCACAACATTTCATTGAGCAATAATTGGCTATTTCACCGGATATTATGATTTCATAGACAGCATTAACTCGTTTATCCTGACGCGTGCAGCAAAAGCATTATGCATTGCCTAACATAAGATAAAATGTGAAAGATTTGGTGCTTTCCTGGTGTATGCTATGGATTAAGTCCTCTCAAGTTTTCCACCAGGTCAGGTAAGCTGTAGCCGACGTTTCGATGACTAACTCCGCCATCACCGTTCAAGAGATTATAAACACTTTTAATCTTCCATAAGATAAAATGTGTTTATAATCTCTTGAAAGTGTAGGTGAGGTCAATTAAATCCCTGAAAACTTAATGCAGGCTTTTTAGGCTTGGTGATATTTCTTTACTAAAATGAATGGAGTCCAAGCATCATTTAAAAAATATACATACCATAAAATGAATTTAAAAAACTTACTTGAGCTTGTTTGTCATTTGTAGATCTCTACCTTGTTGATGTAGGAAACTAAAGAATGACGAAACTAAATAATGCTCTTTTTAAAAAGCTTGCGTTGTATTTTATATGTAACCTCATTGAAGTATTGACAAGAGGAATTACCTCCAAAATACCAGGTTTGGTTATTGTATACCTCTCTTGAAGCAATGTAGTTTCATTCAGTGAGTATTGAAATCATAGTTATAGGAACGCAGTGAGAGACACTTTTAAAAATTTAAGGAATACGTTTTGGAGGTTCAGTCTATTGCTTCTACCATTAGATGACAATGAATAGTTTATCAAGAACAAATCTCGGTGAGAAAGATTCCAGCGCTAAATTTTTTCTTAAGGTCTATCTGTAAAAGTTCATTATTATTTAAATTTGGAGTTAACGATTATTTTCTATATTATAGTGTAGTTTTCTATTATTATAGTGCGTTTTAATAGTCATTGTTACGATTTCTACAAGGCTTAAACGCGATTCTCTAAGATTTTTTAATTTAAACGTTGCTGTAATATAGAATATATTCAGCATGATTCACTGGTAGAGCAATCATCTGTCAAGCTTCTTGTTATTAAGCATTTTAGCGATGAGAAGGAAATCGTAACTATGTTATCTTTGTAAACCTGAACTGTGCTATCAGAAGCCAAATCTCTTGAACTCAATGTATTCGTTCTCTACCAGTCCTAAACCAATATTGCAGCTTCACCAGGGAGTTCACTTGGGTTAAACTTTCTGCTATCACAGAACTTAAACGATCAGGAAACTTGTTAAAACGTTTTATTAAAACCTCTGGCTATTTTAGCATCCATGAATAGTGAGGGTTTTAGCCATATATTCTAATCTATGTCAAAAGTGATCGTTGGAAGGAAATGTTTTTCAATTCAAGACATAAAATTTAAATTCTCCCTTTCTGTTGACGAATATTATCTAATTGCGACGTACGATATCAAAGAATCAACTATGTCACGTTACTCAACATCATATTCCTGTCCTTCTCTTTTCTATCTATGATAACTGAGTTTTATTCTCTTTTTTCTGCGTACACATCATCCTGAACTCTCCTATTTGCAATGCCTTCATACACCGAAACACATATTTTAATTCGTAAATATATGTTTATTTCAATTGATTGTTATATAAGATCTACTCTAAAAACATATAATAAATAATAAGCATCAAGTAATGTTAATTGTCGGTAAAACTGTGTTGAGAATATGTTCTAGCTCTTTGCAGTTACCACGAAATTCGAAAACTTTGGTGCTTCTTTAACCCTTCCTTGACTGTGCCCTGAAAACTTCCAAAAACAGCTGTGCGGGGTACTCGTGTGCCCCAACGCTTTATTCGCGAATATTACGTTGTTTTTTTGTTTTTCTTTTATTTAACCTTTAATTATGTTTAGAAATACAGTATTGATTATTTTGTTGAGATTATCTTTTATTTTTTTGGAGGTAGCATTAGAGTTTTGGCTATTATATGATGTCAACCCAAGCATACCGAAATACATCCCTGTACATGAGATTTGAGATGATAATGTGATATAATTGCTGTTAATGCAATAATAATCAATATCAAAATAATGAATCAATTGAAAAATCTGTAAGAATGGGTGACTGAATTGCCGCAATCACACGACATGACATTGTGTATAGCAATCCAAGCAAAAATGGCTGTGCGGGGTACTTTGGTACCCCATTCAAAAATTAAAGATATTTTGGAAACGAGTCTGTCAAACAAATTTCTTTCAATATCATAATATAAAAGAAACATTGATGCACGAATACATGGAATAAGAAACATATGTGGTTAAAAATAAAACTTTTCTATTGAATTTAGCTATTTTGGGGTCCTCAAGTACCCCGCACCGTCAAGGAAGAGTTAATGAAACGTAATTGATCTAATGAAAATTGATGACGAGGAGTTTTCTGGGTTGTTTACATCTCTGAATGGAAATTGCATCAAGTGTACACGCATAGATTCAGTTAAAGCACAATGACTTGATTACATTTACTTATTTATATTTCCTTTTGAAAATTTCATTATTCTCCATATTTTTGTGTGTTAATTTAACACCATTTCCTTTGGGTGTTCTCCATCAACGGTTCTATCTCATTCAACGTTAACTTGGGCACTCTTTCTTTCTTCTGCACATGATATTGGCTCGGTAGAGGTGTACATGGAAGAAAGATTACCTCTGGCCTGACGTTTGCCTCGTTAAATAATATTCATAAACTATCAATTACAGTTACTTTGTAATTAAATAATTAATAATAAACTATGAATATAACATTTAGAACATTTCCAGAAATCATAGTGCAAATCATATTATCTTTGGAAGTAAAATCCAATAGCCCCATAGCTTCTAAACCATTGGCTCGAACTCAATGTTTATCGGCATCCTTATCGTGCTCTTGATTATTGACTCAGTTGATCAGTTCATGACCCTCTGATCCCCTCCTCAAACAAGCGATCACTCGTTTGCAGCAATGCGTTTTTTAGAGATTCTCTCGGAATCATGAATCGGATGATGCACTTGAAATCGGATGTCCAATGCGTCAGGGGTGGGCGAGGCACTGCGCCAAACATGAGGAATTGCACAATAGGAAACATAAGCTAACTTCAATGTTGCGAGTACCGTATTGACGTCAACTTCCATCATAATCGTGATAATTTTGATATTAATTTCGCTGATGACGGAAACGCATTGTTTGATTTTAGCTATTACGTCAGAGACTCCGAATAACTAAGAGTAAATACCCATTAAATTCCCTTCTTCCTAATTCCTTCGAGAGCTTAAAAGAATCTTTTTACAAAACAGACACATTTCCTATTTTCTCCCTATAATGATTTTTCCATTGATGTTATCGATTATTGCTGATTGATTGATTGAACACTGTTGTTGTTTTTCTTTCTAGTTCTTTATTTTTATCTTTTGCTTCATCAGCAAAATAATTTGATTTTGCTTCATATGAAAAATGATTCCAAATTTATATTTCAGTACAATTCAAACAAGTTTTAATGGTTTAGTACTGGTATATGGGTGCTGAATTGTTTTATTTAAATGGCATAAATATATCATGCAAGCATATATGAGAGCTCCATCTAGTACAAAATTGATAAATATGTACAAAATGTATCCCAAACTCATTTTCCTTCCTTAGTGGTTTTTCGGGCATTAGAGAAACCATCGATTTCCTCTGCTAAAGTTTCTGATTTTTTGCCCGTCTTTGCATTGAGAGCCGCAATTGCTAAACCTCAGTCAATCAATTAAGAAAACCGATGGCTACGATATTGTGTAGACAACGCCATTTTTACTTTCACATTATTTCCCATAAGCTACTCATATTAAGGTAAAAGTTACGAAATTTAGTTCTGTCATCTCTTGTGCGATAACGATTAGTGTGATATTTGATATAATCATAAAATTTTTTCCTTCAAATTTTTATTACTCTTATAAACAATAAGAATCACCGGGTCTTACTCAATAAGTTCAATTAATTTCGGTAGAGGTAATCAGTTCTATGAATTAACAAAGGTGATTGAAGAAACAACGTAGAGATAGATATTTCATCCCCGTAAACTAGGGCTGCGAAGCAAGATTCCGTTTATATACTTCTCGAAGACACCAAATGACAGCAATCACTTATGAATGTAATGAGGAATATGAGAAATTTACTTACTCTTGCTGAAATCAAGGTACGGAAGAAACAGGATATCATAATGGTAAAATTATATAATTCTACATTGAAACCAACTAAATGAGATACAATACCTATACATAAACAAATAATATTGACATAAATAAAGTTAGGCGCATTCCAGAAGAGTTCTTTCGTTTGTATGCGGATGATGGGTAATTTTTATTGATACAAATAAAATGAAAAGACAAATACAAAGTAAAATTAGGCAAATGGGATTCAGAAAATGTAATGAGAATATATTTATTAAAGGCTTATCGGGAAATGTTAAAATGCATAAAGCAGAAACGAAACGCAATTGAGAACCGATTCTAAGGTAAGAGGATAAGAGGGTATTATGATTGATCTAGTAAAGTAGTAAAATAGAATAATATTACCGAACGGAATCTCATTTTAATTCTGATAACGATTCAAAGGGGCTGAATTTATCTGAAAGTAACTCATATTTTTCCATTCAGGAAAGTCAGAGTTTTCATAACCACAGCTCCGTCATGATGGGCTTTCAAAGCCATTGACAGCGACATCGGCTGTCGAGGTATTCAAAGTAGAGACACGAGTTTCAAATCTTTCCTTGATCAATTAAAGTAACGGAATGCGTATCCTCATCATCGCAGTATTTTTTTCTTTTTTGACTTCTCAAATATGGAGTTTGAAATTTAATTGAATCCTATAATCACCGCGAAGACACAAGACACCAATCGACCGCATGGTTTCTCCATAGACAATTGGCTGGTTTTGAAATTTGCGTGTAATACATTTCGCTCAAAGTACGTTTTGCATACTCAGATGTTTCATCATCTGTTTCAAAATCGCTTCTTGGCTTCTACGAAGAAACCTCCTGCCCTCCCCTTGTCATAGCTATTGCGTTGCTCACTGTTCCATGCACTTACTCGTGACAATTACTTTCGGCACTTAGAGGTAACACATTAGAAATAAATGTTTAATCCGCTTTTCACTTTAGCTCTTCTTAGTTTCGAGACTTCAAGAAACATTTTCTATTTCCTTAGAAATATCTAGCGCGTACCGAACATTTCCTTAGATTCAAGACGACAGTTTAGTGCCTACCTTTAATCCTTTGGAAATCTGCCCATAGCATACTGTACTGACATGTATATGTGATATATTTCATCACATTTTAACAAATTGCCCCACATGTCTGAGTCTTTAAGCTTTCGTGCAGTGTTTTAATCATATTTTTTTCGTTATGAGCTTGCAATCAATAAACTTAACACCTAAATAAATAGCAATAATGCTTAAAGCTCTTTCATAAACTTCTTGCGTGAACTTATAATTAAA
Source organism: Sympetrum striolatum (assembly GCA_947579665.1). Lineage (NCBI taxonomy): Eukaryota > Metazoa > Arthropoda > Insecta > Odonata > Libellulidae > Sympetrum > Sympetrum striolatum. The sequence goes on along the minus strand of OX388344.1, from coordinate 17,547,895 downwards.
TCCCTTCCCAGCATCCATTTCAAAATGAAGCATTTGGAATGAATGAGGAACTATCTCTGGAATAAAAATTAGGTTCTGTATACATATTTTGAAAAAAACTTGAAAAATAATATGCCAACTGGAGTAAATCATAACTCCAATAATTTTACGACTATTTTGATGTTAGACTTCGTGGTTCATTCCTGTTGCTTCCCTTCTTTGATTTCACTGCATATCCGTCTAATCATATTCATGATTTTCGAATAATTCGCATTCTTACCATCGGATGATGTATGATTTATCTATGAAAGCGGTCCTTTAGTCAGTTGCGAAAACAGTTTTATCGGTAAATCAAAATCTAAGATGAGGTAATTTCAACCGATGCGTTTTTGATGTTGTATAAGTCCATTATCTCAAGAAATAAAAATGATATGTTACTTCTTCAACTGAAAACTTACTACCAGGCTGAACCCTGTAGTTAGAATAAAACTTTCCAGTAGAAGACGTACTACATCATACTCGGAGGCATCGTAGCAACGCCGAGATATCGGGTTCGAATCGAGACAAGGGTATATTTGTACTTATTTATCATTAAAGAGTGATCGCAAGATTGGTCTCTATTAACTAAAATATACCCAAAAAAGATGTTGTTACATCCTTTTTATTTCGTGTTCAAGTGACGTCATTGGAAGTTTGCAAGGAAACAAGCTACCATCATGGTTCTCTAAGATGTCTCTATTTTTTTTAATAGTGTGCGGTAAATTTCTTGAACCTCAATTCCGTCGATAGACATGGTATAAGATACAGATATTTCTTATCATGTATAATACCATGTCATCTGTATATTATACCACGAATGGGATTTTTTTCAATTCTGTCTCGGTGTAGGATTAAGGGAAAAGTATCTTTCATTTACTTTTGTCTCATTCTTGGTTATGGCTGAGATAATATGAGAGTTACTGAGATGTGAGTGATGCTGTGTGATGGCATTCACCGTGGACACTCGTTATCGAATACCATGACTCATAGGGTCACTGCTCTGCAATGTATGTGGATGTTTTCCTCATTTGGCTTTCTGGCTCAAACAATAGAAAATTATTACCTCATTCTTCATCTCGTCAATTCGCCTCATCAAATCCCTGGTTAGAGGATCCTACCAACCTTCCGGCTGATAGATTTACAAACAGACAACAATATAACTGATAGCGTTGTCTTACAAAAGTGGAAAACGATGGCAGAGTAATTATAATGAAGGAATTATTTCAACTATGCGACATTTAAAGCATAAAAATTTACGTATGATACCATCAACGAATTATTTGCTAAAATTTAAGTACCTTCGACCATACGGTTGATTACTTTAACTTTTGAATAGCGCAAACTGAATTTAGCAACCAAGAAATAAACTAACCCTAAAATTTAATTTTAATTCTCAATTCATTAGATTGCTATCAATACTAATTATTAATTAAGTGTAACATATATTCGGTGAAAGAGTAATTGAAGATTATCATCAATTCATCTTTACTTGTCTCATCAACTGAAGGTATATGTGGTTCAATTAAATAAAAATAGAGCTTCCATAAAAAGGGTAAAAATAGGGGATAAAGCTGATACAGGACACGTGAAAAAATGAAAATTGAAAGCTTTAAAGGAACTTTAAATAACTGCAAGACTGATAAAGAATAAAGATTGTGGATTTTCGAGGAGTGGTCTTCTTGTCAACATCTCGTTGCCTTCTTCTGGGTGCCGAAGAAATGAGTACCGAATCATTACTAAATGAAAATTCACATGTAGAAGAAAGCATTGCACTGAAGTTCCTTACGTGGAAAGGGAAAATAAACCAGTAAGAAGACGAGAAATGAGCGGAATAAAACGCTTACATGGACCAATATTGAATTAATTTCACAAAAATATTCAGCTCGTATGAAACATTAAAATTCAATGTTATTCTTTCTTCATGAATGATTTCTATAAAATAGCTCGTTTAATCTGTTATGAATTTCCTAATAATTGGGAAACGTTTCTCATCATCTAATATCTGGAGGTTTAACAATGTGCTAAATTGTATACACGATGCAAAATTTGCAGCTGCATAAAAATACACCCATATTAAAATTGTCAGCACCATAAACACACAGAGAAAACACGACAAAAATAGAGAAGGTGTGGTTGTTATAGAAGAATTTATTCTCTCTTAAGTGACAGTGTTAACGGAGCTGAATTTAACTTATTTATGTGTGCTCGATTCAAACAAGAAAATCAGTCAATCAGCATTTCCAACAATCAGTCCGTTTACAGAATAAAGTTGGTGAGCTATTCGGATAAAAGTTACACTTAAAACTAATTTATGTGCGAAGCCCCTGAAACTGAAAGAAGATTCAAATATCCATTCCACTAATTTAAGTCAACTGTTCACAGGGACGAGTCTTAGGTGAATTAATATCGTTTGGTTTTAAACCAAGTCTGCTAGATCTGGGAAATATTGATTAAAAAATGCCCTAATAAATTGAAATATACTGTTCACAGAATAATATATTTTTTCACACGATCATGGTTTCGGTGTTGAGTTACACCAACATCAATGTGGATGTCCGCCAGATTTCACTCGAAGCTGTTTGTAATGTTAATTTTTTTTCATGCCTAGCTGCTGTTGCCCTTCACCGGTGAAGTCCTCTTAAGCTCTGATGAATTTATCAGGAGGTGCTTCACTGAGGCAACAACGACAACGAACACAACCATTCCCTTATCCGAATCTGACCAGCTGGGATTCGAACGCGGGACCTTGGGGTAGAAGCGATAGCTTAGATAGCATACTATCCACTCGGCCACCAAGGCCGGTTATTAAACGTCTTAGATCAATGAGTTTCTAATTTTGTGCCTACAATACCAGTTCCTTCAGATATTCCTAATCTTAGAATAAATTAAGACCCAATTATACTTAGCATTATTTAATATCACATCTAAAATATCTCAGTTTTCGAAGAAATGGTTGATTCAGTCGTGGATTGAATTGCGGAAGGTGGAAGAGCGTATTTTCTTTTGGAGAGATTTTCTCTTCTAAACGGAGGTTACTTATGCAACCAAGAGGTCGACGACTCCAGAAGTATGCCGAAAAACAATTTGTTTATTTATATTAATCACTTCGGTGTTGACAGATGCACGAATCAACAAATGTTTGTAAATATTCATTTCAAAATCGGGGAATAGTAGAATGGAACAATTCACCAGGAGAAGTTTTAGAACCTTTTCTCCCTTCTTATAATATATTTATCAATAAAATTAAAAGGGTTCAGTGATTTTCTTGTAATGTTGTGATTTTTATAATATTGTAAAATTATTGTAATATTTTAAATATTGTATGATTGTTGTAAATTTTGAAACATTTTGTATATTTTATAATTATATGTATTACATATTGCCTTCGGGAAGTATTGGGGGATTTTTCTTCCCGACTAGGGTAAGGCAGATTATGTAATCCCCCCCACGATATGACTACCACCTGGCCTTGGGCCAGTTGTACTATTGGCCACTATTGTAGTTTTGAATAATAATAAATAAATATAAATTTACTGAACAAATAATACCTGTAAGGATCCAATGGATTCAGATAGGCTACAACGCGACCATTTTTCCCCGTCGTCCTAGGGTTAAGACGTCATATTTTTTTATGATTAAACAATTAGAACGCAAAGTCGTATTTGAACTAAAGGTATAAATTATGGTAGTAAATGAATTATGGGTGCCTCATGTGAAAATATACAGAATTTGCAGCCAGAACTCTCATTCTGGCTACCTTCATTCTATATCCCCAATTCCTATTCAGTATAACTACCGTCATGTAGATATATAAATTTATTATTTTCTGCATCACTCTTGAGTCACGCGACAAATTTTTGTTCATATTAATCTTTAACATAGATAATTTCCACAATATATCACTGAAACATTCGATTTGAATATCGAATGAATACCTAAGAATTGAATACTACTGGCTAAAAAATCAACCAAGGTCAGTACCTAGTTTTTATTTCCTGCCTTAAGGTGCTCCTTTAACTCAGTCCAAAATATCTGTAACGAATCACTATTAGTTTGTTTTTATTTGCAGTTTTAGTTACTTTTTCGTCGTTATTGTACGAGGCAGAGAGAAGCCATTATCTTTTACCATCAAAACCGTATAAAAAGTCATTTAGTAAAATTTCAACTAAAAATACATAACGACAGAGAAAAATATTCAAGTGAAATATAATTAATATTCTTATCAATCTATTAATCTATATATTAATATTCTATCTTAAAATACCTAGAAAATATTATAATGATTATATAAGGATCCGTTGATGAGTTTTTATCGATATTTAATTCTTTAACAGATGGTGAAAATGAACTTCCAGTTAATTGGTCCATTTATGAAGAAATCTCAATGAAAGCAATCTCTATACCAGACATGTCCAACCCGCGGCCCTCCAAGACCATTCGTGAACCCCGCAAAAACAGGCAAGTCCGCATTAAACATTTTGTCCATCGTTTGAAAACTAAACGTTGCTTTAATCCACTCATTTGTATTTGGGTTGTACTGGGAATAAATATTGTATTACATATTCTTCTAAACTGTAGAAATACAAAGATTTTCATCTTTAATTTTGTTAGTTGGTCCGCGCGCCTGAGAGAATTTGTATTGCGGCCCTCCGCCACCAAAAGATTGGACACCCCTGGTCTATACTTTATTAGAAATATACTTCAAAATCAAATACATTATTTTCAAATTCAGATTAATGAATATTTTTGTATGGGTAGTATTTACGGAGATGGCCGTGATGTTGTGGAAATTCATGATAGAATACAGTTTTATACTTTTTCCACAGCATAGCTGTGGAAAAATTAAGCATCTGTATTCCATATTTTTTTAAGGCTATGGCTATACTTTCAATTAAAAACTACTAATATCATTCGGCATAATTTATTGGATATTTTACAGATATTTTTTGCGAAATATTATAACAGTAGTTAATGGCATACATCAACCAATGTGTGGGAACATTACTTTATAATATATTTCCGATTCGGAAAATCATGTAACCGTGTCGGCTGCAAGTATTATTCCGACGTTAGAGGATGTGATGCTTTGTTGAGGAAATCACTCAAGATGACGTGACTGATGAAATGTGATGGATGGTTATGTATAGCAACGACTATCCTTTCGTAATTTGCTTCTGCAACTGCTGGAGGAAGTCTGAAGCGCGGTTGACGGCCGTCAACGTCAACTGGTTAAGCTCTTGTTGGGCGTTGCTGGAATCGTCTGAACTTGCCTTCGCCAACTTGCTAAGTTCCGCCATCACGGTGTCAGCCGTGGCCTAGAGAGAGAAAGACGATAGATTTAATTTATCATCAATTTTCATTTTACGGGATAAATTTTCTGAATGAATAGCTTTAATCAAGCAGGTGAAGGAGCCAAAAACACCATTTGAATATGCACCGTTGCATGATGGGAGTCTGTAAACACTTGCGCTTTACAAATGGCTTAGGCGCTATCACCCTTTTTTGAGTCGACATATTCCAAAACTATCTTTGAAATATACTGGGTATTAAAGCACATTTTTCATTGATAGTTTCATTAATAATATACTATAACTTGTATTTGATGCGTAAGAATTCGTGTTTGGACACATCATTTCTCGGAATGCCTTTTCGTTTTATCCATCTTCCATCAAAATTAGATCATAATGTTTAATTACGGTTGATTTCTATTAAATAATTGAATATTATCAACTCATATTCTCCGAAAACATAAGGTGGAGTAAAGACTTAAAAAAGGATCAAATATTGGCAATCTCGGATAGACGAATGGGCTGAGTGCTCTTTTTTTGTGCCCTTATTTAATAAATCGTATTAGTTTTAACGCAATTTAAAATTAAAAAAAAAACAAATCTGCACCATCAATTAGTAATTTAAAGGTCTCAAATTTTAGCTGATAGTTTTTGTTATAACTAGAACTTTGGGTTTCGAATAATTTTCCTTAATTAGATTTTAAATGAGAAGTTAAGATTAGGAATGCTAGATTATTATTTAGTAAATTTTTATGAAGAATTGAATAATGGATAAAATTCCTAATTTTTTAGCTTTCACAAACTACACATAATTATTTAGAATACTATATAAGGTAGATAAGGCTTATGTTAAACATTTATGGCAACAGATACCAACAAATCTTCAACACAAGATGAAAGTTGTATTAATCATGAGTCTTTATATATAAGAACAAGAGGTTATGGAATTGTTTGTATTTCGACGGACCGAAATCTACTATCATGTGTGTATTTATCCTCACATTAAATGGCACCCATTGATTAACTTAAAATTTGATAAACTCTATTCTTGATAAACATAGTGAGATTATTAAAGTAGAATGAATTTTAAAATGATATCGTTCTATAAGTAAGTTATAAATGAGTGCTAATCTAAGGAGGATTACAATACAAATGATTATCCATTTATAATGATCAAAGACAGCTTTATATTTCTTTTAATTCTTAATAAAATTATAATGAATGATATCTCTAAATTTTATGGCGATAAGTCTAGTTTTACTTATTATTCCTGAAGTTTTATTTAAAAATGAATTTTAATATTTTTTATGCCTGAAGTTGAAATTGTAACGAAATGTGAAAACACATGTGAATGTGGTAACTTCAGTGATATTCTTCTATGCTATTTATTTTTCTTTCATAATTATATTCATTAGCTGATAAATCACTTTGTTTTAACCAAATTTCTATATATTTGGCATAAGCGTGTCTATTGAGAATTTTAAGCCCACAAAAAAGTGGCTGCGTCGAGTTTACAGCGATGGCAAATGAAGAGTACTTGACAATGATTGAGCTGCTTTTATGAATAAATTAGTACGTAAATTTATATTTTTGTCTTCTATATTCAAAATCAATGACATTTTATTTCACACACATTCATATTTGTCCAAATTTACGCAGGTAGCGATTAAGTGGAATTATTCACCGTAGATATTCGGCACCTTGAATTGATTGATTAACCGTACCTTGATGTTTTCGTTGAATTGCTGTTGAAGGTTCTCGGCACTTTGCGCCAGCGTCGGCGCGTCCTGCGATTGCAGTCTGGTGATGGTCGTGTTTAGTCTGTTAATGGTTTCCGATACTGCGTTTGCTGTCGCCTCATTCAAGGTTGAGCTGTGCTCGTCATACTGCCTCTTCAAGTCCGTAACCAGGGTCTCCAGACGTCCCCTCATTTCTCCCGTTTGATTCGTCAGGACGGAGGTCACAGTCTCAGGATTCGTAGATGCAACCATGCTGTTGAACTGGGCGGTCATTGATTCCAGTTGAGTCTTTGCGGTGTCCAAGAGGCCTTGGATGTTATCATTTGGCTCCGACCTCGGGATACGACCAGCGTGAAGACTCTGAGAAAAAATTGTAGAGATTTAGGAAATGGGATCTAATACGAATTAAAAAATCTTCCAATACAAAAAGATGGATTTTATCTTTAAAGAGACATAATGGTGTATTATAGACAGAAAAAAAGAGTTAAGTCAACCGCTTTAAGGCGCGTTGATCAAAGACGTGTTGATCAATGTGAAACTTACATCTTCACTAACTGAAATATTTGCAACCATTAATATAGTAAGGAAAGATTAATGACTATTCATCTTGCTAAACAAAGAAAAAAGGAAAGAAAAGTAATGTTAAACATTCTTCAGAAGAAAACATTAACGATTTTATGTTGCAAGAATAGTAAGTTAATGACTCAAGGTTGACGCAGACATTTAACAAATCCAAGTTTAAACAAAGTAAAAATGTACACCATTAAGCGAAGTTTTTCTATTGTTATTATAAATATAATATTCGGCTCTGAATATGAAAAAATCGAACCCATATCCATTGAAATTGGACGAAATCGACTATTCTGAAAGGGGAAGAGGAGGTGGCCACCTGATCCTCCTTCAGTGACGTCCGTTTGTTTATGGCACGGGTACTACGAATATCAAACATTCTATGAAATTCTGAACCTCGAATAACTTTTGCTGTGAAAAATCTGAGTTGTACAGTATAAAATAAAGAAAATTTATTCATAAATGTGCGAACGCCTGATTTAATCATAAATGTACGACTTAAATTGTCAACGGTGTAATGTTTCGCCGTCTGCGATATAAGTTTGATAAAAATTTATGTGATTCGAGATATTAATTAAATTGTGTGATTCTAATCAACTGATATGAGATGTTTCCTTCCTTTTGCATCCGTCTGAATCATTCTCAAATCGGTGTAGTCTCATGAACTGATATCCCAAATGGAAGATTAATTCTATGCCTGTACATCACACATTTACATCTCCAGTTTAAGGAAAGGTCATTTCCCTTTATGTACCGATCTATAACTGATCGATTTACTTTCATAGCATATAGCAGGTATCATAAAAAAGGTATACCGATCTCTTTGGCTTATTTCTACAAATTATTCGCTGAAATAATAATATTTGATAACGAATTCTCCTACATTTCACGTTCATAGCTGGATCGATGTATTCTGGGTTTTCCGTAGTATTTAAATCGCTCTGTACAAATATATTCTTCCAAATTTTTTAATTAACCGCACAATAGCAAATAGTATTTATTCTTCCAAGGATTTTCTGCCCGCATTTTCTCATCCTTTGCTATTTTATCTTAGCTATGAATATATTAAACTATTTCTCGAGCTTTCATTTTTAAGTGATATCCTCAACATACTTCTCGTTCATTCCAAAAAAGGCTAGTCTATTCTAAGCTGTAATTAAATCAAAATTATATTTACTACAGAAATCAAGATGAGGATGATTCACAATTGACCGTGAATGATTACTTCCTATCTGTATAACTAGATGATGAAATTGCAATTTATATAATTAACGAGTTTTAAAGCTATTTACTTCTTTTTTATCAATATCAGATTTTGGTTCTTTTTCCAGATGCCTAATCTTTATTTTTACGAATGCATTCCTAACATTATAAATATTTCTGATCATCCAATGAAATCTTAACCGATTAAACCGATTTTTTTAGTCTGTATACATGGTAAATTTTCGATTATTTTCATTATTTGATTAAATGTCAACAATTTACTATGACAAATATCCTAGAATTTTCTGCTACCTTGGGTTTCGGATGTGTTTAGCCCTGTGTTTACTACCATTGAAGTGGTTTACACATCGATGGCATTCGGATACGTGCGTCATTACTCGTATCTTTTCCCTTCTTCAGAGGAGATTAGGCTTTGAAAGAGAATGAACTAAGTTTGGTTTAAAGGTCATCGTCACAGCGCGTGTGGTCATATACGCCTGAAATTTGCCCTTAGTTCCTGAGACCTAAATTTTGGTTCCTGATTTACTACGTCAGAATTTATGGTGAAGGAGAGAAAGATATACTTGATAGAAACTGCTGTTAATTTGCAGCAATCCATAACAGAGATAATAAATTCGAGGCTTAGAAAATTCAAGATAGCACTAATTAATTAAAGTTACAGCATTGATTTATTTCGAGAAGACAAACCCTTCCAAGAACTATTAATACCAAAAGTCACTGCGACAAAGATAAGAGTAATTTTACTAAATCATACCATATTATAAGTTAGTACCTCAATAATTACTACATATGCAATTCGAACAAAGAAAATTTAAATATCGTAAAAGAAAGAAATGAATCGATAATAGACTTTAAATTCTTATTTAATAAGGATAATAAATGCTGGTGCAAAAATATCCCAGTTTATGTTTAATAATAAACCTGAAAAAACAATACTAATATTTTGAATTGTGAACTTTAAAATGCGGCATTATAAGATTAATTGTCTCCTAATGCAGAGGATATATTAATTATAATAATGTTTCAATAATGAAACAGAGAGGTATATACTTTCTATCTATAACAATTTAATTCCTGAAACATTCTTTGCTAACAAAACTTGTATAAATTCAAATAATTGGAATTTGTTCAAGGTTTTGTCAGTAAAGACTTTTAAAAATGATTTTTCTCCAAGTATCACGGAATGTTATTCATTATAATTTAATTCCTGTTTTTTCCTAATGATACATATGCAATATCTCTGTAAAACCAGCCGCAAGTTAAAGGCGAAGTTAAGATTTTTTATCGTTAGAAAATAAAAAATAGTGGAACGATTAGTTTCTTTGTGAATCAAAATGTAAACAAATACCTGGAAAGAGAGTGCTACGACGAAGACGAGGAGGAAGCTGTTGGGAGCCATGGTGAACACCGCGAGGAATCTGTCGGATGAGTGAGTGGAGCAGAGTGAAGGAGCCAAACATTTATAGGCACCTCCCCCCTCCCCCTTCTAACGCCATCTCCCTCTCGCTACACAATTTAAGTCATTGACTACAGCTAACGAGATTCATCATTAATGGTAATCCTTTGTTGCCTTTCGAAGCTCTTTAAATGAGGTAAAAGAAGATCTTACTTGCCTCTGAGGGAAGCCTCAGATAGTGCGGAAGTGAGGCAATTGCCTCAAGGCGAGTAATCAATGGGACGTCAATATTTAGACATCGCATAACCGTATGAGCGATCCTAAATAAAATATATTGAAAATATTGAGGTAGAATTGTAAAAACATTGACGGGTTAAGAATACGAGGCGTAATTCAATGTTAATGCACAAATTATTAACTTTTTGTTGCGTAACGACAATATAAGTCAAAGTGATGAAATGTTAATGGAAGGTGAAAAGGTTCCCAATCAATGTAGCGGATTATTTGCTTTCTTAGAGCGCCTTGAGCCGGAACTGAGTGTGGCCGACGGCAGTGCTGCTTAACCCCTTCGCTTACGCAACTCCTTTGCGTCTCACGGATCTTCAGCTTCGGCTCAAATTAATGACGTATGACACAGAGAAAAATCATTTTAATAGTCATTGAATTTATATAAATGTCCCATTTGTGATTCAATTTACCTACTAAATTCCCGCGTAATTATTGTGTAAAATTACAAATCTTGAGCTGACGAGTTCTATGCGTACCCGCATAAAGCCGCAGGGAAATTGCCGAATTCTCCAATCAAAATTTCTTAACTCTCATACATAAAATAGAATTGCAACGAAAAATAGATTTGATATAATTATCTTGAATGGTATATTGAATGAAAATTTTCAACCGACAGCGAGTGTGATTTTCAGAATGAAACTTTACATCTCAATGAGAAATGTTTGGTCCAAACATTAATTCGAGATATTGATGCCGGAAGAGAAGGATTCGAGCAAGACTTCCGGTCATCTTCACGTATCGCACAATTATCGCTCAATCTAAACTCGTCGTTTCATCATTGAAAATCTTACGCGACTCTCAAGCGCAGGTTATATCAGCAGGATATCGTGCAGTTACTTCGTATTCTAGATGTATCTTGATTAAAGGGAATTAATAAGGCACTATTACTATTCCATTTAATACACACGCAATTATTATTCCATTTCATCTTCCGACAATGCGTACCGATTCTTTTCTAGTTTATACGGAGGCTAAAACAAATGAGTTGTAATCCAAATTACGGAAATTACGAAAGATTTTCATCATTGTAATCACTTATGTTAGAGCGAAAATTTATTTTAGGGACTAGTTTAACATAAAAATGATTACATTCTAATTTACCACGGATGAAAACATTACGGCAACAGAGAAGTCAATTTTTCATTTTTTGTATATATTGTAATTTTTCTATTTATTAAATTATTTATGTTAACTACAGATGTAAGAGATACTCCCTACATTAATAAATGCTGTTATACTAGCAGAATGGTATTTGTACTGTTTTTTTTGGGAATAAATGTGAGATACACATAGGAGTCCCTATATGACGATCATAAGGCCAAAGCCGGCCATGTCCGCAATTACCATTCCTCTTTTACAGCCTTCAATCACATAATTTTAATTCACATTCTTTTGTTAACTTTTAATTCAGGACTTAATTGTTTGACGTTCATCCGAGTGCTTTGTTCATTCAGTAGGAATAAACCTCCATTTCCTTGAGTTTCGGTCCACCATGCATTTTCCCCTGGCACCCTCGGGGGAAGTGATATTATACATTCGAATAGAACAATATTTTCAAATTCTGATGACCGCTTTGCAATACCGCCATTCATATGAATAGAAACTTCAACTCAGGAAGTCTGTAATATAGCGTTGCATTAAAGATTGGAGGAAAAGGTACACTTAGCAGTTTGTCATAAGTATGAAGAAACGAGTGAATGAGTCAAATATTCCGTATCCATCCTGTTCACTATCTCCGTGCTTAAGCTGCTTATTTTTCCGTTGGTGTGCGTTGTAATTCAGAAGAGTGATAATCCAGCCTTGACCCGATGCCGCGGTACGGAAGTGCGTCATTGATGGCCATCGTAAGAAAAGAAGTCCTTCTTTGGAAATTTCTCGAGCAGAAGACGTTCTCTTCCGATTCCGAACCAGTTGATTATTTCCCGGCTTCGAAAACAAACTTTAACTTTCTGAATTATGGTCAAGACAGTTCAAAGATTTTATAGTTTTCGAATAACTGAAGATATTCTGAGTGATTTAAGAAACGTGTCCACTCGTTTTAAGTTCGGGTTTTTTGTATTACAGGAGTTCGGAAACTTTAATTGAAATGATTACCGAGGTATTATTGGAATATTTACTTGTCAGACGCAAATAAAAATAAAAGGACTTGTAGTTGTAAACAATTTTCTCATTTGAAAATTATGGAAAAAGTACACATTTTCTGTTCTTCTTATGTTCAATTAGGGCTAGACTAGATCAGGAAATTTATGCCGATAAAAAGATCCAAATGAAAGATAAATTGCATTCAAAGTTATTTGGATGTTGCAATAATGTCGCCATTCATCTGCGGATTGGGTTATTTAAGAGATAGATTGATATATTTTCTAAAGTGGCATCACTGCACTTTTCTATTGTGTTACGCATATCCATACCAATTAAAATTTTGTAAATGCAGTAGCATAAAATTTTATGATACCATTCAGAATTACAAATGAATGTTTCAAATTCAAAATTCAAAAGATGATAATCTCAGTATTTCCAGTTTTGAAATAGTTATACATTTAAATAGAACTTTTAGTAAAAATAATACGATCTGAAGCTTTAAAAATTTTAGAAACATGATATTTTGTGATGAAATTTTCATCGTATTATTTCAAAAATAGGCATAAAGTTGGTGTGATGAATTCCTGGTTTACGCAGCGTTCTCAATACAAAAGATAAGATGCTTCCTGGGTGGATTCTTAGCGCAGCGAAAGCCTTCATAGTATAAGCATAGAGTTGGTTAAAGATGAATAATATTAACTTAATAAAGAACCCCATTCATAAACTTAGCAGGAATATTTAGAATATGATAATATTTCTATTACTATTAGAATAATATTAGACTTAACTAGAGCATACATTATCTTGTTGATATATGCCTTCCGTGAAGAACATCCAACGGTGTATCAAGTATAATGTAATAAAAATTCGGTTTAAATAAGATGAGGGAAAAGTTATTGGCAAATACAGATACCAGGATAATAATATCAATAAAAAATATCATTCGCTGGAGCGTATCTCTAAAATTTTAGTTTTGGGCGGGAAAACTGCTTTGGGCTGAAAACTGCTTGCAAAACTATTCGGCCATGACACGAAGCTGTCTCATGGACTACTTCGCCTCATTATTATCATATCCGCCCTAATTTATATGAACTTGTTAATTTTAGACGAACTTCGAACGAACGAAATCAAATCTAGATGCCTTACTTACCAAATGCTAAGTTCCACGGTAACTTCATGTAAGCAAAATAGTTTGTAAATTACCATTTACATATTGTGATTCTTCTATGATAATGATTTTTAAATATAATAGATATCTTTTTAAATGTAAATTTGGTGCTTTTTTCATTCAATGTTCGTGGGCTGTAATGAAAGTTGTGGCTATGTGATGGATCAGAAACTAAGTTGTTTCATTTATGGCGGCCAAAAGGGCTTTGGAGGGACTGTGTGGCCCTTCGGAGGGACTCTCGGGTATCAGCGCACAGACACTCGAGGTTGAAGGGAAGTCTCATGTAAGCGAAGCAAGGCCATGGTGCGATATTGGGTGAAGAAGACAGAGCATCAACAGGTGCGATGAATGGGAATTCGTTTCGAAGATCTGCGGCTGTACCAATCGCGAGATCTTTGTGTTTAAACCTGTGATCTACTGTAATCATCGAAAGTTAATCGAATTTTTTTATTATTGGAAATTGCGGTTTATACAGAAAATACGCTCCGGTTGAAGTTAGGTGACTGGACGCATGAGGGAGATACCGAGTTGTCTGCTGGGAATCGACTTACACCAATCGCCTTATGTATATGTATGAATATATTTATCGGTTAATTTGTATATTATTGTATATGTTACACCCCAAACGTGTAATTGCCCAATTCATGAAATGGGCAACTTTTTTGCCCAATTCATGAAATGGGAAACTTTTGCCCATTTCATGCCCTACTCAACCCATCAGCGCCGGGCGTATTTAATTAATTAATTAATCTCCGCTACAAATCGTGAAATATGCACGGCGCCGATGGGTTGAGTGTAATAGGTAGGGTTCCTTTCACCCCAAACGTGTAATTGCCCAATTCATGAATTGCGAAATTACCCGTTTGGGGTGTAACATATACACCATATTAATTTCTAAAACTTATCACTTAAATGGAAGATTGGACTATCCATTCACAATTTCGTGGATTAAGGCCCTTTGTCTGTTTTTATGCCTATTCCTATTAGTAAAGAATCCTGACTCCAAATGGTAATAGCATGAACTATGAACCATGTGCCTATGAACGGCTCTGGTATCCATAAATCTGCTAATTGTCAATCGGTTGCTGCTGATATTCACCTTGTCTCACTATGGTGATGAAACTGCTAAATGCCATTAGCCCGTGCTTTTGTGTTTAATATCTTCCACCTCCATGTAAATCAGTGATAGTCATTGGATATCCTTATTGAACCTAAGCGATAACGAAGAACAGTGAACGGTGGACGAAGTCGAAGGGACTCCTTGAAAACTGTAGCAGTAAATATCGAGCTTGCTAATTGCTTTACAAACCCCTCCGTTTTTATTTTTTTCAATTACTGATACTTGCATGAACTCGGATATAAACCCTGAGATTAAAAACAAAGGTATTATTCCGAAAAATGCTTTCACTTTGCAATTTCTGAAGATCTTTATAATTTTAACTATCAGAAAATACATAAAAGAGAGAATGAAAATTAATAGAATTCTACTATATGGGGAGACTAATTCGAGGTAAAGTGGCGTAAGTGAAGTGTAAATGGAAGTAACAAAAAATTATCACTGAAAAATGCGGATAGAAATACTAAAAGATAAAACAGTGATGCATGAGTAAATGGAATAAGTCTGTTCTCAGAAACAAAAATTGGATTAAATAAAAGATCTGTAATAACGAATTGGAGAGACTTGGATTTCACAATTTCTTCTTGAGAAATTCATGCAGTATATTTTTAGAATTTTGGAGGGTTAGTATTGCATTTCCTGTATCGTGATGGATTAGAAAGCATTTATAAGTCATTCACGTTTTTTCAATATTGTTAAATTCATGCTCTTTGATGGAAAAAATGGCTATGAGTTTTGGAAAACATAGCATCACTATAAATATAGATTTCAATGGTATGGAAAAAATTATTACGTCTTAATAATGTTTTATTTGTTAAATTATTAAGGAAGTCTATTTCTCTTAAATATGGTTCTTAAATTACGAGCTTATCTTGAGTCAAACCATTAATTTGCGCTAACATCGGTTCAAGGTTATTAATCTCCTCGGTTTATCCATTTTATTATGATGGATAAACGTTTTGCAGTTTGTGAAGAATGAATCATTCAAATAATTCAGAATGTTCAGATTATTAAGAAATGGAATTTTTGTCTGCCTGTTAAGGTCCAGTTAAACTATCAATCAGTTTGTGCAACAGCAATATATGCATGGTTTACTTGGACCTATTTGCTTCAAATGTTGTGCAACAAGTCAATCTGTGTCATTTACCAGATAATAATTATGCTGTACTTTTATGATTTCCTGTTTATCCTTTCTTTCCATATATTTTCTTTTTGTTGCTGATTTTTGTTCTACGTGCTTCTTGATCACCCTTGAATGGCATTTTTTCTTGCATTATTTGATAAAGAAATAAATAAATACCCTAAAATGAAATTACATCTTTTCATCGTCATAATTCCTTAACAAAATTCATGTATAGTATCATTCATTTATTCATGCAAACATAATTGGTTTAAACAAATTGTAAATAAGATAAAAGTTTGATTCTTAATTATATTATTCATCAGAACTTAGTCCGTAGGCTGTCATTGCAGTATTTAGGAAAATAACTGTCAAAAACACAGTAAGCTCAAGAATAGGAAATTTACGATGAGTAATTTTTTTTTTATAATATAGCCTTGATATATATATAGTTTTGATTATAAGTTATATATTTCTTCATGATTTTACGTTTCATTTTAATTTTAAAGTGATTCATGCATGTTTGGCGTTTGATTTCCTCTATATAGACCTTTTTAGTGTTTTTCAATGGATTGATTCTCTTTAATTGGCACAATTGGAATAACGGATTTAGATTCGAACGATTCTTGATGTGAAATTTCTGGGAAGAATTCCTTTCGAACGAGGATTATTATTGTAAGTTAGTAGAGATATTCCGTCACCGCTTCCTCTTATGAAAAGCGCATTGATTAGCAGCTAGGTAACTTAGCAGCTAATAAATGGCATTGCTTGGGGTGATGCCTTTAAACGATCAATTATCATAAGAGAGTGAGATCCTGAGGAAAAACTGCTTCCTTCAAATATGATTCTCTAAACTTCTAAACTTGTCATTCTCGTATTATAAATTATATATATATGTGTGCACTACCATATATTATAATAAATTTAAGCCTTGCCTTCGAGTATTTTTGAGTCATTCCGTTCTCGTGTGCGTACATGTATGTGCGTCATGTACCTATAAGGCAAAGTTGAAGAACGTCTTATAGGGATAAAAGATGTGATTTTTTTAAAGTTATTTTAAATGATGGACAATTGGGTAAATGAGCATTTAATATTTTGTACAAATATCGTTAAAGAAGCGATTATTATCACAGGTGTATTGATTTAATCCTTTTATAAGGTGTATATTTTATTTTTTTTGTAAGTTTTATGACTACTGCCTAAGGGATCCCTCCCTTCTAAGACAAATGACAGGCAGATGGGTGTTCCCCTCATTAAAAGTAACCGTTCTCTTTGAAATTATATGCAATTTTGACTATGTGCATAACTTCAATTGTATTTCTAAATTGTAAACACTTCAACCGGGTTCTGCATTTACTAGGAGAGATATGTATATAATAATAATATAATAATGATCATATGATAGCAGATGATATGTGATATCTATAACGGTTTCTAAATACATGCTTATAATATTTTAATTTATTCTACAAATTTAGCATAGATTTTTATATAATTTTTCCTAGCAATACACGTCAAGAATGACCTTGGTACCGAGGCAATTTATAACTTTTGTCACAACTTTTTCCCTAAAGAATATATCGCTTTTCTGCGTGATCTAACATTCAGTATATATCACGTATATAGGGATTTTATATCGTCAACTAGCAACAGTCAGACTTTTTTGCTCCTAATAATAATTCACTTGATTACCGATTAGATATGTATTATAAGGGCTCGCTCATGAATATTTCAGATGTGATAACGTAATTTTGGATTCTTCGTGAAGGTAGCTCTGAGATAACTATAGTTATCAACGAAGCCTATACGAATATTTAACTATCAGAGATTTCCCTTAGTTAACATTATATTCCTTATCAACATTAACGTCTATTTATCTTACGGGAACATACTGTCACCACTTCATTGATGAAACGCAGAATTTTAACAACAGGACATAAAAAAATTAAATAGTCTGTGAAATGATCCAACCTTGACCTAATGTTGTCTTATGGAATTGCGTCTGTTGAAAAAAAAAACTCGTATTGGAAATCTCTCGTTCGGAGGAAGATCTCGTCTGGAACTTCGGAGGCAAAATTCAATTTGCATAAATTTCCTTACGATATGATAAATTAAATTGTTCTCTAATACTCACCTGGCAGAAGACATCTCAAATAATGTGTCCGCCCATAGTTTTTCGAGTCCAATTATTTTGATGGCAAGAGCCAAATAAGAGAGGATATAAAGTTATTTCGATGCTCGGATATTAAGTGTAATTTAATCTGCGGATTTGGTTATTTTTAGAGATACTAAATGAGCGTAATGAGTATCTACATTTAAATTAATACCTAGCAATTCTCTTTTCGGCGTGTAGCACGGGATGTAAACACCAGGCGATTAACTGGTGATCTAACTACTTCTTTCGTTTGTTATTATCGCGTATTCTTCGTGGAAAGAATGATTTTTTCACAATTTCTACCTTTATCTTAATTTTCGATCATTCAGCCAAAGTAGGAGTATTGCGTGATATTTGTTATGACTTCCACCAATGTACTTTATCTAAATTTATCAAGCAATCGCAGCGTATCTAGTAATTTCTTTTTTGTCAAAGATTCCCTGTCTGCGTCTGGGAGCATTTTTGTAACTTTTGTTTTTTTTCTTTCCATAACAAAATTAAAGTATTTAACAATACGTAACTCCTAGCGCTGCACTTGCTCGAGTTTGCGGGTACACGTTTCACCCGCCGGATCCCATATACTCGAATATTTCGGATGGAACCAAACCAAGGTGACACCGCTTTAGCCTACAATACGCATTAAAAAGCCCAACTAGTTCGTTCTTTAATCTCAGATCTGTCGTACATGTCTGCTCCAATTTACGTTTAACTCGTCTGAACATAATAGAAATGCACTAAAACGTCAACCTCTTATATCCCCATTCTTAGATATTTAGTATCATTTGAATACATGGCCCTGACGTTTCCAATGTAAGATAGTAAAGAATGTTTTCTTTGTATTTACTAAAGCTTACTCGTTGTCCATGGTAACGTTTCTTAGTGTTTTCTAAGTGGAAGGTCGTCTCCTCGTAGAAGCACTTAAATACATCAATTTGATAAATCTTCATGTAGTCACCTCTTTCCCGAATACAGAAGAATTTGCTTTTTCATTCTACTCCTATCCAATATCGTGTTCAGCCGATCAGGAATTCCCTACCTCTTGGTGCAATCCCTTTGAAGACTCAATGCAAGAACCCTTGAGAGCATCTTCAGTAACCTCACTTGACCAAAGCGCCAAAATATATCAGTAAGCACTGATTACATTAAGTCACTATTATTTATTATTATTAGAGGTTTAAAATCTCCAAAAGCCTTCTTTGTCGGCGTTCCTCATCTTACTTCCCGGTAGTTGGAGAAAGCAAGAAAGGAATGCCGCACTTTTATTGTACCTTTCAAAGGCGATGCCTCCGTCCCCAGGGGTCGTAAAATACGACCTACTATTCATTAACAGCCGTGTTCCAATATATCTTTCTTTATAACACTATTATTTCTGTCGTTTCAAAAGCACGCACATTTCGGTTTCGCACGTACGTTTTGAATTGAAAAAAATTGATTATGATAGTGATATCTCTGTAAGAGTTGGTTACTGAAGATGATGCCCACGATACTGAACTAGCTGCAAGATAGATCTTCGGAAAGAAATTGAACTTTGCACAATGAAGCGTTCGCCTTAAACCGAAAGTTAAACGAGAAGAAGCGGCATGGCTGGGACTCGAACCCAGGTCTCCTACTTTCCGGGCAGGTGTTCCAAAATTATTATAGAGTGTGCTACACAAGCAGTTCATTCTGTAATAATTTTCTTACTGTAGCTGCCCAAACTCGAGTAAATTTACTCAGTGTACTTAATTTGATTTAACTTTAAAATAAGGATGAATATGACTTTCCTGATTTAAATAAAAACTTCTGTTTTGTTGAGGCTTGAAAAAGAATTTAAATCGATATTTTCGTCACTGAATAATTTAATTGAAATTTAAAAAGAGATTTTGCATTTTATAGTCGGTCTCTCAGCAATAGACAACGGTGGAAATTTTCCTTTCAGGAATACACATTTTGAACTGTACTTATATGGTGATTAGCCAGGTAAATATGTCAATGGCAACATTTTTAAAATGCTCACCTCTGTGTTGGTGATACGCGCCTTGTAAAACCCCATGTATCAATAGAAGAATATAGACGATGTCAAAAAATGAAAAGTTAAAACTTTTGTGAGCAAATACTTGAAGTTTGTTGAGATTAGAATAGTCTATGATATAAAAGTTATTTTGAGAATATGTTTAATTTAATTTTTCGTAGACATTGCTGTACACGATGGCCTTTTTATACACTACTCTAACTTTGCAGAAAATAACCGTGGAAGATGATCTTCTTATGCCATATGATTCTTGTTACCTCAGATACAGGAATAATGGTAGATTTCAGCGAATAAATACAAATCTTAATTTTTGAATGATTTATTTTGGTGGGATTTTAACATACATTAGAAAAAGGTGAGTTTTGATCTAACAATTCGCTTATGTTCTTGTCAAGCTCTGTCTTTTGTCTCCTTCGACGAAGAACACCGCCCTTTTTCTGTAGTTGAAAATATTGCAAGGTGAGTTGAGTTGGCGTGTTCCCGGAAGATCTATCTGGTACCTTTCCCTCTGGTCCGAGCTTCGGTTGGCAGCTAAAGGAATCCAAGCGGCTTCCTTTGTCCAAAAACTGATGTTGTAGGCATTCGGGGGTTGAAACAGTGGGGTGAAGGAAGGAGGATCGGAATGAGGGAATTTAAGGAAAACGCTTAAGAGCTGCTGGCCTTTTCCACTGCTGATTTCACCTCGGTATTCATCTGCGTAAGCAATTCCAAAGCCTTTGTTACGGCACTGGTGGTGAATTCAGCCATACGGTCATGAACAGCTCCAGTATCATCTCCAGCTGCCTTGGCCAGCTTCTTCGTCTCCCCGAGGAAAGTCTCCATGGATGACTGAGGAAAAGAGAGGATTGGTTAGGTTTAAGCGCCGAAGTCATTATATGTTTGCCAAAGGTTCGGCTGTCATAAGTTCTTATGCTTTACCAGTCTTGTAAGTTAGTTCTTCCCAACTGTTGTGTCATAATTTTTCCCTTGTATGTTGGCATAGCTTCCGAAAGCAATGCAAGGATTCCAACATTATCGATTTTTATTTTCATTACAAATTTATAAGAGCGACGCTGTAATTCTAAATTTTTATTACTCGATAATTTTCAGATATACGTTTTAATACAAAACTTTTAACGTAAATAGCAAGACATTTTCATATTTTGATATGACTTTGATACATTTATTATTCTTAGCTTTTTCTGGAAACAAAAAATTCGTCTTAGATCAAGAATATTTGTTCAAGTAGTTCCATCCCAGTAAATAGATGCAAAATCTCTGTCTTTTCGAATGGCAGAAACTGATTTAATTATCCATCGCAAACTGTTTTCATTAACATGGTGCTCTTCTTAGGAGGTGGAAAATAATAAATGACGACCTAATTGTAATGTAAAAGAAGTTTACAGGAAAAAAGTTCAATCGACAGTTTTTAGGCTTTATGCGTTATTATTTCGATTATAAATTAACGATAAGAGAAAAATAAATATCGTCTACAGAGGTAGCAAAAACGTAAAATTGGCGAATGATGTAAAAGCCGAAATGTGATGCGATAAAGTGATTTTTGGTGCGGATGTTGAGCTATTATAACTAAAACTCCAAAAACAATCACACAAACCCCTGAATTTTAACAATACGACATTTAATTTAGCAATGAAACAAAGTGAATAATTTTTATTTGGCGTTAAATATTCAAACCCGAGTATTATAAGGTGAAAGGAGTCATGTATTACGAGAAATATAAAGTGTATGAATAAATTATTATAATTTTCGATTTAGTGTCCACAATCAGCTCCTTGAAGTTTCCATACGTTCTAATCCGTTATTGATTTGAGTCATTCCCCATCGTAGCTATGATTTCATATATTAAATGGGGCACATCCCGATCATAGCTATGATTTTATGTATTTTATGGAGAAAAATTCACACTTTTTACGGTGTCTTTAGCCTTGCTTTGGTGCAATATGCATCATTACCAAGTTCTAAATTAGAATTAATAATATTATTATAATATCTAATATTTTAGTTTTGCTATGATCGCATATCTTTCGCGTTCTTCTTAAACGTATATATTAAAGGATCTTTTAAAACTTCGAGAATGAATGAGATTTTGAGCTATTGCTGTGATTGGAATTTAATTCGATCTAAAGCGTCAAAATCTCGCATCGCAAAGCGCAATCGCCATCAGAGTCGGCTGGAGACTTCAACGCGCGACTTTGGCTTGGGAACGCAACACTTCGAATTTATGCATTCATTATTCTATGAAGTATTCATTTACTTCGAAGGAAATGAGAAGCTAATGAGACAAATAAATTCAATGATGGGTGAATTGAGGAAATTTTAACGTTATCTACGATGTGTGCATTACATTACAAACCCTTCGCTCTTCATGTTTCATAAAATTTTTGAATCGCTGTGTAATTTACCCGAACAAAAGTTGATTATTTAGGAGATTAATGTAAGTGTAAGGATACTGCAATCGGTGAATGACAAACGTTAAACAGTTTTGGGATGAACAAATAAGGAAAGGGTTTAGGTGACTTTGCACATAAGGGCGTGCACCCAGGAAAATTCCCAAGGAAAAACGGACTTGAAAAAAGTCTGACAGGGCCGGGAATCGAACCTGGGATCTTCCTCTAACCGGGAGGCTGCCTTAACCATCTAGGCTACCCGACCAGAACATTTTTTGTTCCCCTTGCACACAAAGTCCCCAAAACGGCTTGTTAAAATGTTCTGGTCGGGTAGCCTAGATGGTTAAGGCAGCCTCCCGGTTAGAGGAAGATCCCGGGTTCGATTCCCGGTCCTGTCAGACTTTTTTCAAGTCCGTTTTTCCTTGGGAGTTTTGGGATGATCAAAAAACCTGCTGTACAAAACGACAGTTTAAGTCAATTTACCTTAAAGTTATCGGCAAATCGCTGTTGGACTGCAGTCATCTCGTCCAAGGTGCTGGGAGCCTGGCTCTTGAGGTTATCGATGGTCTGGTTGAGGTGGGACACGATTTCGTTGAAGGCAGTCCTGGTCTTCTCGGGCAGTTCAGCTCCGTGGGTCTCAACCTGACTCTTCACCTCTTCGATCACGCTCTGTGCACGGGCTTGCAATTCTTGAGTCTTAGCCTCCATGGCACTCCTGATCTCTTCTGGAGAAGATCCAGTGATTTTGGTCAACTCTTCGCCAATCTTATCCAAATTGGTCCTGGCGTTGGCGATCAATTCATCGAGAGGGTTAGCAGCATCAGCAGACCTGCGGATGTGTGTGGCGCAGAGCCCCTAGAAGTGATGAAAATAGATATTTACATCATGTTTTTCAACCGGGTGTAACACCTCTCTATGAACTATTAAGCCTAGAGACCGATTTGATACACATTCATTCCACCATTAGAAACCAAAGGCTCTGGAGAGGGAACGAAGGTAAGATGACGAGTGAATTACTTTGTCTTCGCTTTCTACTCTGACCCGGAATATTTTCAAAATTAAACGCGTTTGCAACAAATATTACAAAAGAATATACAAAATGATTCCATTTTATTTCCTCTCCCCTCCCCAAAGAGGAGGTTTAATTATATAAATATGATATTGATTTTTTTAAATAATTGAATACGGTCAAATATCAATACTGATGTATCCATATATTCTCGCCTTGGTATACTTTATAATATAAACTATTATATATAATTCCTTCTCGGGATTCGTTCATATATATAGGGACATAGGGATATAGGTATATAGATAGGATACTAATTCACAGGCTAAACCACAAGCGTCGTTGCCTTGAAATTTTTACAGCGTATAGGCCCTAACGTGAAATCCCCAGGAAAAAGGCGACTTCGATCCTCAGTATCATGGGTTCAATTCCAGAGGGCCCCAAATTCCATATTTTCCCATTTAAAAGCATTGCTTTGATTTTCGGGATTAAAAAAAAATACTTCCCGGATAGGTACAGGATCAAAACTCAATGAGTCTATAGATATAGTCATTATCTATCGAAAACGTTAATGACTTTTATTTTTTTTTGATGCACTTTTCGAAATGATAGGAAGTTCTTGCTTTGCAAGAAGATGTATATTAAGACTCGGTTTAACAAAAAAATTATATAAGACCTTACTGTTCCTGGGTTCGATGTCAGAGCACATTACAGGTTCTCACATAAGGAATATATGTGAAAAGTAGGACGTCGTTTGAGGCAGTTGCAGCCAATATTACTACTTGAGTTTTCAACATAGTTAGAGACGATAATGTTCTGTTGTGCTGCATAATAAGTATCACCAGAAAGACCCGGGTTCGATGCCGGACGGATAAATTGCAGCGAATTTTAAGAATATTTTCAATACTTTTTCTACTTTTGAGGACCCTCTCGATATGATATCGACTTGAAATTTATGTTATTAACATGCTTGCAGAACGCAAGCAACATTTTAATCGTATAATATAAAAATAAGTTGAATTCTATTTCATTTAGCATGTTCACCGCAGTCCATGTGATTAAACGTTTTAAGTATATCTTAACTAATCGAGTATCCATAAAGAAATCCTCTACAGATGGATCAGCACGTGGAAAAGCTTATCTGTCCCTAGATTTCAAATTTCGGTTTAAAATTTTAGTTCGCATTCCCTTCCAGAGAATTTTATGTGGACAGAATATCGTAGTCTCTTTGAAATAAATTCCCTTCTTTAGAGATACCTAGGCGTAGTAATGGGAAAATGCAAAATTTCTATGCGATGTTGAAGCTAAGAGATTTCCCGGAAGTTATGAGTTTGAAATCTTTATTTTTAACCTTTATTCGATCAGTGAAAAGTTCTTCTAAAAATAAAGGACGAGCATTGTGGTCGAAATTGGCCATCGCAAGTGATTTCTCAACTGGTTCAAAACAACACTTATTCAAAGAAATCATCCAAAATTACGATTGGTGATTTTTCTCAATTCGGCAAAATCTATTTCGGTAGAGGAAAGGTACAGTTACAAAACTTTTCGTCTTCATCATCATCTATATATCTCTCACACTGTTATATAATTAATACTCATTAATTGTCTTGAAGCAATATGGTTTAGGAGATTTTTTGAATCGCAGAGTTGGACTTATTGGTAATTTTATCTGCCTTGAGACTCCTGGGCTGTGATAAATGAACGCTTTCGGTTTAAAAATGTTCCTATCGGATCCTATCTCCGAAATATGACAGTCTTTCGTTTGCTCTTCGTCTGCGCAATGGCTCCTCAACAGTAAAATTAGAGAATGACTCAAAAAGGTCAGCAGACCTCTGAGAGAACGAAAGACCTTCCTCTTCAGATAAAACTTACAGATTAGTGCTCAAATGTCGCGAAATATAAGGCTATGTCGAAATCTTGTCTGTGAAATATCTTTGATAAAACGAAATAATGGGGAGGCGAGAAAAAGCGACTTTCGAAGATTGAAATAATAATTTTCGACGAAACTACAAATTTTGATTGCACAAAATTATATTAAAAAGAAATCAACTGAAACTTATTAAAACTGAAAAACGACTAGGGTATGAAGACATGAAGATGCTTCCACGGAAGGGATACTGTTCGTAGTTAAATAAATTTATGTTGGAAATTACGAAGTTGCTTTCTTTATTCTATGGCTTTACACCTAAATTACACAATCTCAAAATGATTTTATCAGAATTGCATTCATCGAGTTTTCTTTACTTTGTCGCGTTTTTAAATGTGAGTACCCCAAGACGAGTTAATACTATGTTGCAATCGTTATTTGAGTTTCTAACGCTCTGCGACATTTTGAGCGTTAAAATAAGTATGATTAAAGAAGAGAAAGTACTACGTCGGAGGTTTTTCAATGAGTGAAGAATGAAGAAAATTTCTCGAGGATGTTTTCTAAAAAGGAGTATTGATACGCTTAGAATAGAAAATATTCGAAAGATAATAAATTCAGGAGAATACAGGCTTTTAGCGTTACGGTCTGCAGATATTTGTAGGTGTTAAAGAGAGGTTACCTGTGAGAAGAGGGCGGCAACGACGACCACGATGAGCTTAGCGGAGAATGCCATTTTGGTATCGGATTAGTTGTGCTTCCAGGAGACCAACTGAAGACCACGAAGATATGGGCCATTTATATAGATCCCAGTCCCCTCATCACCAGTAATTTCCACCTCTCCCTCTCGCATCATCCGCCCCTCCTCTCCCTCTCCCGGATCTCCTCTATCCTCTCTTATTTACACTTGCACAACGCTCGATATTGAAAACCCACCTACGAAATAAACCTAGAACTGGCCCAATTGTGTGTTTAAGCACCACATCAATTTCTTTTTCGTAGTTCTCCATGTTTAGCGCTGACAATCACCACATTTTCGGCACCCTCTGGAATATTTTAGGTAACGGGGTGTTGACACATATCACTAAAATGATTTAATACATGACCTAGACATGTGGAAGGATATTATTAATATTCTATTTGATCAAAAAATTTGATGTATAAAATTATTTATATAAATTTGATTTGCAATAAATGATTTGACAACTAGTGAAAAATGTTCAGTTTCCACTGGAGGTTTTTCACTGCTTTCTCTACCTTAGTTGCCACATTCCTTCCTTAAACTTTTGTCATCTAGTCCAACGACCAAATTACAACGTAATAAAAATAAACAAGTAAACAATTCCATAATTATTGATATCGTAGGTTATTCATATATTCATACATATTTTGAATAGCTCCAGCGAGTTAAGGTTGAATAACTCATTGTGGTCTCAAATCTTTCGTCGGTAGTTTATTAGACTCAAATAATATAAATGTTCTTGTAATCCATCATATATCGCCGAAAAGATAAAAGATATAACAATCGGTGCTCTTTTTCGAGCCTCCAGGAGACTTCCAATCAAAATAATATTCTAATATAGTTTTAAACTCGATTCCCAAGTCAAAATATGTACATAAATGATGACGTTCATATCAATCCTCATACTTCACAACATCTGGACAGTCTTATTATTTGTGTTGAAAACACAATAGCCGGTGTTTTTCCGTCTTGTCTGACAAAAAATGAGACGCGAGGTCTGAGGAAATTCTTTCGATCTTTCCATTTCCCCCCTTTTTATCTTTCTCATAGACTACTAGAGAGTCTATGTGTAATGGAAGGAGCGGTTTCAGAAAACAAAGCCAATGATTCAAGCACGCAAGTACATTTGCTGATGATTTTGCAAATGACTGTTTATGGGAAAGAATTGTTGGAAAATATCGATAATTTTCTAATCATCCAAAATATCAATCTTGTAAGACCTCGTGAAAAGCTAATGGAGTGCGATATCCCACATTATATTTGAGAAAATAGTTCGAAAAAGGATATATTTTATAATATCTAGCACAGAGTTCCTACGATGAAGGAAGACTAAGCTTAATTCAGGCCTGAAAATTTATTTAGTATTCTATTAATTATTATACCTCTCACAACGAAATTATTTTTCTATCTTAATATTGTGACTGCAAATTTTATTTATCTGTGAGAATCACTACCACTTTCCTTATTTCATTGTTCGTATGATATCTAATGTTTTGTATATATTTTCGTTTTTATCTTATTTCCTATTCTTATATTGTGTAATTCCTTAAAAGTTTCCTTCCATTCGTTAAAAAATATATCAAATAATCATACTACCTTCAAATTAAGTGACGACGTTCTATTTAATATGAGTTATTTATTCATGTTATTTAATTATTTGAAATTTACTGTAATGCTTATAACAGGAAATATTCCATTAACTATACAATGATAAGAATCAACATTATGTAAATATTAATTAAAATTTTTAATCACATCAAACAATTTGTTTTTCTCTGAGCCTTATTCTGATGATGTCGGCTGATGAATAATTGGGTGATGATGGTTTTGGAGATGAATTGGAGATCCATCCCTGGGGAAAATCAGACAAACACACGCAACTATTCCCCGATCTAATCCCGATTAGAGATTCGAACTAGATTCGAACCTGGGGCCTTGGGGTTGAAGCGATAGCACGCTAACCACTCGGACATCGAGGTTAATTACATTAATCAATTACCTGAGCTATATCTATGAACATTTTTCTCCATCCGTGAATTTGTATGTATATATTTAATTTACATGTGCATTACATGTCTATTGTTTCCTGCTGTCTAGACCATGAGTATTCTACGTACCATGTATTCTCACATTCTTAGTGATTTATAAAATCTTCTAAGCAGTGATTTATCTCTCTCTATTTTTTGTTTACAATAGATGTATAGATTATCATCGATTCTTGGTCATCATATATTTCTTTTTATTATAAGTGAACTTCTACTAATGTTGAGCATAGTTTTTCTGTTTAATCTGTGTAAAATTTTTGATATTATTTTTCCATAATGTTTTGTGCATTTTAGAATGATGTTTGATCCGTTCATTCAATTGTACCTCAGATTTGCTTTTTCCCTTCAACTTGGACTCGATAACTCAAATTCATAAGACTTTAATCTAATTTCAATTATCTTGCAATGTCAGAGTTAGATAATTTGATTAATTTATATCAATATAATTTATAAACAACTATGTACGAGTTATATACCTTAATATTTTAGTGCTTCGCTTTACCGGTAAAAATATATACTTCTATGATTGAAATAGATGAGCGACTAAAACCCTAGATTGAAAATCCCCCTTATATATAATAATAATTAATACATAATAATATAATAATTAATTAATTATTAATATATAATATTTTAATGAAGCATACAATCCTCTAATTTGGAGACTTCCGAATGCGTGAATTGGTAGCTTAAAATAGCAAGCAAGCATGAAAGAAAAATTTCCCATTGAAGTTGTACGACCAATACAAATAAAATTACATATTTTTGCGAGGAAGATGAATAGGAAAAATAATCTATGCATGAGTCAGATGAGTGCTATCATGAACCACCGGATATTTACAATATAATATTTTGCATTATTATCATTAAAGCAGTTCTTATTTTCTGCAGATTTTACAGTTATGAATAATTTTTCTTTGAAAATTTTATCATTTCTATTTGTAGATTTTTTCCAAATACTTTTCTTAAGCTTCCTTATTAATTTTTGTCAACTCACAAATTATTAACACTAATTAAAATATCAGATAATCTATCTGCAGCTGGGAGAAGAAACTTTTTTGTCCTAATCTCGCCTATAGTGTAATTTCTAATATTACAATTTAAATTTACAAGTGTGTAATAAATCTTGATTTCTCTAGAAAATACTTACAATTTGCAGAACACAGAGAGATTTTCATTTTCTAGTAAGAGAAAATTATATTTTCAATTCATTTTGCAAAAATTCATTTGTTGCGTAACCAGCACTTCTTAATATATATTTGGTGTGCACGGCCATGAATTTAAGCACATCATATTTGTGACATTTCACACATTTTTCTTACATTTCAGTGAAAATATTATATAGGATGCTTCGATGTACTTAATTACAATTGAATCATTTCTTTCTGTGCATTGAATGCTCATATTTTTTATGAATTTCGTTACAACATGGCATGAAAAAATCCGAGCAATGTCTTCCTTCCTTTTATTGAATGTTTTGATGAGTTTTACTCAAAGTATAACTCTGTTATCTCATGCTAATTTGAGGACATCTTTGAGGGCATTCTACTGAAATTTTCAGAATTACGACATTAAGACCGGAATTTTCGTAAATATGAATTTCTTTCAGTTACTCGTCCTCAATATGGTAAATTATGCGGTACCATCTTTTTCTGGATATACTAATTGATTAATTGTCCTCTTCTGGTCTCCTCCACTTTCAACATCATACACTTTTCAAGAATAAGATCAAAAGGATGGCACAATAGCAATATGCGGGAAATCTACATTCAGGCATTACTATCTCTTGGTCAGAGGAGCGCAATTATCGACAGTTTTTTTTATCGCTTCACGCAGTGAAACACTGCCTATTAAATTGAGCAAAACGGAAACGGTTTGAGTAAATGAAATCATTCACTTGAGCAGATCTTCCCGACAGTCGGTGTGTCAGTGAAGATCCTTGACCTTATTACAATGATGCAACTTGCACAGAATCCAGCGGCGTAATCTAAGGAGCTTTTATCTAAGCATACTCGGTCGTTATATCTTTCCATTTGCTTACGACTCAGCTTTTGCCGACGGAATTGCTAACCGCTCGTTTGAATCGGAAACAAAGATTAGAGAGAAGAAAAAAATTGTTTCATCAATATGGTCCCATCTCGATTTCTTTAGTTTTCTGCTTTGGGTATATTTAATCAAGTTAATTGTGAAACATGGAGGCAGTCCTTTTAAGAGAGTGGGCTGAACAAGTAATATGTAAGATTTTCTATGACATAAAGACGGAATCATGTCGTTGTGTTATGTTATACATGATTCTAATAAAGATTTACAAATGCCACAAACTCACGAAATGATAAACCAAGCATTTTGGAATAAGATTCAACGTTAGAAAAAGTTATGGGATTAACTAACGGAAAGAGAGATTATTTAATTGTCAGGAAAGATGGGAAATATGAGAAGAAGTTGGCGGATGGCGGATACTTGGAAATTGTTCCTTTTGGTAGGTCAGGTGGGATGATAAAAAAGAGTAGCTGTAATTCACGCTTCGCCTATAATAGTGTATTTTGTTTAATTTTAAATGAAAACTTTGTTGGAGTAACTGAAGAATTACGGTTTCATTTTCTTTGAGATTTTATTTGCTCTACTTGAAATACAGTACGTACAGAGGTTTTACTTATTAGCACCTTAAATACATATTTTCATTTATCAAATAAATAATTAAAAATTTTATAATTTGGTTAATAAATTGAGTGTCAAATATGTAAAAAATGTGGGGATAACCCAGTTGGGAATAGTAAAAAGGTGCAAAATACGTTGATATCCGGAGAATTAAGGAAGCTTAAGAAAAGCATAAGCTAAAAGAACTGAAAAAAAAGTTGTAGTAAAGTACATTATCTATAACTTTTGTATGTAATTGTATGTACCTACATTGTATTCTGACAGAGATATTAAAGAAACAAACTTTTGTTCCGGTTTAACCGGAACTTCCGGTTTAGCGATATTCACCAAAAATGAGCTCTAAGGGCCCCAAAACATCTATTTCCGTCAAAATCTGGAGGTCGAATTTTTTTGCCAATACAATACTTTCTCTATACTACGTATAGGGAGAAAGTAATAAGAACGTTGATAAGGGAGTCATGAAAAATCATGAATTTCTTAAGATAGTGCGGTTTGCTGTATTGAAGACGAAATTGTAAGAGCATGAAAAGATAGAAGGCCATCGAGATGCTGGTGTGACGTAGGAAGGACCAATTGGGGATGTTGAAAAGAGAGGAAAGTTGGGACACGGCTGTTAAGGAATTAGAGGTTTAAAATCTCCAATGGCCGTTTATGTCGGCGTTCCTCTTCTCATTCCCCGGTATTCCGAGAAAGCAAGAAAGGACAACGCACTCGGGGTATGGGAAACCTCTAATGGGGGTGTTGAAAAATATAACGCCTAAGTACTGAGAATTCAGGTGGGATAGGCGGATAATGTGACCTGAAGGGCTGCTAAAGAAGTACCGCATTAGCCCCAACATAACGTGATATTTTTCAACCGTTTATTTTCCGTTAAAAATCGACTCGCGCTAAAGTCGGGGCTTAAGTAATGGAATGTAATATAAACAAGGACATTTTCCTACACAAGTTGAAACGCCATTGAACGTCCGACCGAATGTTTTACATTACTTAATTTTATTGACATGAATGTAACCTGTGTTATTAGCTATAATTACCTAAATAAATGCTCATCTGATTGATTTTTACTTTCTTTGAATTCTTTTATCAGTATTATTTTTTTAAATATCTTTATGAACATTGCGGAGACAGTTAAATTCGGGGTCGCGTTATATTCGAGCTAATAATTGTGGTTTGTATGCGAGAGAAAAGTTAGAGGGGAAAAAGAGAATCTTTTCCGGTTGAAGCGTAAAACGGGATAATTCATTAAGATGCAAAGGGCAGAATTTTGAAGCAGGCGAACCTTTCTAGCGGTAGGATATAGCATAGTGTTTAAACTTATGCCATTCCTTACGCAAGGTGGCATTTCTTTCCAAAGTGAATAATGCCGTGTGTGTGAAAATGAGCGTACGGATTATAGGCAACGAGGAAATATTCCAATCGTCAAAGATTTTAGTTTTACGAGATTCCTTTTTGGCCATACTTATCATAATTTCGCATTTCAAGCGTGGCATCCTCTCGACCGACCGACGCTCAATTACCCGAACACTTGATTGACCGATTGCTTGACTTAGTTCTATTGTAAATACGCTGTCGTAAAAAAATCCATGGTAAACAAACTTTTACTCGACCACAATTTATTTTCAGAATAACACGACCCAAGTTTCGTAGCTTTCGTAGTTACATCTTCAGGTGACAAAACGAGAACACTTCCAAATATATATACGTTGACGTTCATGAGTATATATATTTGGAAGTGTTTTTGTTTTGTCACCTGAAGATGTAGCGACGCTACGAAACTTGGGTCGTGTTATTCTGAAAATAAATAGTGGTCTAGTAAAAGTTTTTTTACCATAGAATTTTTACAAGTTAATAAGTACCACAAAATTAATCCTGAATCTGTATCGTTTACGCTGTCGTAAATATATATACATGTATGTTTCAGAAGTTAAATAAAATTTTTAATCGGTTAGCTTGGTTCCGGTTAGGATGCCATTCGTGGGTCACAAGAACAGTCAGTAGCATTCGGGTAATTGAGCGTAATAGGCCTAATAGTAGTATAGGGATATGTTAAGGGTGGAAAGTGTGAAATATTAGTATTAAGTAGATGGGCTTCAATTCAGGTTGTTATCTTGGGTCCAGGTTATATGATCTTATTAATGGCTGGTACGCTTTTGAATCGAAAAATGTGCAGAAAGGGCCTAAGTGCTTTTTTAAAGAACTGCTATGATGAAGCGATAATCGATCCAAAAATGTATTCTGACCAACGATGGGCACCCTTAAAATGTTTCCCTGGAAAAGGCTCTTAGAGAAGTTTTTCAGAGAGTTTGAACTTTGATTATTTTAGCTAACAGCATAATTGTGGAAACTGAGCGATTATTTCTTTCCAATTTTTGGAATTATATTCATATCTAAAGCAGTTAGTACAGCAAAACATTTCCAATTTATATTGCCTTCTAAAATTATAGTAGTCAGTTTAAGGTAAAAGAAGACTCTAAAAATCACTCGAAAATGCATCCATTGAGACTTTGAGATTGGTTTCTTATAGTTCCCTTGAGGAAATATTTTCTAAAACGGTGTCAGGTACTTTTATATTTGTTCTGGAAAGTTAAAGATATTTAAGTGCCCGGCTAAATATATCCTGTCACCAGTGAAAACAGTCCATTTCTTCTTAAGCAATATCTAGGTTGCGAGAGCTCAAGATACATACGTGTATATTAAAAGCGGATTTGGAAAGCTATCTATCATATTTTTATTTATATTAACTATTTCATTTAATTATTCAGTGTATTTATAATATTCCTGATATCGTTAATTGTCTGCTCGTAAAAGGTAATGTATTTTCGGAAAATATATCCCACAGACACGTAAATCAATCCCTCAGAAAGTCTGTCGCGGAAGCTATGACGGTAAAATTCAAAGCTAGAATACTATATATAATGGTAGAATTTCAAAAATGTCTAATATTTAAAAATCTTTCATGAAGGAACACGGATTATCTCAAAGGAAAGATACTTACTAAATTTTGGAGCTCCTTTATCTCTTCATTTTTGTGGAATTTGCATTGTTTATTTATTTATATGATCCCGATTACGGAGTTAAACCAAGGCTTCTAAAATTGAATCTCTTCATTTTGTAAAACAATTGAGGATAGCATCTTTTAAAAAGTTTCGTGTAAAGTAAGGTTTATATTTTAATACTGTAAAAATATTCATGGAATCTTTCGAGTAAATTATAAATTTTTATTAAAATAACCTTATAAAAATCAATAAATTTGTGTTTTAAGCTGTGCAGGCAATTTTATCTCTTCTCGACTAGATTTGACGGAATTTGTCATCATGGGGAAAGATTTTCTATATATTGTATAACATCCTGTATATACCTCTGTATAACTTTGTATAACTTCATGTATATACCTTTGTATTATTTAGCGATTTCATTTTGTAAATATTAGTATTTCATCATTTAGTTATTTAAAAATTATTTGTAATTAAAAAATTAAAAAGTATGTATGTATACGTAAAAGGTTTAAATGGAAGATGGGACTTTTTAGTCCCAATTTCGCCCAATTAAGTCGTAAATAAATAAATAATGCAGTGGATTTTGGCAATATTCACGTAAAACTCTGTACGGCAAATAATTATTATAGTTAACAACTCCATTTAGGTTATTAATCTACCCTTAAAGATATGCTCATATTCTCGTATGAGAGATATGATTAATTTCTGCTTTTTATTTTAAATTTAGTCGATCGTAACGGAGATGGTATAGGCCTTTATTTGGTGTTATGCCTGGATAGAATATGACTGGAGAGAGAAAATCAGTCGACACAAACTATTTTAGTTTATACAATGCCACAAATGCTATTGTGGTGTTTGTGGTATTAAAAAAATTAAACCTTAATTGTCCACTAATCTCAATTTTACAGTGAATTCGATTTACAGTTTACTTAAGTATTATTATTTATTTACCATATAACCGTTGTAATTATGAATGTTTCCATTCCATTATAGGGATGTCTAAAACTAAGTAGGAACGCATACATAAATTTTCATACATTCAATAAAATTGTAAGGCTTTAAGTTTTTATTATAGGATACCAATTCATCTCTTTGGCAGAAATATTTGGCTTCTCGAAAACCACCATTTTAGCATATTTTTTTACTATTTCTTGGTTTTTTTATGAAGGATGTTTCGGTTGTGATTTTTCAGCCCTGTTCGTAATAACTTCCATACTTACGAGCCTGTAGCTATCCCTCCATACATCCATAATGATTCAAGGTTGAAATATGCGAATTTCATAACGCTTTCGTTCGAGTGCTTCGCGGATGACATAAATGTATACACCATGGTCACCGGATGGCGCTGCACTCGTTGACCTGAGATAGCGGCAAGGACAGCGCTCTTTGCCCTCTCAGAGAGACGAGGAAATCACTATTGACAGCCTTTTTTATATCTCAGAAGCACAAATTCCTATCAAGGGAGGAGTAACGGGCATTTCTAGAGAAAAACGATTCCGATAAATTTTCAAAATCAGTTTGAAAGACCGTAATTTGAGAAATTTCTTATCGATCTAAGGATCTGACACTAACGAAAGAAACTTTTTGTTTGTTTAAAATGAACTGAACGACCTAAAAACCAATGTCTGTGCTTTCTCGTGAGGACCGGCCTAGGCTAAACGTGGCGTCGCTTGCAGTGACTGCCGCCCAAAACATTATTGCACGTACTGCTGAAAGTAAAAGCTGAAATATCACAAAATACAGATAATGAAATTACCATAAAGGATACCTTACGATAACATAAAGTCGTTATAGTATATATAAAATCAGTTCAGAAATGACATTAGTCAAATGTATCATATTCATTTTGAGTCATTCATAGATATAAAGCTATAATTTCTTGATTAGTTTATATCTCAAACATATTAACGTGTTATTTACGGTTTGCTAGGAAGAGTTCTATATCTATGAATCCGTAAAAAGAAATATAGAGTGAAAGTAGATTGTTGCTGAACAGAGAAAGTCCCAGAAGAAGGAAATAGCCCTCAGGTCCAACAACAGAATCTCCAGAATTGGCAAATATGCGAAGCGCAGGCTCTGAAGACCAGCTTCCGCCGGCCCTGGTTCTTATTATCATCAGATGTTAACCATTTAATAGCACGGTGTAGTTTTAAAAGAATAGGGTGAGCCTTTATATGTCTGTGCCGTAATATATATTATAGAAAGTTCAATTGCTGTATAATATGTGAAAGTGAAAACCTGTTAAGTACCTGAGTAAAACTTGTAAAATAAATTAGTGTAAAAGTATTGTGACTGGTTTCGCTAATTTAAATTATTACTGCGGAATAAATACAAAATTATTCATGATTCTTAGTATAAATGTTTCGATTGTATTCATTTTGATCGTAAATTTACATGTTTAACATTATTGAATTCAGCTCTGACTATCGATAAATATTATGCTTGTTCCCCATTCAGCTATGAGTACTTTCAAAAGTCTCCCAATATAGATATATATCTACTGAAAGATTTGATTAAAATTAAGTGCGGAAGAAATCAATTGCTGTAGTTTTTGTGCGGGAAAGTAAATAAATATTTCATGAACAGTTAAAGATTTAAACGAAATCAAGACGTAATTGTAAGCCCCTCATTTGATAGGCTACCTTTACATTTAACATACTAAGATAGTCTTTGGATATAAATTTGTGAATTAGTAGTAGTATTGCTAAAAGTGCTTCGACAGCTTAGGTCATTTCGCACATTGGCTCCCACCGGGATTCGAATCCGGGACCGCTTTCACCAAAGGCAAACGCGCTGTCCACATGACTATCCGGGAGCCCATTTTTGAATTAATAAATTCGGAAAACTGAATACTCAAATCACGGCAAGAGATTACGTACGACTCAACAGACATTGATTCCGCTATAATAAGCATAACAATTTATCGTGGAGAGAAACTACGATTGAATCAATCTATGGAATCGCCAAGTTGGCAGATCTTCAATCGACCTTTTCATAGTTAGCCTTTCCATGGATAAATAAGGTCCATGGCGTAATATCCCAACGAGGGATTTGGCCTAGCCAGGTGGAACTCACCCTGTGTTAATGTTGTGTTAACCGGGAATCGAACCTGGGAACACTTCCACCGAAAGCAAACGCGTAAATAACATGGCCACCCGGGCTCCTTTCTAAGGATAACGAAATCCTTTCCATATATTTATTAGACGCAATTCGATTTTGCTGACTAAAAGAAGATTCTAATAAACACAGTTTTATCTGTCGTTTGCGTACATAAATTAATTCGATTAAAAATATGTCTTATAAATTCATAAGTTTAGCAGCGTATGGCGAAACGGTTGTTATTATTTTCTGACTATATCATTATGCGTAAATCTGTTTATGGATTTGCATAAACATGTATATAACCGGGAGGGAAAGGCTTGTTGAGTGGAAAATGTTCGACATGCAATGGTCACGAAGAATCCAACATCGTGACAGTGTGCTTCACAACCCCGTCACTGTAAATAGGTATTCACTTTGTCATTCCCCCACTCGTTATATTAAGTCAAGAGTCGGATCTGAAGATGAACATAGGTAATACTGGTGCTATAATTCGCTGAATTCGGTCACACAATTTTTTAATTAATAAATATTGGTTAAAATTGCCTACGATTAAATACAAGTACGTTACTTAAGTTTCGGATTATGATGTTTCACCAATATAAGACTGAAACTATAAACTGAATAAGGCTCACGCATAGCAGTGTAGGCAGCGCGTTTGGCTTCTGCGATAGCAGTCCTGGGTTCGATTCTTGATGGAAGCCTACGAAAGCGAAATGACCTAAGATGTCGAAACACTTTGATAAATAATTCTATTATATCAGTGATAGAAGGATTTGTGGCAGAAAGGAAGGAGAAGAACGAAGATGACCTGAAAGGACAAAATTGGAGAATGAAGAGATTGGCCCATGACAAGGAAAGACGGAGAAGAAAATAATTAAAGGACCTGTCCGCAGGCAGAATATTTGTGATGATGACCATTACTACAACTTGTAAAATGACCATTGTTTCGACCAAATTTTGCTATCTTACGTAACAAATTGGAAATTTTTCCGCGTGTGTACTTCTCTCGATGTATTTGGACATGCGTTAACTCTCAGATGAAATTGCTGTTAACGACAATCGAATTTGGAATGGATCAATTGATACGGAAATATGTCGCTTCATTTACAGTGTCCTTGCTATCCTCAATGCTAGACAGAATCCTTGATTTGGTCCTCGTGAGAAAAGGATCCGACGTCCATGGTCATAAAAAATAAAACACATCAAAGAATTATTGCACCTAAAAATGACAATATTTTCTGCAAACAATATCTGATTACTAAGTGAATTTATTTACCCTGAATGCTACCTAAAAGGGAAAAAGCAGTATTACAGGGTTGGATTCATTTAAAAGAGCGCAAATCTTATTTTTGTATGAAACACAGTCAATATATTTTCCATAGGAATACGCTTTAATGTCTCTTTCTTATCATCGGACTTGGAGAGATTGCAGTAATAAATTGACCTAAGAGGAGAACTTGGAAGCGGCTGATTTGATTGGCCAATCGGTTTAGCAATTTCGGGCGCTGAGAGCATGATCGGAGGGTGGATGATGTCGCGGCAGTTTCCGGATTCTTTTTTACATTTGAGTGAAAGCGAAGCGCCATGCTGTCTAACGGAATTATCTATTTTAATCAAAACCCTCTTTTTAAATTTTGGCTTGAGCTCTTTTAGATAACTAGAATTATTAACTCAAACTTCAGATTCTTTTATCTTCGATTCTATATGGCCTAGACAGTCGGTTGGAGTGTTGCTGAGTTGGATAAGCAAGAGCCTAAGTCCATATGGAATGCAACGTTTAAGAGATAATCGTTACCATGTTGCTTCTTGGACTAGGATTGGAATAGCCATGATGATTAAAACATGCGTTGAAATTGCCCAATGATTTTAGAGAGTTCTATCAAGATGAATAATGTGTTCGTGTTACGAGTTCCTGGTGGTAATTTTGAGGATGAGATAAAACGAGGAAAATTGAGGATATGAATAATGGGTTAAGTCGATTCAAACGTTTATTTTTAGGAGATATCTGCGCCATAATTCCATGTTAAGGAGTTAGATTTAATGACATATGAACTATAAGGTAAACCAGAAAATCCCAAGAAAATTTGTGAGCCTTGATTTCTTGATTTTCAAATAAGATTTTTTTCTGTTAACCGTTATTTATGCCATAGAGTCATTCGAATTTATTCTAAACCTTAGACACAAAATAAGTTCTAATTCACTCTCATTTACATGAAACTTGGTTTAGGTTCTGATTGACAATAACATCAATTTGGCCTATTTAGATCTGCCTTGTCTGTTATCTCAATGTAATAAAATTCTCTTATTATATAAAAATGTTTTATAGCTCAAAATATTTGATTCCACTAATTTGTTGTAATTAATAAGTTAATGGAAATTAATTGGCAGATAAAAGACCATAAACTCTTACAATTTATACACTTATACATCTTTCAGCCTATAACTTAAAGCCAAAATGAATCTTGAGCAAACCGACCGTAAAATGAAAAGATGGAATTCATCAAATTAATGCTTGGGAGTCAGCAAAGGAGTTGTTCTGAGCAATAAGCTATTTAAGAACTTTGTTGAGGTGTCGAACTGAATAATACGAACAATGTTTAGATGTTGTAAAATTTTGAATATTGTAAATTTGAACAAAAAAGAAAACGAGTCATATCTTTTTTTTTTTTTTAATCACCACCGCCGATTTTATATTATATTCGCTATCTTTATATCCTCTACTTTCCATTTCCCTAATTTGTTTCCAACATAGTGATTCTAGTACTTCGTATGTGAAATTAATTTCTATAATCGCACGTCAGTTTGCTTAATATTGTTCATAAACAAATATTTTATCTGCTATTTCTTTTGGAATCTTTCATAGGATGTTAAAAATAAGGTTTACAAATACTTTTTCCTCACATTTATTTGAAAAACGACCGGTTTCAAATAAATTTGTGGAAAAAGCATTTGTAAGTCTTATTTTTAACATTCTCTGTTATGGATTTCTACTCGGTAAAGCCTGCCACAATGGATTTTATAGGCATCTTTCATATTAGATCCTAGAATTCTTTCAAGTCTCATACATCTATGCTGGTCCTCCACATTGCAGTTCTTATCCAGCATCCGTCATGCACGTATAGTATATCATTTGATTATTCTTTTACGTTCAACTATTTAGGATGGTTCGTAAAAGGATGCGTCTTAGGAACGATTTCTCTCGGTTTGATATTCTTTATTTTTATGCACGTTGTTGGAGTTATTAGGAAAATCGAGAACATATTTGAATTCTTCCGCGGATTTATGCTCTCCATATTTAACTATTGCAGCCTATCTACTAATCTCTTTCTTTCGAGGATTCTCTGCCTGTATCATATGTGTATGTTTTATCATAAGAGTTCCTTTTGTAACGATCTGCCTTCTTCTGCCCTCTCGAATTCGCGGGTTCATCTGCAGGATCCCATATTATATAGCAGAATTAAAGTACAGGATAGAGTAACCACATCATGTAGCTCGAGGGGGGCCATAAATATAAGTTAAAGCTTAGGAAACAACCAACATGTATAGCGAAGTATTCTTTTATAAGTAGGGGGATAAAAGATTGGAATAAGTTACCTGAAGAGGCTCTCAAACCCTTCCCGAAACGCAAAAAAGACTTTAGAAATATATGTTTTAACTTACTATAAGGTATTATAATGTTGTTGTGTCTGATAAATCTTACCACCTGATTTTTTTTCTATTTGTAAGATTTATTATCTAAATAAATATACTAAACGAGTATCTTAGAGTTATCCTCTATCTTACCGCATATTCCATAATTAGACTTGTAGCTATCATTTTAGTATACCGCGCAGTATGGCGAAAGCAAAGCGACATTTCGTTTTTTCATCGCATACACGGACGATTACATTGAACTGAGTTTTTCGATTAATTTCCCGAAGATTATTTGGATGTACGCATTCCAATTTTAGATTTTCCAGTGCGTATCTCTTTAAAGCATAAATTTCTTCGATATTAGCGATTTTCAAAAATAAGTTACACCATTTTGAAGCAGCTCCTCTAGGCGTTCATTGATGACTGCGATTTTGTTTTGGAATGAGCAAACACTTCGTTAATCGAAGGAGGAAATTGAGTCAGACAGAGATAAGGAATTAATCTCCATCAACTTATGGAGTAATCCAACCCCTGAGAGGTAAAAGGTGGTTTGTCTGGACATCGCCTATAAGATATGCATTTGTGAAATAAATAAAAAATTATTTCCTATGAAGATTATTTTAGTTTCCTTACTTTGATATAGAAATATTTTTCTAATCTATATTCACATTTTAAACTCATTTCTTTTATTTGCAATTAATGAGTGAAATTGTTGAGATAGATGTCTATCGGATGTTATATTTCTTACAAGAGATCGCAGAGTGATCTATATTTAATTATTCATTGAGGATTACAATTTTTAAAAATCACCGACATATATACGAAAGTTCGTCTTGAGGTGTCAGAGGCTAAAATGGTTAAAGACCACCGAATCCAAAACCGCGAAGGGGAAGAAATTCTTGGGCAACGTCGTGACTACGATTATTTGAAGAATTGCTGTAAATCTCGTGGAATCAATTATCGATGTCGATGGAACGTGCCAACGGTCGTGTTTTCTATTTGAGAGAGTATCCATTGCCCCACGTCGCACTTCAAACTCTTGCACGGTACCGTTGGATCCTCCGTATCTCCCCTCTTGTACTCCATGTCAACAATGATACAACTTAGTCAACGGAAAATCACCAGAGGGCAAAGCGTGTTGTGCTCATTTCAGAAATGTGTCAATTCTTCTCTCTGCTCTGCAGTAGCGATGCTTTAGATAGAAATACTTACCGTGTATAATTAATTTCAGAATTATATGGATATATACTCATTAAGAAAATTTTCGTGTTGTAATTAAAATATTTAATTGTTTAATTGTCTGTTTCAGCTCCATACTTTATCTTCATCTCTGTTTAATTGAAGACTGCCTTGAGGAATAAGTGGATACGCTCTGCTGTGTTCTGTTCAGTTCTTTTTACATTTGCCAGTTCAAATTCAATTTAATTCAATATTACATATCAAATTCATTCTTTCATAGATAAAATGGTTTCTTTCGAAAACAAAACCCACTCATCAAGAATTCAAGTTTCTCAACAGCAATATTTCCATTTTTTATGGCCACGTAGGTTAAATCCTGGAAGAGTTTTCAAAAATAGTAATTTTATTTCATTTTATTTGTACATTTGATGAGAAATTTATTTTATTTAGATTTTACGTGTTGAAGCTAATGAATTCATTTGCAATAGCTGGCGCTGCACGAAGGAACTTCATATATGCGTATAGATTATGTAATTTTGACTGTCTGTAGACTGATACTTGCAACAGAATGATGAATAATATCTATTATTGTTTGATTTCTTAAAACTTTAGCCCAATATGTCACTCGTAGAATTA
Organism: Sympetrum striolatum; assembly: GCA_947579665.1. NCBI lineage: Eukaryota > Metazoa > Arthropoda > Insecta > Odonata > Libellulidae > Sympetrum > Sympetrum striolatum. Next base: position 17,505,468 of record OX388344.1, on the reverse strand, counting down.
AATTTTAGATAAAGCCTTTTCAATATGATTCAGCATTTATTAGTATTGCGGTAGCAATTATAATTTGTGGTTTGTCTCCAAAACAAGATCGTTTTATTCTTCCTAATCATAGGTTTTTGGGATGTTTTATGACAATATAATGCACCAAAAATATCAAATGTACTAAATGTAGATTTTATTATCACCCTAAGTGCACATACATGAACGAGGTACAACATGTTCCCTATGATTTCCGCATATTTAAAAATCGATTGAATCTCCTCCGCAAAATCGATCCCTTAAGTGTAATTTTTTACGAATTAAGCTTTCACTCAAGCCTTTTAAATCTATCGTTACATTAATTCTATACTTATAATGCTATAATTATCATTCTAGAACAGGGGTACTCAACCTAGTGCCCGAAGCGACCTCATACAGTTCCCGCCAAGCTTCGGTAAAAAGATTTTTTTATTTGCTACAACATTATTTCTTGGAATTGCACTATCGGGGATTGGGTGGAGGTTTGATGGGGAAAGGGTAAGAAACTTGGTTGTCCTGTTCTTGGGTTTCGTAAACATTTTACCCCTCTTATTGTCTATGTCCAGATTAACAAGACGCATATCTATGTCATATTTAGTTCATTATACGATTGTGAAGATTCAGCTCGGCTCAGCTTATCAATGTAACTCCTCGTAATCAAGGACTGCTGCTTTTCGGAACGCAGCGGTGCACATGCAGCGAAAACCTCCATACCAGATGTATTCCCTGTTATCAAATCTTCGGAGATAAAGACTTTCTCACATGAGAGGTTCAAACATACGAGATGTGAGGTTGTGATGAAATTATATGCGTTGTAATATTTTGGATCTAATTTATCATGGAACTTTTTTTTCAAACGGCTAACTGTTAACTGCTAAAGTGATAATATTGCCAAGGGATGGCCTGAATGTCACTATGGACGGAAATGTTATGTGGTGCCCGCTTCGCTTCGAAAAAATTTTATTTCGTTATATGATTTGAATTTTTTTTATACTATGTCATATGTATTGTAAATGTTTATGGTTAAATGGAAGATGGGACTAAAAAGTCCCAATTTGACCTTTGTATGTATGTAACAACATTATGCTGAAAATATTTCTATTGAGAAATTAGATTTTCTTAATGTATGAATTTGATACTCAAATGAGTAAATTTGGACTGCGAGACATGTTGAACACACAATCTTCCTATTTTCCTACTATATTATTTACTATAATACAAATATTTAATTATTAAAGCTACATATGCGGCTTCAATTTGTACGCATTATCACCGCTGCTAAATTCACACATTTTTCGAAGTGTTTTCCTCATGTAACAGATTAAAGGTTTTGGAAGAAAAAGCTCAATGGCAACACTTTTTGTGATGTCTTAGTGAATTAAAAACTGAATACACTTTGCCCAATCTTTTACCTCTCTTCTATCCCTTAGATTTTGTAAGGACGCCTGAATTACAACATTCATATTCACCCTAATCATTTGAATCTTTCTTTAAATCTAATAATTTAGATTTAGGCGGTTAGAAGCCGAGCAGCGTCAATTTTGGTGCTGTGAATTTCAATAGCCGGTGAAGTGCATGAACTCAATTGAAAGTAAACATTCAAGGAACTCACCGTGAGTGCTCTTTCTTCGGCCTGGATGGTGAAACTTGGAGGTGTTGAATAGGTCATTCGCGAATTCCGGGAATGCTTCCTGCAAACTCAGTAGTATTTGTCTTCTGTTGCATTATTCTTCTCGAGGCACTCCTCTTTAATGACGCACGGGTACTGTGCAATACGTAGACTCAAAGAAATTAGATTGAGCAATTTTAGGCCTGAATTTACTGCAGTCACTTTTATGAAAACACAAACGCACAGTTGTAAAAATTTTGAAGGACAGAATTTTTCAAAATATCTGTTTCTGATCAGCTGCATCAAAATAGATTAATAGTTAATAATAAATAATTAATAGGAACCGTTTTATTTATATTCCTAGAATTTGACGGAATTAAATGAGTAAGTTTTACTACATTTTGAACACAAATTTTCATTTTTATGTTCCTTTTGGTGGAAACCATTTTCTCGAACACAAATTAACTAATGTGACAAAATGGATGCACAAAGTTTACAATTATCACTCAAAATGCTTCATCATTTAACTGAAGGATCTTCCTTAGCATTACTTCTAGGATTCCTTATTATCTCTGATAGTGGTTGTAAAAATGTTTGCTCACATCAACTTTCGATATAACAGGGTCAATCATAGCCCGTGTATTACTGTCCTGGCTCAGTATTGTTCAATTTAAATGTAATACTAAAAGTAATGTGCACACTATCTCAGGTATAACGATTTAATCATCTTCTTCTGTTTTAACCAACGACTGTGATAGCATCAAACTGAAAAACATTTTTAAACATGAAATTATTAATTGAGCTTATAGTATAAATGAAGTTCAGTTTTCAATCATTGGCACTGCAGAAAAGTCGTCTAAAGTATATTTACAGCTTATTGACTTATATTTTTAGCGAAGATGAGCATCCTCGCTTCCATCCAACCAAAATAAATGTAATAACAGATTCTGGCTATCAATTATAAAAAATCTAAGTGATTAAATATTTATTAACCATAAAAAATAATTAAGAGACAGGATACAAAAATATCTCAGATCTCCAAATCTTTAACACATCAATATTCTTTTTCGATTTTTCGCTTTTTTTAACAAACTTTTTTTAACGTGAGCGAAACCGCCATCTGTGCATATTAGGCAAAGCTCAAGACAACACCAAGCGCTCCGTATCATTTTTATCACATGTTATCTAGTAACTTTAGGACATTGTACGGAACGAAATTTGATTTGATGACTGTAGCTGGTAGGCCATAATTACATCAAGATTCGTATAATTTTTTAGTGTTATGAATGTAATGAAGGGTTACCAAAGAGCTAGAGTGACATTCTTTATGGAGTTCATTCATCTAATATTTGGTAATCGCTCAGTACTTAGAACACACGCAACATTAAGGGCTTCAGAACAAAATAATGCGATGGGTTCTCCAAAAGTAACCCAAGAACTTCCTAAAAGTCACACTTCGTAGCTCTACATGAGAGAATCTCCTTTGGAGATCAAGAAGTGTTTTTCTTTTAAGATGTGTACTTATTCACCCTACAGTTATGGTTGAACTTGTCTTCACATCAATTACAATATTGTTGAATGTTGAACTGTTGAATTACATTAATTTGATATAACGAAACAGATTTTAAACCTCAAATATCACAAAAGGGACTATTAAACTCAAACGCCTTAGCAGTATAACGATTTTAATTGGACTTTTCTTTGAAAAAGGGTTTCTTGGGAACTGTCAAATATGCTCACAGGTTAGGGGGCTCTCTGCAGCAACTCCTTTCTCGCATTAAACTCATTTTTATCGAGAAATTAAAAAGCAAGCAGATATCAAATTTGTTTAAGTTGTCATGGTCTATCTCACAAGGCATCCTATAATAAACCAGGCTTGATTTTCTGGCTCTAATTCCTAAGGAATAATCACTTCAAAAATTAAACTGGAATTACACAATCGCCCTTAAATATTGTTTGCAGTCTTAGCAATATCATTTACAGTAAATGTAAGACGAATGTAGGCTACTGAGTTATTGCATTGCATCGACCATATCTATAATTGTAAAGAGACCTTAGAAGATCGATATACAAGGTTGTTTCCCCTCTTGGTAGATAGACCTGTTTTATCTGCATTTATTATGAAGCATCTTATATTCCGTCTTGACCTACCGCGTGGTAGTCTATTTGTGCTGTCTGTGAGCGGTCGATGGAGCGATTCATTTACTGGCGACCGGGGCACAGCTACTTCAGGACTCACAGCACAACTGGTTACAATGAAACGATGACAAGGCACTGATTAGATATTTACCAAGACACATCTGAGTGCATGCATAGCGATGATGAGTCACAGTCGATAGATATACAAGGTTTGTGAAAACTAGGAGCACATGCCACACTAAGCACACGGACGAAGCTCAACGCTCAATGTAGAATTCTGCTGCAGTCTCATCTTGTCGTTTTTGGGTTGATGTGCTCATCCTAAAAATCCGACCACCATCCTGTAGAGTCTAGAGGACACTTGATCAAGGGCGTCTAGGGCCAGCTCCGAGGTCCTCGACCCCACACTTCTCAGCATCTCATTACGAGTCTTCGGTCGCCTTTCGAGTCCTTCTTCCTCTGATCTGCCCTTCCTCTTCTTTCCCTCGTTGCTGGCCGCCCACTGCTGACAGCCGCATTTACCGCTGCCTGGGTTGAGAAGGCTCTCGAAAGCTTTCAGGTCCTCTGCTCTGAGCCCTTCCGCTGCTCTGATAGCTTCCAAATCGTTCATGGGTTTTCTGCTTCCCATTGATCGGTGCTCCCTCAGACTCGCAGCAGCGGAGGCGTCCTTTATCACTCCGATGACCGTTGAAATGGCTCTGGCGGGGTCAGGTAACCCAGTTGGAGTCCTAAGAAATTGAACCTCAGTTAAATTAAAACATGAACCAAATCAGGCGTAATAATAATAATAATAAATGGCCTTTATTCGGGCGATATTGAGACTAGAAAGTCTCTTCTTACACCTAACCCATTCCTAAACGTATCCTTATTAACAAGGTTGGTCAAACAAATGTTCAGAACTTCAAACAAGAAGTAACCTAGGGAAGGGTGTGGCGTGCTAGTCTAGGAAGTTTTCCTTGATTAAAACGAATAAAAATGAAAGCATCTAAGAAATTAAATTTTATACCCGAACATAGTGCAATACGTTACTTAAAGTCGAATTTGTACCTACATCAATTCAATTCATCAATGTGCCGCGAAAACATTTATCCGGACTCTCAACAACCAGAGGTCAAAATCGTCCCCTGTCCATGTCGGCTTTGTCAGCAATTTGTACCTCCCTCAGTAAAGAAATAATATTTTTATAATTGTAAATAATACTTTTATAATTACGGTGAAATTTGCATTCCATTTTCTCAATATTTTCCCTTAATAGTACAAATTAGTTTGGATCTCTGCACTTTTTCAACAGCTTCCTTTTTCTTCTACATCCAGTCACACAAATGTATTGATTTTCTATAAAATGTAAAACCAGATAAATGTTCGTACACTTTGCATAAATAATCCTTGATACATGAATTAATGTTTCTGAAAAATAATCTTTTGTATTTTGTTAATCCAACATATAATTTATAGAACTGTTGAAAAATAGACTATTCTAAAAAATTAAGTGCGAGTAGATATATTTTCGTACACTTTTCTTCTGTTTTTTCACTAAAGCAAATATAATCACTTCTCATCTACCTTCATTGGCATTTTGAGATAATTTTTATGAAAAAGCTCTTGTTTATGCCAAGAGCATTAGAATTTTTCTAAAATAATGGAGAAAAGAAGAGTATATGCAGTTACTATGAAAGTGAAGGCTAAGGTGAATCATAAGAGTTAATGTAATTGATATGAGAAGGCGTGACTTCGTGGAAAGCCATTTGCAGAATGAAAGCACTTCGTACTTTTCCACAGAAAATTTATTTTGCGACCGGTTTCATAAGCAAGCTTACATCTTCAGGGTGAAGATGTAAGCTCGCTTATGAAACCGTTCGCAAAATAAATTTTCTGTGGAAAAGTACGAAGTTTTTTCATTCTGCATAAGAGTTATTGCTTACAGAAACGGCTCTAAATTTTTCCTAAATTGGGAGCGATGAATTTGAAAAATAGATTCGTTAGGGTAGCCATGCATCCATGGCAATTCAGGAAGTTTACAGAAGTGAGAATGTGAAAGAAATGCAAGACCATGTTACCTGTACGCTTCATTATTCTGTATATAATTTATGCTTCATTAATTTCTTAGGTTTTTTCAATTTCATGGCTTCTTAAATCACTTTCTTTTAAGGTGATACTCCTTCACGCTTGCTTTATAGACTGGTTGAAGAGGACCGTGGCATCGGTTGGTGCCTCTACGTTGCAGCCACCACTCACTCAGCGCATAGAACTAAAAATAAACTATCAACTAAAAACGGAGTGAGTCTCCTTTGCGTGATAGATTATTTGTTTTGAGCATCGTCCCCGACATGACATTTTGACTTCTTTTTATGTCTCTGGATAATGAGTGGCTGTCAAGGAATACGAGGAGATAGGAGAGCGAGCTTATCAGATAACAATATTAACCTGTGCATCCTCTGAATCCTTTTGAGGAATGGGATGACGTTAAGGATCGGCTGCTTCTTAGGCGGCGGCTTGCCCATCGCCTCTCGCGACCTCATCTCCCTGTCCAGAAGCTCCTTCATCTTCAGCTGAGTCTTCCTCAGCACCGCGTCCATTACCTCTAGCACTGAGTCGATAATTTGTTCACCTTCCTCTCCCATTTCTGAACCATTTTTCCCATGTTTTTCATGTTCTTTATGTTTTCCATGTTTTCCATGTTCCACCTTCTCCTTATGCTTGTGGACGGAATTTTTGTCGAAGTCAGGGAACATCCTAAGATCGGGTAGGGCATATTTCTTCACCTCTTTTACCCCATCATCATCCTTCTTATCAAGTGTCCAGCCCCTCACCGGCTTGTCGTCTCCCAACTGCTTTTCTCCCAGCAGCGCCTACAGGGAGACAATACCATTTTATTTTTATAGCAGTTTCTGATTATTATGGAATCCAAAATACCCTGGTTTTGAACTAACCGGTACAGGATAATTGAGCAACCGTTCAGAGAATACCTTGGTACTCGAGTATTCCAAAAGTTACTTCTTAATATTCAGCAACTAATAGAAATTTTCATAACTACGTACATCAATGAAGCGCTTATATAAATTCTGATCACCAATTAATATAATCAACTAAAGAATATTTTACAAATCTAAGGTTATTCGAGTTTAAATTAATTCAAGTCTTAGTATTGAGGTTGTAAGATATTGAAAAAACCCTTTAGAGACTAACAATGTGGAAAGGAACTAATTAAATCTGATATCAAACAATTTTAAGATATCTGTAATAAATCTACTTTTCTTACACGACTTTTGCGAGTAACGTACCGTTTTTATTTTAACTATCTTCATCAGTGCTTAGCGGATTAAAATAATAGTTCATCAACGTCAATTTCAATGTAAAATGCAATTCCGAATTTTAGATGTCTTTACCAGGGGAAAGGAAATAGATGAAAATAAAAGAACACTTTTTAGTAATTCCACAGAATGTATTTCAATACACGACCGGTTTCAACTTTTAAAAGTCATCTTCTGGTATTTCTTTTCAAAGTTGAAACCGGTCGTGTATTGAAATACGTTCTGTGGAATTACTACAAAGTGTTCTTTTATTTTCATCCATTATGGAATTCCACAAAGTAACGGCCACTACCGTTCAAAAAAAGAAAGGAAATATATTAAGTTTGATCAAAATATAACGAAACGATTGTTGTCATTGCAAACAAAATTAAAATCTCACAAAAAGGTGCTGAAATTAAAATAGTGCTTCGCCAAACTGTGTGAAAACATTTTTTACTTGGAAGAATACAACTATTGTTGTTATTTATTACTTGGTCAAATTAACCGAGTAATTAAATAATGTAAACTGTCTAGTTCTCAACACACAAGTATTCCCTAGTTCTAGTTGAAAGCTAAAAAATTGTTAAAATGTCGCTTAAATTAAATGATACCACAAAGTAGCGGCTAATTAATGAAATTAAATCTATATGAAAACTTAGTAAGGCCTCATTGAATTTAAGACGGAGACTGATTAGATATCCCTAACTCCTTCAGAATGAGCTACCAAATGCTTTGGAGAGGGAATGAAACATATAAAACAAGATTCGGAAAGAATGATTTGAATGAGCGGACTCTTTAGTTAGGTAGAAATTCAACAGATATTATAACAGGTATTTTCACGAATGAGTGTTCCATGAAGTGTGCGTGGTGTGCATTTTTTGGAAACGTCACGAGACTTAATTTCTTCCACGAAACTAATTTCTTCACGAAAGTATTTTTCATATTGGAAGTTGATATTGCAATCAAGACTTATAAATTCTGCTTGAATGTGTTTTATGTACGCGATCGGTATGATGAATATAAGTCATCGGGTAATGAGGGAGGATTTTCGCATAGACCGCTGAGTTTTGTTGGTATCTAAAATGCTTAGGTAAGATAGAACACCACTCCTTTTCTCTTGGTATTGGTAAAAATGTTTTACTCCTCATGTATTGCACAAGGAAATCATATACCAATATAAAATTTTAATAGTTAAGACATAAACTGGGAGCAAAACAAAAACAGGGAGTAAAGGAAATTAGTAGTTCCTAGAAAGGTTTTTGTAGCTTTGAAGAAATTAAAAATTTGAAATAAATTCAATCGTGTTATCTTTTGCGGGCAGAAGAAAACAGCGAAGAAATTAACGTTTCGTATTTTATCCACCTCTAGTCTAGTTTAATTTTTCCCATTTTTTTATACAATAAAGATTCAAAATATATCTCGACCAGTTGTATATTCACTCATCCCAATGATGTCACATTCGACTATTCATGAGAGTCAATAGTTGTGTCGCCGAGATAATGTTGAGCTTTATGACTCTCTGTCCATTTTCGTTCTAAAAATGCTTAGCAGTGTCTGGAGAGTAATCTGCTGAGTTGATATTGCAATCTGGCGGAGGTTCAAAGTCCAACAAGTCGTTGTCCTCGTTCTCTTCCGCCATCATTCCCTTTAGGGGGGCCAAGATTATAACGCAAGAAAGCCCAACGCTAAGGGGGTTGTCGAGATACTATTCCAATCGAAGTGAAAAAATATAAACTTTAATGTCTCTCTATTTTTTAAGTTTAAATTGAAAATTCTTAGGTTAACCATTAATTTCGTCAATTTAGTTATTCTATTTAAAGCTAAAAAGTTTCCTAAGCTCTTATTTCTTATTCCAGTGAGCCACGTCAGAATTTAAGTCTTTTAAATAAAAATGTATAATTCTCATCATTTTTTTCATATTTAGCATTAAATATTAGTGAATTTTATCATTCACAACGGATTATTGAGGGAGCATTGAACGTATAAAATCTCCATTTATCTGCTATTTTATTGCAGATTTAATTGTACCGATTTTCCATTGACGAAAGACTTCACACTTCTCTTGTATACACTTTTCACATTGTTTCCTCTTGCTGCACGAGTCACTTCCGACCTATAACGTAATTCGCGACTCATCCGTCCATCCAAAGTTTTATGGAGGACCAGAATTAATATTAGATAATTATGTATTGAGCCATAAAAATTCAACAAATCATAAAATTAAACTGTAAATTTTCCCGACCTAAGGGAACGAAAAAATTATCAAAACGCATGAAGATGATGAAATATCTTGTGAAATTTTTATCTTCCGGTAGAGTTTAGAATTCCTAATGGCAATATATTTAATTAGTTACAATAGACATAACTTTCATAGAATTTAAAGTAACATGTTTTTGGGAGTCGGAGAAGTATCTAGTATATACACTTAATATGCAACTAAAATTTACAGATTTCGCCGGGTAAAGTTTTTGAAGAATTTCTTGGTGTGTTTTTTCCTATTTCTACTATTAATTACATCAAATTTAACTACTGTCTCTCATTTTATAGTAATCTTGAATAAAAACTCAATCACTATGCCAAAAACATGGGGATAATGATCTTTGTGATGTGATCATCCACGTGAGTGGTGAGTCACATTCAAATGTGAATACAGAATAGACCGTATGAAAGAATCAGCTCTGTTTTGCATTTTTTTGCAAACATTCGATGTTATGTACGGTTGCTCTCGTATGCGTATCTTAATTTTAAGGTCTGTATATGTTTTCAGTGGCTTCATTAATCATGGAATATTCTCATTCAGAAATACAAAACGAATCTTACACTTGTACTCTAAGGTAGGTATGTCTGATATGCATAGCGTTTCCACTTTCATCATTAGTTACAATAACTTCAGAATATGGGATGAAATGCTCTATGATCGACATACATGTGCATTCAGATGATTTGATTATGATGGCCGAAAGAAAATAATAATGTTTATTTATTATAATAACGATGTTTTGCCAAAGTGGTCGGATTTAATCAGGTGTGATGATGTGTTACAGAGAATTAAAAGAAGGATAGTTAAAGAAATTTAAGCAACAACTTGATAGGGTATTCATTGTGCAGGAACCGTCTGATGGACGTGATAGAGGTCATAGTGGAAATAAGAATGAAGATAAATTGTTAAAATGTGAGAATTTTAAATGGTTTAAACAACAGAGAAGAATATTGATCAAAGAAAAGAATGATAAACAGTAGAAAAATTGTAGTGAAGACACCTCTGACCCACAGGAATAGATTACTCAAGGACTATTCTTACTCATAATATAATATTCTAAGAGTACCTGCAGTATGGGACTCCGATAATTTTTGACATCTCCTCCATGGTGCCTTTCTTTCAACCGAGAACGTACACTTTTGGTAACATTTGGTAACAGACTTGGAGATTTTCCATTCCCGAGGACCATGTGCCCTGGGAGGTCCCCAAGATCGGCCAGACACTGGAAATATCAATCGTCAAACCTTTAGTTTAAAAAAATATCGATTACAATATCTGAGTATTTACTAATATCATAAGAGAAATTTAGAGCTAAATATTAGAAATACCATATCGATAATGTGATTATCTAAATAAGGTAATTCCGGGAGAGATGCCCCACCAAAGGAAACGACTTCATAACAATGACTTCAGTGATAACAAGAATGTGAAACTGCGTGATATAATAGAGAATTTATTGATTATTAACAGGATATAAACAAATTTTGTTTAAAAAATTTTCACACAAAATATTAAAGTTTTTCTGCACCCATGCATTTGGCCATATCTCCCTAGTGTCCGGGTGAGACGCCCCACCTCTGTGGGAGAGGTGCCGCATTAGCTTGAACTGAATTTAATCTGAAAAGCGCTTGTCATATATAAAATAGTTAAATATAACTTAAATTCAGGATCTATGAAAACGTTTAAGTTAACTTAAAAACCTATTTAAAATTTTAATATGCAAAACTTTTTGGAGGCATCTCAGCCCCCTCTAGAGGCATACTAATAGCATATTGAGGCTTGGTCATCAGTTTTTTTGCAAGTGCTGTCTTTTCATGCAAACATATTGTCGATTCAACCAAAAAAAAATATGACAATGTAAGCGTTTTTGACGAAATTTCGAGGCAATAATTCACACAGAAGATGTTTTTTGATTTCGAAAAAATTTATATTTGTAATTTCAATGTGGGTGGGCCACCTTTTTGAGTATTACATTTCCATCAGGAAAAAAGTGGCAAAACGCTCCACCCTAGTGCTTACTTAACAATACGTCATCTTTTGATCGTGCATTAAATGAATTCCACAGTGGATTTAAATTTGAATTGAAATTTTAAGGTAGAATACAAACGTTTTATTGAAGAAAGCCTTAATCAGTATCACATTAAATTTAAATTGATACTAATAGGGCACATATACCTAAAGATAGTACTGGGGCATCTATCCCGAGAAAAGGTGGGTGAGGATGGGCAGTCACTGCACGTGGATAATAGATGAACCTATAGCTACAAGTTTTCGCTCTTTAATTCGAAATATTCAAACATTTAAACAGATGCCAACCAGAAACATTATACCCTATCTTATAACAGGGTGGAAAAAACAGTGCCTACTTGAAATTATGCTATAAAACTGCGTAAAAATTGCAGATAGAAGGGTGCCTTGCAAATGACTGACGCTCACCGTTAGTAAAGCAATCTTGCGGTTTCCTTAAAAATACTGCGACTGGGGCATCTCACCCGGAATTACCTTATCCCTCGTGTTCTCTAACACTGTTCGAATGTTTGAGTATTTATTAATACTCAGACTTCAGCATTCGAGTCTAATTACAAAAATTGAAACTTTATTCCTCCGAACAAAATCAACTACAGTCAGATCATAAGCAATCTTGAAGCATTAGAATTTCAAAAAGTAGAACAAATAAAACGAAAGATATATGTAAATTATACTTTATTCAGTAAGTCTCCGCATCAAAGAAAAAAAATTATATCTGAGAGTTGATGAAGGTTAACGCTATTGTACTCTAATAACAATAATAATCATTCATAAAATTATATCAATTAGAGGTAAGATATAAAATCATTTGGAAGAACAAATTACGTCAAGTCTTCTCTCAGAGAGGATAGCGATATGATAAAAAGTTACTTACGTGACATATGTAGGCGAAGATCAGAACCAAAACAAATCCTCGAAAACACATCTGTCCCTCTTGTTTCTTCCTCTCGAGGAATCCACTGAAATTAGCAAATTAACAGACTTGAACCATTTTACCAATCATTTGCCTATCAATACTTATCAAAGTATTCTCTAGTTGATGACAACTTAGCCCATAATCTTTCTATGGTATTTGCAGTATTACCGAATCGTAACCCATATAGATTAATAGAACACTCATACCCTTTTTGCTATTTATTTCGAGGCAAGCAAGCTAGCAGTTGCTCCTATTCACTATACATTGTTCTTTATTTTATAGCTATGTATTCTTTAACTAGCTAAACTCGGCCACGCTTCGCTGTGGCTCGGTCAGGTATGAATTAATGGGAAAGTAAATAAGGTATTCTAGCGAAAATAGATTCACCGAGAAAACACATCATTCAATGCGTTGCTGTGGCTATCTTGTGCAATGAAAGAAAAGGAAAAAAAAGAAATTTTTCAAGGAAAATAATGGCTGTCGCACTATGACTTAGACTCTTATTATAACTTGAGGATATGAAGCTCGATCATTCAGGTCACAACTGCATGCGTCTTAGCTGTAAATCTAATAGTTATCGGCGTTGTCGAGACGATTGAGTTGCTCTTCTTCTTCTCGATTCAACCCGTAAAACGCGTACTATGGCCGACGACCTATCTATCTAAGACGACGATCAAGTGAAAAATAACGAAAGAAATGAAACGAACTGAATGCAACAATCAAATACAAAGTAACTCACACTTTGATTTTCAAAAAAAGATCATTAAATCGTTTCCAAAACAAAACAAATGAATTGAACAAAATACAACATTCGGTATCAAATTAACTTACATTTCGATTTCCGAAAATAGATTATTCAAATCACTTCCAACGATTGATTATGCACATCAATGTGATGGATATCGACAACTTTTCTCTTCTTCTTTGACTCCTAAACCGTGAACTATTGCCCGCGAAAACTCAGACGACGATCAACTGGAATATAACGGAAGAAATGAGTAGAACTGTATGTATCAATAAAATACGAAGTAACACACACTTTGATTTTCGGAAATGGACCATACACTTACAACGATAGAATATGCAGATCAATGTGAACGAAATCAACTAAACAACAAAAACAAACTTCTTCTTAACCTTAAATAGGCTAAAATGCAGGAACTCGGATTCAACATTCGACGTCCGAAGGGAGACCGGATGTTTACACCCTCGGAGTTTTACAAAATTATGTGTATTTCGTGTAAAATCTCGATAATTCAATTCGAAAACAATTATACACGACCAAAATAATATTCTTTATTTATTTTCCTTTCATTTGGTGCTTGTCTCAATTTTGTATGACCATTCTTTTTAATTTAATTTTCCAAAGGAAAATAAAGCATGAAGCGGAAAAAATTAACTTTGCGTGCATTTCTTATGGAAATGATTTGATTCGTCTGGGATCGAACCGAGGACAAAATATAAACATTTTTTACAACAGAAAAACTCTCCTATATGGATGCAACATTGTGTTAAAATTTCAAGTCAATCAACCGAGTATTTTTGAGTTTTGTGGTCACAAACATACGCAGGCTAAATTTTTATATATAAAATTATATCCTCAGTAACATTTTTGATTCTTTTCAAACATTCATTTTTATTTCATTTCCATTATCTCAGCATCGCACATCCTCTTTATTCGAAATTGTATCCAGTCACAATTTTTTCACTTTTATCTTCCTTACAGACCGTAAATAAGTACTCAGCAAATCATATTAGTCATATTAGTATCAAATTATTATTATCTCTTCACCAATGAAAGTCAAAACCAGCCCTTTCATATTATTCACGTAGCCTTTGCTTTTTCCCAAATTCAATTATCATCCAATTATTATCGATTCCATATTTTCTATGTTTTCATACATGTTGGGCGTTGGTGCACATCTTTATTTGGACATTCTCGTCCCTATCCACGATTCTTCAAATCTCTGCAACACATAATATGTGTTGACGTTATTTTCACCATAGTGAGATTGAATTTTAGGATTTGACCATCATGCCCGCTTCAAACATAATTTCTTGATTGACTTGATCATCGCAAAGAATTGCCTAATTTTCTGTGAAATTATTCAATAAAATTGATCTTATAATCAATCGCTGAAGCCGCTACGATCAAATTGATCGAATTTGCTAACTGAAACAAGCAGAGCGGAAATCCTTACAGGAAGCGAAAGATTCACTTAAAAATATTAGGAAATGGGCTTAGTGTCTAATTGGAGAAAAATTAATGAAATTCTTGAGAGATACAATGAAAGAAATGAAAGCTGTAAGAAAGAAAAAAGGAAAATGGATACGATATATTCGAAATAATGATTAAAAGAGTTATAAAGAAATAGGGAAAATAGAAGAAGATAAAGAATTAATATGAGCAGTACTGCAATGACTGATAGAGCATCAGAGTAATGCAGCATGATATTGACAATAAGGAAAAGCCTTTACAAGAAAATTTGTCAAAAAAGAAGCATTTTCAGCCAATAACGAAGAAAAATCGTGATTTATTACAGACGGCGCCCGGTGAATTGATCCTGGGGGAATTCGTACGCGAGGAATTGATCTCCCGACAGATTGGTACGCGGGAATTGATCCCCCGCGCTGATGTTGTACTACCAACCCAACCCCCCGGTTAATTTATTTATAACATTAACCAATAACCAGAGCGTGTAGATTAACACAAAACTGAATAACGATAGTTATTAACATAAGGCTGAATAACATCAGCGCGGGGGATCAATTCCCCGCTTACGAATACCCTCCGGACCAATTCACCGGCCACGATTACAGACACAATCAGTAAAGCCTCTCAATGGTAAGCATTTAAGGGGTTCTGGAAAGTCATCAGTACCTGGTAGAGATTTTGAAGAACCACATACTTGCAAACACTCAAGTAATCGTGAATAAATTTTGAAACATTGCGGCTCAATGATTTACTTTTACAAATCATATATTTGATATCGTTATAGAAATAGATTGCTGGAAATTATGCCGCCTACCTTGAGTATTAAATCTGGAGATTCAGATGCTTATAACTAGAGTTAGAAACATCTGAAGATGGCGGTGTAATGGGAATGAGATAGTCTGCTTCATAAGCCGGCAGACTATCTCCTTGAGGCATGGCAACCGAAAGCTTTAGTAACGATGTGTTGAATTTTGGGTGCAAATTGGCGAATTTAGTTTCTGAAGTGACAAAATATTAAAAAGAAGCTATGGAGAACAGTCCTATAAAGTTTTATATGGAAAAAATACTTTATAAAGGGCCTTGAAGAAATAGTACCCAAATATATTAAGACTGTTAGTGCGTTGGCTGAAAACAGGATTGATTGATTCTAATACGGTTTCGATTGGAATTGGGCAACTAAAAATGTAAACAGAGATTTTCATTCCCAATTTCAAGTATTTCAGTTTGGTAGGTGTCTGTTCTAAAATTTAAAATTTATATTCACTTCTAATTAAACTGCAATAATATCTCACACAATTGTCGACGATTTTTTTTAACCTCAACTGAATGATTGAAAAGATGCAGGGAATCGAACTTTTTACGGCTCGCCAAATTTTAGCTCCCACTTAATCTTAAACGTATGTTTAAAGTATAGATTTTTCTCAGAAAAAAAGCACTAATGAAGTTTCTGAAACATTCTATTCACTGACTTCATGTCTCTGCACTCACTTTAATCGTCCAGTTAAAGAAAGTTGACTGGCGTATTTAGGTGATAAGGATAGCACGCGCGAAAGCGTAACCAAAATAATAATAACAAAACAGAGAGGACCGTGTCAACAAAGATGGGATTTTCCAAGCGTAATGATGTGCATAATATGCACAACAATACGATAAATAATTCTAAATTGATTTGCCTCCTATCCTGGCCCCATAGGAGGCATCTCTGCCCCATACAGAAGCTTATAGGTGGCAAATTGAGGCTTGAGTGACAGTTTTCGTCGCAAAGGACATGTCTTTATCCAAAATTACATTCGTTTGAATCGAACTAAAACTATTGGCAATTTTAACGTTTTTTGCTGAAAATACGAAATGTGAATCCATTTTCCTTGATACAAACGAACTAAATCTTTAATATTAAGCAACAACCAAGCAATACATGTACTTCTTTGCCATTAAATCACTTCGGAAATATTGAGAAACCATCAGGAAAAAATGAAAAAAATTGACATTTTTCACAAAAATTTAAAATTTTGACCGAAATTCGCAGCCTCAGGACATAATCCGATCGAATTGAAATGTATTATATGTTATAAAGACCACCAACCACAAACTTTAAGCACTAGCCGTTGACGGATTTCGAAGAAAATGTATCTTCGATCCACCCTGGTGCAGATGCCTTAGACAAAATATAAATCTCATATACCCAATATATGGGTCCCAAGTCTTACAAATCAGTTGGTAAAGGATGGAATTATTCAAAGATAGTAAATTTAAACTTACAAATTTTCAGTTACAGTGCAAGTACTTCTTCGTGCACTTGTCGATGGAAAGTTTATACGTAACTGGTGTTTGAATGTTACACAAGTTGAATGTATTGGATTTTCTCCCTTGTGTGATGTAATTTCAAAGTTGTAGTCAACACTGATGCTTCTGCGGCCTCAATGCAGGTTCAGTCTTTATTTTCAGACATGCGTTCGACCAATGTTGACAATTTGAACCGCTGGTGAATATTGGTGAATATTTTATCGTTATCCTTTAAACTTTCCTCATGGCTTTCTTATTTTAACATCCACTAGAAATGACGGCCAACATTATTTGCGCTCATCACAGCTATCTACGTCCATCTGCTATAAAAGAATAATGTTAGTGGTCGAAAGGAAATCGTACTAAATTCACCCCGCACTTAAATAACTTAGGCACTTTCGAATAAATAGTTTTCTGGTATCCAAACAGTTGGCGTTGATATCACACGCAGAAAATTTCTCGCACATTCGTTTTTAGTGGATACACACTCGCTATTGCTGACACTTAAAAACTTCTCTTTGTTAGGAAATACATTTCGTGCATCATGCAGACCAAAATCCATTGGCTTAGCAATCCACTCACCGATTCATCCAAGAGTATTTTGGGCACCCATCCGTACTCCTCTCTCAGTCGGTGTTTAGTTCCGCTTTTCTCGAGAGAGAGAGAGACTTCCCAAGAGATAAACATTGCAGAACGAGGGCAGCAAATGGCCCACCGGAATTCCGATTGCTACAGCAGATTGTCCGGAAGATTACCTCACGCGAAATAGTCTCCCGCGTATTTGAGCAATTCCTCTCGTAATTGGCAGTAGTTTTTGCTGATCAATCTCTCGTCAGAATGACATAATGTCTTCTTTTTAGGACAGTTATCTGCCAAACGATGAAAAAATATAATTTATGTCGTTGTGCTTTTCATAATACGCAATATTCATGCAATTCTGAAGACTGGGACCAAAAATAATGACAGTTTTTCGATTACTATACCGAATTTTCAAATTAACGCTTTGACATATTGAATTTGCATTCACGCGCGTTCATATAGTTGACCAACCACAACTTACAGCAACTGAGCGCATTAGTCTAAACCCCCGAAAGATCAAATTTGAAATTCCTTGAAACTCATTCATCTCATTTGTCAGCCCGTTACATCGTCTCTGTGACAGGCCAATGTCTTCCTGATCCGCTCCTGTAGTGTTACAGATTACGAACTTACATCGTTAGTAATGACGATTCTTACAGTGGCGTATAGTTTAGTTATAAATTAATTTATTTTTATTAATTTACTATTTATTTATTGTATATTCAGTCGGGTCATTCGAAATATTCCTTGCAGTAATTCCAATTACAACCTCGTATAAAATAAATCAAAGTACATGATCATCGAATATCTTGTAGAATACCGAAAATATTGGTAATAGTTAGTTATGTTTCGCTATGTTTACTATCCCCTCTTAAGGAAACAGAAAACTATTTCCCTTTCACAGTAAACCTGTAAAACAAGGGAGAAGAACGGACTTAAAGAATGTCTGACTGGACCAAGAACATTGCCTTTAAGAGATATTAACTCATATTTGTTTTTCCATAAGCATATATTTTAGACGGGAGTTAAAATAAATTTTTTAATTTGGAGGAATGGTGGAAAACAGTTCTCAAATTAAATCTGAGCAATGTTAATTCTTAAATTCTTCATCTACATCTACATAAACGCCCTGCTGCAGTCGCCTTTCAGTTTTTTCAGGAGGGTAAATACTGAGTGTTCGAATCATGTCTTTAGTTTGTTGTTATCGCGTAACGTTGTAGGAGTTAATAAATTCTTACAATGATTTGCTGAGCATCCACTTCTCTTATCTTACATTGTCGGATAGCTGAGGTAGCTGGGGGTCGTATAATACCGATTATGTCAACTGTAAACTTACTTGTCCTGAGTTTATCACACAACTGCAGCATAGATTCAAATCTCCTTTTTTAAGATTCCCAATTTGCATCTGAGAACATTTTCATAACTCTTTCTTTTTTTATCGAGGCACATTTAACAAAAAGTATCTCCTTGCGTTACAATTTCTCGAGTTTGCGTATATTATACTCGCTTTATCCACCGGATACTTGCAGCATATTCCGGATTTAGTCTGGCCGAGGTACAATAACATGGCTCTTTTCACTTCGTCGTGGACCTGAAAATTAATAAAAGAAGGCATTTTTACAAACTGGGAAGCCATTAGAATCTCTTATCCATAATTTAATTTTTCTTCCCGAGAAAAATTGTTTCACATTTCTTTGTTTCAATGTCAGCTACACGTAGTGCAGGGAAGAGCACTGATTGGCTGGTAACAATAAGTAGTATCTTTGAGTACAAAATACAGCAAAGCGACAATGGGAAACGATCTATAAATATTGGATCAATATCGGAACGTAATTATGTCAAATGATGCTTTAGCTTTATCGAAGAAGTATTTTGATAAAAAGGTTACTGAGTGGAGTTTCATTAATATTATTTTTTTCCAAAATTTCCGTAATCAAATATTATAGTACACTCCAGGCCAAAATTAACGCAGCACCTCCCTAGCGATCCTTACGGCCGGTGCTGCGTTAATTTGGGCCAGGACAGAACATATTGAATGTTACCATTAGGAGGCAAGTTAGACCGCAATGTTCTCCCTGATTTCCAAACGGTTAGTGATTTTCATCAGAACTGGTTCAAATATTACCTACTGTCTTACGAATAAAATTTAGCTGCATTCATGTTCTTTTCACATGAAAGTTATCATTTTACAGCAAAGTAGTATGCTTCAATAAAATATTTTTATCCCCAATATCCCAATATGATTAATTGACTCAGGCTACAACTGACATTCCAAGTAACAAAATTGAGTGATTCTGAGTTATCTTACTACAATAAAAATAATGCATTTCTATTTCTTTATTTTCTTTTGAGTAAACTAAGTAAACAGATAAAGATTCACAGCTTTATTGGTAATTCCTATTACAAAAATGATTGAGGTGATATTTCCTACTAAAATTACTCATAACATTTATTTCTCAGCTATACTTATGTTTTAGCTTCTATAACTCTCGTCCTATCCAGAGTTAAATTATGAATGAAATGATTCTTTTTCGGTAGCGCTGACAAAAGACATATTTATAGAACAAACACTCATAAATATTTCAGTGGTAAATATATATATATATATGTATATATATATATATATATATATATATATATATATATATATATATATAGAGAGAGAGAGAGAGAGAGAGAGAGAGAGAGAGAGAGAGAGAGAGATCCATTTAATTTATTCTTTCGCATTTTATAAAAATATATCCCATTGCCAATTGGGTAGCACTTTCAGCTTAGGTAAAGAGATCCCGAGTTCAATTACCGGTAGGAGCCCATGTGCGAAATGACCTGAGCCGTCGAAGCACTTTAAAAATATATGTATACACTCCATTTAAAAAAATTAAGTAACGAAACCTAGTTTTCATGTTCTGTAATAAATGCGGTAAACCATGCAACCAAATTGAAAAATATCCTCCGCGCAAAAATTGAATATATGTAAGTAATTTAGCTGAAATTCATATCAGAAAACCAACGTGAGTAAATAGTAATATAAATAGCGAGGAAGGAATGCAAAACATCATTCGGAATTCCAGTGCCTTAACGAAAGCTCAGGGTCAATATTCCGATATGATAAATGAAGGAAATAACTTAGTCCTCTGTAAGGAACGTGATCAGAGCAGGTAAATTTATTCCTTAGGTAAGTTCTGTGCCTTATCTATTGTACCAGCGATTTTATCGTGACCGATTAGGACAGAGAGAAGCGAGGAATGGGTTGCAAAATCAGCGACGCAATTCTTTTTATTTTCGAATTAACTACCTCACAAGTGGCCATACAATCCTTAATCTCTTTGAATTGTCAGATGTGTTAATTTGGCATTTGAATTATTTCGTTACTGAATCTATAATTCAGTAAGAAAATAAAAATATTTCCAAAGAGAATACGTCTTCTAGGAAGAGCAACGAATAATATGCTTCTTGATTATTTTTTTAGTCTTTCGCCAGGAAGACTATCAATTTTTTTGAACTTTCATTTTGGGCAATGAATCGGATTATATATCGTCAATCATAATATGCAATTCTTTAAAATTATCAGTTTAGTAATTTTGGAATAATTTTAATTAGCTTTTTCTGCAATTTATAGAAAATTTTAAAGTTTATACTACAAATCATTCGCGTAAAATTTTATCAACACTGAAATTTAATTTCACCATATTGAAAATACGTGATAACAAAGTCAAACACTATAATTAGATCTCGTTATGCTGCTTGTTTACGTTATCTTTAATAAATTTTCGTCAACTCTAAGATATCAATTTAAATCTTAGTCTTGCTGTAAAGAGCTTCGCAAAATCTCTTTCAATGCTTGATAAAAACACATCTACCGCAGATTATGTAATGTTCTGGTTGTATAAGATTTGGATTATTTATAAAAATATTAGTTTAACGTCTATATATTTTTATGGAATTTTCCTGCGAGGCATACCATTACACCATCCTATTATTTTTACTAGCAGTTGATTGAAAAAAACATAAGATTCCTTCCCTCCGGGGTAAGGGAGGTTAATTTAGGATGTAGACATGAAGCAAGGGTAAGCCGATCTTATCTTCGAATTAAACTATGCAGTAATAGAGCATCATCAAATCACCGTATGGCGATTCGAAGTAATTTTCTACCATGATGGTTATAATGTAGATTTTCCTCGTCCCCATGATTGGATCAATCCTCATAGTGTACACAGATAGGGTTTGGTGGTACGAAGATGTCCAAGAAGCCCCGCTTCAAATCTGCTGGTCTAATGAAAATGAGAGGCATGAGTCACACTTTCACTCCAGACGTGATTGACTATAATTTAGAACGACCTTCGCAAACGTGTCTTAAGGGATTGAAACAATTGATAGTGAACGAGCAAGGGCAAGTTAGGTAACCTTTACCGACCGCAGAAGGCACGATCTGCACTATCGTCCCGCCCAAGAGAACAATATCATATGGAGTATATTGCCACACCTACGGAGAGTAGAAAAGCTATAAATAAAAGAACATTCCCCGCAAGGTTTAATTCTCCCTTTGGCTGAAGGTAGAAGGCTTCTAAAAAAGTGATTAAGAAAAAAAGTAGCTGCTCTGGAGGAATCGTCAATGTAAACCATCACAATGTTTCTTCTAGTCCTATTCATCTGTACGTTTTCAATTGTAAGTGGCTCATTTTAATTTCTTAATTCATTCGTTTAGTGTACGATATTTTCGATGTAGGACGAGGATGAAAGAATAACTTCATCTTCGTTCCACAAAATAAAACGCTAATATTATGTGTTATTACACACACACAGTAATCCACGCAGTGACAGCTAAGGCAATTGGTTATATTTCGATGTATTTTTCGGAATGGATACAACTATAACAAGTAAGTCAAATCGTTAGTTGAAAACATCGCATCCAGGGTAATCTTTAGGGTTTACTGAATCTCTGAGGCCTTTGTGGTGACGAATAGCTTGAATTGCATCCAGTGAATAATAACATGTTTATTTTTAAATGAACGGCAACTTAGCATAGCCCTTATCAGTCACGTATATTTTTCGAATATGCTTATCATTAATTTTATAATTGACGTGATTTTTAGGCCTATTTTCGTTATTTCAAATCATGGGTACCTATCTAAAATAATTTGTATATTTTCCTAATACTTAGCTTTCCTACCGTGAAGATTGCGTTCAAACCCTCTTCAAAAATTTTAATTCATGATTCTTTATGATTCTAGCTAGAAAAAATAATCACCTAACGGTTTATTAATGGCTATCTTTCCTTTCTTTCGTGTTTTCAGATATCATTGAATTATAAAGTTGATTTTCACAAACATTGTCTCTCTTTTAATACTTTGTTCTTCAAAACCTAATTTTTGTCTTAAGTGCGCACTGAATATTATGTGTGATCAAGCATGACTTCATGGAATTTCACAACAATTTCAATATTTTGCTATATTTTCATTAGCATCTAACAATCTTTCTTTTTAAACTGTTTGAAAAGTGGATGTAATGGATGGAATCTAAGATGGCCTAATCACGTTTCACTGTAAGTGTCCATTGATTCTGTCTTGACCCTAAGATGTAAAGTTATCCTCATTTCTTCCAGAGCTTTTACGCTAAGGAATTGGATTTAATTGATAGTTGGGGAACTATAAAGAGATTTATATATAGTTGGGCATTAAAAAATAGCCGGCTTCACTGACGTAATGATTACTGTTCTAACACTATTTGGCGTGTATTAATGGAATTGAAGAGGACAAGAAGATTTAGAGGATTAAAATCTCCAAAAGCCGTCTTTGTCGGCGTCCCTCTTTTCATTCACCGGTATTCCTAGAAAACAAGAAAGGACAAGGCACTCTTTAAGAGGTCCCAATACGTATTTCGAATTCGATGTCGTGTCGTGTCCCAAGTTTCTTTATTTACAAGACAAGAAGAGTCTTTTCATTAACTATTTATATTAATATTTAAAATAATGGTGACGAATAATTAGATCCTAATGTATAATAATGCAGATGGTATGAGTAATAATAATAATAATAATAATAATAAAGGACTTTATTCAGGGCGAGATTGAGACTATCAAGTCTCTTCTTACACCTAACCCTTTGTCATGTTGGAACAGAAAGAAATAGATAGATTGCAAAAGTACAGAGAAGAAAACTACTATGTGGGTTTAAAAACCTAAGCTAAGAGCATAGGAAAACATTCCCACTGCAGGAAAACACCCTCAAAAGAAGAGGGTGTGAAAAACCTGCGAAACCTTCTTACAGAAAACTTAATTTAAATATGGTAGTAGATAAAAGAGCTACATAAGACGAGAGAAAAAGAAGTCATTAGAATGTACAAAAAAGAGCAAGTTATAACATATTAACATAAAATTCTGACACAAAAGTATTAACCTATAAGTAATAATGTATAGCTAATTTACGATTGAGTTATAGTGTTCAGACTATCTTAAACTTTCGTCAATTACATGTTAAATTATATGAACATAATAGACGCACTGAACAAAAATACATTATAAGCATGATTTAGTAGTACTTATCAGTAGGCTGGAATAGAATTCAATCAACAATTAATTACCATTCAATAATTAATTATCATTCAATAGTTAATTGAATTAATCAGTTACAATGGTGATACTCCTATTATTATAAACCACAACATACCATTTCATAAACCAATTGACCTAAACATAATTAATTAGTGATTTTGTTTCTCATGGCGAATGAGTTTTAGTTTAAAAATAATGGAAAGTTCTTACTCGCAGTTAATAGATTTAAATTTTGGCACCGAATCCTCAATTATTGACAAAACTACTAAGTATAATTTTCGCCTATATTTGTGAGTGTTTCACATATGTTAAGGTCATGCAGATCAATTGGGCATTTGAAGATATGCACGTAAGTCACTAGACAAATAAAAATGTGGAAACGTAACCTTGTATAAAATGACCAGTTGAAGCGGCTGATCACCACCAGCAGCTGATGGGAATCATAAACTGATTAGGAACTGTTTCTATTATTGGAGATAGTAAAACTTCTGTTACATATATGTTGCGATTTTTCAGTAAATACGCCTTCCTCTGCAAATTAATTCAAACATCTCTTTTCTCACGCACAGAGCACATCCGAAAGCAGAACTGTAACCGTGGACACTTGCTGCCCGTCGATTCAGTCAACCACCACTCTGTGCACCGACTCCGGCAGCAATGTAACTGAATGGTTCTGCACCCTCATGAAAGATTACCTTCCGGCGATAATAAGGGATGGGGGCGCCGTGTGCATCAAGGCCTGCAACGGAACTTGCTCTCCCGTAATCCAGACGGTGCAGATGAATGCATGCAACACGACATGCAGCATTCAAGTACCATGCTGTAACGAGACTTCCTGCGCAACGACGTCTTCCCCGACGACGACTACAACAACTACGACTACAACAACCACGCCCTCCCCAACGACGCCTCCCACAACGACGACTAGCACAACGCAACGCTTGGCAAAAGTAGGCCGGCCTGGATCTCCTGTCGAGGAAAACATTCCTACAACAACTGAACCTACAACTACTACTGAAAATACCAGGTTGGCTAGCTTTTCCCCTTCTATCTCCAATCCTCCTTCATGCAACGGTGGACAGCCTCCGAGGTGTGGCTGTAAGACTAATTTCCTTATTAGAAACCCCTGCAGTAACGTCTACCAACCATTTCAAGCCTACGTCCGAACCTGCCCCTGCAGAAGACCTTATTAACAAGGAAGTGCAAATGGACAACGACTAGTGCGAAATATGGAACTCTGCTCCATTACTATAACTTTGAAGAAGTGGGGTGTAAAACGGTAAACCCGAATCAAGATTTTGGTTCGAGTAGAGCTGAAATCCAAACATAAAAGGTTTCTCCAACACTGAAACCGATATTTATTCCAACAACATCGCCCGAAACATTAATGGTAAACCAAACCAAATTTTGGCGACTATTTTGGTCGGCAATCGCCATATAAAGAATGTGTATTGAAAGTGAACTGTAGAGAAAAAAGGTATTTGGATTCCATGTTACATATCCGACTAAACGAACAATTTAGAGAATTATTGGTGTGTTTGTGTACCACATAAGGTCAAGCGTGACGTTTTGTTTCATTTGTACTCCAAGCGACCGAGTAAGAAATGCAGAAGCGAGGAATTAGTTGCAAAATCAACGACGCAATTAATTATATTTTCCAATTAAGTACCTCGCAAGTTGCTATGCAATTCTTTATGTCTTTGCATAGTCGAATTTGCTTATTTTTTCATTATAATTATTCTCTAACAGGGTGATACATCCGGTCAGGGAACAGGGAAGCTTTTTGTTGATAAAATACGTCTTCTAGAAGAAACAAATAATTATATGTTTCTGTATCCTTCTCTGATTCTACCGTTGTGAAAACTATCTAAATTATGTAACTTTTATTTTGAGCAATGAATCGTATTGTTATTTATAAGATGCAGTACTTTTAAAAGGTCAGTTTGATAATTTCGAAGTACTTTTAATAAGATTAATCTGTTATTTATAGAAAGATTGATAATATATAATACACATCATTATAGTAAAATTTCATTTGTTTTGAATTTTAATTTCACCGTAGTAAATATGCGTGATCACTAAGCCAAACGCTATAAATGTAACCCTTTAAGTTTCTAGTTCACGATAATTTTGAATATAATTTTTGTAAACACTAAGACATTGATAGAAATCATAGTTCTGTTATTAAGAGCTACTCAAAATATCTTTCAAGTCCTCTTTTCTTAAATAGAAACACTTCTACCGAGAATTATATAATTTTATGGTTGTATAAGATTCGGGTTATTTATAGAGATCTTAGTTCAGCTTTTATAAATTTCCGTGGAATTTTCCTGTGAGGCATACAATTCACAATGCTAGAGATTTTTCCAGCAATTGAAACCAAAAAGTAATATTCCGCCCCTGCAAGGCGAGAGAGTGTAATTTAGGTTTAGACTTGAAGCAAGTGCATGATCTTTAGCTGCAGATCTTATTTTCGAATAAAATTAGGCTGAAATAGAGCATCCGCGAATCGCTATATTTCAATTTGAAAGAATTTTCTACCATTGAGGTTTCAATTTGGATTTTCCTTGTCCCCATGATTGTATCATTAGCATTATAAATTATGAAGTAAGGTTCTGGAGATATGAAAATGTTGGAGGCGCTTCTCTTCAAACTTGCAGAATGGTCCCATGAAGATTAGACGCATGAGTCCAGACGTCATTGACTATAATTTAGAACGACCTTCGCCAACATATCTTAAGAGATTGCAACAATTGATACTGAAAGAGCAAGGGCAAATTAAGTAACCTTTACCGACGAACAGAAGGCACGATCTTTTCGCCCATTAGCAATATATTATATGGAGAATATTGCCTCACCTACGGAGTAGAGAGAGGCCATAAATAAAGAATATACATCACAACGCCTAACTCTTCCTTTGGCTGAAGGTGGAAAAAAGTGATTAAGAAGAAAACAAAAAAAGAGAAGCTGCTCCGGAGGAATCGTCAATGTGACCATCACAATAGTATTGCTTCCACTTTTACTACCACTACTCCCCGCCCTGCATCTACCACTGATAATCCAAAGAAGGGGTTTGCCAAATTTTCCCCTCCTGCTCCAATTTCCAATCCTACTCCAAGTAACGGCGGACATCCTCCGAGGTGTGGCTGTAAGACTAATTTCCTTACTAGAAACCCCTGCAGTAACGTCTACCAACAATTTCAAGCCTGCGTCCGAACCTGCCCCTGCAGAAGACCTAACTAACAAGGAAGAGCAAATGGACTACGACTAGAGCGAAATATGAAGCCCTACCCCGCAGGGCGTTGAACCGGACACCCTAATGATGATTTTGGTTCTAGTAGAGCTCATATCCAAACGAAACAGTTCTCTTCAACACAGAAGCTGATATTCAATCAAAAACATTCATAGTAAACCAAACCAAAATATTGGTCGGCAATCGCCATATTATGAGTTTGTAATTAGTGTGAGCTAGAGCGAAAAACTATATTTCGATGCTGTTACGTATGCAAGAGAATGAACAATTATAGAGTATCGTTTCTGTTTTCGTACCATGTAAGGTCAAATATGACGTTTATTAATAAACTTTTATTACGAGCATTGAATCTTATTTTCATTTATAAGATGCGATTCCAAAAAGGTGAGATTACTTCCATTCAAGTAGGGAGAGAGTGGTCTAGGGTGGTTGAAATCTTGAAGCAAATGTTTGATCATTTGCTGCCGATCTTCTTATTACCGAATTAAATTAGGCTGAAATGCAGCATCCGCGAATCGCTATATTGCGATTTGGAGAACTTGTCTACCATCGAGGTTTTAATCTAGATTTTTCTTGTCCCTATGATTGGATCAATTGCTATCTAGTATATATGTAGAAAGGGTTTGGTGGTACGAAAATGTTCCAGAAGCTCCGCTTTAAATCTGAAGAATGGTCTCATTAAGATAAGACGTACGTGTCGTACTTTCACTCCAGACGTCATCGTCTACAATTTAGAGTGACCTTCGCCAAATTGTCTTAGCGGATTGACAATTGATAGTGAAACAGCAAGGGCAAGTTAGGTAATCTTTACCTACGACAGAAGGCACGATCTACACTATCTACACTACATTTGGAAAATATTGCACACCTACGGAGTAGAGAGAGGCTATAAATAAACGAATATCCCCCGCAATTCTTAAGTCTCCCTTTGGCTAAAGGAGGAAGGCTGCTAAAAAAAGTGTTTAAGAAAAAACAAAAAAAGAGTAACTGCTCTGGAGGAATCGCCAATATAACCATCAAAATGTCTCTTCTTGTCCTATTCATCTGTACGTTTTCAATTGTAAGTGGCTCATTGTAATTTCTTAATACATAAGTTCCGTGCACTAAATTTTCTTTGTACGCTGAAGATGAAAGAATAACTTTGTCTTACAATTAGTACCACAAAATAACACTGTGATATTATGTGTTAGAACCACGCCCATGAAGCTCCCAATGCTGACTGTACAATCGGCTGACGCCCTTAATGTCCGCAGCCGCGAGATGGCAGCACTGAAGCTCGCCCTTTGAAACCATAATCTCATATGGAGTAAATGGAAAAAACAGCACGATTATGATACTTTTTCCCTCTTTTTCTTTGCGGGAGTAGTATATACCAAAGATGGAGGCTGACTGTGTGAAACTAGAAATTTACCGAAATCAGAGTTATTGATTTGTCCATTTATAAGTACTTAAAACAATTGAATAAAATGGACAAATTAGTAAATCCGAAGAATAAGTGCAGGTTGCCTTCAGGGCACACCACAAGTAACTTCGTCGCTGTGAAAACATTATTCGTAGATCAGCTAAGTGCAATGTATTCTGCATGGATACACAGAAAATAATTGATCCTTAATAAATTACCAACGTTACATCTACTTTCAACTAGGCCTTTTAAATCTAGAATCGCAGGATGTACATGGGTGGTCTAAAAAGTTTCCGACATTCCAACATTTCTTGACATGTTTTCTGAAAATTTTCTGAAGATGTCTGAAAAATCTGGGGTCGGAAAGTTTTCAGACCACCCTCGTATATACATTTCCTGAGAAAAAATCGAAGTTCCCAGAAATAGTCTCCAGGAAATGAGTAAACGGTCAAATATTGTTGAAACAAACATAAATCCAATAGTATCAAATTTTAATGACTGGCGTAGACTGCATTTTATCTTGGAGAGGCTGAAATGTGAAGTTAGGTTATACAATATACAAACATAAAGGATAGAGTGGTATAAAACATTTATTGACAAAAAAATAAGTTTTAGACAGTTTCGCAATTTTCCTTTTCGGTGCACTTTCTTTAAATTTATAAACTTTGCATGCTGTCTAATCCTCATAGTTACATAATATTTTATTATATATGCTATGATTTCACTTCCGTGCTCAAAGCATGGGAAAGTTATCTCTTCATCACCTTCAAGTAACTCTGTAATTATTCACTCAAGCACATCATTTGACTCACAGTGCTTTACAAATTGTTCCTCCACTTTGAGGATGAAAGTATGAAGGTTTAAATTAGGATGAACCAAACCCCCCATACTTTTCATATTTGTTAACTACTGGATGGCAAGAGAATGCCCCCGGATGAATTAATGCTGCCTGACAAACAGCATACTTGCTGTGTTACTTTATATGACCAGATATTTTTAAGATTAAGGATATCTCAAAATATATCAAAAGTCTTCAAGCGCAGTAACGACAATGAAGATCTCCAACTCACGCAACGTGGTCGCACTTTCCAACTTACATCAACGTTATCGTAGAAAAGGGAGACTTCGACCACAGGTGCACTGCTCCATAAATTGTAAATTTGTAGTACATTACCTAAAATTTCACAAAGTAGCTATTTTTTCCTACCCTTTAGAATTTAGATTGTCTTGACATATCGCCAGCAAATCCGTCTTACTCCTTGCAACATTGACAGTAAAATTGTCATTGGGAACTAAATTGAAAATCGTGCAATCTCAAGACAAGTCTACGAATCCTCAGTCTGGTAAATTCTCTCAGTAACACTCAGCAAGATGGGAAACATTTGAAGACAATTGGAGGCCAAACAGTGCTTCTTCGTGAAAAAGAGATTAAATTAGTGGAAGTGCTGTTAAATTTTTTATGAGTATTCGTGATATCCAAATTTTAGTACAAACGTATTTGAACAGTAAAAAGTAAATGTTCAGTGCTTTGACAAATATTTCAGAAATTGTTTGGATTCGGAGATTCATTAGTAGAAACAAAACACTGACTCTAAAGCTTAAAAAAAATTAAAAGGGTTCGAGTGACAGTGAGTAGAAGTTTTCTACAAGAATTTTTCATTCTTTTTGTTTTTGGGGGAAAAAATTAAAAAATGTAAAAAATTTCATTTTCTTTTGAAAATGTATAAATAAAGTGGAAAAACGTTATCATGAGTCAATAACTATTTATCTCAGTACCTATTAAACAAATATTAAATATAATAATAATTTAAAGATTTTAAAATATATTCATGGTCGTAATATTACTCAAATAGTTAATTTTATAGGCGATATTTAGGAAACATATTTAGTTTTAGTGACATTAAGTCACCCCATCGCAACAGTGGGCTAGAATCGAAAAAAGCTGGCCAAAAATAAAAAAGTGCTTTTTTTGAGTGCGGACTTTGAAACTTCGCATAGTCGTTTTTTAACAAATTCTACATATAACTGTGAAATCATTTGCGTTGGTTCCCACGCGTTACAATTCTATAGGGAGTCAAAGTTGACCAAATTTTACGAAAAATGCCGGTCCTCGATTTTTCGCAAAATTCTTCCATTTCAAGCCAATCCTGAACTAACATGAGCTAAATTATCGGGTAAAAAACGATGTAGTATTATAAACCTAATTTTCATGCTTCATAATACTGGGTTTGAATGATCACAGGCGAATATTTGCATTATTTATACAACAAAATGGCGAACCCTTATTTTACGGCAAATTTCCACCTAAAGTGAGGAAAATAGTAGTGAATAAGCGCGTTGTACACGGAGTTATTTATACCAAAATGTTCTTTAAAGCTTTCTGAAGAAGAATCTGAAATATAATCCTGCGACAATTTGCGACGCCGATAAATAAAGCGACTTTTCGATGGCGATGCAAGAGCTATGTCCGTGCGGCGGAGCGCCACTTTTTCAGACGACCTCGGTTTTGAGAGGATATGCGGATCAAAACGATTCTGAACAGCCTTTATAGTGGCTTATAACTATGAATTAATACTCTATACACATTTCATGATAGAATTACTTTAGAAAATCTTTATGATATGAAGAAAATAATCTCTTTCTGTAATGTTCTATAAAGGTTTGTCTGTACATGCCTCCATTGTTATATTTTCGTTAATATTGAGATCCATAAATTTTTTGTATAAAATAGGCTTCTGATATTTTAATCATAATCATTTAAATTAATGAGTCTTACCGTATGCCTTAAATAGAGTCATCATCAGAGGAATCTTCTTCTCGACACGCCATCTCTTCTTCATTGCTCATGCTCAGGAGCTCCTTCACTTCTTCGTCCATATTCCTTGATTTTCTTGTCGGAGCAGCAAAGCGAATTTAATTCGATATAAGCTCACATTTACCGGCGTTAATTTTTCTATCTCCTTCTGCAGATATCTTTCTTCCGCCTGAATAATTGTCTTCGTCTCTTTTATCCACTGAAGGCGAATCGGTCTGCAGAATCTTGTTGAAGATGGTCGAGAATTCGCCCATATTATTTCAGCTGTATTAAGCACTAAATTGTGAATTCCAACTTAAATTTGGTTATATTGTTATCAACTTCAACTACTATGAGCGAGGAAGAATTAAGGTGTTTATGTTTTTACCAGATGCATCGTTGAGTAAACGTAGAGACACCAAGGAGCTCATGAAGAGGAACTCATGTGTCTTGTCCTCCGTTTGCCTCACTTGTTTATATTGAGAGTGGCCAGAGCTTCCGTCAAATCCGTATTTACATATTAAACTGGAATTAACTTTACTGCTTGATGCTGAGCTGACGATACAGATGCTGCGATATGGTATGCTGTGTGCAGCAGAAGGGCTTTCAAACTGACTCCACACACATCTTCGGTAATATGTATCCCATCTGGATACGCAGCAGATTTTGCGTTTTTAACTACTTCATAGCTGGAGTACAACATATGACCATGACTAATTGCAGTATCTCGGAGAATTTCATATTGACTTTTTGTTAAATCTGACGATATAATCAGAGATACGGCCTATTCTACTGACAACTGAGACTGAACATTATCCGTTTTCCTCCACTTCGAAAGTACCCTCCTTGCTTTCGTAGGTGTGGTTGTCGTTATTTCCTTGACTAACTTAGAAGCAGCCTCATCTCCTTCCTCTCGAAGAGTCACGTCGCAGACAATTTAGCTGCGGAGTACGTGGCCCTAATCGATTCCGTTTTCCTTCGTGTAGTTAGTTCACTCGAAAGATGGAAATCTAATTCTGGCCGTCCTCTAGCGTCTACCAAAATGAATTACTTTTACATAAGATAAATTATATAAAAAATTTTAAACTATCAATAAACGATATTATAAACATTAAATAAAACTTAGATTTACTAACCAGGAGTCATAGAACTACTAGATAAGTTCTGTAGCACAATCTCGATAAAATTAGCGTTAAAATTAAGCCAACTGGAATTGCGCTTGATAAATCTCTCATTATTGCGTGAACTCAGTTTCCATTTTCTTGAATAGTGCACAGACAAGAAATTATGGATATAATCAATAAGAGCATTTTGCCCACTCTCAAATTCTTGTAAGTGTAGTTTTTTAATTAGATATTTCATTAAACGCTGTTTCTTGCAAATTAGTGATTCATTATTTCCCTCCATCATCTTATTATGCATTATTAAACGAGAAATGACCAAGTTAGACATGGTATTTCAAGTAAATAGCAAAATTATGAAAATGTAGCATAGATTCCTTAAATTTTATACCTTCCTCGGTAATACATAAAAAAAATGGCAGCAGAAAGTCTGAAAACGATGACTAGATTTAGTGACACTAAAAAGGAAACAGTGCAGCTATTGAATTTTTCATTTTCATGGAACGAAAGGAAAATATTAAGTATAAAATTAAATGTTACTCACCAAAAATATATTCCACACCGCAACAAGAGAATTCTGCAGGAAGGAACCTTAAGAAATTGCGACGCGTGAAATAGATGATCTACAGAAATATCACCAGAACACAACTTCACTTCGGCACAGCCAAAAAATAACTGACTCCGAAAGAAAATTTCGAGCTGAAACTGGCGGAAAAAGTACAATAAAATGAGTAACCATTTTCAGCAAAAAAATAGCTGGGTGTTATAAACTGAGCCACTTCGAAAGTTTTACTTTGGTTTTAGGGCACACTCTGGCGCGCGCCCTCCTCCCGCAAGAGGGTCCTGCGAACGACAATAGGAGTGAGTTTACTCATCTAGCAATTGAAGGTCGAACGAGGAGAGGAGAGTCAGCCTCTATAGCTTTAAGGATTTACTGTCAAAAATTTTAAATTTCAAAAATTGTGGCTCTATCAAGGAATCTGAGGGAAAGCAGTGACTTACCGCTAAATCCAATTTTCTCTAAGGATTAAATGAGAAAATTTTAAAAATCTTATTATTTTTCATCTTAATATATAAAACATAACTTCTCTTCAGCATAATATTTCCGAATTATAACCATTCAGTTACGTTTTTCTCCTCATGTCCTCTCAAAACCGAGGTCGTCTCAGAAAGTGGCGGACTCTTGCATCGCCATCGAAAAGTCGCTTTATTTATCGGCGTCGCAAATTGTCGCAGGATTATATTTCAGATTCTTCTTCAGAAAGCTTTAAAGAACATTTTGGTATAAATAACTCCGTGTACAACGCGCTTATTCACTACTATTTTCCTCACTTTAGGTGGAAATTTGCCGTAAAATAAGGGTTCGCCATTTTGTTGTATAAATAATGCAAATATTCGCCTGTGATCATTCAAACCCAGTATTATGAAGCATGAAAATTAGGTTTATAATACTACATCGTTTTTTACCCGATAATGTAGCTCATGTTAGTTCAGGATTGGCTTGAAATGGAAGAATTTTGCGAAAAATCGAGGACCGGCATTTTTCGTAAAATTTGGTCAACTTTGACCCCCTATAGAATTGTAACGTGTGAGAACCAACGCAAATGATGTCACAGTTATATGCAGAATTTATTAAAAAACGACTATGCGAAGTTTCAAAGTCCGCACTCAAAAAAAGCACTTTTTTATTTTTGGCCAGCTTTTTTCGATTCTAGCCCACTGTGCATCGGTTGGAGTGCCTAAGGCCTCTATTCTTTATTTTTTAAACAAATTCCGTTGCTTAAGAAAATTTTTTAGATACTATTTGCATGAATAAGAATTACTTTCATGTAATTTAAATTTTCTGAGCAATGTAATTGAATAAAGATATATAAAAAATATCTAAAAAACGGCCAAAGTCAGCCCATTCTACGGTACGGTTCATCGCATTTCAGTGATTTACGAAGAATGTTTTTACGGCGACAAAGTTACCTGTGTTTTGCACATAAGGCAAGCACCTATTCTTCGGATTTGCTACTTTGTCCGTCGTATTCAAATGTTTTGTATTCAATACAAAAGTACTTATTGATGGATTTAACAATTACTCTTAATTCCATGTTTGGTAAATATTACTCTTTATTACATATGTATCATAATCGTGCTTTTTCACCGTTTACTCCATATAAGATTATGGTTTCAAAGGGCGAGCTTCAGTGCTGCCATCTCACGGCTACCATCTCGCGGTTGCGGACATTAAGGGAGCCAAACAATTTCAGCAGTTTCTAGTCCTATACTTTCTAAGTTCGTGGTTAGAACCCAAGTTTATGTATAATAACACATTCGCAATAATCAACACTGGGAGCGCTAATTCAAATGATTATATATTCGATGCAGTTTTTCGGAATGGAATACAACTATAACCAAGGAAGTCATTTCTTTAATTGCATACATTAAAAAATCGTCTCTCAAGTACTCTTCACGATTTAACTGAATATCTATAGTTAAGTGCATTTCCGGTAACGAATTGCTTGAATTTCATCCAGTGTATAAAAACATGCTAAATTTTTATCAGTAATCGTTAACTTAGTATGCACTAAGGATACCACTACCAGTCACGTTTTTTTTCTGCAATACAAAAAGAATTACTATTGTAGTTTACCACAAAGTAACTTTTAGCCCTATTGTCGTAATCACTAATTTCAATTATTATCTAGAAAAATATTGTTATAAAGAGCTTGGCTACAGTCAAGATTATGTTTACAAGCCTCTTTCCAAAAACTCTATTTCTCTTCCTTGCAAACTAATTTTTGTCTTAAGTGCACAGTGAATAGGGAATTTACAAATACAAAATTAATGTTCCAAAGCGGGTCTTCATGGAATATCGCAAACATTTACAAAGAATAAACTGTAAGTATATACCACCCTTCAGTATTGGTTTTGTGGCTGGTTTCAAATCTTGGCCCAGCATGGTTGATTTTATTCATGACTATAAAGATTAATTGCAAGAATTCTAGACTAAAATTTGCGTAATAAAGTTTTATAGTCAAAATACATTATTAATACCAGTTTTTTATTAAAAATTAAAGAGCTATAATAGAAATCCAAAACGCCAATTTGTAAGCGAATTTTCAGCTTGGATTGTCATTCAGGTGGATTAAACTGAAAATTCCGTGAGTGAAACACTAGATGCTCCAAAAACTAAAGAAGAATAAAATTTAGGCAGAAATATGTCATATGATAGTACCTATAAGGAAAACAGAAGAAGAAAGTTTATATTTTTATCATAAATCAGAATCGATAGCAATAAGAATGCTAAGAACGGTGAAAAATAAAACAAAACTTCTACCCGTACCACATTAAGATTTATTCACGACCCGGGTTTCGACGCGTCATCTTCAGGTGGAAAATAATACAAGTGTACATCCAATGTATAGTTACAGAGGGGTAGGGTGGGGAGGGTGGAGGGAGGAAAGAAATGGAATGGAATTACTAACAAAATCAGTATTTAATTAAATCTGACATAAGAAGTTAATAAAAAGATACAAAGTCTTCTTCAAGTTTGTACGTTTTGGGGGGTTTTCCTCTTGACTAGGATGAATACCTGGCAGATTATTATTTTTCCCTCCTTCCACAGAAATGACTACCACCTGGCCTGGTGCCTATTTGTAGTTTTTGAGAATAAATAAACAAGTGCTATCCATACATGCCATGTATCTAGCGACATTTCCATTCTTTTTGCGACTTACTCTATTCCAGCTGCTTTGCATATTCCATATTTTGTTACGCACATACTCCTCATATCCTCTTAACATAAAATTAACTTACATATAACTGAAATCTGCATTACGTTTACTTGATAAAAACCATTAATTCATAAAATCTGTTTCATCAATTTCACATCTGAACCGACATAATATTTGTAAAATCAAAATTAAGCGGATGTAAACTTTTAACTACTATTTATCTACATTTGTATGATTTTAGCAACTTTTTTAGCTATTTTTTAGTGTGTAACAAGTGACATTATGAGAAGTAAATTTACACATCTGTGGCAACGTAGAGGAAAAGCTTCTATTATTCCTTAAATTTTGTTTCATTATTCCGGCAATATTTCTTCATGTTCTTGTTATCCGAAATGCATTCTTTTTATATCTTCTTCAAAATTATTCTAACTCCCCGCCCTGAATCTTAAATGTCTATCTGTTCCTTAATCTTCGGTAAAGCTATTTTTTCTCTATTCTTTCTTTTCTCCTTGGATCTAATTTTCCGTTTTATTTTTCAACCACACTTACTTATACTCTTTTTTAAGATCAGTTTTATTAACATATTTTTGAACGTTGAGTGAAGATTTAATTTTTCAAAAAGCGGATAATGCATCGCCCAAATCAAACGGTAAACGGTAAACGGTAAAGCAAACCGAGTTTGAAGTCGATTTTGGTTGTCCTCTGCAAGGTAAACCTACGAAGAGTGTTTTATTTTTAAGATGAACTGGAGCAAAGTAAATAGTTTCGATGCCATGTAACAAATGCGAAAAAATTAACAATCTTAGAGTATCATTGTGTGCCGCTTATGATCGCATTCATGTTCCTAGTTCCTCTCAAACCGAGATCTTCCCGGAGGGCCATACTCCGCCGCGCGGATTTGACCATGCGGCGTTGTCGAAAATTCGGTATTATTATCGGGTGTGCACATTGGAGCAAGGTTTTATTTCAGATTCCTATTTAAAAAGCTTCAAATAATAACGTGGTATAAATAAATTCATGTCCCTCGGAGTCCCTCTTAACTATTTTCCTCGCTTTAGGTAAAACGTTTCTCTAAAACGAGAGTCCGCCATTTTGTTATATAAAATATGCAAATATTCATTCGCAATCATTCAATTTAAAGGTTGTGAAAGATAAAGTACAGGTTTATAACTTGGCGTTGTTTTTTATCCAATAACTTACCTTTAATGGGTTCAGCATCGTTTTGAAGCTCTCGAAAAATCGAAGACCGGCATTTTTCGAAAATTTAGTCAACTTTGACTCCCTGTAGAATTGTAACGCGCTGGATTCAAGAGAAATAATTTCGCAGTTATATGCAGAATTTATTCAAGAATAGCCATGCGAAGTTTCAAAGTCCGCACTCAAAAAAACCGCTTTCGTATTTTTGGCCAGCTTTTTTCGAATCTAGCCCACTGTGCGACGCCTCGATTTACCGGTGGAGGAATTGTTTGGACTAGCACGGAGACTATGTAAATAGGTAGCAGTGCCTTGTAATTTATGTTAGTTGGTGAAGCTGCAGAATAAATTGTGCGCGTGAGAGCTTTTTTACTTTTTCCATATACGTAGTATAGAGAAAGTATTGTTTTCATGAAAAAAATCGATTGCGAGATTTCAACGGAAATACATGTTTCGGGGTCCCTAGAACACGTTTTGACCATTTTTGGATTGATGTCTGTGTGTATGTGTGTGTGTGTGATTGTGGGCGCTCTAACGTAAAAACTATTAGTCGTATCAATACCAAACTTCATATATAGCACTGTGGTGGGTGCTGTAAGAGTTGATTAGTTTTGAGAGTGAATCGGTTAACCGGAAGTCGAGCTTTATTCTTCGAAGCAAATTTCCGTTTTTGCAAAATATCTCCATAAATATGATATTTAGGTATATACTATTATTTATAAAAGTTTTAGAAAATGTAATTTACTATAATTTTTTTATAAAACATATTTATTATCACTGATTGTTTAGGAGTAATTCGTGAAATACTGATAAACCGGAAGTTGCTGATTATGTACTTTGTTGGCGCTCTAACATGAAAACTATTTGTCTTATCAACACCAAATTTCATATATAGTACTTTGGTTTTATGTTTTAAAGTTTTATTTGAAAAAAATTATCGATATCAACCACTGTTTAGGAGTCATATCATAATTAACCAATTTTCTGGTTATTGCGACATATTTACGTTAAAATGTCGTTTTCATTTATGCCATTTCTTAAAAATGTTATATTCAACATGCTTACTATATTTCTTCAAAGTTTTATTTGGAAGTTGATTTGGAATTTAAAACACGCGTATTTATTACATAATAATTATTCAATTATAATTTTTCCTGCCATTATTGATTACTCTTCACAATAAAAATAAAGTTCGTTACTATGGATGTACTTACATGGCAAACAATGCAATGCAATGCGTCTATCGCTCAGTCTCTTGCTATAGATTAAGCTCTGGCTGATTGATAAAAATTAAAAGGTTTTTTTTGTTTTTTTACGCCATTTGTCTTCTTTATTAGCTTTCTTTTATGTATATTAATAATTTTCATCATCACTGTTACTATTTAAGTTTCCACTGTTTAAATGTGTAGTCTTTATTTTTGTTAATAGTTTGTGTCGCTCGTGTGTTATTTTGCTCTTCGTTTGTATGTTGATTTCGTTTCCATCGCCTATTATATTGAGTTGGATATATAATCAGTTTTGTGAATCATCCTATAGTGGTGCTTGTAGTAGACTCAAAAGGCCAATTTCACCGTTTTTCATCGAACATGTCCCGAAAAACATTATTTATAATATTTGTGACGTAAAAGTTAATATGATATAAATTAATCACTTATATATCTTCCAAGTTTAGATTGAATATAGAGTTCGAAAATACTGTCGTAGATAAATATTTACATCTTATATATGGAGAAAGTCATGTGCTGGCCACATCAGATTTTTTTACCTTACTTTTTGACCCTCTCTCATACTTTCTTTACTTTATCGGCCGTGGTGGCGGAGTGGTTAGCGTGCTAGGGCGTTAACCTCACGGTCCCGGGTTCGAATCCCGGCTAATCGGATTTTTCCGGTTAGGAAATGGTTGTCTGTGTGTGCTGTGTGTGTGTCTTGTGTTTATAAATAAAGGAAAATGCAAAAAAATGATAAAATATAAATGGGGTTAATTGGTAGAGTAGCCTTCAAAGGCTAAAATTCGCCCACGAAAAAAGACGTCATTATTGTTATTACTTGTCGAAAGATTCATTGAACTATAAAAATCGTATGAATTACGAACTACACTTTGTCGTTCATATTAACGATTTTCACGAAGTTGAAAACAAGCAATGTTCACTATTCACTCCGTTGTATCTCATTTGGAGCTCTAGTAGCTTGTTGACTTTCAATTGTCTTTGGAGAGGCTTGTTTCGGTTGATTGAAAGGTATGACATCTGATATAACATAACTCGAAATATTCATTAGTGCCCATTTATTACATCTATTGAACATGTATAAATAATTCATAAAATGTGCACAGGAGACAAAATGATTATGCCATAAATATAATGATTAATAAACAATGAGATGATGAATCAAGGGTTTTTGAGTCGAAGTAGATATTAAAAATGATGTTTCCTCAAATGATGAAGCGCGAACTTGCGATTCTATCATATGATGACTTGCGCTGAATAAACTTGCATTGTTTCATGTTGCTTCCTTATCGCTCATCAGATGTTTCAGTATCCTCTGACATTGTGCATCCTGCAATTGGAAAACAATATGGAAGAGTATCAGACTCCGAACGGAGGAGAAAAAACAATTTACCAACAGATTCTAAAGCCTTTCTTAGTATGAGAAATATTGTGGTAACAATGACCAAAGTAAAAGAAGAGTAGCAAAATAGCGACATCATTGTAACTCGAACTCAGGTCTCCCACTTTCCATAAAGGTTAACTATTTAACTTCCATGTCATAGCATGGCATGGCATGGTACCACTGAACTACCATGTCACGTGGAACTGCCTTTCTATCTTCAGATTGTAAGATATGATGTGCAAGGTTTCACAAGTGCAAGTTTGCTAGAGCAAAGTTCAACAGCAAGGAACTTCTTTATCCTTGTTTGACACGTAAACGCGCATACACTATATCATTCAAAATCAATGGCATGCTTACATCTCATTTTAACAATTACGAATTAGAAAGGATTCTTGTAAAGATTAATTATACATAAAATGAGATTGAGTTAAGCATTACATAGTCATATAATACAAGCCTGACATAATTAACTCGAGGATAAATAATATTAGTAATAAATCGTCTTTATTTGAGCGACATTGAGAGTAAAAGTCTCTTCTTCCATCCAACCCATAGAAGGTTGTGAGTAACTATAAACCAATATTATTTTATAGAAATGAATTCAGATGAACCTATGCAGTATCACATTGTAGTAATTAAATTAAAATTAATACCACAATTGATTCAGATAATGTTGAGTCGATTCTGAAAAACATAATGCATTTCAATGCAGCAGCCATTCCGTCATTAGGAAATCACCTTTAACCATCTTATTATGCAACGGTCTCATATCGAAATTAGTTTTTTCATTATATACCTTACCTTACAAAGTGCACATAGTTTCATTATTAAGTCAGCCCCCGAAATAAGATTGTCTTTTTAGAAGCAATATGTTTTGGTCTACCAGCTACGAACGCATTTTTTTAGGATTTGGGGTGTAAATGTAATTGAGGAATCGTAAGGG
Organism: Sympetrum striolatum; assembly: GCA_947579665.1. NCBI lineage: Eukaryota > Metazoa > Arthropoda > Insecta > Odonata > Libellulidae > Sympetrum > Sympetrum striolatum. The sequence continues at coordinate 17,464,542 of OX388344.1, read as the reverse complement.
ATCACCATCGTTTGGTTGAAAATCCATATTGAGGAAACTTTTACTAAACCACAGAAAATTTGGTTAATGGTAGATATCTGCGGGTTTCACCATTACTTTTTTCAGGTAGAAATTTGGAGGGTCTCCGTCCTGATCCGGACCCTTAGCTCGCCTTCGAAGGTACTGAAGGCCCGACCTTCACAGCAGGGGGGACCATAAAAAAACTGACCGAGTGAAATACGATTTAAAAAGTTATAAACAATTCAAATGAGCAACAATTTATTATCTTCGTCGTCTCACTAGGCCAAAAACATACACAAGCGTCTTTTGATCGACGCTTTACGATGAAAATTAAGATTTTTCGTGCTTTTGCTAGAAATGACCCATTGACACACGGCAACGTTGCCCCGGGGATGGGTTTGGTTGGGGTGAGGATTTCTAGATTTCTAAATTTTTGCTATAAATCCCGTTTACACACGGCAACGTTGCCATTGGGTTGGGGTAGGGGGGAGATTTCTAGCAAAAGTCTAGAAATCTAGAAATCTTTCCACCCAACCCAACCCAACCCCCGTTGAGATTCAACAGGTACCTCAGCTAGTTGATAATAAGACAGCAAACCAAACCAAGTGGGCCAGTGAGCTATTTAAAACACCCGCATATGTGACTGAGCAACGTTGCCGTGTGTCATCGGGTAATTTGTATCAAAATCACGAAAAATCTTAATTTTCATCGTAGAACGTCGATCAAAAGACTCTTTTATATCTCTTTGGACAAATGAGACGATGAAGATAATAAATTTTTGCTCATTTGAATTGTTTACAACTTTTTTAATCGTATTCCACTCGGTCAGTTTTTTTATGGTCCCCCCTAATGGGAGGGTCGGGCGCTCAGTAGCTGTGAAGGCGAGCTAAGGGTTCCGATTAAGACGAAGACCCTCCAAATTTCTACCTGAAAAAAAGTAAATGTGAAACCCCCACATATTTACCATTAATTATTATTCCAATAGGTGTGTTGTCCAACAGGTGTCTTTCACTTGAAAGTAGGGAGTATTCTTGAGTGAGAGTCATCTGTCGAAGGGTCTAGCTAATGCATCGAATCTCATGTCGCTATATTTGGGTTTGCGAAATCATGTGAACCCACTACATATTGATTCCTTCCCAATTTTCCATGATACAACATGGTCCTCCATGGGACCGAGGCCGCTAACCGCTTGGCTATTCGGGTGCCCTGGTATTAATATATCATAATGGTTTATTTAGGAATAAGGTATTCCAGATGACCTATACGGATCATCTTTTTCTATCTCAGTGGTCTTGTTTATCCGATTTTCCATCCTCAATCTTGCTCCTCTCCTTGAAAGAACCTTTTTATAATATTTTCTTGACTCTGATCGAAATTCATAATTCCAACAGGTACTTCCATTTTCTTCTTGTCTAGTCGTATTTATTTCGATCTTCAATATATCAGTCCTCGTTCGACAATATACGAGAAGTTTTGTCGTGATAAGTGTAAGTCGAAGTCTGTCTCTTGTCATTATTTTCGCTTCTTCATGTCCATCAGTTGTGCTTGCAAATCTTCTTATATTGTCAAGTTTCCGTTTTGGAGTTATAAGTACCATCCTCTCTATTTTTTATAACTTTTATGCTTCAGTAAGCTTAAATTTTCCATCATACCTGGCTTCAGCTACTCGACTCGAGGTCTGTGATAGTTGCTGCAGGGCGGACATCCACTGGAGCCGAACGTCGATTGGGCTATGGACGATTCACCGAAAGAATCTTCACAATCTTCTTCATCCGTGGCACCCTGGAAATATCGACTAGGGCGGTAAAAATTTGCCGTCTTTCTAGGACTTCCATAGGCCTTTCCGAGGTTTTCTTCCTCAGAGTTCTCTTGGCTATCATAAGACGTCGGGTGGCATGCACCACTCTCCCCCACGGAAGACCTGTCCATACATATCATCGAGAACGGGTCCTCCTTTTCGTATTCCGAATCACTTTCCTCTTCGTAAACCTTGAGATAGCCGTCGGCATCCTCATCCTCCCCAAGTACCAAGTTCTGATTTACACCCGATCTCGAGGACTCCCTCTGATCTGTCTGAAGGCTAAGTACCCTGCCATCCCGCCTGCCCTCGTACCTTTGCTCGTAAGAATGGCATGAGTTGCAGCTCGAAGAACTCTTCCTGGATTCTCCATAGTAATACCCTCCCGCTTGGGCGCCACTGGACATGGAACAACTCTTGCATCCTCCACTCCGAGGCAGGCTAACAGTCTGCGGCTCATGGACTTGAAAACCAGGTTCGTTGTCGACGCAAGGACAGCATGGGCCAGGGGGGTCATAGAACCCTTCATCAGGGGTGTTGTCGTCCTCCATACAGGGAAGACAAGGCTCTGGTCCGGGCACATTAACAACAGCGACGCCGTATGCGTATGTATCTTCTTTTTTCGCCTTCTTAGGCCTCTCCACCTCGTAGTCATGGACCTGACAGGCAGGCGACTGGACAGCCTTTCTCCTCGGAGTTGCCACAGCAATTCCATAAGCTCTCCGCTGTTCCATCCTTTCTCTCCTCGTCTTCTCAACCTGTAGAAAAAATAATTTGATTATATTTAGGGTATTTCTGACTCATTTCAGGGGAAAATGCAAATGTAAGGTGTATGTAATATGGAAGAAGGAAGATTCGCATGAGATATCTATAAAAACAATCTATTGTAACAAAAAACCTGTACAATAATATTCATAAACTGCAGGAGTAGATGATATTCAGTTTGCATACACGGGGAGAATTAGGACCGGTGGGGAAGAAAACAAATTGCGGGAGTACAAGCTGCCTCCGCTTTTTGGATATTGATTTAAATACTAAGGATCCGAGATACTCGTTTTTTGAGGCTATATAATATATATATATCTATCATTATGATTGGTTCTCTCACCCATATAAAGAGAATCTGGCAAGTAAAATTACTTACAATCATTAAATATAGAGCATGATAAACCGTGAGAGGTAGGTAGGCTCCTTAAAGATTGACGGTGAATTTCTATGTAATCAATGCAACATAGCCGTACGTAGTTGAAGGCAAACAAGGAAATCCTACGTGATAATGAATCGGGGAATCTTGAAGGTGTAATCTATTCGCCTCTTCCTATGTTAGCGTTCTCAAAGTTATTGCACATCTGCTTACATAATCGTAATCATTTGTGTTAAAAACAATATTGGTTTGGTGAAACCATATTGAATTTTTATATTTTTATGTATTTGTGAATTTAAAATATATTTGTATTGTAATAATAATATTACAATATAAATAACAAAAAAATATTATAAACTATACCCATAAACGAAAAGGTATTTTGCATTATTCATTTATACCCATATTCATTATAACTTATTAAACATTAGAGTAGAATTTTAAGAAGACATTTTCAACAGCCTAATTTAAATATCAATGTTAAGTAAAATTTGGTTACACAGAATTAAAAAACTTCCGATCAATCTAATTGTTCCTCTGTTTCTGTATATTATAGCGAATCACATTTTATTGCGCTACTCAAATAATAATATACCTATTAGGACAGTGAGCCTTTTTTGATATTTAAATATTTTCTCTATGGTATAAAATATTTAAAAACATACGATTAGTAAAATAAGAATCGATTAAAATGTTATAACTTATCTGTTAAATTGATTGATTGAGTTTGGATTGAGTGGCTTTACTTCATTAAATTCAATATAACTGAGCAAGAAAAATGAAGTCTTTTAGTGAATGGAAAGGGAGACAGGTCAAAGGTAAGAAGGAACGAACATTACTGTCAGAGGAAGGGGTTGAGCTTAGGATTCGATTTGTGGTCGATGGAGAAGTAGGATATTACACTTTGTAATTGGTCCCCCTTCCCGTATTCCCTACAAGACCAACTTTCTTGCTCCATCTTCTCAGTCATCATTATAAATTTAATGAGGTAACGTAGCGAATTATTTTTTCCGCAGAATCTGCTACGTTAGGAGCTAAGTTAGCATATTTAGATGTTAGGTTTCATATAAATATTTAACTCTGCATGAGAAGGTTTTTCCATCTCTAATTGGAAATCATAATGCACGTTGATTAAGCGGAAGGAGACCAATGCAGCTTACAACACGCGGTAATATCTAATTTATAAATTTGTTTTCTTAGCCTCTGGAACAGAGTTGAATAATTTGAGACATTCCGACCACATGCCGTCTTTTCTAGCGGTCGTTTGTGGACATTTCTTGAGCTCAGGAACCCAAATTAGTTTGCCTCTCAGTCTCGTCATATGGAAACAAAATGGTCAATTTCTTGTTGAATTGGCGAACGAATCAGTTCTGAGTTGAGTGTCAGACTACAATGACGTGTTCTGCCTGCGCCCCTTTTTGCCGAACGGAGTTGCCAGCGGCAGACGGGATTTCCCTCGCAGCTATGACTGGAGGAACTGTACTGACAATCATTACCTTTGGATGAGTGTTGAGTACAATTAATTCTTTATTCAATACATCATTTCTCTTATCTCTTCGTTATTTTTATATTATTTCGGAGAGAGTTTTTTCTACTTTTAGTGAGCTATATACTTTTCCCTTTGGTATACTGTGTTTTTCTCCAAAACTAACGAGTAAAAACAATATCAAATTGATTCTCTTAGAAAAGCGTCGTATGAGTCATTCATTAACTTTTGTTTAATTATAACTCTCTCGGAGGTTTCTAGCCAGGCATGAGTCCCATCTAAATCTAAATGAATTACAGGTCAGCTATGGAAAAATCGCACTTAAAAATGTTTCCTGACAAGTGGTACCTTTGAATGCATACAGGGAAAGAGCGGTAGTTAAATTTTCGTTGCGCCTGTTGATTATTGTAGAAATGTAAATTAAATAATCTATGCTCTCGCCCGTGGTGATAAATCTAATGTTACCACAGTGAAAAAAACGCTTAAATGAGGGGATAGGCCATGAAGGTTTTCTTTTAGATTTGACACTGTTTTCCGAGACTTTTTGGTAATCTCATGGCTCACATGAATGACTGCAGTTATATAAATCTTCAAGAGTAAAACTCAAAATTCTAACAATTAGGAACATTTGAAGTATTTGGTACACATTAAGCTGAACCTGGGTTTCTCAAAACTTTTCTCCGATGGGGCACTTAGAGGGTCTTTGAATTTGACGGAGCGCCTCGTGTAATTTGGAGGGTGGGTACATAACCAGTAACTCCAAGAAAAATAAAAGAAACATGTCACATGTATTTGGTTTAATTTTGAGTTATAACTCATGACAAGGTCTGTTATAACTTCGCTTTTTTAACATTTAGTATTTGGAAATCGCAATTTGGGAAACCCTGAGCTAAACATAAGTATATGAGTGGTCAGCAAATTTCTGTCAGCAAGTCTTACGTAGTTTTATTTTAATTTTTACAAGAAAAAGAAATCTAATCTAGCACATGCTATGGTTTTAATCTACCTGTTGTCGCTTGAGCTAATCAGAGCTAGAAATTAACCGAACCCCAAGGTATGGATTCTCGTAAATCCGGATTAAATGTCCTTCCAGATAATTCATTGCGCTAAGGGATAATTTCACCAGTTATAGATTATTACGTACGCATTCTTCTCTTGCTAAAGTACCGCATTGAGGGTATTGAATTGATGATTTCAAGTGATTTCACTCCAACAAAGACGTCAATGCGGATATTGACATAATATTTAACACACGAAGGAAACCTACTTGATATTTTCCTTCGCCCCGAATGGTCAAGACGATTTTAATGAAAAACTAATAACCAGTTCACAATAGTTCCAGTCGCACTTAACTAGAATCACCACCGAGGATGTGTTCCGATTGATCTAGTCCATGCATTCGAAAACATAGGTATATTTTTTTCAAAATTATCCTAACACGAATGAAGACGATGATGGTATGACTCTGCGAACTGAGTTGTGTACGAAGAAGTAGAGATACTTAAAAAAAGGTACTCACCTCACTCAGTAATAAAAGTGTGTTTAAAAGAGACATTTTAGTCTGAGGATAACGACTCTTAAAATGAATGATTTACAAACTCGCACAAGCTTCCTGACCCAACTATACGATTCAAACCCGGGACCTAAGCGTTGCTAGGCTAGCAAGCTGATCTCCCAACCACCTTGACCGACGATGATCTGAACCAATTGATTGCTTAGTATATACTGTCTGACAACGCCAGTGGGTGACATGTTCCATATGAATGTATTTATATATAAAGTATGCTTTACTAAGAGCAATTTTCATTCCAGAATGGTTAAACTTGTAGTGTACGCAATTTAAGTACGGGTTGATGATTTCACTGGAGCCTTCCGGTGAATAAAGTTTCCCCTTTGCTCTGAAGGTGACTCTCAAATGTTGAATTTTGAAGCTTTGGCATAATTCTTAGTCATGTTGAATATAAATGTGAAGAAAATTTTTATCGCTACATTTTTTTAGCATCTTCGGGAAAATTTAGATTAAGAATATTTAGACTTACCTCGTATTTGTGAGATGAAGACACGCAACTGGCTTTCACAGGCGTCTTCGGTATGGCCACCATCACTCCGTAAGCTTTGCACGGCTCCGATTCATGCTCTGGAGGATTATCCACAATGTAGCCGTGCATTGGGCAACTCTTCCTGGGCAATTGAACTTCCATTTCGTTATCACCACTGTAGCGGCTCGGCTGTCTGCAGCCACATGGGGATGGACCGTCGTTGCAGGAAGACTAGATTGAAAGAATACCGGAATGTTAGAATGCTGGGATTCGGAAAAATTAAATTGCATTATGCGTAAAATGTTATCTATTCACTTACGCTAATATAAGTTAAATCTGTCGACGTCAAGTCTTTAAAGACAGAAATGCCGAAGTTAACCAAATCCGATTGCAGTATTAGGATCATAAACAAAGAAAAATTATTACTTTTACAACTCACAAGATAATTTATTCTTAAATTTTTCCATGAGTCGAAACTACGGTCGTTTAAGAATAAATTGTCGTGCGGTTGTAAAAGTTATACTTCTTCTTTGTTCCTGATAAAGACTTACCAAGAAGTTGTGGCCCAAGCAGTGGATTCTATTATAATCATAATAAGGCCTTTTAATGACAATCAGTTCATTACTAATAAAAAAAACTTTGTGTTCGATTGTTGTTCAATTTGAAACTGACGTGGTAAGTTTTTGTAAGAAAATTTTCTGTTTATAAATTGAATTTACTTAAAGTTACCTAAGACTTCTAAATGTAACCTACCTAATATTAGATAGTTAAATATTTCTTCAACTAAGAAAACAAGATTACCACTTATTCTATCCGATGGCACAGTAATCTAGGGATGAATATTTAATAAATCATGTCCAATAAAATCTGATGGAACGTAGTACTTAAAAAAATAAATGAAGAAGTTTGACCTGTCCGTAGGTTAAACTGTGGACAGTATATTTCTTAATGATTTTTTTTTATTTAATAGATAATAGAAGTAGATGCAAAAACGTATAACCTCGATCTTCTGTATTTTGCAAGTTAGCAAATCGCGAGCGTAGAAAAATGTCTTCTAAGGGAATTTAAATAATCTCAGGTCATCTCATACTGCGAACCATTTCAGTGGGTTTAATTATGACGCGACACATCAATGCTATATTTCAAAGCGCAGCCCTACCTCGTAGTGGTCTCTCACTGAATTCCTGGAAATGGGTGAACAGTCCAAACTTGATTCAGGGGAGGATCCTTCAACACACTGTGGCGGAAATACATAAACATAGTGAAACATGAATGTAAAATACTTAGAGATATATGTAAAGACAGGTATACATAAAGAAAACGTTGAATAATAAGCAGAAACTTGTCTAAATATCAGATTGATGATGCAACAGTTTATGAAACTGATACTAATTTTACAATTTTTTCATTATGAAATTCTTCGATTTATTGCCATGGGAAAATAATTCTTTCTTCAGACTGTGTATATCTATATGTTGACTTACTACTTTTTCCTAAGAAAATATGGCGTAATAGATACTATTGAAAACTTCGTATAGATTCCAAAGTTAACTGCTAATCATACATTACTGATTCTTTTAGTACTAATGTCCCTCATGTATGATTGAACTTTATGGGCTTCATTAAAGAATATATAAATAGCAAAAATAATCCATGTGTGCCACGAATATGAAGTACAGCATTATACATAATTGATGTAATCCAAACGAACATATTTTCAGATGCATGCAAGGTTTACTAGACTCGAGTTGAAAATACAAATAAGAAAAGAAATTATTGTTGTAATATTAATTTGTTAATAAGGTCCTAATAAGTTCCAATATGAGGAATTGTTAGCTTCCAGAGTTTAGTCAGTGGTTTTAAACTTTGTTCATTACTGTAAAACTAGTCAATTTCATCTTAGGCTATTCTATTCTAATTAACTATTCTCAAATGCTAATTTATACCATGATTATCAGCCATTTCTTCAAAATTTTAAATTATTCGTATGTTACTGTTATCTCCTATAATATCTTCGTAAAATTATACTTAATTAGTACCTTACCATGCAGAATTGCGGATTATCTAGACGTCCGCCACGACGAATGCAGGATCCAGAAGATTCCTTTCAAAGAGAAGAAATTTGCCGTTGTTAATTCAGGATAAAATCTCAAGCAGATACCTTAACCCCACAAAATTAATTACGTATCAAGGTGCACCCAAAATGTTATCGCGCTCTCTAATTCTAACATGAATAATGATTTTTGGAATGGTATCCACATTCATATTAATTTTCTAGGTAGACTTGGGTTGATCAGTGTACCTAACGTGCTTCATGCGGTATCGTGATCTAATTTCATGATATTTCAATGTGATTCGATAAAAAGGATACGTGAATATAATCGCGCAGTGAATGTTTAGAGGAGAGCAAAATATGGACCGGCGAACCCAAATAGTAGACATTGAAATAGGTTACTTAAACTAATAATTGAATTATTTAAAAATATTATCTCTCGTTTCTGTGATTTATTACGTACAAAAAAGATTTAATCGTAACTCCTAGCTCTTTTCATAAAACGCTATACCTGCACAAAAATCGCTACGCAGCAAATTGTCGCGACACTGAATAAGAATCTCGCCGCCATTTTGATTACTCGTGAAGGTAATCAAAGGAGAGCCCTCTTCCCTCGGAGTGACGCTAGACTATGCGCCTGTTAGAGCAGAATCCAACTGTATAAATAGGAAACCGTGTAAAGTCAATGAGCACTGAAACACCTCCCACTACGGCAGTCGGCCTCATTTTCGGGGTCATCACTCTGTCTGTTTACGTCTCGTCCGAATTCCCACCTGTGACCATCAAAAGTGGCGTTGCCTTCGAACGGACATCCTCGGAGGCCATCTTCCGCTTGCTTCCGCGACAGCATCCCCCAGCATCACAAGAAGAATGCTTTGTAGAGATTCTCAACGATTTCAGAGGCGACCACCATAGGCGTAAAAAGAAAAGCGATCTTCCACTGTACATTATAATTTAAATTTACATAATATATTTTCAAATTTTACTTCCACTTAATAACATCATTGTATCTCAAAAAGAGCCGACAAGATATTATAATTGGACTAATTTAATACTATCAAAGTAGATGTCCATCAGATATTTTTTAATCAAATACGACTGATAAATCAATTGGATTTATTTTACTTTGCAGAGAACGTTATTTTCATTTTCCCATGAGAAACAAAACAGGATATTTCACTTCACTTGCAGTACTCAAATGGATCAAAAAACTGAAAATGTTAGGAACCGCTGCTATAACGCTTTACTTACAAAATAATATTTCAACTCTGCTCAGTCGAACACGTAGGAACTGATGTGCAAAACATTTTGCGATTTCCAGATAATTGTCTTCAAGTCATCTTTAATCGAATAATTACTCCTAGCATCATCTCTATGATACACCAACATCGCATATACCGTACATCCTTGGGAGACTTGCATTATGAAAATAGGAATGAGTATGTAACGAATACTCAGAAAGACACTTTTTTCCCTGTCATCGCTGATAATAATAATAATAATACTAAGGAAAAGGAAAAGGGTCTAATTTTAAATTGTAGCAAATTTTGGCTCATCCGTAGTTGTTAAAAAATGTTACAGCTCGCTTCTAGATCGCAGAGATGGCTAGATAGAAATCTCCGATTAGGATGTATGTATGTAAAATGTATTTTATAGCTCTTCAGAGCCGTAATTACCTCCTAAATGACGTCAAAGAGTGTTTCTTTGAATTCCTAATCCGAGCAGTGATAAACTTTTGGAGTTTATCACGGCTGATTCCAAAAATGTGCAATATTTTCTAGGGCATGCAAAGCAACCTGTGAATGAAAGCAATCATCTGAAAGCAATGATCAACCTGTGGATTAACAAATTTAACCTCGTATTCATTTAATTTTCGGCTTGAAGAAATGTTTTGTTATATTGTTCTTACCTTGACCTAAATGCGGCATGAGATAAGTATGTCAACATTAGGAAACGGTTTATGGAAAAATGTCATAATACATAATGAGCGTAATGAAATAAATGTTGACCTTTACGTATTTGCCTTTATTAGCTAAAGTATACAGAAATTTTTATTGTTCAGTATGTGAAGAACATGAATATATTTTATGTTCGTCGAAGAAATACTAAATCATTTTTTAAACAAATATTCCTCTTCAGAAAACTCATTAGCAGTTTTATAGTTGTTATTCATCGCGTCGAGAGTAATTTGAAAAAAGAAAACGAGCTTACTCCGAATGGGAATAGCTTCATTGATATTTGTATAAAAGTATAAATAATGAGTTAATGACTTTTATATTGAAGCTAATCGGATTATCTCATTGATTTTCCATTGATACTGAAATTTCTAATAGTCGCTTGGAAGTATTTTACTTCGATTTATAGCGGTATTGCTGAATTAGACCTCCGATTGTTTCGTATGATCTCTCCTGTATCATCTTTAACCAGACGAACGCCGTGTTTCCATGAAATGAAAATTGAGCGGGTAATACCATAGAGTATAATAAGTTAAGGAAATGTAATTAAAAAAGGAAGGCCATTCTTCAGAAAATACACTCCTATATTTAGGTAAAGATTGCTTTGGAGGAAGAATTCGAATCTTCTTTCTTATATTTGGTATTATGATACCAATTATATGTACGGTCTCATTGACAAATAAGTCTCATAAAAAATATCGTGGATTGTGATTCTATCATATCTTCTTTGGGGATTTTTTAAAACTTTTCTGCAATTGTGTTACGTAATATTTGCGATGGATGGTAAAGTAGTAGTAGTATTGTTAAAAGTGCTTCGACAGCTTAGGTCATTTCGCACATTGGCTCCCACCGGGAATCGAACCCGGGACCGCTTTCACCAAAGGCAAACTCGATGTCGACATGACTATCCGGGAGATGGATGGTCAAGTTTGAAATTTAAGCTTACCCGGGATGGGATGCTAATTAAATCAAATTAAAACCTAGAAAATTCTCAGGTCTCAGGTACATAATAGGTAATGTAGGAATATCGTATATATATTTTGGGGACGTTTCTTTTAATTCTGTACATCATTTCATCTCAAATCTTATAGTATTCTTGTATCAACAAATCTGTTATTTATTACTTCTGGTATGTGAAACATTTGAGATTATAACATCGAGTTTTAGGGATTTACCCGAAAACATTGTAACGTTGTCAGTGTTTAAAATTGAGGCTGAAATTGAAAAGATACTGGTAATTGTAGAAGATATATTTTCATTTTTTTTATTAAATTTTATTTATAAATATTGCTTCAGTTAGACTAAAGTCTTGCGGCAACAAATCACATTAAATACGAAGTATAATTATTTAGCAATACGCATCACAATACATTACCCGATAAAATTATTAATACAGTAATAATAAGCGACAGTAGAAAGTAAAGAGAAATTGGTTTATCCGAACCTATAGTTGAGTTTTAACTAAATATCCAAGCGTAATATCCACTGGATATTTTTCGTAAGCCTTCAGTCGCCTGATTTGTAAAAGACCGAAGAAATTGCTAACTCAGGAGAAACATTCGGCGACCTTCAAAGTGCATCGGAACTCGCGCTTCATTTGTTGCAATACCGCTTTTATTTAGTCCCGTTCTATTATGAGAGGACTGATGGGGATTGAATCGTTATGCGATTCAATATGTACTTATTACCAGGTGAATTCCCATTGTGATTTGGAAGGACATAGTCTTTGTTCTTTCAGTACTAGAACACTTGCATATGACCTTTGCTTTTGTAGTTCACTTCCTCCAAAAAGAGCTCTCTTTAGGGCATGGCCATTGCTGTCGAATGTGTAATAGTTAGAGACAGTAAGAGTTCCTTTCACACCCTCACTTCAGTTTTTCATTCGTTCTCCGGTTACGGAGACTACAAGTCGAGCTGAATTTCGCGATGAAAATTTTAGTCATAACTAATTCAACTCAAATATTTTGAGTTATAATATCTTTCATTGTGATTGTGTGCATAATTCAAATAAAAGATTTATCGGAAAGTAAAGGTAGTATTTAAGTGGTAAGTTATATGATAACGTAATTTAATATTAGTATATTTTTGACGCGATTTAATATCGAACTACCTCTCCTCTAATAAGTGAAGGCAATCCTTAAACAAGTTTTCTTCGGGGATTCCTATATTTCACTGAACAAATTGTTTTATTAGAGGTTTTAAATCTCCGAAAGCCGTCTTTGTGGGCGTTCCTCGTGTCGTTCCCCGGTATTCGGAGAAAACAAGAAATGACACCGCACTTTTTAAAAGAAATTTGTCCTTACTTTTTTCTCGGAATACCGGTGAATGAGACGAGGAACGCCGACAAAGACGGCTTTTGGAACCTCTAATTCATTAACAGCCGTATTCCAAATTTCCTTTCTTTGCTGAATACATTATATTAATTTTCTGTATTTATTTTCTGTTAATATTTAGTTTCTGAGTGAAATAAATGTATTATTATTATTTTTTTTGATAGGCATGTACCTATATCAAATTAATATGTAGAAATATATATAAGCAGATTGAATAAAATAGATAAGGAACTATTAAGTTTTATATTTTAAAGAAGTGTTCTATCGAAAAATAATGAAAAGCGAATAAAAACGAGAAGTCACCGATAATTCCCCAAAAAACGCTAACTAGAGATTTCTTTGCAGTATAAACAAAGATTATACAAAGAAGAATCTTGGCTGCTGAAATAAGATTTATTTGAATATTTAAAAATTTCGCTGATGTAAAATTATCATGGAAACACGTTGCTATTCTGTTTTATTTGTTTACTCTTCTTCATTCTAGTTTTGCAAAGTAATCAATAGTAAGGAAGGCGACCGTCCTCCCCTTTGAATAACGCAATCAATGTCTTCCTCTTCCGTAACATCGACTTATTTTTCAAATTTATTTATACTTACCAATCGTTTCTCACATTTTCTCCATATTATCCTTATTTTCCTCCTTATGTTTTCCAATACCGGATTTCTATATCTCCATGTAAGCGCAAAGGTACTCATAAATTTGATTATTCCTAGTATTTTATCTCTTATAAATAAAAAAGAGATTCCATGAGTAATAATGGAAAACTCTTTATTACTACAACAAATGTGTCATAAATATAGAAAGTGCTTTGAGAATAAAATGTCAAATTTGCAAAGGACCTTCTTTCATACGTGTGAAAATTAAAATACGCAGTTATTTAATTCATATCCAAACAAAGTTGAATTTAAAATTAACTTTTCCTAAAGGTGTACTTCTTTTAAAAAATATATACCCATTTATATATTTTTCACTATTTCCTTCGATTCCATCGGTGCTGCTATTTTTGGTAAAAACTAGTTACTTTAATTTTTCCGTTAATATAAACTGCTATACATAGTATTCTCGGCAATTTCTTTATTTGCACTATGAAATATTGGCAATGAAAATATACACCTCCCGTCTTAGAAGAAGCTTAGGCTATTTTCTGTCTTTTTAAGCAGTAGATTCCATTAATGACATTCACGGATATTACGAGCCATCTGGTGCCTCTTCATTCTCATCATTTTCTCATTTTTTTCAATTCCCGTTCCTTCATTTGAATCACCATATAATATTTCCCACTTACACATTTTCATTCTCACTTAATTTTACTATGTCTTGCATTCTTTGGAATCGCCCATTCTGAACATCAGACCTCATTAAGATGTATCTCTGCCACACATGATGACACTCTCCATACGAAACACTTTACTATTCATTTCCGTTATTCATTCTTTGTTGTTCTTTTGCTCATGTCAAAGGTCTTCCGTGATCTTTTTCTTGTTTTCTTCTGTCCATAACTTAGCTTTCTTTCCAGATATAGACAAGCTAATCGGCGTGATTAGATCGTACTTCGGGGAACGCCATTATATAAATAATTGAAACGAACTTTGAATTTCCACATTATTTTTTTATAAAAGAATGTTTTCGGCCTTGCAGAATTATATGGCTGCAACGCAGAAACTGTTCGGATATCAAAAATTGTATGGAAAATATGAATTTCGTTTCAACTATTGATAGTTGCAGCCTATTTCATATCCTATTTCTAGCACATTTTGTCTTATTTTCGTTTACGGTATACAGTGATAAGACTTTTAAATAAAAACCATTGCTCACGTCTTATAATTTTTTAACACCAATCACAAATAAAAATTACTTCTTGGTTATAAAATAAGAGGGAAAGTTTTTCATGTCCTTAACACATAATATCTACCATTTTTCTTTGTAGTAGATATAGGTTATATTTTACGCTTTGTCTACTTCTGGTTAAATTAATCATCACGGCTGAGAAGGCAGAGCAAGAAATTGAAATATTTGAAGCACGGGGAGGGAATCAATCAAATGCGAATAGATTTAAAAAAACTTTCTGTAAACTCAGATTCCCTTTTTCTTTCTCTAAAGTTTCATAAGAAATCAATTTCGCACAAATCCGTGTTTCGACGTTGTTTTTCTAACTGCATCGGTAACGACCCTCAGGAACGAAATATCATTGTCAGGGGTCACTCGGAACTTAGGAGTCGATTTGCAGTCGAAGGGAAAAATTGAAATTATAATTTGCTAAAGCAGTATTTAAGAAAGAAATAAAAGCAGGATTTATTCTTCAATCTTCACGGAGTAGAGGGAATAGGAAAGTATTTCCCATTGTCGCTGAACTCTTTCACGAAAACTGATTTTATTGGTAGTACGATTTGCCATTATTTCATATTTGTTTCGCAGATAGAATCTTAAGATATTCTCTTCATTGACCAGTCCAGAAGCTGTCTGGATCCTTAAGCCTCTCACCATTAGCTACGAAAAGCTTCGGGGACTGTATACGGAGACTAGATAAGATGAGGAGTGATTAAAATACCCTTGCCCTTGCCCCACTTGTGTTTCGCTTCTGTAAGCGAGAATTCCTTGCAAGTACAGCACAATGCCTTTATGAATAGCACTTTTTTATCGTTCGTTGAGAAGTAACAATAATGAATACCATTATTCAGCTTTACTCATACCTCAGTAGCTTTCAGGTTCTTTCTTTCTTGGACAAGACTGAGGCCCAGGTGAATGAAAGAGGCATCTTGCTCCAAAACTTACCGAAAATCAAATAAACAACAATCCATTCGTCAAAATATGGTGACATATTCATCTATTCACACATAGGAAAATAATGTAATGCTCGCAAGATGCATAGGTCTTTTTGCTAATCTATTCACCTGTAGATGGCCTATCTGCACCAAAAGGGATAAGGTTCCTTTTCAAAAAATTTGCGAAAAATATCAGCCTCAGTCCTTTTACTTTGCATTGGTCTTTTTGCTAATCTATTCATCTGTAGATGCACCGAAAGGAATAAGGTTCCTCTTCAACAAATTTGCGAAAAATATCAGCCTCAGTCCTTTAACTTTCTTTATCATGGATTTCAACTCAGTTAAACCGTCTGCCGAACAACCCAATGTACTTCACATTCCTATTGCATAATATAAATCTTATATGAAAATTAAATCTCTTTGTTTTCGCGTTAAAGCCATGCAGTATTTTAAGTCGTTGTTAGTAGTATTATTAATTTAAGTTCGAGGAAATTATAACAATTGTTAGGTAGTTCTATTGTAATATCAATGGATGAAAATCATCAGGAAATGCGTCGGCCACGACCTTCGTTCGGAGGCGACCTCTAAATCGCACCGATAACGAAAGATAAATATTTACGACTTGTCCACAGGTGCAGAAATCAATGAAAACGGCGTCGGCCGTAGTTCATAGACCGTAACTGAGGTTAGCACTCTTTCTGCCGGAATTCGAAGGGCTTCGAAAACTCAAACGCTTCAATCGGAATTTGTTCCAATGAAATCATAAAAGCCAAGCCCAGATTATCTTCGAGGTCAAGGAGCTCAAACTTCTCTATCTCATTTCTTTTTTCGCAATTCAAGTATTCCTGGAATCCGCAGTAGCGCTGCGTTGTTGGCTAACTTCTTTCGAAGTTTATCTATGCGGAATCAGGTCCTAGTATACTTCCAATGCATCAAAAAATGTCTGTACAATATCTATTCTTTAGTCTACACAATCTATGACCTTCAAACAAACTATCTTTTGAGTAGCTAAAACAACCGGAAATCAATTAGGAGAAAGCATAATGCTGCATTTTTTTCGTGAACTGTACAAAAAGAAATTTATGTATCCCATATCGCCGGGTCAGATCACGTTACATATGCATGAAAATGTATATATTGTGTAAGAAACATACAGATACTGTTGAGCATACAGTATAATATATAATGATCTTTGCGTATTAGAAACTCTTACGAAAAGCAGTCAGTCATTTGCTCATGGAAGTTATTCAAATGCGTTGGCTGTGGTATTCTCTCAGAAATGGGGGGCATCAACTACTTTGATGGAATTCTTATCAGATCCGTCTTCAATGCTTCGGAAAATTTAATATGGCCTTGTCTATTGTATTGTATTGTATTGTATTGAAGTGCTCCGATTATCAAAAAGTAATAAAAATATATCCCTCCCACATTTACCGCTAAGCTTCATTATGTAATATGGAAATTACTCATTTTATATTACATTCCTTTGCTAAGCATTTTATATTCCATTTTATAGG
Source organism: Sympetrum striolatum (assembly GCA_947579665.1). Taxonomy (NCBI): domain Eukaryota; kingdom Metazoa; phylum Arthropoda; class Insecta; order Odonata; family Libellulidae; genus Sympetrum; species Sympetrum striolatum. Next base: position 17,447,454 of record OX388344.1, on the reverse strand, counting down.
AATTAATTTAAGAAAGAAAGTTAGGAAGCTCCTTCAAAAAATCCTGTGGAAAAATTTTCATTTTTTTGGATACACCTCCATCAAAATTATGTTCTCTATGACTGTATGAAAATTTTATTTCATTGATAAATATCACAAATGAATTAAATAAATACATATCATGGTATATTCCTTCAAATATAAAAGCGAAAAAGATAAACGTTTAAGAACAGTTGGTTCCATTCACAAGTTGTCTCAGGAAGGTTTGAAATCTCAGTTTTGATTGAAAACTAAAATTTGCCTTTGAGCTTCTTCTGCAAACATCTCTAGTGTTAAAGACGATGCGAGAAATTCAGAGGTTTCGAATAATCATAAGTTTCAGTTAGCAAACATACAAAAAAGAAAGCATAGCGCTTGGCTTTCTAAAATATATGTTAGGCAGATTACATCATACTGTGTGTTTCTGAGAAACTGTGATAGAATAGTTTTAGCGTTAGTTTTCAATTGCTTTTTGCGAAGAAAATTTCAATTTGAGAAATGTCCATAATGGTAAAATTAATGATATTTGGTTGATGGTTTTTAAAAAGGTGATGGCATGAAAAGTTTTGAAATAACGAATAAGAAATGATCTCATTGGACATTCATGCGATGTGATTATGACGGATGCAACATTTGTCAATTTAGTGATATTCAGATGAATTAGTCAGGATATTTTCCTGGTATTCAGTTGAATGACCGAATAAAGCTGAGAGTTTTGATGTTTAACTTTAGTTTGCATTAATTTTAAGCTCATTAAAAACTTATTTGAGTTTTCTATACTGCACATGTGACTTCATTGTGTTCGAGTATTGATGAGTAATTTACTTCTTAGGGTAATTTTATTAAGTAAAGCACATTCTTGCGAGAGCTTCTCATGACCGATTGCTTGAAATTTTGAGTTTAAGTATTCGCAATTTTCTTCTAAGTAGAATGTGTCATCGATGCTTAAAAATTTTATCCCGATTTGAGCGACAATCATGACGGAGCGGGAAACGAAACATTTTATGTGAGAATAAATCTGCCGTAGGGTACAAGTGAATTATTTCTCTCGACTGCTCATTCTCATTGCCAATAGTAAGTAGATCTATCAAATAGATCTGCTAAAGTCAAGAGACATACGAAGTTTATAGAACTAAAGGGAATATATGAGAAGATATATTGATGTATTTTAAGTGAACGCAAGGGCGAGAATGAATGGAATACTATGAACAGTGTGAATAAATGAAGCCATTTCCTTAAAATAGAACAGCTTAATTGAAGTGTATGCGCTTGGAATACATGGAAATTTCGGAAAAGTTCATTAACGATGACTTCGATGGAGATGAATGTAGAAAATGTTTTACATAAACTAACCTATAAATGTAGCAACTAACAAAAAATCAACTGCATACGTTCAGTCTGTACATTGTTGCCCAGGAGAAAAGTACCAAAAATGTTGAGCTAGTAATAAACTCATACTTGATTTGGTGGAGCAACTTGAAATTTGAAAAAAGGATTATTCAATTGAATTCAGTATGAAAAAGGCCAATCGAAAAATTTGAGAGATGAAATGAAATGAAGAATAAATAGGATGATGTTATTTCTACTCTAAACGTCATGTGATTGATAGTGCTTGACTTTAGAAATGGTACTCGAAACTGCTTTCATGGTTAGTACTTTGTTCGCTTCTTCGATGGCTACATCTTGACTCGCATCTTTGAACCGACTGTCGTGGGGGGAATGTATATGCATGTGACGATCCCTGGTTCTGACGGTAATCGTTGTCTTTCCCGGGATGGCAAGGATGGCCGTGGTAGGTTGTGTATCCCAGATCATTGTAAGTCAGTTTGGAATGGTTTGGCTTTCTGGGCTTCTCGTCCTCATCCTCTTGCGAATCTGGATCCACTGAAAACTTGCTTTTCTTTGGCTCATCCTTCAGCACCAGTACCCTCTTAGCGATTGTGTTCAGGGCTTCTTCTCTTACGTTCGCTGCTTCCTCAGTCTCCGAGTGGTTGGGCGCATTGTAGAAGCCGTAGCTTATCTTCGCCTCGTCCACATTCTGGGCGGACTTGACGTTCTTGCTTGCGAGATAGAGTGACACCGGGTCCACCACGCTCGTCAATTGTTCTTGTGGCTTCGTATGCTGGGGGTAATAGTCGTGCCCGTAATCGTGGTCATCGTGAGAGAACGGGATGGTGGCACTTGGCTGGATGCTGCATGTACCAGGTTCCGGAGCGGGAGGTGGGGGGGTGTACCGGCAGCTTTGTTTCTGAGCCGGACTCACCTTCGATCAAAAAATAAAACTTTAACTCTCCACTCTACATTTATAACCGTTAAGAGAGTTAAGAGAAAAGAGAAATCTTTTGGCAATCTCTAGAGAGTACAGACCAAAGGAGGATCTCACTGAAGCGTGAGATAGAAGCGCGAAAGATTGTTTTCATTATTGCGTTAATGACAGGCTTAAAACGTCATTATTTTTAGAAAACATTATTAATCAGCAGAGGGCACATTTGAAACATTTTGTTGTAGAACCAGTATTTGATGAATAAATATGTAAGCGTCGGCGTATCTTCGCGGGCCAAAATATTATTCCCGCTTTCTTCTAAAGTTACAACTGACATATGTTTACGATTCCCGGTCTTATGGGCATTGTCCTCTAAGAATCTTGCATAAAATCGTACATATTCCAGAAATGGATTGATTATTACGTATTAGGTCAACCAAAGACGAGTACGGTTGAATAATAGATTTGCAACAAAGTTACACAAGTTAAAGCTAGAAAAGTTATGTAATCGTCACTTTATCCTAAATCTATTCTAAAAACAACAAGTATTTTGTGATTATATCCTTCCGAGTTAAGGGAAAACGAATCTTAAACTTGAAAAACTTGCAATTAAGTGAGATTTGCCTTTTTAGTCTTGCAACTAAAATTTTGCATCCTAAAGACGCATATGAATTTAACATAAACAAAATTAAAAATTGACGTAGGATGCCGCAGTGGATAGAATGACGATAAGCACCTTTTAAGTGTCTAAGTAATGAGTAGGTAGGAAACTGCAATAATAAAGTGGTTGTTAAATATCTAGTAATAAGCTGTACTCACAGTGTACCGTCGTCTGATGCATGGGTCAGTATAAGAATACAGCGGCATTTCACAGCGAGAGCAGGTGTTGGAATTCAAGCCTGAACAAAGCTTTCTTGGTTTAGGTCGTATCTGTGGAAAAAATTAAAATATCAACTTTAATATCAAAGTTTGAAAGCTTGCGTTTGAACCAGATGAAACAACACATATAAATTTAAATCTGTAGAATTAAATCAGAGTAATTGTTAAGCACAGCTCAAATTAAGGCAGCAACCAAAGGAAAGGAAGAATAAAGTAGACGCTGTAGAAATGAAACTCTCAAAAATACAAAAATATCTCTCGCGAATTCTGATTAGATCATGTTTGAAACGCGGAAATAATGTGAAAATCATCGGGAGGACCATAATACGGTTTATTAAATATTAACAGGATAGCTTTTCTGATATGGATATGTGATAAAGGACTCCAACTAATATTCTAGTTGATAGAGGAAGAGCTACACTTAAGCTCGGTTCAGACGGTGTATGTTTTCTAGCTTGATTCTTTGCGTGGATCTCTGCATGCTTGCTAGCAGTAAATAGTTCAGCTAGCAACGCATAGCAACCAACCATCAGCGAAACATGCAGGAAAAATAGCACCTGTCCTATTTCTCAAAATCAAGCAAGGGAGCATGCCCAGCAGCAGGCAGACACGAAATTTTCATGCTAGCGAGCATGCCTGGTTCCACGCAAGGAATCAAGCTAGAAAACATGCACCGTGTGAACCGAGCTTTATATTGATTGACGGTGTAAGAGCTTCAATAGACGATTTGACTTTTGAAATAGAAAGATGGAAAGGCAGAAGAGAATGGAAACTGAAAAGCGAAGTTACGCAACAGAATTAAATATCCCGTGGTATTTGCGTGGGTATATGAAGTTAAATATGCCGTTTTTTATTCAAGTACTTTTCTTGGCCAGAAAAAAATCCTTTCAATCACTGCCGCCAATGGCCGTGAGACGGTCTTTAGTTTATTGGTGAATGATGGGAAAAAAGCCAATAAATCAGTAAAGCAGTAAAGTAAAATAAGTAGCAATGGGAAATTTTCTCTCGGATTCCTCGTCAGACTGTTTACAATATTTGAAACATAATTGAACAAATATTGCATAAAACTCCCGGTGAAATTGATTAACTGAAGAAACTGTAAGATAGAAAATATTTTGCTGTTCGACTATGAAGATATAAGCTGCAATCAAGTTGCGATTGTGCCGCAAGAATTAGCACCGCTAAAAGTATTCTAAAGAATTATAAAAGTATACTTGCGGAAGATTCTTGAATTTACTCGGTTACTGTATTAACGATAAGATTGAGAATACTGCCCCAGCTCTTTTAGAGGCAATACTAGTTTTATAACTGGGCCCATCCAGGCTTAATCTTATGATAGAAATTAGGCTGGATTGCTTTTAGAGTTTTAGTTACATTTCAAAAGTTAGTTACATTTCAATTAAATAATTTTGGAGATGCAATCTTCCGGCAAAACCTTAAATTGCCAATTTCGATAATAATATGGCACTCGGTACTTTTTTAATCTTAAATGCAACAGTAATGAATGTTTAAAATTAGGAATTTAGGAACGTGAAATTTTCGAACAATTACACTTAATTTAATGCTACTTCATATCGTATTATTTAAATTTGAACTCATCAAACAGTTTATAGCTTAAAATTATTATAAGTCACTTTAACAATCATTATATTTACTGTCACAGATCATTTGGCATTTTTACATGGAGTGATTGTCAAATTTGCATTTCATATCTAAAGCCGACCGTGTTAAAAGACTCCTAATTGAAAATCGAATGTTAAGGCTTTCTTTACAACATATCTTCCTCGACACATTTTCTGTAGGAAATTCAATCGTTATACGCCTTCATTTTTTTTGTCAAGGGACGATTAAATAAAAATATTGCAGCTGTACATCTGCAGTTGATCTCAAAGACCAACAATTTCTTGATGACGAAGGTATCGAAATTTTAAGACGTCAACATTTATAAATGCTTACCACTGACGGTCTGCACTCACAGACGTCCACGCCGCTGCAACATCTCTCTGTGGCACTGACCTAAAAGTAAGAGAAACAAGAAGATATTATTTCTGTACATAGATAATGTAATGACGAATCCTAAAAGCTTGTTTTGGAATTCACGAAAAAATTGATGATAAATAAAGTAATATCAGTCGATAAATAACATAGCACTCATTGGAAGTAAAAACGATATTTGGACAAATCGGTACTTTCAATACTTTTTTGAGCGAAAAAGGGCAATTATCTTAAAAATCACATCAATTAGGGTTTACCATTGCTACGGCCACCGCTGTAAGGCTCAAAACCAAGAGTATTCTCGGAGACATATTGGGGTGTCTTTTTTTGTTGTGTTGGTCGTGTAAGTGAGGAATGAAAGGAGATACATCGTAATATATACATTTGGTGGGGCCATGAGAATTCTGCTGAAGATGATGTTTTGAAGATTCAAATCCACTTGCGGAGGTCGTATTTAGAGAAATAAACGGATGACGCATCAGTGTAAATGAAGTTGAACGGCCATAATAGCCGCAGCCTCGATCCGCAGGTGGGACGGAAATGATTTGGGGGAGGGCAAACAAAACACTAGCAAAGGATTCTTCCTTCCAAAAGCCTTTTCTTTGAAGGGCGGGTTCTTCCCGGTATTTCTCAACGATACAAAGAACTAGCAAAATATATCGAGAACGATAACCATTGTTAAATTTCTCTACCTGACATAAATATCGCGGCAAATTAATTTACGCTTCTATTATTCGGTTTCAATGATGTCTTTTCAAGGATATTCCGAGTTGTAAGTTACGCAGACATCAATTTGCTCATAACTATGCGGAAGCCTTGAACAAGACATCACAGGTTACGCAGGTTTGTAAGTGGACCACATAGTCAGTTCTCTAAACTACAATTAATGTTTTCTTAAGGTCGACCAAAAAGCTCTGAGCGCCTGCCTGTATTTTGGCATTTTAACAATTATCTACGAATTGAGGGAATAATAATAACTAAGGGAATCTGCGGCCTTCAGGCCAGATTCCACATTTTGCATGTTCAATGAACAAAATGTTCTTGACACAATTGTTCTTAATTAATGCTTTCTCTTTCCTAACCTTTCTATTAACACCGTAGGAAATAAATTTGTGAAATGCTCTCCCTTAATTCACTCAGCGAATGAATTTGTTCTCTCATAATCTATTTTGGCACTGAACTATTTGTAGTTGAGCAGTTTTAAGCTGAAGAATGAACTAATGGTTTCACACACAGACTTTATTTATAATTTATAATTTTTTCTAGTCATGGTCTTGTATCATAAAGGATGCAAATGAGAAATTATTTATTTATTATTTTGTAAGTCATGGCCCTAATTTAATGCTTAAAATATTTTGTAACTCCTGAGATTTGCATCGAAACTAAATCTGAAAACCAAATTAATGAAAATTTGATTTACTATGCTTTTGCTCAGAAAAATCCTTAACAGGAGAGGAAAGCAAAAGAGGAGGCTATATGCATAAGCACTGTGGCTCATCAGCCATTCATAACTCCTTATATTTACATTCCTTGGTAGATAGATTGGGCTAGACTGAATAATCACTTCTGTGGACAAGCTCAGTGCTATTAACTAAACAGCAATTGACCTATGCATAAAAGTAAGGGTGTAACTGAATGGCCTTAGTATTAAAATTACCTTAGTATCTATCAAATATTTCCTAGTCATTCATGATTTGTTTATACTTAAATCAAACCAAAATCTTCCCATAAGATTTCATTACAAAAATTATATCGTTTCACAATTTAAATTGTAACATATTCAGAATGTAGTGACAAGAAACATGCAGCCCATAAGCAAATATTCTGCAGATGTCCCTCATTTCATAACAAATGAGAGTACCCTAGAATCTGCATTCATTTTTACCGATTTCATGTTTTGAAATAAATAATTAAATCTCACTTTTTAAAGCATTTTATATCAATCGTCTACATCATTTACATCCTCCAGCAATACTGAATAAATTAATAAAATGAAATGTGTAATCATCTAATCAAGTTTGGCTAAATATAAACAGTAATGAAGAAAAACTATGCAAATTTTCTGCACGATCTTTTATCAACTGTTAATTATTGTCAATAAATATTTATTGTTATATATGTATAATAGTTAATAAACATCATGTAGAAAATTTACAAAGTTTTTTCTTCATTACTTCAATGGCTTTCCACAAAGTAATGCCTGAACATTTAGATTTCATAAAAAGGACTAGATTAGTTGGTTTGAACATCTGCCTGGAAAGTGGAAGACCTGGGTTTGAATCCTAATCAAGTCACTATTCTCTTCTTGTGCATTCTTGTACAAAAATACCACAATTTTTCAATAATGCCATCATTGATTTGTAGAGTTTACCAGTATTTTTTACTCAGGGTTTAAATTATCTGGCACCAAAAGATGTAAACACCATCAAACCTTCAAAATTTAGACAAATATCATGCTTACCAACAATTTAAAAAATATTGACATCTATTATAGCATCAAAAATAGACAAACATTTAAGATAAATTCCATGGAAGAAGGTGTTGTTTTGTGGTATTTTATCACAAGAAAATAAACGAAGCATGTACTATCTCCACAGTTTATTTTAAACCATTGCTTTCAACGAATCATCGTTATCTTCGGGTAGGGATAACAAAATTGGAAGCATATTTATTTTTTACATTCAAGTTTGTAGAGGCCTGACATTTTTAAAGTCTAGAGTATGATGGGACATACATTGGACAAAGCGTAACTTCAACATTAAAGCAAAAGAATATTTTAGATGCTTTTTAAATAAATTTGATGCTTCTCATTTTTTGAAACACCTTTTGGAGGCTGGCCATGAGGGAGACTTCCAACCCAAGATTTTAGATCTATCTAACAGAGGCACTTGTCTAAATTTCCTAGAGCAGCTCAAAATCCTCATCCATGCAAAGTCGCCAAATTCCACAATTCTAAAGGAGTACCTTTTTCACTCCCACTTCCCGCTGATCTAATCTCTCCTTCCCTCCAATGACCAGTACATTTTCACCAAGGCTTCTTCCTCACCTACACCCCCTCCTTAAACCCTCTTTCCCCCTTCACTTTCCCTTATGCCCATATTAATATGCTTCCAGTTTTGCTATCCACTTCCTGAAGATGACAATGATTTGCTGGAACCAGTCATTTAAAATAAACTATGGAAATAGTACACACTCCATTTATTTTCAAGCAAGTAAGAGTAAATAAATGACAGAAGAACAAATGTGATGCAGAAAACAAAGCCAAGGTTAAGGTAATGAGCTACTGATAATTGGCAAGAAAATCAGTAATCATGACAAAGCCATAAAAGAAATCTTCACAGCGCAATTTAAGGCAGCCTCCCAGATAGAGGAAGATCCCGGGTTCGATTTCCGGCCCCTCAGACTTTTATTAAGTCAATATTTTCTTGGGAATTTACCTGGTTGTACGCCCTTAAGCGCAAAGAATCTTTAACCCTTTCCTTACATACAAATAAGAAATGGTATTTTCCAAGGTGAATGTTTATTTGCCATATGGTTTTGTATAAACATAAGCTCTCTCTCAAACATGCTAAACAGATCAGGTACTGGATATACAATTGATATTTCAGTCAAAAAATGGATGATATAAAATTCAATCATTTTTTGGTTCGACATATTTATGCGAATCATTATTTTCAAACATGAACTTAATAAAATCAAGATATAGATCTCGAATCACCAATGAGCAACTTTATGATTGTTTGCTAACAGGATTATCGTCATACTCACCTAATTATGAGGCACTGGCCAATGATTAAATATCACTGCCAAATATCACATTGACATATCGATATTATAATTTTTTTTATAAAATGTTTTCTTTGTATTTGCGTTTTTTGTTTACTTTGTTAACGTTTTGTAAATACATTTCTCTGAGTGTGTGTAATTTGAATAATAATTTTACTATTTTGAAACATTTTTTTTATTATTTATTAATAAATTATGAATATAAGAAAATAAATTAAGGGAATGAGAAGTTATGGAAGGAGTTTGTCGATTAAAAATAGGTGGTGCCCGTCACCCTACCGATATTTTAGAATGTGCTCTAGAGTACAAAAAGGTTGGGAACCCCTGGCTTAAGGAATGTTTACCTCATAAGATTAAGATGCTAGAATTGTTTCTTTCAGCTGCCATGTCAAACTTCTCGCCTCCACTTAACTATTATATGAGTTTCTTTGGTTGAAATGAAGACTTTACAAATAAAAATGCATTACAAAATAGAAACACAATGGTATTAAAAATTTATTATAGAAGTAATGGTAATATCTAATCACGACACTACTAAAACAACTTCCATCAACTCCTAACACTAACTCGAATCATAACCATTATGTAAACAAAAACAAACCATGATGTGCTTATTGATCTTCATTTGTAAAAGGAAAAAATTGAAAAATATATTAAATTTTGTAAAATAAAAATACATGTTAAGGAATGAATATAATTTCCAAAGGATAAATATGTGCCAAATTTATTTTAAAGATATGAAAATGGTCTATTGATTCAACTTTATTATTATGAAAACATGTAATAACTCATTCACTCTTTCAGCGAAAATTGTATTTCGTAATTAAATTTGTTTTATATGATATCTACATTGATTAGACATGCGAAAAATTAGTTTCAGTCAGAAATAATTGTGGTGAGTTGAGAGAGTATGTGTGCAACAAGTGTTAAGCAATTAGTATCACCTATTTACCCTTAGGTGGTAAAGGGTTAAATTTTATGTTTGGCGTTTAAGTCGACCCCTGATTTTTGAGAGATTTTATTAGGCTTCAAAGGTTATTTAGACGTCGGCATTAGGGTATCTCAAGATATAAGCGAAAAAATTTTTTTTCGCCAAATCAAATACGTATACCCTCTTATTTTTTTCTATTTGGCCTTATTAACTTACCTAATAAATATTATTGCGATTGGATTATGGTAACTCATGCCGACTCGATGCAAAACTATATAAAAAATGAAAATTTGTACTGACAAGGAAAACACCTGGTAAGTGGGAAATTCACTAATGGATTCACATGAAATATTCAGGGCACGTTCTTTGATTAAAAATAGAGGGCAAATGTCCAACCGTTTAACTCAATGGCCTTTTCTTTATGAAAAAATAACAACTGAATATCGTAGTTAGGCAACCACACCATACGCACGCATTCCTACATAGATCTGGAGTAATAGGAAATTATTTTCTTCCATTTCTTTTACTCATAACTTGTATTTTTGCAATTACATTTCATCTTGTAACCTTGCAAGCATTCTTTGATTTTATTTAGCATTTATTCTAATATACATAACTCCGTACAGTGGGCTGGAGTTGAAAAAAGCTGGCAAAAATATAAAAGTGGATTTTATTTGTGGGATCTTGGACACTTTGCATAGTTACTACTGAATAAATTCAGTTGGACATTTGTCCACTATTGTTAACCAAAGAATGTGCCCTGAAAGATGCGTGTGAATCCATTTCTTAATTTCTCACTTAGCTGGCAGTTTCCTTGTCAGTACAAATTTTTATTTTTCAAAATTGTTTGCCATCAAGTCTGCACAGGTTACCATAATCCAATTGCAATAATATTTATTAGGTAAGTTAAAAATGCCAAATAGAAAAATATTAGAGGGAATGCGTTCGAAAAAAATGTCAATTTTTTGGGACACCCCAGCCGGCATATACGGTGAATTGAGTGTCAATATGAGTAAAAGTGTACACGTTACATTTTAAAATAAGAAAATTATTGCATCCTATGGTTACCATGTTAATAGTGAAATCATACCTACCTCTCATCACTGTAAATATTTTGGAGTTACATTAAACAGAGGCTTGAACTGGGAACAACACATAAATCATAAAGTAGCTAAGGTGACATTACAGGACACTACACCATGTTATGATAAATTTAAAAGAAGCAGTAAAGGAAGGGTACCTTGCAATGGTTAGGCCAATTTTAGAATATGCTATGACATTTTTGGATACCTATGAGAAATTTCATATAAAGAAAACAGAATGTCCAAAGGAAGGCAGCTCAGTATGTTATGATCAGGTTTAGAAAAACAGATAGCATCTCAGAAATGTTAAAAAGCCTTTGGCGGGAATTGCTAGAGAATAGGAAGAAAATAAACAGGTTAGGTTGTGTTCACCAGGTTAATAACAGGCAGTAAGGGATGGGAAGGATTTGAAAATTTAATCGAAACACTAATTTTTTGAGGAAGAAGTCACTATCATAAAATGAAACTTATAACCACATAGCACAAATAAACTACATAGCAAAATATTTATTTTTGAGCAGAGGCATAGCCGAGTGGAACAAGTTACCTAGATTGCTCTTTAAGTCCTTTCCAAAATATCCAAGATCTTTTGAGAAAAAATGTAAAAGTCTAATGTAGTGTGAAGGAACTGTAATTACTAAAATTATTGTGATTAATTAAAGATGAAATGTAAAGGAAGTAGGGTAGCCTGGTAGAGTGATGTATGGTGGGGATTATGTGTGCCCTGGGATTGCCAAGGAAGTCATGAAGGCCTACCGGGAATCCTGTAAATCTTGCTTGGATTACTATGTGTTTTTTTCTAAAATCATAACTGTATATTGCTAAAATTCTAAATTAAATTTAACTGTGATATTAATGAAATTGTAACAAAGTAATGTTATAATTATCCTGCCACTAGACTTATGCCTCATTGTGGTGGAAACTCCAACAAATAAATTTTAATAGCATACTTTGTAGGACCCCTGATACTGAACAAGCTTTATATGATCATGTTATTTTTGATTGCTATAGTATGCCTCAGTTTGGTATTTTTACTTCAAAAAATTCCTGATTTGCAGGTGATAACATTGCACTTTGCATGAATTTCTTATAGGACACCCTAGGAATGACTGATGATGTAGTGAACCTGGAAAGATTTATAAAATAAACAGTGGCTTAATATCTGGAGGTCTTTCTTTGAAGTTTGACCAAATGCTGCATGGACACACATGGTTATTTTATTCATACAGTTATATAAACTATATTTTTAAGTTATTCCTTATACTCTTTAAGAAAAAATCAAAAACAGTTATCTCAAGAGAGAATGGATAGAGACACTGTCTTGCTTGAAGCCTCTGATTTTTCTGTACTTCAACTGTTTACATTAGAAAAGTTAGAAACATTTTACTGCCTAGTGTTGATAAAGGACTAAAGGCTGTTTAAAATATTAGTGAAACTATATAGCAAAGCTAAAAAATGTAAATCAAGAATTGTCAAATTTTCACTGCATCTAAGCAAGGATTTTCTTACTCTTTAGCAATTCCACTAAAAATAAATGTATGAATAACAGTTTTCTAATTGCTCTTAAATATTTTACCCTCATCTAGAACCGGAAAAACTTTTCATATAATTGAATGATTAGAATTATAACGTTTTTATTAAAAGAAAATATTTATCAACAGGCTAGCTTTTATTTTAGGAATGATTTTTTTTGTTAGAGAATGTATCTACCTTAAAAATATCTGAAAGATTTTGTTTCAATCAGAGGTACCAAATACCATTCAGGAGCCGCTAATTCCGATCACCATATTTATCACAGTCTACTATGCACCTTGTTACCAAAAATATAGTCCTGAAATTCACTCTGCCTGATATACATGTATATTACAATTTTTATTTGAACCAATTAAATAAAATAAAAAGGGACATTTTGATTTTTAACTCAGTTTAAAACATCTTTGTTGGGCATTTCATTATATTCTATTTGTAAAATGTCTCATCTATTGAAAAGAATTTTTCACGATACTTTTCAAAATCAGCTGGCGTAAACGCAACCGTGGGTGCTCGAGGGTTAACACTCAACCAAGCGCATCAGACATATATGCTACCATCTGAAATCAATCTTTGAAAGAACTCGGAAAAGAATTTTCTCCTTTATTAGTCACCATTCGCTTAGCATATTGTAATTATATACTAGCGTTAGTAGTCTCTGGCTGCTGCTTCAGAATGTGTTGTGTTCTGATCATTCAGTTTTTCATTTTAAGTTTTAGTTTTTAATTCAAATTTCCTTCTTGAAATCATGTTGCATATTATATGTGTGTTATACACCAATAAATAAGGTACCTCTATGGACCAAGATGCAATTTATTTTATCAGCCTAACTCTTCTCTGGGACTTGAGTCATTTGTAGCTATGATCTCAGTTTCCTTGTTTTATTGGGCATGATGATAGCATAAAGACGCATTTATTCACAATTTCATACAATTATAATCATAAAACTATTTAAACCCCATTGAAAACCAACTCTTAAAAACCTTCATTAGATTTAATTATCTAGTTATATTTCTTTGGAAATTTATTTTAATAGCTCTCAAATTATATTTTAACATCTACGGTGTTGAATCTAATAGCTTAACAATTCATTGGTAAAAAATAAGAAACAAATCTGGAGGTACCTCAATCATAGACCAGAAATTTGTTAATATCTCTACTATACAGGAGAAGTCTATTATAACGGGTACGGCGTATAATGAGAGTTGCATTATAATGAGTGATTTTTTGGCTGTTGTCTGTCTCATAGCAAAAAGGATAAGGTGTTGCGTCCATTATAACTAGGGGTTATTTCTGAAGTATTGGTATAACAAGTGCCATGTTTCTATATTTGCCTTACAGGAGGCATAGCTTGGAGTCGTCAATTGATGGAAGAGACAAAAACCGACAAGCTAATGCTAATCTGAGGCACATTATCTCTTCAAATAGCAGAAAAAATTAAAATCAAAAATTATCGTCACCTAATCCATGCATTTGTTTCCCACAACTCGCCTCACCCTTCATCAGCAAACATATGCTTCAGGGAGCACTGATTAGAGGCTTCTCATGAGTTTAACTCTCCCTTTTGTCCCTTCATACATCTAATCCTATTATCTTTTGATTCCTTTCCATGAGGACCCCTCTAGTCAGTGCCAGAATTTTTAATTGAGTTTCCATCATATTGGCATCCACCCATGGGATTTGTTTTCATATGAAACTTGGCACCAAATTGTCTTATCCAGGATGGGTGAAAATATAGGAGATAAAAGCAGTGCTGATTTGGATTCCCAGGGATAACCTCTCTTCCTCCCTTGCAACAGAGTCATTTTTTTTAAGCGTGTTTGACAGAAAAATATCTTGAGAAAGCAATTTAATATAAATTAGGATTGTATAGTGATATATCATTACTTTTTATTCATTCTGAAGCATTTGCATGGGAATTAAAAACCCTACAGTTCCATTTTACTACCCTACTTACTGCCCTTGGATTCAAGAGGATGGACATTTAGTATTTGAAATCAGTACAAGTGTATACAGTACAGTACAAGTACTTTTCCAATTCTTCTCAGCTCTCGGTTTTAATGGACTTCTACTGTTTTACTCTAATGCTTATGTGTTAGAGTCAAAATTACAAGTATTGTTATCAGTCTTATGGAAAGAGGCATTGAATTCTATGATGAGAAGATATACATGGATGAATCCTCAATTAAATATTCTTAGGTGGATGGCAATAAGGATGGGAAAGAAGTAAGAAAAGGAAGAACTCAGGAAATTGCTGCAGAATATAAATCTACTTAGTTAATATAATAATTTGTTTTATTGAGATGAAACTAATTTCCTAAGAATCTAGTTAATATGTTAGGTATCATTCATAATCTAAAATATACTCGTAAAACATATCTAATAGAACAAAGAGAAAAACCCTTTATTCTATTAGCTATGCTTTCTTTTTTTTAGCTAATAGAAACCTTACCCATGCACAACTAAGCATTTGAAAACTATATATGTACCTACTTGAAATTTATAAAATTTTAAATTCCCTCCCAAATACTCTACTGTTGACGAGTTTCAGCTTTTTGTCACATGTGACTCTGCAATTTGCCTGCATGGTGCTGCACTCCTCACTCAGACAGTAAATTATTATGGGTAAATTTCTAGAAGAGGTCTGTATTACCGGGAGATAAATCTCTTTTTGAGTATTTTGATAAATCTCAAACAAATATTTTTAGTTTGTATCCATCCTATATATAGGAGAGATATACATACTGTAGAATGGGGTGGATAATAGCATTTTCAGTTTGTTACCGTCTACTGCATCTTTTATAAAAATATTCTCTCATTTTTTTAGACCTAAAATATGTGTCTAGATGTGTACTTTCTGTCCTCTGAATGGCAATTTGTTGATATGAAATATAACACCACCAATGCTAATTTTATATGGTGTTGATATTCATCCACTGTTCGGGATGAATAGCAACAGCAACAATTCAAACCATACAAAAGGTGGATAGTAACAAAATAAACAGCACATGTATGCACTTCTTCAATATTAATTTCTTAAATGATTTGTTTTTATATTGTTCATCAAGTTGGAAACAATAATTACACCGGGAAACTAATTACATTTTTTTTGAAGGGTGTGAAATTTATGATGTAAGAAACATAAAAAAATAAGGGAACATGGGCACATTAATTGATATATAAAAAATCCAAAATAATATAACTGTAAATAATTCACCAATCAAATAATTTACACATAGTATGGCATCAACAGAAAATTATGAAAGGAAAGAAATGAAAGTGTGTTGCTTCAACCAAAGTTATACAGAGGTGACAAATAGTAACTTGTCTGGGACTCGAAGGTAGGTCTCCCACTTTGGGCAGGTATTCTAACACTGAACTACCGAGCCTCCTCCTTATATGTATAACTTTGGGTCAAGCCACACACTTTTGTGTACATAGTCAATTGATGATATCTCACTTTTTCCCTGCTTCCCTTAGGCTCATTCCCTCTTTCACTGCCTGTTTGGCTTCTTCCATTTAATCTACATCAACTTTCTCGTACTTTCAAAAACATGTAATTGTTTATGATTAATTGCCTACATCCACAAATTTGTTAAATTTTGAAAAGTTAGTTGTAAATAAATAATTAATAATAACTTACGAGTATATTTATGTGGAAATTTGCATTAGATACACCTTCTTTGCTAAAAATGATGTTTTGTGGCATACAGAACAACATGTTTTTCTAACCAAGCAAAAGATATATGAAAAAGAAAGACTCTGAGCAAATGCTTAAAAATATAAACAATTCCAGTAGTAATGTATCTGCCAAGATAAAAAATAACTTAAGATTCTCCATTTCTCTAGTACTTATCAATTTTTTTCTAGGAAATTGAAATTACAAAGTTTTGTTGCTATTCACCCCTTTCCACAGTATCTCTTCTTTAATCTGATTTCAAATTTTTCACTCATGTAAGTATTAAAACCACTGAGTAGATGGAATTTAACCATTTTAAATCTTTTTAATACCTCAAAGATATTTGGAATATAAGTAGATTATCAAGGATACCTAATATACTTGCTTGATTCCTTGGAAATCATTCTCATCTCAGTAATACTTCACATATTATCATATTAGTATAATATATTTCACCACTAACATGAACCTATCATTCAATGATTGCCAATGATTCTACTCAGCTCTGTGAATGCAAAAACTGAATGACCCCAGATAGGTGACTTTCTTAAAAACATGGAGATGAGAAAGATATTCATCCCTTTCTGAATTTTTTATTTAATGTAATATAACTTACATGATATACTTCTGTCTGAGTTAAACTCACAGTATAAATTTTCAAATAAAAATTCTAAAGTAAATTTTCAAATATCTAGTCTTTGGTTTATTTTTCTTTTATAACTGTAAATATACTTTATTGCATTTAACCCTATCGATGCAGACCTTTTTTAGAAGTTGCAGAAAAACAAAGCAATGCCAAACTTCAACTGATGGCTAAAGGGCCTTCTGATGACCCAAACATATGGCTTCCTACCTCTCCCTGCAATAAAACCAAATGGAGGAAAGGGACTTCTTGTGCTGACCTTCACACTCAGCATGTTGAGTTACTCCTTTAAAATGGAATATTATTCAAATTTCCTAGATTCATAAACCCTATCTAGGATATTCCCTGTAAAAGGGGGAATAGCTGCTGGTTTGCCTACCTATGAGGTTGATTACTTAGGTTAGATTTTTAACTTGAATATTGTCTCTCTTCTTTTCTGCAAATTTATTTCTTGCTTGTATGAAATCCAAGCACAAGATGTTATGCAAGAAACAGGTTAATAAAACCAAGTATTTATATAATCAGGATAGTCAATGGTTAAACTGACTAAAAGAAATAGGATTCCTGGTACATTTAATACAAAGTAGTAATAACTTAAGAATTGGTACAATATTAAAGATGATTTCCCCCATTCAAAGCATTCACTTAAATTTCAAACTTGCCCCTTAATTTCATTCACTTAAAATTTAAGTTTTTGATTTATTGTTTTCATAAAAGAACATTCATTCTTTAATATCTCTTCCTTTTATAAATATTGGAATTCATCAAGGTAGTTTACTTGAGTTGTGAAGCAAACACACCCCAAGTTTTCAAAGTTATTTTTAATATTGCCAGTAGAATGTTTATTTAGGGTAGGAATTTTACTGAAGTGATTTGTTTCCACTTCAGCCATTCAGTGCTTGTGTGGGCTTAATGTTACACCCTATGTTAATATTTTGAAGAAAAATTATCTTTTTCGTCAGTTTACAAAATCCCTTCTTTTCAGAATTTGGAGATAAATGTGTTTTTCAACGTATTACCAAATTTCAGTTGATATATCCAACAACTTTTCGAGTTATTAATTTTATTTGCATGACTTATCTTAAAGAGATGGTGAATATAATAACTACAGATCAAAAAAACACTGATATTATTTTATTCCAAAAAACACTTAGCAAAATACTACAGAAACATAAACACAGTATTTAAGTAAGAAAACTTTTTTTTTTCTTTGGGAACAGTATTTAAGTGTTTATATTTTCTGAAGTATTTTGCTAAGTGTATTTTGGAATATAATAATACCAGATTTGTTTTGAAAAGTAGTTGTTTCATTCACCATCTCCTCATGGAATACTATCAGGTGAATAGCCGCACCTTTATCTTATTCATATCTTCATACATTCAACTTATCTTATTCATGACTTATTTTCTTTGTATGACATATCCATAGCTATCTAAATTTAAGTACATATAAACCATAGACTTATTTCTCTGTAGTAAATTTCTGAAATTTTTTAATTATTAAATGAAATCCATGCATGGAAATGGTCAACAAATGTTAGAATATGCAACCCACAACACAACCAAAATTCTGGAGACATAGGACATCACTTCACATTTTTCTTTTGAAAATCGTATTTGTAGTAATTTTCATAATTTATTCCAGTACAAATGTCTCAGTAAACATATGGCATTAAGTAATACGTGGAAACAACCAACAACCTCATTCTCCGAGAAAATTAATGGGGTGTACAATACACCCCACATGAGCACTCACGTTCAAAAAATCACTGAAGGGTTAACATAATTAGAATTTCTGCTTTAATGAATTTTGCATTGGCTTGCTACTTGAAAATAAACAATGGAGAATAAATCCAGTAACAAAATAAAAGTATAGGGTTGATGGGTAAAATACTTTAAAGTAAATGACTGTATATGCCAGCGTATAAGTCGACCTTTGAAGCCTAAAAAGATCTCTCAAAAACCAGGAGTTGACTTATATGATAAACATAAAATTCAACCCTTTACCTCCTAGGGGTAAATAGGTGATACTGCCTGCTTAACACTTGTTGCACACAAACTCTCTCAACTCACCACAATTATTCTTACTGAAACTAATTTTTCGCATGTCTAATTAACGTAGATATCATGTAAAACAAATTTCAACACGAAATACAATTGTCACCAAAAGAGTGAATGAGTTATGACATGTTCTCATAATAAAAGAGATCAATAAACCATTTTCATATCTTTAAAATAAATTTGATGCATATTTATCCTTCGCAAATTATATTCATTCCTTCACATGTATATTTATTTTACAAAAATTTAATATAAATTTCAATGTTTTCTTTTTACAAAAACAGATCAATAAGCACATCATGGTTTGTTTTTGTTTATATGATGGTTATGATTTGACTTAGTGTTAGGAGTTGATGGAAGTTATTTTAGCAGTGTCGTGATTTGATATTACCACACTATATTACCAGCACTTCTATAATAAATTTTAATACCTTTATGTTTCTGTTTCATAATGCATTTATATTTGTAATTCCTGAGTGATACCAACCAAAGTAACTTGTGTAATAGTTAAGCAGAGGCCAGAAGTTGACATGGCAGCTGAAAGAAACAATTCTAGAGTCTTAATCTTATGCAGTAAACATTCCTTAAGCTATTGTACATTTATTGATACTGTAGTTTTTCTTCCCATGAAATAGAGCTGGGGAAGTGGTGTTGCCATATTTTTTGGGTCGACTTATATGCTGAACATTGGCTAAAACACGAAATTCACCTCAAAATTTTAGGGGTCGACTTAAATATATATACAGTAAATAACTCTTCAAAAAGTGAATAACATCACCATTTTATCTATTTAAACAAAATATAAATGGCATTCATTTTGATTGTATGAATTCATAATGGTAGAACTAATACCCAAAAGCTATTGGCAGCTATAAAACAGTAGGGAACAAATTCATAATACTGTATTTACTCAATACACCCTTTTGGATCTTTTCTTGGATAAAAAATTGGGGTACATTTTAGAATCAAAGGCGCACTAGATTCAGGCACATTACTACTCATGCACATGTCCAGTAGCTCAGAGCCATCCTCAGCTCCATGCAACTCATCAAACATTCCATCAATGCACTATCAATATTTTTACAGCAATTGCCCCCAGACTGAACTGCAGGCTGATAGTTTTCAATTGAGGGGGAATAGGGTAGCCCAGGTTTTCCCAAGTTGGGTGCCGCAGTGCCCCGGCGTTCTGTGCTTAAGGGTATCGTGAGGCACTAGATTACAGTATAATTATTGTATTAGAGCACTATGAAAATAAAAACCTGTAATTGCCTTGCAAACTGAACAAATTTGGGAACCCCTGGGCTAGCCCATCAAAATTTTTAAATGACAGATTTTTAATGTGCTCATTTACATAGGACTTTTGGCATGAACAACTACCGGCATTTTGTATACAGTATGTATGTTTATACATATGTATGTAATACATATTATGTATATGTCATTGATGTGAATGGGGTGACTGCATGTCTTAAAGTGCACTTACGATTCCTAAGATTTTAATTTGATTTTGTTATTTCTGACACTTGAATTTTGGGATATGCATTAAATAAAGAAGAAGCTTTAAAGAATTTAAATCTCTTTTATAAATATTACAATTATAAGATGAAGTTATACTAATTTAATAATAATATTTCAGAAAATATGCAGAATATATACTTATAATTAATCTGTATCTGAGCCATCTCTATACATTGAAGGAATCCACAAGAAAATTGTTGCATTCCACATTACAGTGTACCTGAGTTCAAAACAGTAATTTTCGTCTGTCTCTTATTGCATCCTGCAAAAACTATCCAATGGATTTTGATGAAATTTAACAACATGATAATGTACATATGAAATAGGGACATAGGCTACTTTTTACCACAATATGATATATCTTTTAATGGGAGAATGGACCATAATGATCTGAATTAGCAATGAGCAGAGGGAAAATGGAGGGAGATGTAGAGGAGGTAAGGTTCTATTTTCCTCTAGAACTCTGCAACCAAACATTATCCAACTTCCAAGTTTGGAATATGATTTAATCTCCTCGCAATGCAGATAATAGGCTATTCTCCACGTAACTTTTTGTCTTTTGTTCAATTCCAAGGTCAATTATTTCTTATAAGAAAGGAATGTTAAGTTCACTTTCACCACATTTAGGCTTTATTTATTTTACTAAAATAAATTAGAGAACATAAAATTATGATGATAGAGAGGAAGTAACAGTGAAATGATTGATACTATGCTATGAGTGTGTTTTTATGTTGGGAAGGGTGAATAGAATGTAATGAAATTTGAGAAGGGACATATACAACATAGTGAAACTGGTGTGGAATGGAAATACTGCTCACAATTATATAATGAGAAAAGATTTTTATAGTGAGTAGAATTCTTGCTGAGCAAAATAAATATCTGATAATAGTTTCTGTTCATGTTTGGTTTTCATGCTAAAATTGTGTTTCGTGTTAAATCCAGTTCTGTTCCCATTCGTGATATAAAAAATAAAGCTTTTTTAAGATTGTGCATTTGATTGAATAATTCTACATCTATATACATATGCATCCTTCGAGCCACCTTTCTGCATGTGACACAAGGAGCATGTACCAATACTTCCCTTGTCTTTTGATGTTGAGAATTGTCGTAGTAATTCGAGTAAATAAAAGCTTAATTCCATGTCGCATTTTTTACACTGGTGATCAATTCTTTTCCTCAGAGTCGCAATTAGTATGGTACTCAATTTTTATTACCCATTGGAAATCAACGGCCCTCCAGATATTCTATTATTTAGTGATAAACTCTGTAAAAAATCATATAATGATCATCGAATATTAATTTCAGCTCCAAATTAAACAGATGCTGATTAGATATTCAGATTTTCCCAGGAATTTTTCTATCCAGATAACCTAACCAGCTGAAGTAACCTAATATGAGATATGTTAGGTTCTCCTCCCTACAAAGGGGGCTAAATATGTTTAACTGTACTACTAACCCCCGTTGCGATTCAACAGTTACCTCAGCAAGTATACATTAATAATATTTCAGAATTCTATCATCAGTACCTCTGATTATTAGAATTTGGAAAACTGAAATTATGTTTTAGTTTCCTGATAATTAGAAAAAGTCTCAAAAGTATACATTGGAAAGTACTTATAACTAAATTTTACAAAAAGAAATTTCATTTATTCCTTCAAACAACACCTATTTCTTATCAGGCATTCGTTGAACATTTCATAAACCTTTCATTTCACATTAGCTCATTCCACAAAAATTCTACATTGCTCAGGCATGTATACATACTTTGGTAAAACACTTGTTTTACCAAATATTTGCATTTTTTACTCGACGAAGGTAAGAAAATATAAGATAATTGTTACACAAGGGGTTGAGCAACAATATGCCATCCAAACAAAGATAACAAAAGGAGTTCAACAAAAGTTTTCTAAATTATCTCAGTCTTCTAGGCCTTTCCCTGAATGTATAGCCACAAATAAATACGAACAAACTTTATATAGTTCCTCTTCCTTCTGTTTGAAAGAAAACAGCACACAAATAGTTTTTGCTCGGTATGAATGCAGAATCCTCCAGATGGATATTTATCCTTCAAAAAAGTCGGCAGCTCTTGGCCTCTTAGGCAGGTTCAATAAATTGTCAGTGAGATGAGTCACATCCTTGCCCTTCACCAGGGATGAAGAGCGCACTTTCCCAGCACCTGGTGTGTTAGTCCTCTGTCTTTGAGGGGTCTTAGAGGATGGAGTATGAGGCGTTCCAGGTGTCGATGCTCGTTGACTGGGGCTGGGGCTGTAAGATGCTCTCAAGGCATGGTCCGTACCCAATCTGCCCAATTGAGAGGATGCCAATCGACGTGCAGCAGGCGACATTGAATTGAGTCTTTCCAATGAACCAGAGCCAGGTCTTCTCGGGGAGGGACTGTAACAGATTATTTTTTATGAGTTAAATAAGAAACAGAGAAGACTCTCTTAAATCCAATAAATATAAACCTAAGGTTATGCCAGATAATCACAATGATCCAAAGGTCACAGGAAAAAATGTATAAAATCTATGCATTGATCATTATAATTATTCTAGTGGTTACTTAAATACATACACCTATTTTACATGAGTGTGTATGAGTATTCTAGTCTGTGTGCTGAAATATAGAGAAAACTTTTGTTGGCCCGGAGGTGAAGCTTTTGTTAAAAGAATTCTATGTTTGATGCAAATATCATGTAAGATGCTAGCAAAATCATTTCTTTGGTTTAAAGATGGTCTTTGATTTTTTTACTGAAAAAAAAACATTATTAATTCACACAACCCAGATTAATTGGGTTGGAACTATAAGGATGAACATATTATAACTAACAATGAAGTTGTATGGGTAGCAAAATTTTATTGCCTGCAGGGAACTTTTCTTTGGCAAAATTAAATTAGAAAGAATGGTCTTTTGAAACTAACACTATCACCAAAAGAAAGGAAATGGAATGAAGATTCTTATGCTAGTCGTTGAATATTGCTTTCACTTTGAATTTGTGAGAATTTGGAGGTAAAATAAGAAAATTTTGTGAAAATCTGAGGTTGTAAACAACCCTTGAAAACAAAACTATTTTTTAAAATCCAAGTTCGTTAGCATTAGCAGTTCTGTAGCTACCAATATTTGTTTATTTCAACACCAATGTTTATGGTTCTTTACATGAAATTAAAGTTAATCATTGCATTAAATGAATTTTCTTTTCTCATTTCAAGTGATTATATCTAGTTAGCTTGGAATGTTGATAACTTTTTCATTCTTATATTCCGACTTAAATAATTAATCGTTTCTTTTTGCATCCCGCCATGCATTTAGCCATTAATGCTAAAGAATGACTCAATTAAGATTGTAGAAATATCCTTGAATTCAGTGATTGCTTCCCTTGAATTGTTAATAATGGGATTTAAAGCAGTAAGGAATCTTATACCTGACTGGAAAGGTAAACGAATTTTGTACTTTTAGAAATAGAATTGGAAATTAAACCAAGAAATGTTTCAGTAGATAATCTATTGGTGTGTTTAAGCATATGTACCACCGAACTTCATCTTTTCTAGATTGTGATCATCATACTCATAGATATTTTGTTATATCATCAATGTTTGGTTTAATGTTCAAGCTAAACAATTGCCGCTACTTTATTAAGTTTGTTAGACTATAAAATAAGAAATTCCTCACTCAGATTATGGCTACTATCATACATTTTTTAGCTTCGGTTCTATGCAGGCTGGTCAAATATTTTCATTAAAAATATTATTCAATATGTCTTTCATATGTTGCAGGGTTTATTTATTCTAATAAAACCAAAGTAATTTTTCATTGCACGGACTCTAGACAAGTATCAAAAGAAATAAAATATACATATATTCTTTTTATTGCAGTAAATTATAGATTGTATATCTAGGTAGGGGAAAATTGGATAAACAATAAGACTTTAGTCCAATAAGCATAATTTTTGAGCAATGTCTAGACAAGCATCAAAAGAAATAAGATATACATATACTCTTTTTATTGCTGTAAATTATAGATTGTATGTCTAGGAAGTGGAAAATTGGATAAACTGAATAAGAATTTAGTCCAATAAGCATCATTTTTGAGCAATGTCATCTGATAAAATATGTCACGTTCAAGTCTTTTTCGTTCATTTACTTTGCATTTTCAGTTAAATACACTATGGAACGTCTCTCCAAAGTAGTGTTGATGGTATATGGTTTGCCTATGGTCCGATATTAAACTCTGTAAATATTTTCAGATATTTTACCCTATATATGAAAATATCATCTTCGAATATTTTAACTTTAAGAATCATGTCCCTAAATTTCAATTATTTGCCGACACCACCAAATACAATCCCAAATGAATAATAGAAGAAGAATTGATCTTTTAAAAATTGAAGACTTTTCATATCTAAATTATATTACTTCTTTCGATTTACATTCCATAACTTTTCCATTGAGAATCAACAAGCACTCGGCTAGTAAAGAATAAGTGCTTGCATATACTCACTAGCGCTAGATATTTTCTTCAGGCAAATGAATGTAATGAAAGTCTTAAAGTTGCATAAATGCAATAAAATGAGTTTTTTTTTAACGCCTAAAATACTTTTCAGTTCTCTTTTAAGCAATGTCATTGACACAAAAATAATTTGCCAGGACTAATAAAACATTTGAGAAGTATTTACCAAAACCATCATACGCTGATGTATGAGTTAATTTCAATTCTAATACATAACTTTTTCTAGCACCTTACTCATAAGTCAATCAAGTTTGACTGAAAGCCTTTTCAATGACTTGAATGAAATGATCATTCGTAGAAATAGATAGTGCTTCTCAGCACATAAAAAATAATAATATTTGCAAGTAATAATTTATTTTCAATAAACCCTATTAATTTAGGATGGAGTGGACCTAACGACCTAGAAAAAATGTGTGATTATTGATCATCATTTAATTCATTTATTACATTAAAGAAGCAACTCCCAGGTACCTCATTTTAAAATTTGCATCGCAAAAAGAGTAATAAAAGACTGAGCACACAGAATATATTAACTACTTCAAGATGATATTTTTTTTTTGAATTTCCAAGAGCTTATACTTACGTCCTAAGTTGTGCCCATGCGGCCTCGATTGCCTTCTGTTTGCGATCTCGGTGATGTTGTCCAGCTTTCTCAGCCAGTTTGAGCGCCAGCTTCTCCCTCTTTGGAGGCTCTGGGATCTTGAAGGATGGACCAGGTGTGGCATGCAGCAGTCTAGGAGTGTCACCACCATCAAGGCGGAATGGAGTGCCCTCTATCTCACCCCACGTCATCAAAGGAGACTCATTCACTCCTGCAAAACAACAAGGTTTTTAAAATCATCTGATAAACTCACATCCATCTAAAGCAGTGAGAAATAGCCTTTTTGAGTGTTTGTTATGAAAAAATTAATTTAGCAACAGATATTACAGTACAAACGACAACATTTGAGACCAATCAGTTGCTATGGTTTTCTTTTGACACCCATTTTCTAAAATATGTGTATCTGACGTTCACCAGATATTTTAATGCTATGAGAACCATTCTTATTAATTAGGTTCATTAAACTCTAGGCATTAAGATATTAAAAACAAACCTAGAATGAACCTGAGTAACCAGCTATACAGCTACTAATTGATTCAATAATTTCCCTTTTGTTACATCTCTTTTAACCCATTAATATATAAGCCAGAGAGACTTGGGAGTTATTACATTCTCCTCAATCATTGGGTTTTCATCCACATCCTGTACAAGGCAAATATGATGATTAGGTATAATGATAAGAAGGTGATGCAGTGCAGACCTATAAAAGAGGAAAAACAACCAAAAAAGAACAACAGCACAAATAAAAAGCAATGAGATGCAATGTGAGGCAAGGAGATCATATTTGGCAACACATGGAAGAAAATTGTCCAGATCATATAGAATGGAGGAGTGAAAAAGGAATGAAGACTAAAAGGGAAAACAACCAAACACCATATGAAAGATATCGCAAAAACAAACACTGAATAAGGAAAAGTTAAAAATAAACAATTAAGATAGAATAAAGAGTAGGGATGATGAAGCATTACATTGTCTCACTTATAGGTATTGTGGAAAGCAAGTCTGCATCTTCAGCAACACAAGTGTTCATATGTCTGTGACAGTTTCAATAGTTGCCAGAAGCAGTATATTGTGAATGGTTCTACCTTGTTTTTCACATTTGTAGCCATTGATCATATTTTGATTTGTAGCTACCGTATTTGACGGCATATAAGACGCACCTTTTTTCCTAAATTATGTCTCGAAAAATTTCCCTGCGTCTTGTATGTGAAGGTTCAACTTCCACAGGTTGACTTTCAATACTGAATGCTATTTTTAGCCCAGATGGTCTATACAACCTATTTCATAATTGCATTCAATGATTGTGTTAATATTTGGCTTTTACGAAACGTGACAACTAAAAGAAACTACATTTTAAGTTATTGTGGTACCGCGCTTTCGCACGGACTATTAAAACTTTTTTTCCTTGTGAGTGTCCAACTTGATGAGGGTCCGTCTTATATGCCGTCAAATACGGTAATTATATTCTTCTAGCCACACCTAAGAGTTAATGTTTGAATTGGCACAGTTAATGTAGGCAAAATATTACTAGATATCTAATAGGTTAAGGAGTTTCAAAGGTCACTTCTCATTAACACAGATGAACTATTTATGATAATAATAATTAATAATCTACTACTATGTATTTCCTTTACATAAACTAGTAAATAATGGACTTAAAGCAGTATAGGAGTCATGCATCGATATTTAATATAATAACTTAAAGTTTACATTTAAATTCCTCTGCTAAGATTGTCAAGTACATTCAACAAAAGGCAGTTTGTAGAAAACAAAGCTATTGAAGGGGGATGGGAAATTACTAAAAGGAATATCAGGGAAAGTGGCTTGAGCAGATATCAGAAAAGCTTGAAAACATGAAATTAGGAGTAATTCTATCACATGGGAAATTGTCACTTAAGTAGAAGGAAATGAATAATCTCAACAGGGAGAATGGGGTATGTTCAGAGCAGTAACAAAGGGCTAAGAAAAGATACAAAAAATGCAAAATAAGTCAGTGGGAAGGGGCAATATGATGAAATATAGGAGTTGAATCAAAATGAGGTGATCAATTGCAGAGAAAGATTTAAAATCTGAGAAGGAATTAAACCAATGGTTCTTGTTAAAGATATTGGAGGAGCAAGCCAACTTGAAAAACTAAGTCCAAGTTTTGGGCAGGCTTTTTCTGTCTCGAGAAGAGAAAGAGAAAAAATAAAGATGGAGGACATGGTCTGATACATTAGCTCGGCTTTTGCATTTGGATAGAGAAATCTTAGTTATTTATATAAAAATCATTTACTACTATCCATTTACCTGCCATAACATTTTATGTGTTAATCACAAATCAATTGCTTTTTGCAAATTTCATTCCATGCTGTTGAAATTTTAAATAAATAATAAATTAAACAATTTCCTCTTTGAATAATTTAAAAATTTATTGTTTTTTCTAAAGGAGGGGAAATACAAAGGGATCACAAATGACATAATTACTTCTTTACCTTTACCATGGAATTACAATCCGCTTCTGCGGCTTCATTGATGTTCTATTAGAATATATGCGCATGATTCAGTGGATTACAGTAATTTTATATCTAAATCTACGTAACTGATAACTGTTCCTATCATTTAATGGAATAACAGAATGGAAAACATCCAATCATAGTAATGAAAAAGAACTCAAGGAATGCTAGTATACACAAATAGCTATTTCTTAAATTTTCCCAATTTGTTGTTGATTGATTTTTAAGGATATCCTGAGGGTTTATGAAATTCATTGGTTAGAAGAAATAGCAAAAAAAAGCCTGAAAAGATGAATGCAAATATTGAGAACGTAATATTGGAATTAGAATTTTCCAAAGCTTAAATTTCTACGGGAATGATTTTTCTATGGTTAATATATGTTTAATTCTGCTCCTCAAAGCAGAGACTGTCCGAGACAAAGGCAGTCTTGGAGACAGCATTTGTGGGCTCTTTTCAGATCCCTTGAAGATTCTTAATGATAAAATTATATGCATAGCTTAGGAAATTTTAACGATGACACCTGGTCACAATATTTAGTTAAACTGTTTAACTTTCTTTTATCCATTAAAGGGAACTAGTTCTATACATCTGCCAACCCAGAATGTCAATAACCTTCAGATTACCCCTTCCCAATGATTGGAATCAATTTCCTTTGCAATGGATGCAGCTTTCTTTGGTCCTAGTTCTCCGAGTAATTTACTAATAGTCAAATTGATTGAAGAATCCGTTACTAGGTGAAACTGTGCTATAAAAGAAATTATGAATCTTTTTCCTTAGTTATTTCCACCATTCCTTATAGTCGTTGAGCTATGGCTATATTTTTATGGAAATTACATTTAGTAATACTGCTAAATCAGACATGATTAATCTGACAAGGGAAACACCAGGTTTGAAACAGATTCAAACGAAACTTTCAGGTCACATTCTCTGATTAAAAATAATGGACACGTGTCCGACTATTCAACTCAATGGGCCTTTGTTTATGAAAAATTGGCAACTTAAAACCGCAGTTAGACAACCTACCATACACATTCATTACCATGCAATCTCGAGATTTTCCACTTAGGAAATTATGTTCTTCCTCTTTTTTGCTGATACCTTTTTCTAATGCTGAAATTGTTAATCATTTTGGCATTTTAAAATTTTTAACAGAGAAGGTCTAAATAAAAGGAATTTAATAATTGTAAGTATATTCTTCAATTCTTTTGGCGCTTGACTCGACTTGAACGACTAGTCCTTCTGATTTAATTATTCAAAATAAATTTTCACTCATACAATATAGAGCGGTTCATTAAGAGAATACAGGTTCGATAGCAGTGAGTCCAAAATGAATGGAGCCCTCCGCAGGGTATCTTTCAAGAATATAACTCTATATAGACAAAAATTATTAGAGATATTCCTTAGCTGTGATTTACATGTAGAAATACGTGACAACATGACCCCTATTTTCAACGATCATGATTTTTGCAGCCAGATGGTAAAAAGATTATTGCGAGATTATAGCGAGTACAGATGGCCTACATTAGTATCATTTTACATATAACATAAAGGGTGCTGCTACGTACATTATTAAAATCAAAATTCCCTGCTTATGTAAATGGCGCCCAAACAACTTGGCCACTTTCACAAATTCGTTTTCAATGAAAAAAGCACCTTATTTTCTCTTTGAGTTTCACTATCATCCATTGTTATTTATAATAGCAGGTATTATTTTATTATTACCATATTTTTATTCTTATTACATTTTTTTCCCTTCTTCTGTTAACCCTTATTTACAGTAGTTCATATTCTCTTAGTTATTATATCACAATTAAGCATAATTTTTACAAAAAGGTTCATTCTGCGGGCATGTGGAGCATTAACTGAAATAACCAAGTTCATTCTAAGTCTGCATTGAAGGAAAATTTTATGTTAGGTGGAAATCTGAGTAGCCAAAGTTAATCATGACCAATATTTTTAAAGAAGAGCGAATAACACATGAGATTCGAGCCAATTTAACAAAATACGAATTTAGTTCTTTCATAATACAATATTATTTCTACAGCATCAAAAGTAATGACTTTTAGCAAGTATTTATAAAATTTATAACATCACAAAAGCTTTCAAAACATGCCAGGCATAAAGAGGAAGACGAAAAGCTTGCTCAAAACTGAGAATCTCAAAGATTCGCTCTTATCAAGTTATGCTGGTTGCATTGTAGGTGGTACCTTTATTTGCATCTTGGTGTACACACTAAGTACCGTAAGTATCCTTAACCAATGGAAATATTGACTAGAGTGATTTATTTTCATCTACATAGTATATTTACTCCCTAAATTATAACAATTTCACTTTGAAAAGATCACTTTTCATAATTTTACTTTAATATTGACAACATTCGAACTTTTTAAAAGTACTAAAAGTATAGTTCAACAGTCGGTATACAATGCCTTGAACCAATGATCACAAATACAAGCATTATCTCAGTAAATGTAGATTCCACTGTACCTGGTGCAGGAGATGGTGTGGCCATAAATCCATAACCATTAACGGTTGGTTCGTCTCCTGCTGTCACCACTTTGCCATCCACTCCAATCTTGCCCTCCTGAGCTCTTGCCTGTGAATGTGCAAGTTCTTGGATAACCTCTTTGTTTTGCCTCTCGTCAAATGGGTTCCCAGCGAGCCGAGTATTTACATGAACCACTTCCTGTCTCAACTTTGCCATTTCAATTTCTTCTTCTGCAGTTAACTCCACACCTATGAGGCACAGAGCAGAATTGTTAGGATCATATCATTACAACATTGCACAATCATTACAGCTCAATAAGTGTAATAATAAATGCACACAAATGCATATGACATACAAAGCTAACATGCTTAGTATACTTCTCTCCTCTGAGATAAGTATATTAATTCTGCACCACTAGTATTAAGTATGATTATTTCTTTTATTAATACAACTAGACTGCAGTTGTGAGTTTTTTTAAGTTTGAGGATATTATATATTTTTACTTTCTCCATATACGAAGTATAGAGAAAGTATTGTTTTCATGAAAAAATTCGACTTCGAGATTTCAACGGAAATACATGTTTTGGGGTCCCTAGAACACGTTTTGACCATTTTCGGAATGATGTCTGTGTGTATGTGTGTGTGTGTGTATGTGTGTGTGTGCTTGCGGGCGCTCTAACGTGAAAACTATTAGTCGTATCAGAACCAAAATTCATATATAGTACTGTGGTGTGTGCTGTCAGAGTTTATTAGTTTTTGGAGTAAATCGGTCAACCGGAAGTCGAGCTTTATTCATTAAAATATGATATATACGTATATTGTATTACTTATAAAAGTTTTAGATAATGTAATTTACTATAACTTTTTTTATATTTTTTATAACATATTTTTGTATCACCGGTTGATTAGGAGTTATTCGTGAAACACTGATAAACCGGAAGAAGATGATGATGATGTAAATTTTCATCAAACTTTTATTATTTTAGCGTATAACTGTCCTATAAGATGACCCCCAAACTATTAAAGGCCAATGTATTTAGTTTAGATCAGCAGCCATTATCTGAGTAGTACTGTATAGCGTAAATAAGTTCTTTGCTATGGCGTTCCACAACGTTTGGCCTAAACATCTTGATTTTATCTGTATAGTGTATTTGGAATTCAGTCCTATTTGTAGTTTTTTGAATGAACAAATTTTATTTTCTTGGCAGCACTGCCTTGTGATTGCTGCAAACATTTGCTCTACTTCAAGTAATTGAGTAATGACAATGACAACGAGTAGCTCAGCAAACACAACTTTTCATTCAGTTTAATATTGTTATATATAACTAAATAGTTTTAAATTCATTGGTAAGTGATTTGTTTTGATTTTAAATATTTATATAGCTTTCAATCTACTTTTTTTTTTGTTTCTCTCCTTTAAGACAACCAAGGATTTTGGGGGCCTTTTTATGATTCAACTATCGTCTTATCTGTGGAAATATATGGTAGTGAAAATTTTGAAGACAGCTGATAAAGTTCTAAGCAAATGACAATGAAATATTTAGGAAAAATATTGCAAAATCTCACCATCAGGTACAAACATGATGTGGTTTTTATTCTTGTATGTCCAAGTATCAATGTTGAGAGGTCTATTGTAAGGCTCTACCTGCTGTTCAATAGACGGTAGTGCTAGCATCTCTTCTTTATCCTTCAAACACTTTTCTTCAGCTTCATAAAGCCAGGAGAACTGAAATACAGACATTTTTTGAGTTCAGAAGAAAAAAATTAACTCATATGAAGAAATGCTGCCATAATTACATCAACGAAGAAAAGGATATTACATGCAGATGATAAAGAATTGAATGTTGTAAACTAAAATGAAATAGCTTATGATAGGTGATTGAGATCGTCAACAGGTACTGATGCAACGTTTTTAAAGAAACCAATCACCTCTAGTAAAAATATTATCATATTTGAGAGTAAGTAAAATGAAAGATGTAATGAATGCCACTGAAGTTTTTCCTTTTTAGAAAGCAAATGATACACTTCAAAACTTAAATTCCAAAATTTAATACAAAAATGATTGAGTTACCTTTTGTTTGTATTTAACATCGGCTTGTTTCATTATATCCTGAAAACTTTGGTTATCTTCACTCGTATGCCCATTGAGATACTGATCCAAACTCAGCTTTAGTTCTGGAAATAGAAGAAATGGATGCCAATATATTAATTGGTATAGCAAAAAAAATTACAATGAAAGTAATCGGAGGGTTAAACTTTTAAACTTCACGGAAAACAAAATAAGCTTACCTTTGCCAGCTTCCGCTTCTTCTTCTTTCTTATCACTTGCGCCTGCATTCGTACTACCGTCAGCTGGAGCACTACATTCTACTTCTTCCCCCTCTTCTCTTCTCAAATCCACTGGAGTTTCGAAGGTAGCAGGGCTAACAGCATCTGATAAATAAACCTCGTGTTAGTACCGAAATTTATGTTAGCGTGACTTAAATAAAAATTAAATTGTTCATTGTAACTTACATCTCTCTGTAGGGGGTCTTTTTCCAGTGCTGTACTTAGCATATATTTCTCTAAGCTTCTGGATGTCATTCTTTTCTACAGCGTCTAAATATTCGTTTTGAGCCTTCACTTTCTCTAAATCAGGGAAAAAGTCTCGCTGAATTATCTTGCCCATCTCCTAAAATACAAAACAGCAATAATTAATCACTGATATACCCTCGTCTACGATACCAATCATGAGTACATAAGACAAGCAACAACATACCTCAATGTAGCTTTCTTCGTCCAAAACTTTCTTTCGCTTGTACTTCCGAACAATATCAGTTGGCACTTTAAAAACAGCAACGTCTTTTTTAACAGCAGATAATGCCATTTCACCAGGTTTGTTAGCACTGTCAGAAGGCATCGTAACACAGAAGAATTCTATTCAATTGACACTTCACATCTCCAATGACCATGTCACTTCAGAAACAAAATACACAATATCGGAACAATATATTCAGATGATTTTCTGTTTAATTTTAGAATATAACAAGCGAACGCTTATATATCACTCTACGTTCAATCTTTATTTACTATCATGACACACATTCACGAAATAACGGCCATTACGTTCTTCGCATGTTTCGTGAATGACAATTTCTCCGATAGATGTCGCAGTGTCGCAGTCTTCTACGAAATAATTTAAGAGGGTAGTTTAAATCGATTTTTATGTATATCAGTAAAAATTGCTTCACAATTAAGAAAAAATCACTGTAAGACTTACAAATAAAAGATTCATAGGTTCAAATGCTTGATAAATCTAATAATAGTAACGAAACTTCGAAAAAGGGTTTGCCTACATTCAGTATGTCTGTTGATCGTTCTTCTTAATTTAGAAGTAGCACCTATAATTAAATTTGAACTTTTTCCTATGGATTGAAACATTTTCAATAAAGCACTTAAATTTTCTATTGTGGAGTAGATTGTTACTGCGTTAAGCCTTATACTACACCAAAGCCACCTGAATTAAAACTTATCTGTAATTCGCATATCGCATAGGCCCCTTTTAATATTGTGGTACTTATTAACGTGTAAAGAATCCATAGCAAAACCGAACTTTTACGAGACCACAAGAATGACACGACCCGGGTTTCGTAGCGTCGCTACACATTAAGGTGACAAAACAGAAAATCTTACGAATATATATTATAATTATTTAATACCTTCCTTTTCTTCTTATTTATGATTTACTTGGCGTTCATGTGTAGGTATTTCTATTTGAAATATTTCCTGATTTTTTTCACCTTAAGATGTAGCGACGCTACGAAACCCAGGTCGTGTCCTCTTTGTGGTTTCGTATAAGTTTGGTTCTGCTAAGAATTTTGAAAATCAATTGCTTTATTTAAGGAATTAAAATTTGTCCATACCTGATAATTACTGCTAACTATCATAAAATTAATAATTATTCTTGCATAGAACATGTTTTTCTAAAGCTGACTTTACACATGCAATCATTACTGGCACCAGTGAAAATAAAAAGGACGTATTGTATTTCTGTAAGCGCTGAAGCCGTCACTTGGTGTAACTCCATCACAGAAATGGCAGGAAAAAACTGAAAGTCTGAATTTCCATGAAAGAAACGGTTTATTTGAACAAATAAGTTTAACTCATCGAGTCATCATGAGGTTCTATAATCTCAGTCCTCCCAAATTTAAACTCATTTGCTCTTATAATTAACAAAGGCTCTTATCGATATTGGCATACGCGCGAAGAATCTCAGTCGACGTCATGTTTAATACTACGCCAGTTAAAAATTCTTGAAATGTGTGTAAAGGTTAACTGGCGCCAGTATTACTGGCGCGAGTTAACTTTCAAACAACTGGCGCCAGTAATCATTGCATGAGTAAATCCAGCTTAATCGTTATATTAATTTTGCCATGCATTTATTTGACTTTTTACTGGTAATTAATTACTCTCGCTTAATTTGAATCAATATTTTTTGTAGAGCATGGAAATTGCAGTGTATTTTAATCGAATTTTTAGTTATTTGTTTCGTGCTTTTAATCCTATGTCATGATAACGATATCTGTTTTGGAATATTTTCTTTGTAGTTAGTTATTGTTCTCATTATCTTAATGTAGGTTTTCTACACACCCCTTCTTAGCTGAGAATGCTTTATTCCTAAGCCTTACTTATGTTTCGTTAATTCATAACTAAATATTTCATTATATGAATTAGATGTCATTTTTAAATCTAAAGCACTTTCAATTTTACTTTTCTATTTACATCATTTTACATTAACGATGGCTTCGATAGAAGAAGATACTTTAAAGCCTCAATTTTGTCCTAATAAAACCGTTATTGATGTATTTCTTTATCATTAAATATAGAATTGCGAGAAAAATTACGAGAATATTTTGAGCTCTTTCCCGAAATGGAGTTTAAGGAAATGAACCAAGGAATAACTTTGTTATGAAACACATCGGAAAGAAAACAAGTCACATTTGATATTGCTAAGTTATTTTCTGAATAACAAAAGGAGAATATTTATGGATAATTGTAAAGGAAATATCATATCTTCTATTATATATAGACGCTCCTCCGGATTAATTCATATATATATATAGCATACTAATTCACAGGCTAAACCACAAGCGTCAGTGACTTGAAATTTTTACGACGTATTGGCCATAATGTGTAACCCCCAGAAAAATGCAACTTTGAACCTCAGTGGCATGGGTTCGATTCCAGAAGGCCCCAAAGTCCCGATTTTCTCCATAAAGATACACGGTGGGGATTTTCGAAAATTTTTTGAGGCACTTTCCGGAAAAGTAGAGAGTTGAAATTCGAAGGATCGCTAGAAGCCGTGCATATCCAACGAAAATCATCTTTAAAAAAATAAAAAGTCATCTTCGACGATTATCCTTGGTTCGACGTTAGGTCAGGGCAAATATCTTCCTTTTAAAATGTATTGTGGCGATTTTAAAGATTTTTTTGGATCACTTCCCGATGACATGGAAACTTGAAACTCGGCACGTAGATAGAGATTCGATTCCAGAGGGCTATTTACATTCCTCAATGCATTTCTAACGGAGATAACGGAAACAAATTTTAGGTACTTCCAGGCATGATATCGACTTGAAACTTTGCATTAAATAAGAAAAAGTCCTAAAAAGTCATACTGTGCATTCATAGCTGCAAATATGTCCCGAGTTTGACACAATTCGTCTCTACAATCAGTAACTGATCCGATTTTTAAGAATTGTTTTGAACCCCTTCCCAAAAATATAAATCTGGAAATTCGGCATATAGATAAAGACCATACATACATTTCAAAAACATGTTTTAGATTTCCTAGATCGTCCTTGGTTCGATCCCAGAGAGCCATCTACATTCCGTATGAATTTCAGATGGGTATAATGGAGTCTTATTTCAGTACCTTCCCGGTATGATATGGACTTAAAACTTTGCATTAATGAAGATCAGATCCTACCAAGTTATTATGTCTATTTGAATCAGCCAATAGGACCTGGGTTCGACACCAGGCGTCTACAAAAATTAGAATTTGCTACGATTTTTAAGATTTTTTTAAACCCCTTCCCGATAACATTGAAACTCAAAACTTGGAATAAAGATTATAAATACATTTACATAAGCTTGCAGTTTACGAGCAACATTTACTCGTATTAGATATAAACATGATAGATTTTGTGTAATTAAAATATTATAAAGTACGATATTTTTATGAGCCTATACATAGCCCTCACTAGAACAAAGAAGAAATATAATCCCCACCATATTACGGTACATCATATTTTTTGATCATTATTTTGACTCTTTTTGTGCATAGCTGATGGATTACATAAACTTATTTTCTTCTATTTCGTTGTAACATCTTAATCTCTTTGAATCTGGAATGTAAACAGCTTAAGAGTAGAGGAATGAATGTTTTTGACAAGTAAAATGCGGATAAAAGTCAGTCTAAAGAGTTGTTGCGCAGACATCGGAATGAATCGCCTGTTTCCGCAACAGAAATTCGCAGGTTTGTTTGCCATCTCGGGGATTTTGCTGTAACGGAATAACAGCTAGGAAAATAAACGTGAATCAATGGTGGTCGCATTCACTCATGGCCCCGCGTCACTCGAGACGCCACGAATAAACAAGAATAGATTTTGCGTGGCGTTTTTCCTCTACAAAGCTGGAGATGTATGATTAAGAGGAATGAATTCTAAGATGGTTAGGAAATACGCAAATAAATGTCGCGTGATGGATGGGAGCTTGTTAAGTGAAATATTTCGGATGTAACTTAGGAGGAGATCCATGTCTGCCCACCATCTTCTGAGTGGAACCATATGAAGAGCCACAAAGCATTCGATTGCTGCCGATTTGGAGTTTATGAAGCGAAGAAACTGCATACAGGCTCTCTGCGACCGTTGTCCATCTTTCTGGGCTGGTCTTTATTTGTTTTTGACCAAAGTAAGTGAGTTAATTGACAATACTTGACATATAACGATTAAATCCGCTCTCAATTTAAGTTTCAACTACTTTTAGTCTTTGAGAAATGAACCATCACGAAAATGACTCAAAGTAACCAACTTATACGAAATCAATCCAGTTATATTGCCAGGATATTTTTTTAGAATTTTTATTTCAACGGGAGCCTTAGAATTTGATTTAAAATAAATAGTAAGATTGCCCTATACATTATTTCTCTGCGATTATAATAAACTTTTCCCTGTCTCACAATTTTTATTATATCGGTTTCATTGCCAAAACTTGATAATTCCATTAAAACCTATCCCAAGGACAGAAACGCCATTACGGTGATGATGAAAAGTTAAAGCTATAAGAACAAATTCATTGTTTTGTTTTTGCTGGATTGATTTACTGCTTCGCTGGCACAAACAACTACTGATTCAAAAAAACTTGAAGAAAAACATCTTTTCATATCCGAATAACTCCACCAGCATTTGAGGAATCCAAAGCTAACTTCGTAAATAGATATGACGCAAGTACTGTCGTTGAACTACTGCTATGCTACAAGTGCAGTCATTGCAATTATTTCGCAGATTCAGGAGAGGATTGACATTGAAGATGAAACAAATTACAGTGGAATGAAGAACACGGACTTTGCCTATTTCGGGGACAAATTCTCCTGAAAAATCGATAAAAGGACTATTGCAATGAATTTCATCCTTAATTTTCCACAGAATTCAGTCATTGATAATATACTCACATGCTAATACCATCTTATACCTATATTTTAATTGTTAAGCAAACTTGAAGATCTTAAAAATCATGTCCAAGATGGCTGCATTTGGATATTTTTCTTTATTAGTTTAGCAGTAGTATATTTCTCTAGTTATTAACAAGGTTATGAGTTACTTTAAGATAATCTCATATTTCTCTTATTTAGATCGTGTTTATGTAAGCATATGTATCATTTGCACTCTGGTTATTTGTGTAACACGAATTTCTGTGTAAAATCAATACATTCTTATTAATTTATCATTATATAATCCAAAAATACAAATGATTGCAATTTCCATTGTATTATAAGACAAAAATAAGTGATTCCAAAGAAGTTAATTTTATTGTGCTAGTTTAGAAAAATAAATACCATGCTACAATTGGCAATAATAATTGTATGCATATAATTTATTATGATCTACAAATATGGGATCGAAAATTTTGCTTCAAATCATAGAGCATGAAAATGTACGTGGCTGTTTTAATTAACGGATCAAAAATATTGTTTGCTCAGCTCTTCATCGTTAAGACTTCAACGTAATATGCTGTTTTACAAAAAAAATTAGAATACGATCTAAAAGATCTTAACAAGAATAGAACTCATGAGGTAGTGATAATAAGTTGATAATATTATTAGATAGAAACATCTGAAAGAAAAATCTGACCGAGTCATCATTGCTGATATTTTTCAATTTGAAATCCACCTACCAATTAATAGAATACGGCCATAAAATTTTCACAAGAGAGTGAAGCTTAAACTCAGCATCGTTTTTCATCCGATTTCATCTCGAGCTCTGTATCCTTGTCTGTATTAATGAAATAGATCTGAGAAAATTCACCCAGTAATCCTCATTTTGAGGGGGTATTTTAGATACGAAATATTCAGAAAGTGATAGCAGCGACTGATTGAAAATTCACTGTGGAGGCTCGCAATTAGTATTGAACCCAGCCAACTCATATAATTAAAGAATATTTGAGTCCATAATTTGAAATATCCGATGACCCATCCTGAGATTCCTTCTGGAATCTTGAACCCTATGTATCAAGAAAATCACTTTTTTACAATTGACTTCATTGCAATGATAGTTTCCTTTCGTCTTCTGAATCCTTCATAATCCAAATAAATATCTATTTTTACTTTTCCTCCGTTAACCTTACTGAAAATAACTTTGGAGATTTTTTTTACATAAATACTTTCCATTAACGTATCAGTATTTTCCAAGCTTTTGTCGTTGTTTTCTACGTAGTGAATTTAACCTTTTTTATAGCAAATTCATAACTCATTCAAGTTATTCTAAAAATCGATTGCCATTCTACCTCTTTCTTTTTATCAGTACACATATCATCGTACAATTAATCTGCACTTTAGTTAAATAGTTTACTAATATTTGGAAAATTATTTCGTGAAAACATAAATATATACACAAGTAATAGTATCACACAATATATTCTCTTAAAAAAACGCGTTATTTATTCCTCATACTGTACTATTAGGTTGGACCGAAAAAACGATTTCCTGTTTATCGAATCCTAATACCACTCAAATGTTGCGTATATGCATATTAATTAACAGAAAAATAAGGAAAAATTCTCAAATTAGATCTTTAGTTCGCGAAAACGGCCTAAAGCTTAATAAAACTCACAAAAACAGCCAAAATTCACCTTTACGCTAAAATTGTAATGACTACGACTTTTAATTTCTAATAGTCTTTCAGTACTTAATTATTATTGTACACAATGTATGTAATAATACAGGAAAAATAATTTTATATCCAATACGCTTGATTTTGAGTACGTAAATTGTAGCTCGAATTTTCATACAAAACACGTTATTTGCCATTTTGTAAGAAGACGCAAATTTTGATAATGGAAGAGCAACTTTCTGATTTTGTTTTGGTATATGAATGATTATATACATTCTATGTTAATGAGAGTAAATCATTTTGCAGCTCTTTACTCATTTCACATTATTTTTGTGAAGTTATATTTTACCCTCACCAGTAGGAGATGGCTGCAATTCGAGTTCTACCCACACCATTCCTAACCATCCCACCAGTTAGTGTTCAGTTAATTATGCAGATGCATTCAAGGATGTGGTCTTAAATTCAGATTTTTTGTCGAATTTGGGCATTTTTGACCTTGAAAGCAAAGTTGCTTTAACGTAGCCATCTCGTTTTTCTCGTCCACACACATTTTCTGCAGATTCGGCGACAAATTTGATCTTTCTACAGCTTGAGTGTAGCATGGAAAGTTTACATAAGAAAACTCAGGCAGTGTTTTTTCTTGCATCGTCATTGGAATTGTTTCGTTTGTTTTATCTTCTATGACTTGAGGTGAATAGAGTTTACATTTGTCCAATTCATCAGTTCATCACCACTGCAATCCGTGGCTTCAAAATTTATTGAAATAGTCGAAAGAATTCTTACGGAATTTCCCCTCGGATTTTGAGTTCTGGCCTTTAATATCATATAAGGAAAGGGTAAAGGTGACTTTGCACATAAGGGCACAAAGGTGACTTTGCACATCATCATACATGCCAATTCTCATATGTGCTGTCTTTAGCATCGCCGGCAACAAGCTCTACGGATGAAGGAAGAGCGCGTTTATCACAATCACTGGGTCTATGATTTTTGTAATTTATTTTGGAAAATGTCTCGTTGTTTGAATAGCCGTATGTAAGTGTGTAGAGCCACGTATCACAGAATGGTGTCTTTTAATGTTGAACTAGGCTAGAGCATATGTCTTTACAATACACAGCTCTGTCAGAAACACCAAATCTATCGCTAGCTAAAGCAGTTGCTGTTAAATTTAGCCTAATCTGGGAAGTAGAAGGAACTGGAGGAATATAAATTTCACTACTTCTCTCTAAATAGGATTTTGGTTTACCTTTCAAGTCATTAATATACGTTGAAGATTTTTCTCGAAATAGTTCTACCTGTTTCCTTTCTTGTCTTTTCTTAAATTTCTCTATTTCTTGTTTGTGTAATCTCCCAATGCAGACAATCCTGTTTGTCCGCTGATTATACTAAAAGTTTCTTTCGATTAGTGAGATCTTTGTTCTGTTTTTTTTCACAATGACAATCAACAACTGCAGAGCAGTCACAGGCAATGGATTTTTCCACATACACAAGAGTATGCAATAGTACAATTACACGCTGCAACGTCAAATAGCTTATATTTCTCTTCTGTCACGAATTGCTCCATTTCTTTCTTAAAACTCTCTTTTTTCTAGTCCCGGTTATACGTTTTTATTAAAATATGATATTTATCGTGGCAGGATTTCATCATTTGAAGAACCCGAGAATGAGACACCGCTGTAATGGAGGCTTTACAGTATTTCATCTCTTCTTGAGTATCAACACTATCGGCTATTGTTGAAAAAGCTATTTTTTATGATATGATATTTTATAACTCTATTTAAAGCAGCAGAGGAGTAAATCCACATATGTTGGTAGTTTTGTACTACCTAAACATGACGGATTGAGGTGAGACATGGTGGAAATCTTACTGTTCTATTTAATTCTCTTGGTGAACCTTAAACAGGACTAATGTACGTATTTCTTGACACCAACACCTTTTTCTGAGTCGTAATCTCACGTTCTTTGCAAATACAGACCTAGCACAAGAATACTGTGTTACCAGTTTATTTATTTGCTAACTAACCCTTATATTTACGGCAACTATGCTGTAGTGATGTTCTTACACTGCAAATAGGATAACACTCCGCTAACTGTAGGTAAGTGAGCTTGCATTTATTACTTCCAACTTGTCCGAAAGGAGCAGTTGGAAGTAGAGGCAGTAAGTAGCAAGGGCAGAGGAGTATTTTCGTTTGATATGAACTTCGTTCAGTAGATTACAAACAATCAGAATGAACGCCAAAAGGAACCAAAGTTGTACATAGTACCCTATTCTGTATTTTAAACGGATATTACTGAAAATAATTTACTCCATTCTTATATTTGGTGACATAAAAGCGACTTCTTATAAAATGGCAAATACTTCGTTTTTCACGAAAATTTGAGCTGTAATTTACGTACTCAAAATGAA
The DNA here is from genome assembly GCA_947579665.1 of Sympetrum striolatum. Taxonomy (NCBI): domain Eukaryota; kingdom Metazoa; phylum Arthropoda; class Insecta; order Odonata; family Libellulidae; genus Sympetrum; species Sympetrum striolatum. The sequence continues at coordinate 17,405,208 of OX388344.1, read as the reverse complement.
CCGTATGGGTTACAAATTTTTTTTCCTGTTACAATACATCTAAAATGAAGTACTGTGAGTATTAGAAATTAAAAGTCGTTGTCCTTATAGTTTTAGCGTAAATGTGAATTTTGGCGGTTTTTGCTAAACTTTAGGCTGTTTGCGAGTACTAAAGATCTAATTTGAGACTTTTCCTTGTTATGTTGTAAATCAGCATCCAAATATGTAACTTTTGAGTCCTGTTAGAATTCGAAACTGGAAAAATCGTTTTTTTTTTGTCCCAGCCTATGCACCATACTCTCCTATACTAGAGAGGTCATTCGCCCCGTACATTCATACACCTTTTTTAAGGTTCCCTTTTATTCCCTGAAATGCATACGTCTCTTCTATTTAGTATCTAATTCACAACACTCCACCAGGTTCTACTTGGCCTGCCTCTCTTACAGCTGAAAGGGGGCAAGGATTTCTCATTGTAATTTCTTGTAAGGATTTCTCATGATGTACCATCTTTGTTAATCTGCAATCGTTTATCCATTTTCCTATAAGTCCGGAGCAACATCCATTTATTCCAGGTAAGAAGTATCATTTTAGTTTTAGACATTCGCTCATCCGCCAGCTAATCCCGACTCTCTCTCTCTCTCTCTCTCTCTCTCTCTCTATTGATTCGTAAAAGCGTTCAAATAAAAAAGTGACTCACATTTTGACATTTCATGGCTTTAAATGGTATGTACCAGAATGAAGATCTGTAAACGCGAATATTATGTATTTAAATATTATTAGCAGACTAGATTGAACATTCAAACATGTAATTGGCTGATTCTGCCAAATAATTTGAATGATTAATGTAACAATAATAAAAATAATGATTTAAATCCCACTCATGTTGCATACCTTCCATTAACTGATTAATCAAAGCCGCGTGATTATGCGGAAAGTTGTTTAAGGCTAGTTACACTCTCACCGGTTTCGCTCTTCCGGTCGGTCATAAGATGGTCGTGAAATCTCGGTAGGGATGCTTTCACGCACAAGAACCGGGCCAGCCATAAACAGGCCCGGTTGCTTCTCCGGGGTTGGTGAAAAATCAGTTCTCTTTGGAATTTTTGGTTCAAATAACTATAATTTTTTAAATGACTTGCTGATTTCGCCTACATTCACTATGTCATTCGGCACGTCCATATTTAAAGCAATGTTTTTACCCGGCAGCGGCCGCATGTCAAAAAGAAAGAATGAACCTTACTTATCGGTGTATATATGTAAGTGATAAGTATAGTATGTTTAAATTCAGCAGTTACCGATGAAAAAATAATTGATACTGTTGGTTTTAAAAGGTCAAAAGTAGCAGGAAAGCAAAAAGGAATGGGGGAAGGCACCCGGCAAAAACCGTTCAATGTGAAAGCGCTCATTTGACCGACGTGCATTACTACCCACACCCGGTCGTAAAGGTCCCAACCCGGTGCCGTCCTCTTCAGTCGTTGGGCCGGCTGTTACCCGGCGACCACGAGGTCTATAATCCCTTCTCGGCTAGTATGAAAGGCTCCATTTACTTCCATTGCTTACTACCCTTGTGACCCAGCTTAAAAGCCGGCTATGGTTTGCCGGCCGGGCGAAACCGGTGAGTGTGTAAATAGCCTAAGATTCTGACGCATAATTTCTCATGGTAACGAAACTTCTATGAAGTAAGCGAACGGAACTTGGCTGCAGGTAAAATGGCCGCGATAAAAGTAGTGAGATTATGGATGTTTACCCCAAAATGATGAAAGGGGTGAGACGCAAGCGGATCTGAGGGAAGTGATTTCGTTGAATGTTTGAAGAGGGCAATTGTGGGAGTACGAACTGCGGAAAGGGCAAAGTGCAGGGACGAATTGTTGCGTACAGGAAGGCATCACTTACTTGGAAATACCCTTTGGTGCGCGCGATATTGTCAACGGAGCCGTAAAAGGGTTGGTCAGGTGCAGGAGGCCCCCACTGCTTCATGTCCCCTAGCGCCGAGAGGGGGCGGATTGGGGAGAGCTTATTTTTACAGGGCCCTCTCGTCTGTGTTTCCTTTCAAAACAACGTCGTCTCCTGAGAAGGGGAGGAAGAGGGACCGAGGGGAAGTGCTTAATCGCGCAATTTTGGGAATCCATCGGTACCTAAGGAAGAATTGCCCACCACAGAAGGACCTCGAAAAGGCCCATTAATTGAAGTCAATGTTGAAATATGTGAGAAGAAAGTTGAAGCGTTTCGGAAAGCAGTTGGTTGAATTCAAACTTTAAGCGGAGTATCCACGCAAAAGATAGAGTCCATGCTTAAAATTCTATTGTCATTCCACATGACCTAGAGGATAGTTCAAATTGTGTTTTATTAGTCAGGTATTTAAGTAATCCATATTTATTTCTAAGCTAGAGATGATTGTAATGATAGATAATGGTTGGATGTGGCGAATAGTTTAGTATTACGAAATAATAAAGAACGCCAAGATTGTTGAGATATTGAGTTAAAAGAGTCAACAATTAAAAACGGTGTCATAAAACTATCTCATGGTAGACGCTTCTCCGGATCCCCTAACTTCTAACCATGTTCCACAAGTGTCACTGACTTAAAATTTTTACGACGTATCGGTCATAGCATGTAACCGCCACAAAGAAATGCGACTTTGAATCTCAGTATCATGGGTTCGATTCCAGAAGGGATTCCAAAAATCCCGATTTTTTCCACAAGGATGCATTGCAGGGATTTTCGGAAAATTTTTGAGGCACTAGTCGGCAAATTAGAGAGTTGAAATATGAGGAATCGCTGGAAGCCGTGCCTATCCAAAGACATCTTTGAAGATTACCCTTGGTTTGACGCTAGGTCACGGCAAATATTCTCCTATTTAAAATGTATAGCGACGATTTTTAAGATTTTTTGAATCCCTTGCCGATAACATGGAAACTTAAAACCCGGCACGTGAATAGAGTTCATAATTAAATTTTATATATGCTGTTCAACGTCTCCCTTGATGATCCTTGATTCGATTCCAGAGCGCCATTTACTTTCCTCCATGCATTGCAAATGGGGACAATGGAATTTTATTTTAGTTAGTCAGTTGGACCCTTTATTGGCGAGGTTAGGCCCAGGTGGGCCTCTCTTCCACCTAACCTCGTATGTCGATTACATTTATAGTTAACTTATTTAAAAATACAAAAAGAAAGAGTATGAAGAAAACACCGCGAAAACACATTAATAAAAATAAATACAGTAATATACAAACATAGATGTATAAAAAGTGACAAATATTAGATATGAACAATTATTTTACAAAGTAAAATTAACAAAAGGTATAGAAGACGTAATTGATTTAGTTATAATAAAAGTTGAAAGCTATTTTAAACTAAATAATCTAATATTCTAAAAGCTTCAATATAGTATAATAAAAAAATCATCCTTATTTTAAGTTCTTCCCGGTATTATATCAAATTCTAACTTTGGATTAAATAAGTTTTATTCCTACTAGGTCTTCATGTGTATTCACATCTTCTAAAAGACCCTGTGTTCGACACCAGGCGTCTCTACCATTTGAAATAGGAATCGTATATGGTGAAAATTTCAAATTATTTATGATTCATTTACCGAGAAGGTGGAAATTCTATGGCCAGGAATGTGAACAGAAGTAATTAATGTTTCATAAACACACTTTATTGTTTATCTTATGATCAATGGTTCGACGCCATTTGCATTCTGCCATTCAATTAAACGGGAAAAAGGAATTTCGGTTGAAGACATTTCCCGATGTATCGACTTGGAATTATAGAAACGGTCAGAATTGCCCAAAACAAATGGTTTAATGCTGTCTCATTTTACAAAAAGTCCTTGGTTCGATACCAGGCCACCTGGATACAGAATCGACATATATATATAGAGAAATTTGGGTTCCTATTTACTACATTTTCAAACCAAATAGAACTTTGCAAAGCACAGTACTTTAAAAATATGCTTGCAGAATGCAAGACACTTTTACTCGTAAATAAATACATATATATGTAAGGTAAAGAATGATAACTTGCTTCATTCACTTAAAAAGTATCATTTTAAAGAAAATAATTATATTATCAGGGTCAGGTTTTTGCATAACCAATGCCATCAACTTAGATGATGGATGTTTATTAAGTGATGAAACTCGACTGAAATTTGAAATGAAAAATTCGTAAATCTCTCTGATTTTTCTTCTAGCAGTTTGTCAGTTTCTAATTCGAAACAAGCCTCGCCTTGGGAAGATGTCATAGCACTCATTTGTCCCGTTCCGTTCTTTCAAAGTTGCGAAACTTTAAAATGTTCGCATTGTTGAAGCCATTGAAGTACTGAAAATCTAGGCAATGTAATGGTAACATCTAGAAATTAAATCTGAGATTCGAAAGCGAGAACTACACAGGGGAAGGCGGGGCTCAACGGGGTATCGGAGCAGAATGAAGTTCGTCGTTTTTCTGAGTCAAAGAGATGTTGCTTATGAGCGGCAATAAGCATAACTAGACCAACATGTTACTACTAAACTACGGCATCCATTTTAGTCTTATTTTGTTGAACGTTAATGTGTGAGGTTTCCTTCGTGTGATTTTTTGCTTCCGTATTGTAACTTTTGAGGTTTTTGTAATCAAGGAAATGTATACATACTTGTTTACATTAAAAATATAGTTAGTAAATCCTTGAAATACGTCCAATTGTCTTTAGTTTCGTGTAGTTAAATGTTTGTATACGTATCTTTCTTGAGGCACCTCCTCCATAACCTGAATCGGGTTCTTGGGATAGAACGGGTGGGGCAGAATGGGGTTCTCCGCAATGTTGTTAACTAATATCGATTTCAGATATATTTCTTAAGACACAACCTAGTTTATCTGTTCGCAAAGCCGAAGCAACATCCGGTGTAAGAGACATGGGATTTTAAAAAGTAGCTGATAAGCCTGTCTTAGAGTGTTAATTATGTAAATAGGCTTAAGAAAATGACATATTCGATGGAAACTGTAGTTAAACCTTTATCGTAACTTTAAAAAAGATAAATATAGATTAAAATTATTTTTTCCGCAACTCCACCAGTTTAATTGTTTGTATAATTACTCAACTTTACCATCCCATTCTGTCCCATACGCGAGGTTGAACAGGCCTAACAACATCATTGTTTGTTTTTAAAAATAAAAACATCGGTCTTATATTTTCTTATGATATCATTGTACTTTTGTGATTATAAAACTATAATGTGTTCTTAGAAAAATTTGCAGCTTTCTTTATTAACATTTTCGTACTTTTAAAACGTATTTTCAATTTGGTACCCCGACTGCCCCGGGTTCCCCTAAGTGTCGACAGACAAATCTTCGTAATCAAGCCATAATTATTCATCAGTCCCAACAATTGAAAAACATTTGTCCTTGAAATTCTGAAGAAGAGGATCTATCATACCTTACCAAGAGAAATGAGAGGGGATCGAGGCTTACAAGTCAAGACGTGACAATCTTTATATGCTTTATTCATCGAGCCAGAATGCTATCACCACTTAAAGTCCATGGCATCGAAGCATAATGACTTTATGAGTGTCTCTTTTCGCGGCATTTCATTAAGAGACCTTAATTTATGCCATTTTTTAACATTACTCAAACCTCAATGGCATTCTTATCATCACAGTTAAGATCAAGACCGATTGTGAGACGAAAGTAAATTAAAGACACAGTTTTCTTTATCCTGCACCAAAAGAGAAATGAAAAGGATTCCATTCACGGAGATATGGATTATTAATGTAAAACAGTACCACGACACCAGAATGTTTTTTCGAGTAAAAAATGATAAGTGTTAATGGAAAGTAGTAGTGTTTGAAATATTCTCCTGTTTTGTTCTACACAATTTTGTCTCTTTTCATGAGGTTATTTCAGATTGTATAATAAATTTTACCTGTCTGTTTTCGGCTACCAAAAGAAAAATGTACTCACGGTAATCGCAGCTGGACTTGCCTCCCAAAACTAAAGAAATTCCCATCAAAAGAAGTAAAAGCAGCACCTTCGCACTCATTTTGTTTCCAGCATTGCCACTCGTGAGCTTGTTTTTCTTTATATACGAGGGCTTCAATAAGTTTTTCTCCAACTCTTATCTTCCGCCATTATCACGAAGTGAGTGGATACTTTTAAATAACGTCCTGTTCTGGGTATATTTACCCTTTTACCTCCAATAGCCTTTAATTTATTTCGCCTTTGTTGAGCTATCTTATCACCCTATTCCCTCGCACATAATTGCTATCCAAAGGCGGACTTTCTAATCGGAAAGGTGGAAAGAAGGGATAAGCATAGAAGGTATTCCCGGAAGTAAACCAATAGCAATGTGATACAAGATACTGAGCAACAGAAAGGTTTTTGTTTTGAAATTCCAGAGATGGAGTAACCGTTAAGATCCTTGATGAGTAAGGAAACATATGACTCGGGCTTTTACACCCTCAGCCACTGTAACACATAAAACGCGAGGGCTCATCAGTTTTCCAAATTTACAGCTCGAGATAAGCAATCTTTTTTCATCGGCACGACGAGTAGCCGCGCCGAAGGTTCCGGTTAGCACTTATCCGAGGCGTGAAACGAACTTTAATGGCCTCGGCATTGACACTACGGCGGTTGGCCTCTCTCGGAACCGGATGAAGTGCTTTTGACGAATGGAGTTTACATCTCGGAGGGAAAAAAGAGGGAGATAATGGAACTAAGGAAAGACTGCTGCTCCGGAGGAGGAAGAAGTCTATCTGTCATCCCCTTGCGATTCCGCTCTTAAAACTCGGGCAGAAAATTATTCCTTCATAAAGGTCTCTGGGGAGCTCTCGAACTCTTCCGCTGGGGTTCACCTGGAGGCTGTTGAAATGGCTCCCGTTGCGTTATTGATGAAACCTTCTGGTGTGGACGTACGGATGGACCACAGTGGTGGCGAGTTTGCAGATGTCAGGGATCATCTCTAGGGATCTCTTCTGAAAAAATAGGACAATTTTTCGCGCAACAAAATTTTGTGAATTTAAAGATTAGGGGATCCTTTTACTGCCAGACATTTATACTTTATACTTTCCATAGAATATTTTCGAATAATAATTGACAATTCAAAATTACGAAGGCTAACATATTTAATTTGAAACAATACTCACGGCTGGAAAATCGGGAAGTTCGAAATCTTTTACTTCGGCTGATTTTCAAATTTATTTAAAAAGAAAATGTTATTAAATATAAATAAATGTAAATTGTTGGTAATATAATGTTATGGATTATATAAATAAGGGCTATGCAATTGTATGAGGCCAATTTTGCGTTGAGTCGGATAAAATTTATTTGACCGTCCTAACCGAAGCATAGCCAAGAGGAAGGAATAAATCTACTTTGTAAATTTAATGTAGTTCAGAATTTAACAGACTTAGTAATAATTCTAATACAGCAATCACCTCTATAATTAGTCCGTCTGTCACCGCTTCTAAGGATTGAGGGATGAATAATATAAAACTGGAGGAGCCGTGGTCGGAGAGTTGGAAAATAGAGTACTCGGAGTCAGTAGCAGTGGGAGCCTAAGAGACCAGACTCCACAGCCTAGATATAAACCGTCAATGACAATCTCCTCTTAATCTAATTTTATTAATTTTTCAAAGAATTCTCCATCTCACAGATAAATTTTGCCTAAGAAGAAGAATAATTTTTATAATCATACATGAATTGAATAGGGAAAATATAACAACAAACGTGAAGGTAAAAGAACAGGAAATTAAACAGGTGAAACAATTTTGCTATTTATGCTGTGTACTAACTCATGACAATAGATTCTTACCTGAGGTGGAAAGAAGAATTGCCCCTACAAAACAAGGTTTTCAAGGCAAATTAAATCTTTTAACATGTTAACATATAGATTTAGAGATAAGAAAGAGATTTGCATAAGCCTTGCTTTGGAGCACTTTGCTCTATGGAAGCGAATGTTGGACTTTGTGGAAGATGGAGAGAGCCTGCCTGGAATCTGCAGAAAGGTGGATATGGAGAAGAATGTAAAAAATCAGTTGGATGGAAAGGAAAACGAATCTTGAATTTTTAAAGGAATTGAAGGAAAGGAGGGAAGTGATAAGTGTAAGGGAAAAAAATGAAAGTTAGATTTTTGAGTCATCTACTGAGACATAACAGTATGATAGGGATAGTGTTAGAAGGAAAAGTGTAAGGGAAAGAAAGGAAGGGGAAGGCTTAAGTAGAAATACATCGAAGATATCCAGACAAGGATGGCAGTGGGGATAAAATAAATTCCCTTTAAAAAATCGTAAACTAATAAAATTCATAAGGAAATCTATATCCCAGATCTCCCCCTCTCACTGTCCATCTACATTTTCGCTAAATACCGAAAACCGGTTTTTTCATTCGATAAAGGTATATAACTCCTCACAAGTCATAAATTTGTGTAAAATCGATATCAAAATGAATAATTCGCTTTCTCAGATTAGCTAGTTCGTCGAATAAATGCTTACAGAGAAAAATATCTCTTTGCAGATCTATTGCTGACTCCATGGTTTCTTACTTCTAAGCGATGCATATTTCTAGTATGTGTTTAATGAAAATCAATACTGTGGTGTGTTGAAATAATATTCTCAAATTGGGGAAACCCCCATAATATATGAGTAGGCTCAAGGGGCTCTGACTCATTAGTTTCCCTATGCCTGTAAATTAGGGTGAATTTATTACCATTGGTTAATTATAAAATTCTGAATCACTGAAACATATAAATAAATAAAATACCAAAAATTGTTGAAAAATTCATTATCTACGTCGGACGAATTAACGCAAGAGGTCTGGAGTTCTTCCCCACCAAGTTTGCTCCATTGAATTTGTCACATCTACGCAGCATTTCAAACGGTAAACATCCTATCGCTAACAGCTTTAGCTTTAGGTAAGGTTAAATTCATAATAATTGATCATTCGAAGAATAAGACGAGATGGGTGTGATAATCCGAGTCAATAACTCCGAGATCCGGACTCTTGTCAACATGGTTAACCAGGTGTAACACGGCGTAAAAGGGAAAATTAACTATCCTCAAAATTTTAAACTTCATACCCCCACACTTGTAGCAACTCCTTTGTTGAAATTCAAGCGATGCCATTTCCCCCCTCCATCCCCTTTCCCCGTCTGCGGCGGCTGCGTTTCATGAATCTGTCATCGCAGCCAATATCCGCTCCCTCTCGTGGACCTTCGAAGCAGCATCAACCACGTGACCCCACAAATCTCGCTTCCTCTGAAGAACCCCCTCCTTATTTCATCCTTACATCCGCCGCTCACTTGTTTGTATTTTTTCCAAGAATAACATTTACTCGTCTCGCGCAGCCCCTCCCGATATTTAGACGAATTTTTGTCTCCTAAACAACAATGTGCGAGCCTTTTTTTATCTATCATTCTCGGCGGATCGCATCCGAGCAGAAGATCGGCAACTCGTAGGTAGACGCTCACCATCCTGAAATATTTTCGCTTAAACTTAAGTACAGTGGACACTTGAAGCTCCGTTAGTGTTTGGAAATCCCCATAAACTTTGGTGGCACTAAAATACAATCCAATATCAGTATGCACTAAAACCTCGTTAACTCAAATCCGAAGGGACCACCAAACCGAGAGTTTGTTTCGAAATAATTCGAGTAAACAAAATACATTGACCTCGTCAGGTCTACTCTATTTAAAAATACATATGTAGTTAAAAATAAGCCCTTCGAAGACAACTTTGTGATTCTTACTTTGGTAGTATACGTCCCATTATACGTACGTCATACGTCCTGTAGTAGCTGGAGTGGTGGTGTATAATCAAGCTGCATGTTAACATTTCTCACTTGAAGTTTCATAAAAGTGAACCAACATTGAACGATGCGAGTCCGTATATTATTGGGTATTTGTCAATCGAAAAGCAACTATTCTTCTACTTCCTTAAGTATTAAGCTTCACATGTTATGGAATGAATTGTAAACTTCCGCTGATGAAATGCTCTCATTTCATTAAATTTTATTTATTATTATTAAATGTCTTATACCCAATAAAGTACATTCTTTGAAGGTTTCCAGTGATTGAGAACAAACGTGAAACTGTATAACGCGTCATCGCAGCGGGAATGGGCCGTTCGCTTGTAGCGATCATTTCTTAATGCAACTCCAAGATGTATGTACGTATATTCATACGTTTTTGTTTACGTTAGTGTATGCAGTACATAATAATCGATATAGTAAAAAGAAGCACAGGACAATGCATGACGACAGAATGTATTCAGGAAATCTTTGTATTCTTTCATGTGAATTATATACGGAAGCACTTAAGATATAAAGTTTATCATTGCCATTAACTGTTAAAAATGAACGTCATAATCGTTTTGGGGTACTTTAATGCTACTCTGCTCCTACCTTGGGCTAAGTTTCCAAGCTTCGAGAAATTATAAGATAGGATTTTAAGAATTCTTTAATGACTACTAGTTAGAAGCATAATCGCAATCTAATGGTAACAATTGGAACTCGTAATCATATCTTTGCGTAAAAAGTATTCTATCTAAGAAATTGCTCTTTCGTCGAAGAAGCATTCAAAATGTGAAACATCTTCTAGCAGATTTCGTATAGTAAGTCTCCTCGAAGCAATACTCTGCTATGATTTTTTATATTCCTCCATAAAATTAGCAATATTATGTCTGTTTGTAATGCATGCATTCATAACGCACGCCTTTTTTGGTGGGACCTTTCTTTCATGAAATCATTGAAAATTAATGACATTTCGTAATTTAATTAAGGTTGTTGGTAATCTAAGCTTCAATAATACGGATTTATTATTGAAGTCGATTCAAGAGCCATTTTAAATATCATCCTCAAATAAAGTGTTTTGAAAGAGGATTTGATTTTTCATTAAAATAAAGGACGTTTAGTCAGCGCATTGAAAACCTTCCTTTAATTTCAAACTCGACGAATTTCGGGGAGGAAATGCAAGCTATCGAGGGTTCGTTTTACTAATTAATAAAGTAGTTTATCTCATCGAATGTGTGCCTAGTATTTCTGATTAGTATTCCATGAAAAGAACCTTAGTCGAAAGAAATGCTTTCCTTAAACGCGTTTCCTCAAAATATACTCGGAGAGAAATTTTCTTAGCGTCATCTTGTGGTATCAGCAATTTAAAGGTATTTGATGCGATGCCCATGACTCGAGGGCCATCAAACGTTCATTGCCTGGCGATTTCAAAATTGCAGAGTAATTTCCTCCTCATTTTCACCTCTTTATTTGTGCTCTGATTCAGCGAAAGCCACCGAACCGAGTGACGCAATCTTGTGATTCACTGAAAATTACGAAGAAATAGCGCCTTGAGCTCAATTGGAAGCGGAACTGGTTTGCTTTGGGAAAGTCTAAGAAGTTATGGCTTTCAGCATGAAAGCTTTGATTAAAATAATTGAAATTAAAATAAAATTTGAATATTACTCCTTTATACTCTGTAATTTTAAACATGTACTACATTCACTCTGTGGTAGCATTATAGCTTCAATGAAAAACTAAGAATATATTTTTTTTGTTAGCTTTTACATATGTGTTTTCCAATGCAAAGTAATTAAACACCAATTAAATTAAAAATGGAATTCCAGAAAATAATTTACGATCATTTTTTGTGATTAGTCAAATTCAATTCAATTCATATATAACTAAGTTTAATCCTTGGACGCATTGATTTACATCATGTATATTTTCTTTAAATTATACATTTTTAACCATATGTAGAATTACATGAGTTTTGTCGGACAAAACTCATCTGTGTAGCTTACAAATCAGAACTATATAGTTTTGTATGTATGTATTAAATCATGACTTTAAGTGAATGAATTAAATAATTTTACCTCTTATCACCACCACTTTCATAATTATTTTTCGTTAACTTCAACACTTTCACGGCCAAACATATTTCGGAGATCAATGTTAGAATATAAATCCCCCGAGTTTGGTCTTTTCAATTAAAATGCAATATGTGTTGCATTATATCACATAGAGTGTATCCTTGGTTATGAATGATGTGATTTTTCATAAACCTTTTTTCTGTAGATTGTATTCAATTTACCTACTATGAATGTTTAATAATTCAAAATATATTTATGTTATCCTTTGACTACAGAACTTTTCAAACTTTTGATTTTACTTGGTTGCATACTTAGATGCTGTTTTAGGTTAACCCACACAATTATAACTATTAAGAAAATAAGTTAGTAGCAATCAATAAAAAATCCCTTTGCATTTACAATAGTAAGGGTGCAATATGAAGACACGGCTTCAAGTTGTATCCATCGAACTGACTTTTAAGCTCAAAATACTGTCGTGAGATGAATTTTTAACTCATGTAATTTTATTATTTAACTCTGAATCATGCGATTTACAGCTGACCCACAAATTTTTCCAACTTGTTCTTGCTTTTTATGTTTTTGACTCTTTAAAGCTCCTTTCTCGCTCCTGCAACGAGAAATGGTTGGATATAAGAAGAGACTGACAAGTTTCAATATCGCTTTTATTAGCAAAGACATGTTATCATTATGTGGCTCATAAAAATCTAATTCTACGTAAACTTCTCGCTAAACCAAAATAGGGTTGAATACTGATAATGAAATACTGGCAAAGTCATTCCATTGTATATGTCTATTTCATTTATAACTTACGAGAATAAGCATAATCAGAATGAGAATAGAAGAATAATAGTATGGGGAGCTACCTTGAGGCAGAAACAGTGGATTTCGTTATCTTATGAATATGAGCGACTTAATATATGTAACACAATAGGGATGTAATAAAGAATTCAACGCCCTATTAAATCACGGGAATAAGCAATCTGCTTCCTTCGCTCTCCCCGTTCGCCTTTCCAGGAAACCCTCCATTCAACATTTTATTCCGAAGGAGCGTTTTATACGAAAAAAATGCAATGGCGCCGTCGAAGCTGCATTTCTTTTCACACCTCCGTGAGCGATCTCTTCCTGAGGAAATGGCGGATGAGGGATCGATATCCTTTGCATAGGAATATTCGTCTCAAAATATCTCGAGGAAAAGCCCGAGATGAGGGAAACGGCTTAGAACGGAGCATAAAAATATTCAACTTAGAATAGAGATTGAGATATTGCTGATTCATTCCTTTAATGGACGCGTGGGTTATTCCTCAGAAGTATTTTATCGTGGACGAATTCGTTCGAGAGTTTAAGATCGATAAAGAGACTTTTTTGGACAAGGATCCATTCCATCGATGTTTTTTGTGTAGCCTATGAAACTTGAATTCATTTATCTACATAATTAATTATAATCTCTTACCTGTTTCCAAATTCGAAGATCGATTTGGAGTTTGGTTTGGCCTCCGATTTGGAGTTGGTTTTCCGGTGAGCTTGTTATCATGGAGATTTCAGGTAAGAAAATAGTTCTGCAATATGAAAACTAGTGCATTAGTATTTTCTCTATCAGTGAATGAAAGTAATATATCGGCTACGATGAGATCTCGTTAGTGGAATGAGCTTCAGACGAGGGAATCGAAGTACAGATGGAAAAATTTCGGAAAAATCATAAGGAAAGAATTTATTGGAGTGGATTGATTTCTGATTCCAGCCATCAACAGACACGTTTTCAACGAAAATTTGACAAACAGTTTACAAGAATAATCTCTTAAGAAGATAGGAACATCAAGATCACTTTGTTAGGAAGTACTTTAAGTCGTTTTCCAGAGCGTTCGAGAAGAAAAGAGGTAAAGAGAAAGATATTAAAGAATATCGTTATATTCGTAGCAATGTGCGAATTGTAGAGGGCATACGTAAACACAATAGTACATTTTCATGCTACAGCGTAACTTTGCTGTGATTCAAAAAAATGTTTAGCATTCTTTATTATGAGTATGAGTATGAGTTGGTGGTGATTTTAGGTCATGATAAGTGAAGCCAATGGCGAGGATTTTTTAAATCTCATTAAGATTATCGTCTTTTATTACTTCGTAAGAAAATATGACATACATTTCCTTTCTTAACGCCCTCTACTTTCTAATTAATGACCTCGCCTTCCAAATAATTCCAGAAATATTGAGCTTCTATTTCCATCTGCCTTTTCGATACTTTCAATTGCTTCTCTTTTTATCCAATTCCTAACTTAACACAATCACGCATTCCTGCTTTCATTTTATTTCTTTGATAGGAACCTTTCCTTCTTTCGAAATCTCCCTCACTTTCTTATTTGTTTCCCTAGTCTTTTCCACTATTCGAGGACACTGACATCTCGAAGCTACAATTTGCTTAGAAACAATGTTTCACATCTATTGAATAAAACAGTATTTCACTAGTATTAATGTAATGCATAGAGCCTCAGAGGAAAATATGAATATTGAAACAGATATACAGTAGAACCCCGGTAATCCGGACGAATTCAGGCACATAGGCGTCCGGATTAGCGGGGTTTCCGGATTAGCGAGCTTTTCAAAAAATAACCTAAAAAACATTTTTAGCCAAAAATTATATTGTATAGATAATGCATGCATGCCCTGCTGCATCTGAAAATTTATTGTCTTTCGAAATTATTTGGTATCGCACATGTTAAGCACTCCTCTAATGGAAAAATGCTGTCTCAGAAAAGTATTAAAACTTAGATGTGCTATCACAATAAACGAAATACTTCGCTCTCCATCACATCATTGCAACCAATGGAGAAATGTTTCAAATAGTCTGTCCACCTCTCGTTTCTTGTTACTAATATGCGTATTTATATGTTCACAAGAAGAAGTTGCGAGTTTGCATAACTCCCAATGGACCGTCCGGATTACCGAGGGTTCCGGATTAGCGAGTGTCCGGATTACCGGGGTTCTACTGTACTATCAAAAGAAGTTGAAATTGCATATATTGTTTTTCTCCAGTTAACTGATTCATAATAAAGAAAGAATGCTGCTAAGAATGAGAATTTTTTTCTAATTTTCAATCACGAGCCGATTTTGCTAAATAAAATATCGAGGTAAGGACTATCCTTAATTCTGCCTTCAGCACGAAGAAGAACTTATTATTTAAATTTGTAAAAATTTGAATGCCTGTAATATAAAGTGAAAAATTATGAGTATAACATTATAGATCTTTACCTCATCTTAAAGAATTCCGCAAGTTCTCATCGATAAAATTTCCTGACCGACCTATTTTTTCGGGACCTAATATATTGGAATCCCTTCAAAAAATGAAAATTTATAATGATTTTGCTTCCGAACGGCTAACAAGGGTATTAATGAGATTGTTCAAGATAAAGTATTACATCATTAACTATGTTATCTATATTCATTCTAAAGTTTAATCATAATATGAATCATGGAATTATAATAATTATTAGGCTACTGCTGCTATTTTGCACCGTGGATTACCTGAATGAGGCACAAGTTCATTCCAATCAATGACGAGGGGCAACGAAGAAACGAAAAAAAATCTTCAAATAGGGAAAGTAGGCCAGATAACAGAATGGAAGGCTTCTTCGGCATAGACTCCAAAAGGCATTGTACGAAATAACTCCATTTTGTGAGGGGCCCCCCTCTCATCGAAACGATACTTCTGTCAGAGCAGAAAACGAAAGTTCCTTCTTGGATACACAAACACGTGCCACGTCTAGAAAGCGAATAAGCGAATGGGTTATTTTCGGTTCCGAACCAATCCAAGAGACCAAATAAATGCCCATTACTTCCGAACACAAGCGCATTCCCCAAAGAAAGCCTCCGTTTGTTTTCCCGTCGCCATGGAGACTTGACACAAGCCCCACTTCTCCGCTACTGCACTTTGGATCCGAAGCATTCCTTCAGCCACTCGAGTAATCGCAGTCCAACATCAAAGCACATTAATTACGAAATCTTTTTGGACCAATTACATAAAATTCAATGATTAATAAAGAAAATACAGCAGCATTTCTGTACTTTATTGGTATCAAACCTTGAAGTATGCAGGGTGTACGGGTTAAACATATGGTAATACTAAATGTAATAACTTGGGAAGTAATTGAGAAATTTATTAGCGGTTTGCTTCTACAAGTATGGTAACTGAAAATGTTTTCTACGTTTACTTAATAATGGCGCACCATGCAGTAATTGTGAGGGATTTCTTGGATGATTAATTTTCATGTCATTGGATTGGGAGAGGTAGTCCATCGATTGCTTGGCCCACTAGAAGCCCAGAGAAGACACCACTTGATTTTTTCTGTGGTGGTTTATCAAGAATCAAGTATACGAGACACCAGTTTGTGATTAACAGAACTGTGCCGCCGCCATTCGCGTTCATGCAGCTATCGCAAAATGTTGCGCCTGCAATGCTGCAAAACACTTGGAGGGAAGTGGAATTCAGATAAGATGTCTTTCCGCCACTAATGTCGAGGTTTATTAGCAGTGTACAAAAACATTTTGAGTTAACA
Source organism: Sympetrum striolatum (assembly GCA_947579665.1). Taxonomy (NCBI): domain Eukaryota; kingdom Metazoa; phylum Arthropoda; class Insecta; order Odonata; family Libellulidae; genus Sympetrum; species Sympetrum striolatum. Next base: position 17,388,856 of record OX388344.1, on the reverse strand, counting down.
AACTTGTAGAAACAAACCTCCAATAAATATCTCAATTAATTCCCATTTTGTAGCATTATATACTAACTCGAACACCCTGTGAATCAGAATTGGTTACGATACGGTTGGAATCCAAACAGAGGTAAGTCTTGGAGACTTGCTATACGAAGCACGTTCACAAAGCAGAGGCAAATACATCATTTAATATATTTTTTCTTTGCCTTCCAATAGGAAATATTAATTTTATGTACGATGAATATTAAAAGCACACGTTACCTATCCATGTATTTCCTATACTTTAAAAATTAGGATTGTAAAAAATTGACATTGCCTTGTTTTATTAATTATTTGGCTCAGTTCATGAGCGAGGAGAGATCAAGGATTAGAAGTGCTGTTATTTTGACTAATCTTAAAATTTTCAGCCCTCCTAATTTTCATTAGTAAATGCATATCTATTTGAAGTTATACCTCTATTATTAGCATAATCTATCCTCATTTTTACGAAAACGATTACCTTTGCTCTCATCCCTGATTTTCTGAACATCAAAATTAAACAGCATATTTTGAGTGATAGGGTAGGCTCCATTAATTCGTTAACAGATGAAATCTCACAGAAATTATCGAAAAGATTGCAGTTTTATTAAATCATCTAACTATGAAAATAAACAATTTTTTTATTAATTTACGATTTGATTCTCATTGAAAAACTCAATTTATCATTTCATTTCGGTATGGATAAGGCTTTTTAACATTTTCGGAATTCAATTGATTCATATCTTTTGAAATCTCAGTTTAAAACCGCATTTATTTATTACTATTGGTAGAGATAATTGTTAATACAGTGGGTGGTCGAGACAAAATAGTTTAAACTCTTTTTAAAGTTGATACCGACTCAACAGTTAGAAGGAGGGGAATTCTAGAATGATAACTTGAAGTACGTAAAGTAACACTATAATTGTAAAAGGGGTAATGCAGGTGCTGTATATTGTACCGAATACCGGCCCCGAGTGTTCCGCAGGTGCACCACGCGTAAAAGATCGACAAACCAAACGAGTGTAACCATGAATTGTTTACCGGTTGTGGTAACAAGTAAATAACTATTGTTAGACGTGGTACGAGGTAGCCATTTTTCGCGGATAGACGTTCCAGAGTCGTGTGTTAAATAAAAACATTACAATATGTTAGAAAAAACGTGCATTGAATGATCACTAGTTGCATTACTTCATGAAGATAATTTTTCAGATTATCAGGAAGCATCTTGTTCGAAGACATTATGGTTTATATGGATTATGAAGAGTGGTGTATTCACGGAAAATGTCGATTTTAGAGCAGGCCTTCTTTCGAAAGTAATGTACGGGTTTTAATTCACACCTCTTATAATTTGCTTAGGGTTTTATTTAAGGTTTGGAGTTTTCAGATCATTCAACTATTCAATTTTCGAAAGATTATTTTAAATTCACAAATATTTTTCAGATATTATACCGAATCGGATTTATATTTATCTCGCATAAAAATATATAATGAAAATAACCATCATGCGAAATTTTTACATTAAAGAAATCGGCGATTTCCGTTCTGCGTCATCATGTACTTATCAACATGTAGTACTTAACATAAGTAAGCTGCGCGTTGCATATGCTTCTGGAGGAAGGAATGTGCTGTAGGAAATTTCGGCGGAGATGTGAGGGGAAGTGAAGGCGTCGACAGTGAAAAACCAGATATCCCTCGCAGCTTTCTCCAGATCTCTCCAGAAAAATATGAAGAAAAAAAGGAGACGTAAACAGGAA